>JAUMJL010000110.1:1200000-1807500 GCA_033558185.1 Dromococcyx pavoninus | reverse complement strand
TCTCCTACTGACCTGTGATCCTTGTCTAGGCTCTGGACATCTTTTGCTGGCACTAGCATCAAACTGTTAGTAGTGGGATGGATTGAGGTTTTCTTTTCCTGGCAGCGTTAGTTTAAAGCTCCTTTCACCAGGCTGGCAAGCCTATGACCAAAAATGCTCTTCCCCTTCTCTGACAGATGAGCGCCATCTGTCCCCAGCTTACCAGGTTTCTCAAAGCGAGTCCCATGGTCTACGTAGTCAAATCCCTGGCTGCAGAACTAGTCCTGTAACAATTTGTTGATTCATCAGATTCAACTGGCCCTTTCGAACTCCTCCTCTTCGTCTGGGAGAATTGAAGAAGTAAACACCTGTGCTCCAGAATCCCATACCGCTGCTCACAGTGTCCTATAATCGTTCCTGGTACTCGTTAGATTACTCCTGGCTTTATCATTTATGCCCACGTGAAAAAACATCCGTCAGTGTACAGTATGAGGTTTGATAGCCTCTTGGTGACATCCATGATATGAGCTACTGGTAATCAACACACCTCTCTAGATAGTGCATCAGGTCATTGATAGGTGCTTCCATATCTCTAAAAAGAGAGACTCCTACTACTATCACCTGTTGCCTTTTTTTTTTAGTTGTGCTGGTTGTTATACAGAAACCTAATTAGGCTCCCTTACTCAGCTCCACATTTTTTCTGATGTGATCGGTCTTTCCTCTTCAGTCTGCAGAGAGGTGAATCAGTTCTGCAAGGGCACCTCAGGCTTCAGGGAACATCTCTTCCTTGCCCTAAGATGCTTCCATTCTTCTGCATTATTGCCCCTCTTTTCTTCTGTGTGTGCAGATGGGGGACTTTTTGGCTGTTTAGCCATGGGCTGTAGGTCCTCTGCAGACTGAACTTGGAACTAGCTATCTAATTCCTTTTCAGCCTCCCTGAAGTTATTCAGTTTTCTCACTATCTCCTGCAGCTCAGTCACCTGCTGCAGTGAGGGTGCACTTGAATTCTATATGAATTCACAGGTCAGGTAATTAGAGTACTTTTCCAAATAAATAAGTCATGGGCCCAGGAAAAGGGCTTTGACTCCAGGTTTAACCACATCACAAAAAATGATATGAACTTCGAATGCAATCTAAAAAAAAAAAAAGAAACTCAAACCAAGAAAACACATAAAACCTCTAAATTTTCAATGAATAAATACAGTGTTTACCCTTAGATTTTTCTGAGGCTTGTAGTCTGGCATTTGAGATCTCCCTATCATTATTAGGTTCTCAGAAGGCTGCAAAACCTTGTACAGTGGATGTTCTGAGAAATTTTGGGGACTTAATTAGCTAAATTCCACCTTTCTCCAAGTTCATGCTCTTGCCTGTGTTTTGCCTACTCTTCAATAGAAATTCATTTATTTAAAAGAGATTTCATAACCTATTAATGACACTATTTCTCATTTTCTGGATCCATTAGTTGACTCAGTAGTGTGATACATAACTGCTGAATACTTATAGCAGTAACTGAAAAATCAATGGAAGATACGATTTGAAAGAATGAGATGATACATAGGGTTAATACATAATTCTATATGCTCCAGAAACCATCAGAGCACATAATTTTTAATTGATGATTCAAAACTGGTAGTTACTTTGACTTTAAATATTGAAGCTTCAGTTGTTTCTTTCTAAAAAGGACATAACATTATTTTTGTTATAACAGTGTCATAAATATAAACTAATTAATGCTTGTTTATACAGTGTTTTAGTGCTGTATTAGACCATAATTCTCTCTTCACAGCAATGTTCACATAATGTGCTTTGAATAAATTGTGAGTTTTCAAATTGAAAAATGAGTAGTATAGCAATCCATGGTCAAAGGTTGTCATTAAATCACCATCTGTTCTCCAATTAGGCAGCAAAAGAAAAGTATAAATGGGTCATTAAAGTCTATATCACAATGGACATGTACAAGCAACTCAATCAACACTGTTGGTTCTCAATGACTGGCAAAATATAACAAGGTTAATATATGATGGGAGAAGGAGTTTCGTAAGGCATGTGAGTTTGAAAGACTTGGTTGAAAAGAAATTAAAACTATGGTTGGAATGTAGCCTGTGGTTAGACATCTAACTGTAAGGAAACACCTACATGTTACTGTCTATATGTGAGTTAGGTATTTAAATTCCTACTGCAGTCAATAGAAATTAGAGGCTTAATTCATCTCTCTGTGCATGGAGATAGTTGAGACATCTAATAGAAATGTTTGTTGCAAATGTGAAGTAGGGTCTGCTGGAGTCCTCATTGGTAAGGGGCCAGGATGATAGTCACTGTACCCTAAGGTATTTCATATGGTATGATATAGTTGTGAATGGGTCATGGTCAGAAAAAAAAAAACTATTTTACACAATCTCTGGAACTGTTTCCAGCTTCCAAATTGTCTGAATTTAAAAGCAAGAGTTATTTGGCATCTGCATGAAATAAATCTTCAATGTTGCTTAAATTTAACATACTGCTTTGCATAGTCTTGAACTGTTTACAGTCTCTCAGACAACATAAAGGTGCTGGGAATATAATAGGGGCCAAGGACTCTTCTTGACAGTTGATATGGATACGAAATTATATGTATAGAGATACACCACATCAGTTAGTCATCGTCTTTTGTGTTCTTTAGTTTAAAGTTCTGTTCACAGTCTTTAGTGAGGATACTTTTTGAAACACTTAGCTGTTCCCATGAGCATTAGAAATTAAGAACCTAGAGATCAGTTTTAGATTCCATTCTCTACTTTCAGCAATTAAGTATAAAAGTTCCTCCTAGCCTTTTACCACAGTTGAAAAGAGGTAAGTCAGCAAACACAAGTTCAGTAAAAGTATATTTTGTAATGTACTGGTATTGTCAGATGGATTGATGCTAATGCTATTCATATCCACTTAGCAAATGTTTACCTAACAGAAAATATTGAGATTCCTCAATGGCTAATAATTCACAAGATCAGCTGCACTATATAAATGATATTTAAAATATGAAGAGAGGAGGAGGAGTCTATTTACTCTTTCCACTAAAAAAACAACACATTTTATTCCAAACTTCTGTCTGAACATGATACTATAATAAATTAAATTCTCATACATAAGCATGAAAGAAATATACAAATTGCTAAAAGAGCTTAAACTTTCATGAAGAATTTGTGCTTTTCTTGTATCTAAAGTTACTTGAAGATTTCCACAATTCCAGTGTTTCTGTGTACAGTACATAGTGTAATCAAGAAAGATATCTAAAGGGAGAACAGGGGTTTTTTTGGTGCTTTGTTTTTTGTTTTTTTTTTAAGGTGACCTGTTCAAAGCTAATGTACATGTGTGTGATGGTGTTAAAAGTTAGAAGATGAATACTGTCAAATTTTCTATATGACATTCAGAACAGCTTACTATTTATTTTTCAGCTCTCTGTGGTGAAGAATTGGACATATCTATCACAGGAAAATTAAAGTATGTAACCCATGAGAAATGTATGCTATCCACAAGCATTGAACTGTTATGGCTTAATCCCAGTAAGCAGCCAAGTCCCACACAGCTGCTTGCCCACTCCCCCCACAACAGCATAAGGAAGGTAATCAAAAGGTAAGAGTGAGAAAACTCAATGGCTGATATAAAGACTATTTGATAGGTAATATAAAAGATGTGTTCAGAAGCAAAGTAAAATAAGGATTTCATTCACCACTTACCATGCGCAAGCAGGTGTTCAGTCATCCTCAGGAGACCTGGGCTTCTTCAGGCATAATGGTTACTTAAGAGGACAAATACCACAATTCATAACATCCTCCCCTTCTCTCTTTCTTCCCCCAGATTTTATTGCTGAGCATGATGTCATGTCTACCTAAAATTTAGTAAAGCTTTTGACACCAGTTCCCCCAGCATTCTCCTGGAGAAAATAGATTCTCATGGCTGCTCTTTGCTGGGTAAAAAAATGTCTAGATTACCAGGCCCAAAGAGCTGTGGTTAACAGAGTTAAATCCAGTTGGTGGTCAGTCACATGTGGTGTTCTCCATGGCTTGGTATTGAGGTCAGTTCTGTTTAATATCTTTATCAATGATATGGACAAAGGGACAGAGTGCACCTTCAGTAAGGTTACAGATGACACCAAGTTTGGTGGGAGTGTTGATTTGCTTGAGCGTAGGAAGGCTCTAAAGAGGGATCTAAACAGGTTGGATCAATGTAATTCTATGAGGTTCAACAAGCCTAAGTGTTGGGTCCTACATTTGAGTCATAACAACCCCATGAAATTCTACAAGTTTGGAGATGAAGCTACCTAGAAGAAAAGGACCTGGGGACGCCGATCAACAGTCAGCTGAATATGAGCCATCAGTGTATAGTTGTGTCAGCAATAGTGTGGCCAACAGGACTAGGGAAGTGATGGTGCCCCTGTTTTCGGCACTCATGAGACTGCACCTCAAATACAGTGTTCAATTTTGGACACCTCACTGTGTAAGAAAGACATTGAGATGCTGAAGCACATCCAACAAAAGACAACTAAGGTGATGAAGGGTCTAGAGAACTCTTATGAAGAGCAGTTGAGGGAACTGGGGCTGTTTAGTCTGGAGAAAAGGAGGCTGTAGAGACCTTGTCACTCTATAAAACTACCTGAAAGGAGGTTGTAGTGAGGCAGTCGTTGGTCTCTTCTCCAGGTAGCAAGTGATAGAAAACGAGGAAATGGCCTCAAGTTGCACCAGGGGAAGATTAGACTGAATATGTGGAAAATATTCTTAACAGAAAACGTTGTCAAGCATTGAAACTGGTTTTCCAGGGAAGCAGTGGAATTACCATTCCCAGAGATATTTAAAAGATAGGGACATGGTTTAGTGGTGAACTCGGCAATGTTAAGTTTGCTGTTGGACTTGATAGTCTTATAGGTCTTTTCCAACCCAAACAATTCTATGATTCTTTGGTATGGGATACTCCTTTGGTCAGTTGGGTTTAGCTGTCCTGGCTGTGTCCCCTCCCAGCTTCTTGTGTAACTCCATCCTGGTGGAGCAGGGTGAGAAGCAGAAAGGCCTTTGATACTGTGCAGGCATTGCTCAGCGATAGCTGAAACATCCTCTTTTATCAACACTGTTTTGTTCACAAATTCAAAACATAGCACCATGCTAGCTACTGTGAAGAAAATTAATTCTATCCCAGTCAAATCTAGTAATTTCATTTCTGGTGGCTAAACTGGACAGTGAAAGAAAAATATTTTGCAAAAGGTTATATTTTCTCTCTTTTATTGATCTCTTATTCCCCTCAAAAAAATGGAGGGAAAAACAATCTGGGGAGTAAAACAGTAGAAATAGGAGCTGTTTTTCTGCACCACTCACAAATCTGAGGTCACAAAGGTAGTAGGAAAAAAAATATTTCTTGTACCTACTTCTTTCTGTTGTCATGCTCACCAGCTGCATCTGTGAGTCTAAGGCTGATGTCTTCAATCAGTGTGAAGATGGAATTCACTGACTTGTTGGCTTTATAAGTCCTTTCTAGGGAGAGTATGATGTTGTGGGGCAGTACTTCTCGCCTGTAAGTGCACTTGGGGTTACTTCTTCACATTTTGTAACACTGTCCATGTCTTGGTTTTTCTTCATTGCTGTGATAGTTAGACTCTGACTGAACTCCAGTCACCCACCAAAGCTTCTCAATCATTCCCTGTTGTGACTCAATCACCTGTTGTGTCTCAAACTGGACTGTGAGGAGCTGCTGGGGGAGACCCTGGACCCTCTCCTAAAATTTGTGGATTCTTCTTGTGCTAAATTAAAATGAAACATCAAACAATCATTTTAAAAGGCATTTATTTACACAGACTGTCTCAGGAATAAGATAGACATTGGACTGTAAAATCTGTAGTAAGGAAAACAAGAAAGAAAGGGAAGGAGAAAAGGAAAGAGAGAAATGTGTAAGAAATCATTACCCCAGGCTCCAGCATTGTCTTCCCAATTCCAGAATTGTGGGCACACACACCAGCATTTCTTGAGAATGTTTTTTATAGATTGGGGAACTTCAGGAATGAGTTTTTTGGTGCATTTGTACAGTGCCTCTTCTGCAATGTTCTGAAGTGTGGGGTCTTTCAATGAGTTGGTGGTCTTTCTGTCCTTGCTCCCTCTACCTGCAGGATTGCAGTATGACCTTTCTTGGTACTCAAGCACAGTTGTTCTGCTTGCAAGATAAGGAAGTTGGCACAGAAAAAGACACTGTCTCACTTCTATATGACTCTTCACTTTCCTGCATTTCAATGGCCACAAACAATTGATTTAAGACATACCATTTCTATTGCAGAATTAGTCTCTGACACCTCCTCAGCTGGACAAGGAACAAAATATAATAAAAATCTCATGGGTCAGGGAGAGAACGTTCACCAATTATCATTATGGTCAAAAAAACCTAGACTTTGGGAAAATTAATTTATTACTAATCAAATCACAGTAACATAATGAGAAATAAAAAATAAATCTTAAAACACCTTCTTCCTGGGCTTAACTTTGCTCCTGACTCTCTACCTCCTGCCTCTCCAGTGGTGCAGTGGGATAGGGAACAAGGATTGTGGTCAGTTATTTACACATTTTTTCTGCTTCTCCTTCCTCTTCAGAGGGAGAACTCATCACACACTTCCCTTGTTCTAATGTGGGGTGCATCCCATGGAAGTCAGTTTTTCAGAAACTTCTCCAATGTGATTCCTTCCCATGTCCTGCAGATCTTCATGTACTGTTCCAGCGTGGATCCCTTCCATGAAGAGCAATTCTTAAGGAACTGACTGCTCCAGTGTGGGTCCCCCATGGATTTGTAAGCCCTACTGGGAAATCCCTTCATGAGTCCACAGGTTCTGCCAGGAGCATGCTCCAATACAGGCTTTTCAGAGTGACACAGCCTCCCTTAGGGCGCATCCACCTGCTGTGGTGTGGGGACCTCCATGTGCTGCAGGTGGATACCTGCTCCATCATTAACCTCCATAGTCTACAGCAGTACAACCTGTCTCATTCTAGTCCTTACCACGAGCAGTAAGGAAATCACTGTGTCAGCACCTATAGCACTTGCTACTCCTTCTTTTTCAATGACCTAGTGTCTGCAAAGTTGTTTCTCTCGCGTATTCTCAGTCCTCTCCTCTGACTATTGCTGTCATGGTTTTCCCCTTGCCCTGTATTTAAATATTTTATCACAGAGGTTTTATCACCACAACTGATAGGCCTGACCTTGCCCAGCAGTGGATCCACCTCGGGGTTGGCTGACATTGGCTCTGTCAGACGTAAGGGAAGCTTCTAGCAGCTTCTCACAATAAACACAATTATAGCCCTCCCTGTTACCAAAACCTTGCCAAGCAAATCCAACACAGTTGTTCCACAGTTCCTCACTGTATATTTAATATAAATTGGCTTTTATTTACTTTAGATAGAATCATAGAACCATAGAATTATCTGGGTTGGAAGAGACCTCCAAGATCAAGTCCAACCTTAATCCAACACTATCATGATTACAAGACCATGGCACTAAGTGCCACATCCAGTCTTATTTTAAAAACCTCCAGGGATGGTGAATTCACCACCTCTCTGGGCAGGCTATTCCAATGCCTGATTACTCGCTCTGTGAAGAACTTTTTTCTGATATCCAGCCTAAACCTTCCCTGGCAGAGTCTAACATCGTGCCCTCTTGTTCTGTTGCTGGTTGCCTGGGAGAATAGTCCGACACCCACTTCTCTACAACCTCCTTTCAGATAGTTGTAGAGAGTGATGAGGTCACCCCTGAGCCTCCTCTTCTCCAGGCTAAACAACCCCAGCTCCCTCAGCCTCTCTTCAGAGGACTTGTGCTCAAGTCCCTTCACCAGTTTTGTTGCTCTTCTCTGGACCCGCTCCAGCATCTCAATATCTTTCTTGAACTGAGGGGCCCAGAACTGAACACAATACTCAAGGTGTGGCCTCACCAATGCCGAGTACAGGGGAAGGATCACTTCCCTCATCCTGCTGGCCACACTATTCCTGATACAGGCCAGGATGCCATTGGCCTTCTTGGCCACCTGGGCACACTGCTGGCTCATGTTTAGCCTCCTGTCAATCAGTGCCCCCAGGTCCCTTTCCCCCTGACTTCTCTCCAGCCACTCTGTCCCCAGCCTGTAGCGCTGCCTGGTGTTGTTGTGGCCAAAGTGCAGGACCCGGCACTTGGCCTTGATGAACTTCATCCTGTTGGCCTCAGCCCATCTCTCCAGCCTATCAAGGTCCCTCTGCAGAGCCCTCCTGCCTTCCGGCAGATCAACACTCCCTCCCAACTTGGTGTCATCTGCAAATTTACTTATGATGGACTCAATCCTCTCATCTAAATCATCGATGAAGATGTTAAACAGAACTGGACCCAACAAGGATCCCTGAGGGACACCACTGGTGACTGACCGCCAGCTGGACGCAGCCCCATTCACCAGCAGTCTCTGGGTCTGGCCATCCAACCAGTTCTTAACCCAGCTGAGAGTGTACCTGTCCAAGCCATGGGTTACCAATTTATCCAGGAGTATGCCATGGGAGACAGTGTCATAGGCTTTGCTCAAGTCCAGATAGACTGCATCCACAGGCTTCCCTTCATCCACCAGATGGGTTACCTGATCATAAAAGGAAATCAGGTTGGTCAGACAGGACCTGTCCCTCACAAAGCTGTGCTGGCTGGGTCGGATCCCATGTCTATCCTGAAGGTGCTGTGTGAGTGCACTCAGAATGATCTGTTCCATAACCTTGCCAGGCAGTGAGGTCAGGCTGAGAGGCCTATAGTTGCCTGGGTCCTCCTTGCAGCCCTTTTTGTGGATTGCCGTGACATTTGCCAACTTCCAATCATCTGGAACCTCCCCAGAGAGCCAGGACTGTTGGTAGATGATGGAGAGTACCTCCACAAACTCTTCTGCCAACTCCCTCATCACCCTAGGACGGAATCCCTCAGGTCCCATAGATTTGTGTGGATCCAGGTGGCTCAGTAATTCATAGACTATTTCCTCCTGAATCACAGGGGGGCTATTTGGTTTTCTGTGTCTATCTGTGAGCTCCAGAGGCCAGTTATCGTGAGGGCCACCTCTCCTACTGGTGAAGACTGAGCAAAGTAGGTGTTGAGTACCTCAGCCTTCTCCTCATCCCTGGTAGCTATGTTCCCCCCCAAGTCCAACAAAGAATGGAGGCTTTCCTTGCCCCTTCTTTTGTTATTAATGTATTTATAGAAGCACTTTTTGTTATCCTTAACAGAAGTAGCCAAATTAATTTCAAATTGCACTTTTGTTTCTCTGATTTTCCTTCTGCATGTTCCAACTGTAGTCCTATACACTTCCTAACTAGTCAGTCCTGCCTTCCACAGTCAGTAGACTCTCTTTTTATCTCTGATATCCTTCAGTATCTCCCTATTCAACCAAGGTGGTCGTCTTCCCCTCCGGCTTGCCTTTTGGCTAATTGGTATAGCCTGTTCCTGTGCACTCAAGATTTTTTCCTTAAAGCACAGTCATCCCTCCTGTACGCTCCTGTTTTTGAGGATTGTTTTTGAGGATTTGTGTCCGGACCAGTCTTCTGAATATGTCAAAATTTGCCCTCCAGAAGTCCAGCATAGAGGTTTGATTGGTGGTCCTTCTTGCATCCCTGAATATTGAAAACTGTATTATTTCATGGTCACTGTGCCCCAGTTGGCCTCCAACCACTACATCTCCCACCAGTCCCTGTCTGTTTGTAAACAGCAGATCTAGTGGGGCCCCACTCCTGGTAGGTTCCTTTACCAACTGGAGCAGGAAATTATCCTCTATACACTCTAGGAATCTCCTAGACTGCCTATTCTCTGCTGTGTTGAGGTTCCAGCAGATATCCGGTAGGTTGAAGTCGCCCACAAGAACAAGGACTGGCGATTTTGAGACATCTGCCAGCTGCTTGTAGAATAACTGGTCCCCTTCATCATCCTGGTTGGGTGGTCTATAACAGACTCCTACCAGGATGTCAGTCTTGTTGGCCTTCCCCCTGATTCGTATCCACAAGCTCTCAATCCTATCATTGGTGACCTCAAGTTCTACAGAGTCAAGAGACTCTCTAACATATAGAGCCACCCCTCCAGTTATCCTACCCTGCCTGTCCTTTCTGAAGAGCTTGTAGCCACTTATCATAGCACTCCAGTCATGCGAGTCGTCCCACCATGTTTCTGTAATGGCAACTACGTCATAGCTTTCCTGCTGCATGATGGCTTCCAACTCCTCGTGTTTATTATCCAGACTGCGTGCATTAGTGTACATGCACTTCAGCTGGGCTGCTGATTTTACTTTTAATTCAGTCTTTTCACCCCTGGGTTGAACTTTGGAGAACCTGATATCAATCCCCTCC
Source organism: Dromococcyx pavoninus (assembly GCA_033558185.1). Classification (NCBI taxonomy): domain Eukaryota; kingdom Metazoa; phylum Chordata; class Aves; order Cuculiformes; family Neomorphidae; genus Dromococcyx; species Dromococcyx pavoninus. The sequence continues at coordinate 1,797,196 of JAUMJL010000110.1, read as the reverse complement.
CCCTTCAGACCTAGTTTAAAGCTCTCCTGATGAGCCCCGCTAACTTATGGGCAACAATCCTTTTGTCCTGCTTAGACAGATGAAGCCCATCTGATTTAAGAAGACCAGGTAGTATGGAGTTTGCCCCATGATCAAAAAAAAACCCAAAATTTTGACGGTGGCACCAATCCTTTAGCCACCTATTGATAAGGTAGGTTTTCCTAATTCTCTCATGCATCTCCCCATTCATTCCAGCCATTACAGGAACCGAAGCAAATATTACCTGTGCACCTGTCCCTTGGACTGATCTACCCAGTGCCCTGAAATCCTTTTTGTTTACCCTGGCACTTCTCCTATTAATATCATCACTGCCAGCCTGGATTACCAACAGTGGATAATAATAGTTCCTTTGTTCATTCTGTTACAGCTAAAAAAGTGGCTCTTTACCTGGCTTTCAAGATTAAATCTCTTCAATGGCAAGCAACTGGCCATTAGCGTTTTGTTTATAGACCTGATACTGGCATCATGCCCACAATTTCAAGACTTGTGCTGCCATTACTTCTGTAGGTTATTTTTTAATTTTAGGGTTGTGGAGAGTTTATTTTGCACAGAGTAACTGCTTTTAGTACTGCATGTTAGTTATAGACATATAAAAAATATTGGAGCAATGGGACATTATTGCAGGAATAAAGCTATACTAGAACAAGATGAGTAATAATCACCTAGTCATTATGCAATTTCTGTTGCAGCCAAACAAGCTAAAATAGAATTCCAACCAAGACCAAAGTAAACCCAGAAACAGAAAACAGGCTTAGGTCTGAGTCCTCACAGAGTTAGTACAAAGATTGAGGCCTGTTATTAACAATGACAGTGTCATATTTATTGGGTTAATTCATCACTCCCCGTCTCTAGGCTTGTTAATCTAGATCATTCTCATGTATCATTTGGTAGTGACAAAGAGAGAATATGTTTTCAGGTTACTCGCTATGTCTTGATTTTTCCAGTCACCTTTTTTTTTTTTTAATTTTGTTGACAGAGGATTGTTAATATGAGTATTTTTCTGGCTCAGGTTTCACTTAAGTCTGGTGCTGAGACAGGTAACGCATGTTAAGGATTTTTAAGTACTCTGCCCATCTCTTCTAAAACAGTTCTAGTCCTTTTACCAAATCTCCTTCTGGTTGACCTATTTGATTTTTAAAAATTTCCTCAAAAATCTTTCATGTCCTAGTACATTGGTTTGACTGTTTAAAATACAAAAGTTAATTTTGTTTTGTTAACCATGACTCTGCTTCTATATTTCTTTTTTTAATGATTTTTCTGATTTGGTATTTATCTTTTGTTTTGCTGTTTCTCCTAATAATTTAATTTCCTACTGTTTTATTGGACTTAGAATTTAGGGATTGTCCTTTCAGTGTGTGTTTTTTTTCTTGCTGATACAAACTGCGGAGTGTGCCTTTGCAATTTGGATAGATGACCTGATTATAAAATTGATACAGATATAATTAGTGTGCACTGGATTTATTGTTGTTGGGGTTTTTTTATTTTATTTTGCCATCTGGCAGACTCTGTGTTTCTTTGTGTATGGAACAGGATACTCCAAATCTAAGTCAAAAACTTTAAGAACAACTCTATGAATCATTGTTCGTTGTTTAAGGTATTGATTCCTTTCAGAGGCTAGATATTGTTGGTCATACTGCAGAGGAAATAATGATGGAATTGGTGTTTGCCTATTTCTTATGCCCCTGATGGAACACCCTGCTGTACAACTGACATCTTCAGGAATCTGGTCCATATGTATTGCAAATAAGAACAGACAAAATTGCAACAACTTCCACCTCTGGCAGAATCCAATAGCAAACGCCAAGGAAAGAGTAGAATGACACAGTGAATACAGAGTAATGTTGGTGAGTAATGTTTTTCCAGGTCCCAACAACCTGAAAAAGTAGAAACTCTTGAATCAGAAGTCCTCTTTTTGTCTACTCTACCAAGGATATCCCACAAAGAATAAAGAAATACTCTCAAGATAATGTTAACATATTTTTGGTTATCTGTTGGAATATTATTCTGAGCTTGCAGATTAAACTGTTTTTTCAGTCTTATCTCTCTGCTTTTCAGATTTATCATTCCTACCCATATACGCATTTAAGTTTCTTCTCCCTGTCCAAAATATATTGATATTTTATATATAGCTTTCAGTAATGGGTAAATGACTCAAATACACAGTAGAATGAACATGGACTTTAAAAAAAATGTATATTTACAAGGGACTGTAGAAGGGGGTATTTTAATCAATAGTCATCCAGAAAATAATCCAGAAAATAGACTAGCTATGTTTATGGTAATACAAAATGACAGCTGATTTTATAATAGAAACATATAAATCCTTCTCTACAAATATAATCAATAACAGACACGATAAGACACATCTTTCCCAAGTAAAATCACATTTTGCTTGAATATTGATCTCCAGAGTGTTCTGCCAAGTCAGGTATCTCTTGACATTACCTCTTATTTGTAATTAAGTCCTTTGAGCAACTTCCAAGTCCATTCATGTATACAACTGTCACTAGAAATCAATACTATTGTTTGCAGAATAAATTTTTTTTTTCACATCAGAGCTGCCCTTTTTGGCATGAAAATTCTCACATAGTCTAAAATAGCAACTGACTGAAGTGTCACATTACTATATTCAAAAATATGGAACGACGTAAAAAGTATTAGTTGGTATTTGAAGAAACTGAAATATAACGTAAGATCTATGTACAGTAATCTGTAATTCTATCAAAGGTGTTTTTTCAATCCCAACAAATACAATGTCACGAATACAAATAAAACATAACATGCTAGTCATAATCTACAATGTATTTAGAAGACAAATACACAGAGGCATTATTGACCAGTGGCTGAGAGTTCAGTCTGAATTCAAGACTTGGTACTCCTAGGTCACAGTAGTAGAGAGCAATCAAATATTTCTGCTCTTCCTGAAATTCATTTTATTTTCCCTTTACTTGTCTGCTCAAGATCTCTAACATTCAGGCCTCTGAGACCAAGAAATATTTTGTCTGTTTATTCTGATCACTGACTGTGTATTCTTATCCTTCCCCCACAGAACAGTGTAATACATTAAAACCAATCGTAGAAAGTAAAGGCCCCACATAGCAGCCAACTTTATGATCATAATAACAGATAGAAGGGTGTCTGACTTCATAGAGGAAGCTGCTGAACTTGCAATGCAATTCAACAGAATAATTCTAGTGGTAAATATATATTTTAAAGAAAGAAAATCAATCTACTAGAAAAACTGCACTGTTAACTATTATTTTTTTCTGACGTCACCAACGCTCTCATAGACAGTGGTCAGACACCCATCATTTCAGTTTAGCAGTGAAGAGTCACATCAGATGGTGCCAGGACTGCTGGCCATGCATCTGAAGTTGCCGTGAGGATGTCACAAAATGATACATAAATCTGATTCATATCTCAGTTGGCCTGTCTTAGGTTGTCACGAGTTAATCCCATTGAGTTTCTGACATGCAGAAAAAAAGTATAAGTATATAAGGAAAAAACACAACATGAGTGATCAAGAGTAGAGATATGAAAATACATGTCTGAGTTATTCTTTTTGTCTTAAACCAGATCTGTAAAATAATTTATATTAATCAGATTCAAGGAGTTTTTAAATCTTCTATTAATTATAAAGGAAGTCTGGCCACACAGATCCAGTGCAGATGTCTGCACAATAGTTATCCTCAAATGAGATGAATGCCACCCAAAGTGGCTGAAATTATGTAAGTCGTTCAAAATGCGCAGTTCTAAAGCCATGGGGAAGCAGAAAATAAAATTTTGCTCTGGCAAGCTTTACACTGTGCTGTTCTATTTCTTGCTGAGGAAGTCAGGACATCAGTAACATCAACCATGAACTACTGGCATTGCTAACACAAGATATATGACAAAGATTTATAAGAATGTCTTTCAAGAAACCTTCATCTAATTATAAAGCTTATCAGCACGTAACGCTGCCAGTGTCATTTACATAAACTTACTAAAGAATTGGTGTAGCTGATTAGATTCATTTTTATTTCCTAGCCTGAAAGAACTCAAACACATCTGTATCATTCCTGGGGGCAAAACTCTACAAGAAAGTGTGGAAAAAGGAGCTGATGAAAAGTTGACCTACTTACCTTTGAGTTCCTTAGTAGCAAATAATACACAGTACAGACATACAGAGAGAAAGCATGAGTCTGTACATCTGAAGGGAGTATCCTAGATTCTGATACCCATTTCTAGGACTATTTATGCATTTCACATTAAGAAGTAACTACTTTAAAAAACAAAATACCTCCCTCTCTCAAAATCGCTACAGCAAAAGAAAAAAAATTCCCCAACAAAATTAAAACAGAATTTATAAGCACAGAATGAAACTCTATGTTCAGTATGGACATTAATGCACTCACCAGACGTGTGCATGTTATAATTCTTAATTAAGATGTGTTTCATAGATTCTGCAATCTGCTCTCATGATTTTTGTCAAGGTTTCTAATTTCTGGGCTCTTAAATTAAAGACAAGGAGTAGCATCCTTTAAATAGCTCTTTCAAAGAGAAAGGTGCTTAAGAATATTTTGAGCTCTAGATTTTAAAGAGATGAAGATACAGTCTTGCAAATCTGATTCAGGTGTTAGATCTGCAGACAGAGACAGAGATTCAGGCTCTCTGTGGAGCTCATGTCTTTTAACGACTAACTTTAGGTAACTTTTTAACCATCTCAGACAGAAAAATCTCCCTGAGCACTAATAATAACACATTAGGCTCGTATTCTGCTTTGAGATATAGACATTAAAACATCAGTAACATCTTTGTGGGACCACAACTGCTGTTGATATCACATGTAGAAACAACTGGACCTGAGTCACTCAGTTTGAAAGGTGACTACAGCATATAACACAGACTACGAGTAGCACATTTGAAACATATCCAGAGGAGTTTTTGGCCCATGTGCAAAAAGCTCTTAAGGAATAACCTGAGTGATTATAGGATCTAGCAGTAAATTGCATAAAGGTATGGTAATTATTACCTAGGAATCAATGAATATCCAAAGAAAACCTCCAAAAAAATCTGGTTTTGTTCTAATCAGTGAATACCAAATAGAAAAGACCAGTAAAAACAGAGTCACCTATGAACACAGAGATTACACAAAAGTAGTCTCATGGTAAATGAAAAACCTGGTAGAATTCCCACAGTGTCAAAGATAGATAAGTTTCATCTGGAGAATACTGTATTGTTTCCAGGAGTTATGGTTACTATGTGTCTAAGAAATTATGAAGTATAAAATACGTTAGGATTTTTAAAAAAATTTTTCCTAATATTATACTAATGAAAAAGTAAGGATACAAAGAATATAAATTCTCTTTACTAGAAAAATATGAATCATAACAAGGAGGCAGCTTCAACATATGGTTAGAATAAGTACTATGCTAAAAAAATATTGAACTGAAAGAAGGGAGACGTGTTCTATGCACCCAATTAGTTAGTAGAAACTGTAGGGACTGAGCATTACAGAAATTCAAACTTTTCAATATGGAAGCTTCTTCAGTAAGAATTTTCATTATAATAGTACATACAAAGATCGTGATTAAGTTATACCTTCTTCATGGGTAACAAGATTCCAGAAATGTTAAATTTGAGTATTAAAGTTGGCTTTTCCTTTAACCCACAGAAAAATTTTTTTCAGGAGGGTTTTTTTTCACATATATGAGAATTTAGAAGTGGAGCTGCATTTAATATGAAAAGACTTTGAAAGATTCCAAATTCTCTTCAATACGGGCAACAGTGTTGTGCAGATTAAAAGCAGCTTTTCAAGTCATAAAAGGCCTTATGAATTTCACAAGATCCAGCAAACTTTTATTACCCTCCTACATAGGTAGTGTACAAAAATCTGTACGAAACTGCATCCCTTAACAAAAATGTAAAAATGAAACTCGTACCTTACTGTTCAGTTCCATTAGGAAGAGTAAAATAAGATATTATGGTTCAGACAGATTCCATAAAGAGTATGCCAGACTTTATTGTCAAATCATAGTCTTTCTACATTATTTCTTATGAGTATTTGAAGGCATCATTTTCTACTAAATCATTTATTCTAATTCAAAGCTCTTCTAATATAAATCTAAGTTACTATGTAATCACAGTGTAAAGGACAAGAGTTTGGAATCTCAGCATTATTATTTATTTATCTATTTATTTATTTATTTATTTTTTGAGGAGTGCTTACTTTCTGTTTTTACTTCTCCTTAGATATTTTGAAAGGGTTGGAACCACCATCAACAGTTTCAACTCAAAGACGAAGTTATAGTCCCATATGAAAAATTATTTATTATAAGTTCTGTAAACAGTAGTTTTGCCTATCAATCATCAGCCACAGAGTATTGAAGGTCTATGTATATCTTTAAAGCAAAGAAAAATTAGAAAAAAGCAAATATATTTACTACCTACTGACCTTCTAACCAAGACACCCTGTTACAATAATTTTAGCTTATATACTTGCTTTCTAGACAATTTTGTGTCTTCTTCAAGATCAAGGTTTAAAGCCTTGTAAAGAGATTCTGTGAAAGGTTTGGATAAAAGCATTTTCAGGTCAAAGATCACTGTAACCTAAATTTGAACCTTCACAGAGAATTTTTTCATCAGTCTAGCCTTTCAAAATGATTACAAATATTTCCTGGTTGTATTTTCTTTACTGTTGTTCATTACGTCTGAAATCAATGGGGTGCGACAATTAAGAAAGATGAGGCTGAAATATTGAGAATGTGTAAGATGAGGATGATAAGAGAGAAATCTTTTTTCTCCGAGATAGGTGCTTGACCAAAATATGTTGATATTATTTTGTTTTTCCACTTAATATCTATGATGAAAATACATGATGTATTCCAGTAACAGTGTCCCTTCATCCAGAAAATAATAATAAAACTTCCTGCAGTAAGAACAGAGAACAATCATACTCTTAAAATTATCATAGAGAATCAAAAGTAAGGGTAGATCAAAATATTATTACCATATATTTAGATTACATTGCACTCAACAGCTATAGTGGTAAATTAAACCGTACAGAGGAAAGTTTCTGATTCTGACTTCTACTTTCATAGATATAAATACAAACTCTTGGAAAAAAAGATACTTTCACGGTGCCTATATGACAACTCAGTGGAAAACTCTGCAGATTTTTAGGAGTCTAATACTTGCTTTCTCAAACAGCCATAAAGTAATAATATATCTTTTTCTTCTTATTTAAAGGGTCATGAAACAAGAGTTCTTAAGAGAAGAATCATGCAGGAAATTCAGTAAATTTTCAGTTACATTTAAACCAATGACATTTTACAAAACTTTTAGAAAGAGGCAGATACAGGAATATGAGAATCTGGGGAAAACTGAGAGTCTTTAAATAAAGTAGCTCACCACAAATAGCAGAAGGTGTTCAAATTTTGTTCAGAAATCAGATTAAAGTAATTTTTTGGTCTGCGTTTTCTTCTGCTCAAACACTGCTCAACCATGGCAAATCAAGCACAAAGTAAGGTACATGGAATATATATGACTCTGTGGTTAGTTTACTTCAAAGGATATGATTGAAGATAAGGAAAGAGTCCCAGGCAGCTTCACTCTTACTTAGCTTCTGTCAAAAACAGTGCTTTTCACTCAAGCACCCTTTAAATGGATATATATTATTGAGTCATACTTCTGCTCCCCCTCCCTGTGATATTTATGACACTTCCGACATCTAAGACAGCAAAAAATGGGGAAAAATCATCCACAGTTTCAAAGACATTAGCACACAACACTCAAATATCTTACAGTTTTGCTATCTTTTTTTGTTTCCACGTCTTTCTCAGTAATTGAAAGAGCAAATACTTCCATGGTTTCAGAACAAATAAATCAAGACTACAGAGCATAATGATTTATTATCCCCCTAAAAAATATAGCTGATTTGTTGATAGATAGGTGGATAGATAGAAGGATAGATAGATTGATAGATAGATATCTACTTATAGATGAGTTGCCTATGTTACTCATGTACCCAGTGACAAGCTGTTCAGTATAGAAACCTAGAGAGTCATTTATCTTACTCTCAAGACACCTAAAGCTACACTCAGTAACATGATCACAGGTGTTATTATGACTGAGATGTCTGGCACATCTGTATGGTATGGCCAAATATGATACAAGACTTACAGGAAACTCATATCTTAATCGAGAAGCAGCTGTGAGTCATGTTGAGCACCCAAGGGCATCTCAAATGTTTACAGATGTCTATATTTAGAGAGTTGAATTCAGCCCCGAGTAGTTATGTATCTCTTTATTATACTGTATACCCTAGTCTTGAATGAAAATAGACATATGAAGAAAGAAAAAGACAGCTACGATTCTGACCTCTCTGTTTACCAACCAGCTGTACACTTTGAGAATGTGGAAAATAATTCTCCCCTCCAGGCAGAAACCTGCAGGATACTGACCCAGGCCAGTGAATTTCTGCAACTCTTCTTCCTTTGGGCTGTGTCTAAACAACAAGCTAAATCTTCACTAAGCTTCAAAATTCTGTTTGTAAAGCAAGTTGTGTTTGTCATCTATATTGTTACCAATTTCTTGTGTCTTACAAGGGCAGATTGATAAATAGCATGGTGTTGCATTGCCATCTGTTCTCAACTTTCTTGTATGTTGCAATCCTTGCTGCCAAAGAAGTATGTTTAATGTTCTGTTAAATGGATAATATATTTAAAATGTGTCGTATTTGCACAGCATGACACTGAAAATACATTCTTATATGTTTTAAATAATGAAACGTGTCTAGTTTAAAAAAAGTTCATGATTATTTTACAAATATAACATTGATATATGTAAAATTTTAGAAGCATTACAGTTCCCCCTCCCCCAATATGGTAGAAAATTATTTTTAGTTGGAAGATCATGCTTTTCTTTCCTGTTTTTTTCTCTTTTCTCTCTCCTCTTTGAAAGTGAATGGAGTCGTTGACAGCTAAGCTTTAAAATAATGTAGTTCTGTTTATCAGCCAATAGGGAACACTCAAACTTGGCCCACCTGCAAGATAACAAGATGAAGTGTTGCTGCTAAGACACCTGAACAATCAATGCTTTCTTTCCTGTGCTTTGTTATTGTAAACTATTGTGAATGACCTACTTTCCTTATTCTCTCCAGTAATGTAGAAATGTAACAGATCCACCTAAGATGCCAATGTGTTCTGTAATTTCCAGTTTAGAAAGCGGTTGTATCCCAAAGGAAAGGGAGTGGAGTGGATCACATTACCATCTCGAGCTGCAGTACGCTAGATAACCAAGGCTAAATAAAGCTTTATAAAAGACTAGAAATCTGACAGCGAATTTGTAGTATGAGGTGGGATTTTTTTAAGTTTTACATGAATTCATCTTAAAAATGAAATTTAAGTGCCATAGTTTAAACTTCTTGAAATGGATCTTTACAAGTTCAGCTAACAATGCTGGTTGTGTGAAAAAAAAAATCAGTGAAATTAATTACTGGAATCTGTTTAAGATAGAGAAGTTGAATGAAGTATATTAAGAGTTAGGTTTCCTTTGTTCTTTCTGATAATGAGCCATTTAACTCCTGTTCAGTGTTCTCCAAAATAAAAAAAAAAAATCTGACCTTCTTACATTCCATTTGATGTCTCAATTAATGTACCACAGAAACTGTTCCTTCTTTAACTTACACTGAAATGGATATTCAGGAGTCTTCTGACTGACATGTAAGTTGGATGAACATTGGTGGAAAACTGGCCCAAGAATTATAGGAAGGCACTTAGAGATCCACAGGAAAGGCTGTGAAGTTTCATAATACAAGAAAACTGAATTTTGTGTTAGTAGAATTCAAATGACTGTGGAGAATCAATTAATTTGTCTGGATGCCAGAGAAGAGATTAAAAGAAACAATTATGCTTGGGGGTATGCTGCAGGTAGACACAAATACTGATGTGCCTTACAGCAGAGAATTCATACCTTCATTTAAATTCCTTTGAAATTCAAGGACATTTAACTGCAGGATGTAGTCCTGAATTCCTGGACATTTGCTCCAATTATTCCTGTTCATTCGAGCCTCTAACTAAAAGCAATATAATAACAACCCCTAACTGTATTAAACACTTGCAGAGATCACAATTACTTCATAATTTATGTTTTCTAATTTGTATATCATCACTATTCATACTCAGGCTAGCTAATTATATCTCAGCTCCCTAGGTTGTTTATCCTTTGCCTGGTGTTTTCCCTCTCTTCACCCTTAGAAATCATGTCAATGCTGGACATTCTGAATTTGGTAAACATTATGGAAATCACTTTAGTTCTAGTTGCTTAGTAAGTAAGAATGAATAAGGATACTTGCGCTGTTGCTATACCAAGGTACAAGTTTGTAAAGTTAGTTATTGAACGTCTAATAATAAAGCAGATGAAAATACTTATATTCTTAGGGTTAAGAGTTATTTTAATTACATAAAAGTTCAGTACACAAAATATTCCCTTGTCGATTGCTTGTCCATTACTTAAGAGGTGAGCATCAATTAATTTCTAAACTTCCTCTCCATATTTAAATATTCACTTTAGCTTGTATTGGAAAGGCTAGCACTTCTAATTATTCATGGCAGTATTCGTACTGACTTACTTTTAAGAACAGTAAATATAGAATAATGTACAGACAATTTTTTTTTATAATTTCTTTTTTCCCCTGTTCTGTACGTAAGTTTTAATGAGCAGCCAAAACTTAGCTATAAGAAAAGGGTTTTTATATTAGTTGTTGCTTTAAGTGTATAAAGTAAAAGCAGGGATTAAGCAAAGAATGCAAAAAGACATGTCAAGTAACATAATGTTTTCCCCAGTTTTATTATCAGTAAGAAAAACAAGTATGTCTTCATTTCAACTCTCATGCATATGCTATTATTTCTTCTAGAACTATTAGTGTCACCTAATATTGATTAAAGAAACAAGAAACATTCCTAGGCTTTATCTCTGAATGTAGAGTAAAAAAAGTCTCAGTAGATCATTCAGTATGAAAGAACACATTCAAATTTAGCATAATGCACGAATGAGAATTATCTTCACAGAGATAATTCAGTGTGTTATGGATATTAGTGCCATACCACAGAGGTCATTGGTTCTTATTCTGTTCAAAAGATAATTCTGGAAGGACTAGCACTTTTACAGAAATCTTAGAACAATTGTACTGAAGAAATAGTTCCTTGAAAGCGATGTTGAATTAGGTCATCAGCACAGCCTTCTGTGTTATTTATTCTGTGTTTTCCCAAAAGATTAAGGATTTTATACTTTGCAAAGAAGGATAGTGATAGGAAGATCCTACTTAGCAAAAATCAACGTCAACAGTCATGGAGTTCGTTTGTTAATGAATGTTTTAAAATGTGTATGACACTTAAGAGACTAATGAACCAAAGCTATAGATCTCATCATAGTACAAAAGTTCACTGATACTGATGTTTATACTAAACCTAACTGCATCATAAACATGATACAGCGGACATCAAAATTTATAGTATGTTTTTCGGATTTTCACAGCAAGTAACTATGCTTCATCTGCACAGCTGTTGTAAATATGTATTCTTGTATATGTAGATACATATACAAGCTGCACTCAAGCTTGTGTTGTTTATCTATTATATTAACACAAAAGGAAAAAAATCAGTTATCTAAAGCCCAGAACAATCAAATAAATCATCTTAGGAAAAATTTAGACACAAGTATTTCTCACACACTGAATCATCTTCTGAATTCACCTTTAAATACTAATAACTTTATTCTCTATTATGAAAGTGCTGACAGGGTCAATTTAGAGAAATAACTTTCACTTTGTCAAGAAGCCTATTCTATTTACACTTTACTTGCATTCAACCTTCTCGTGTCTTGTCATATAACAAGACTGATGTTGATGACATTGGAATGCACCCACAATAAATAGCTGTAGAACAAATGCAAGTTCCGTGCAATCCCTTAAGAATTTAAAAGCCTTCAGAAGTTTGGTGTATACTTTGTTCATTCTTTCATTAAAAATAATGAAAAAACCCTTCAAGTGGTGTTTATCAATGTACTTCAAAGCATAATTTTAAATTATATCAGCTGAAGACCTGTCTTGTTTCAGATATGAACATGAATTATTACATAAGCTATCTGCTGATGGAAAAGATTAAGATCATTAATTTTATTTCACCTTAAATTTTATATTTTTGAATGACTTTCTGAAGGCATAAACATATTAAATCTCTGTTAATGCAGGCCATTCCAGCGGAAAAAGATATGAAACAGTGAAAGTGAAGATTAGCATTTTAAAGGACATTTTTTCGGGAAATAAAATGAATACGTCAACTAATAGACAAAGAGTGAGTTTATAAAATCCAACAAAATGAGACCCAGTTTGTATCATTCACTGGACTTGCTGAATTTTGTATACAACAGATCATTGCAATCACAGTTATGTGATTACATTTTAAACAGGATTGTAGAATATGCTTTCCTGGCCAACAAGTTCCCTGCATTTATGACAAGACATTAAACTTCCGATATCTGTTATAATTATCAACCAACAATTTTTTAAAGATTTATAGTTTTTGATTATCTACATGAATATAAACATTCCCCTACTGTGGCACGACTGCATCCTGCAGCACTGCAATTTTCCTTGGATTGTCAGCTATATAAATTAGATTAAACTGATTAGCCTGACAATCACCTATAAGTACCATGTAGAAGATAAAAAGTTATTGTTGTACAGAGTCTTATGATTCTTCCCAGGTGTAGCCTTAAGAGACCTGAAAGGCTCTGATAGGGCCATACTTCCATTGTCACACCTGACACAGGGACAGAACTCCAACTCATATGGCATAATCACAATGCTCAATTTCCTTCCCATCCTTGTCAAAGTTGCATCCACTCTTCTTTCTCACATACATCAGTCTGACTTAAAATACTTCTCCTTTGCATAAAAAGTGCAAAACTAAGTAGATCTGACCTGCAACTACTATATTTTCCTATGAATATTTTATCTTCTCCATTTATCTTCTTCTGTGATATCCATAGAACATGATCCTTGTTTTTCTTAATTAAACTAAATCAACTTAGGGAAGATTTTTAAAAAATTTATTGCCACTTAAAAAGAGAGTAATAAAATGAGAAATAAAAATATCTTCTTCCTCACTCATACCTTCTTCCCAGAATCATTCTCACTCTTAAATCTTCTACCTCTTAATCACCCTGAGTGGCAAAGGAAAACTGAGGGATTGTAATCAATTCATAATGGGTTGTCTCTGCTGCTCCTTTTTCCTCATGCTGTTCCAGTGCTCCAGTGTGGAGTCCCTCCCATGGATAAAGTCCTTCAAGAACTGCTCCCACAGATCACAGGTTCTGCTGAAAAACACCCTCCTGCATGGGCTGACCATAGTCTGCATCTTCCTTCAGGGTACATCTGCGTACTGCGATATGGAGACATTCAAGGGTTGCAGGGTGGATATCTCCTTTGGTGTAGTCCTTCTCACATGCTGCAGGGGCACAGCCCGCTTCACCATTGAATTCTCTATGAGTTGCAGAGGAATCTTTGCTCCAGCGCCTGGAGCACATCCTTCCTCTCCTTCTTCACTGATCTCTGTGTCTGCAGGATTTTTCCTTTCATGTTTTTCTGATGCATTCTATGTAAAAAATGCCATTTCTTAAATAAGTTATTTAAATACATTACAGTTGCCTCCAGAGTTGCTGATTGGCTCAGCTTTGACTAGTGTACAGTTGGAACTGTGTTTGTTAAACACAGGGGCAGCTCCTGATCTCTTCTTACACACACCAACCCTGCAACCCCATTGCTACCAAAACCTTGCCGTAAAAGCCTAATAAAATTAACTTGGAACCTGGTTTTGGAGCTGTCCTGCAAGGTTTAAATCTTTTTTGGATTTGGCTTTTTCTTAGTCCTTTTCTAACTCCATACTTTTCTCTGCAGTGTGTTTTTTTTTAAAAAAAAAAGTACCTCTGTTATACATCTCATACTGACATCCTTCGAGATTCACGGAGAACTCTTTAGTGAATAACTGTTCATGTTCTGCTTGGCTACTTCATCCATGTTTTTGTAAATCTTAGCTATATTCATTCTCACCCTTCTCTTCTTCAAGTGTTCCAGTTTTTTAAGCCTATGTTAAGGCGGCTACCACATCTTGATCATCATTGTATAGACGTCCTTCTCTATTTCCCCTCTGCCTCCATCACAAAGTTCTTGAGATGGAGACAGTAAAAATAAATACAGTTCTCAGGATGCTGGTATTTTATTTAGTAGCTGATAATGATTTCTGTCTTCATTTTAATACCTTTCCTGTTCATTCTGAGCACTTCATTTGCTTTCTGGCTGTCATTGTGCATTGAAATTTTTATTTCACAAAACAGCTAGTTATAACTCCAGTATATTTTTCCGTACTTCATAACCACTCGGAATCAAGCTTGCCTTGCCATCCCCAAGGACTATGCACTCCTGGTAAAGTAGAATATGGTTAGAGATACAGTCTATCTTTTGGATAGAAACTGAAGTGTTCTGGGACAAAAAAAAAAAGCAAAAAAACATTTCTGGAACTCCAGTTCTTCTGTCTTCTAATTGACGCATTAACAAGAAAGTCAAGATAAAATTATTTCTAAAACATCAAAATGTCAAACAAATGTCTTCAATAGGTTTTATGAGCCTCTGTTTATGAAAAAAAAGCAAGATGAAATAAAAAAGAACTATATTTAAAAGCACATGGTACTGTGCCTTTTACTCACATGGAGGTTTCAAAACTACTAAAAAATTGCTATGATGGTACATTTTAGTTTAGTATAAAAAAATGAAGGAAAGAAAAATCTAAGTTTACCAAGAGAAGATTTTTTTAAAAAGATCTAGAAATAGTCCTTAGGTTTTGAGTCCAAATGTAGACATATACAGTAAGAAGCTGATCTTTCTGACAGTACAAAGTAACATCTGCTTTAGAGATTAAAACAATGTAAGTTTGGAAATAGGAACAAAGACAGATATTATATAAACAGGAAAGGCAATGCTATAAATATAATTCATACTTTTCCTTGACGAAAATCTTATAAATCAAACTCCAGACGGTTCATCTATACACAAATTCCTGAAAGCTTTTTTATTATTATTATTTTTTTCCCATAGTAGTCATCTTTCAAATTAAGACAGCAATGGCAATTCATTAGCCATTGTTATTTTTCACATCCTGAAACATTTATGTTAAATATAATGAAATTAAGTTGATTACTTCCTGGCTTTATATTCATGCAGGTCACATTTAAAACAATTGTACCAGTTTCAGTAATTTTAATCCTCTAGCAAACTAGCAGACAATCTCTAGGAGAAAGTGAAATTTGTTCTGTTTCTATGATTCTTGTTTATGGTGATATAAATTAAATGTACCTCGATATATGTCCAATATTTTCTTCATATTTCAAAAATTATTTGTTAATACCAATTCAGGTAAAACCAACAAAAACCAAGTTGGAGTGAACAAAAAAGTTGAAATTGGCTTTAATTTCCACAGTTTATTTTTTTACTAAGAGGTAAAATTACAAATCCATTAAGTCTCTATTGGCTTTATTTTCCTCCTTTGAGAAAAAAAAAACAAATACACACTATTGGAATACTTTGGGAGACAGCATATCCTGACTCTTCAGACTGGAAAGAGAAAAAGAATCTTCTGTAATATCACTGCTAAGCGCTGTAATGACACAATTTTCAAACTGTTCAACTGAATTAGATGTGTTGACAGCCAGAGATGTTTCAGCTGCTTTTGTTACAACAGAAAGCTCTTCTTAACAATTTTAAAAATATGTATATTTTATTTATTTAAATCTATACATAAGACAACCTTCTATCTTTGCTTTAAGTGGTTGGAGATCATGAGATTCAACTGGAATTCAAATTTAAGTGATGTAAAATATAAGACCTCTACCTTTGAAGGTTAATTAAAAAAACCCAATGAAATTATCAATAATGTTGGTTTATGGTTCCAATAATACTTTAATTCCAAGCCATATTGCTAGTTAGCACTGACGTAACAGTTATAAATGTCATCTGCATGAAGATGACGATGCTTAGCCCTTCATTTTCTTGTAGACATTTGTTAACTAGCATTTAACTAATTAGATTTGCCCTGGTTTGATAGCTGCTTTGGACAGGTTGTGAGAACAGTATGATCTGAATTACTCTGGCTTTCCATCTGAAGGTTAATCAGTAAGTGAACACAGCCGAACGGAGTATTGCTTCCTCTGACTGGTATACATACTGCAGCAATTTTTGAGGGCGTGTTTTAAGCTTGCTGTATGAAAGCCTGGTGAATCTGACATTTACTGTAGCTTCACAACTTTAGCAATACACTCTTTAGGGAATGTCACTGAACTAGGTTATACATGAAAAGGAACAAGTTATTTTTGCAAAGTTGGGAGTAGTGGAGAGATGAATCCAGTGTTGAGGGTGCCATCATGCTTCATCAACAGTTCCATATGACCTATGAATAACTGGAAGATTTGTCCATCTGTTAAGACTCAGAGTAAAGGGTGATAATTTGCCCATTTTTGATTTCCAGGCTTATTTTTCTGTTGTCTAAATATACAACTATGCACTAGAGAAACAAAACACTGAAAACTCCCCATTAAAGTTGCATTCACTTTAGAAGCTTGTTTTCAGAGAATCCATGTCTCCAAGGCCTTAATCACCTTTTCAGGCTTTCACATTAAATGTTCAGTTCTATTCAGTATTTCTGTCTGTGCACCAAAACCCTTTTTAAGACTGATAAATCAGCTAACTCTTTTTTTTGCAGTCTTCAGTCTACCTGACAGTTATGCCTCATCAGACTTTTAAGAAAAGAAGACGGATCTCCAGCAAGAATAGAAAAAAGTTAAAGAATTCACTATTCTGATTAGAATGTCCCCAAACATCATCACATTTAAAAAAAACCAAAAACATGCAGCTTATTTCTTTGAGTTTTCTTTTCCCTCAGTAAATGCTTTTCAGTTATTACACAAAGGTATGAAGTGAAATGGAATGGAAACAGAGTCTTGCATTGTTTCTTCCTAATAAATGGAGTTATTCTGACAATAGGCTGGAAAGTGACAAATAAAAATTCAGGAAGATGACAAATTGTCATTTGCAAACCAAACTTAACAGGGTTGTGAGAATTTTTATTAGTCAATTTTAACATTATTATGAGTTTCTATTGGGAAAAAACCATGATGTTTTGGTGAAAGTCTTCATAACAGAAGCAATTTCAAATTGTGAAAGGACATTTTGAGAAGCTTCAGTCCAAGAAGGTATGATTTACAAAACTGTATTATTCTTGAAATCTTTCAGCATAGAATTTGGTAAAGGTAAGGTAGCTGTAATATCTTTTCTGATGACAGTTTATCCAAGACTTCAGAAGTATAGGTGATACATATCAAATCTGGATGTTAAAAATATTGAAATTACATATTTTCTTGATTTTAAATTGAGGCAGACTTTCTTCATATTTTTGTTATTCTTTGTTCAACATCTTTATGAACAAATAATGAAGAAGAAAATAATGTTTTTGATAGATGAAGAAGAAAATTATTTATTTCAGTAAACATTAATCCCTGTTGTGGTCTAATTCATTCCTTTCCATCTGTTCCTCAGATTCCCTGTCCCATGTCATGGATGGTTTTTACCTACACTGAAGAGAATTTTTGAAGATGGAAGGAAAACCAGTATCCCAAAATTTTTAACATTCAAGCTTTATTTTGTACATGGTAAAATTATGCTCAAGTGTATTAGTCATATAACAAAGTACAATATTTGTGGGTTTTATTCATATTTATAGTAAGTATTAATATATAACACAGTTTATGAACTGACGCTTCAGCAGAGTTATGTTTCAATACGTTACTCACCAATGAAGTTAAATATGACTTGTCACCAGTTTCCTCACAATTTCTCATCAAATAACTTTTTTGTTTTTTAGAATTCTAAAATGGCAGAAGGTTTTGATTTCAGGTGTTCTTTGACAGAGTCGTCGTTAGATTTATTTTACCTTGCTTTGTAGTATGAGTCTACTTTCTCATTAATCAGATGAACTCAAGAACTGAAGCTTAAATTAAAGACAACAGCCTTTCAAAACTTCTCTCAACCATCCACCAAGATACTTTACTAAATATAGATCAAATAATCATAGAAGCATAGAATCTTCCAGTTGGAAAAGACCTTTGAGATCATTGAGTCGAACCATACCCATCTTGTGATAAAACATGTACTTAAAAAACTCATCTACCCATTTTTTAGACACCTCTAGGGATGATGACTCAACCACCTCCCTGGCCAGCTATGACAGTGCCTGACCACCTTTTTTTTTTGGTAAAGAAATTCTTCCTAATATCTAGTCAGAACCTCCCTTGGCACAACTTATGGTCATTTCTTCTTGTCCTATCACCTGTTGCTTCTGAGAAGAGACCAACATTCGCTCTGCTACAGACTCCTTTCAGGCAGCCATAGACAGTGATGAGGTCTCCCTTCAGCCTCCTCTTCTCTAAGCTAAACAACACCATTTCCCTCAGCCTCTCCTCATAGGACTTGTTCCCCAGTCCCTTCCCCAGCTTTGTCACCCTTCTCTAGACACCCTCCAACACCTCAATATCCTTCTTATACTGAGAGGCCCGGAACTGTACACAGTACTTGAGGTGCAGCCCCAACAGTGCTGAGTACAGGGGCACAATCACCTCCCTGTTCCTGCTGGCCATGCTGGTTTTGATACAGGCCAAGATGCCATCAGCCCCCTTGACCACCTGGGCACACTGCTGGCTCATATTCAGCTGCTTGTCAATCAACACTCCCAGGTCTTTCTCTGCCAGGCAGTTCTCCAGCCCTTCTTCCCAAAACCTGCAATGCTGCGTGGTGTTGTTGTGTCCCAAATGCAGGACTTGGCATTTGGTCTTGTTAAACCTCATCCTGTTGGTCTCAGCCCATCGATACAGCCTGTTCAGATCTCTTTGCAGAACTTCCCTTCCTTCAAGCGGATTAACACTGCCACCCAGCTTAGTGTCATCCGCAAACTTGCTAAGGGTGCACTCAATCGCTTCGTCCAGATCATTAACAAAGATATTGAACAGAACTGGACACAGCACTGAACCCTGGGGAACACCACTTGTGACCAGCCTCCAACTGGACTTAACTCCATTTACCACCACCTCTGGGCCTGGCCATCCAGCCAGTTTTTTACCCAGCAGAGGCTGTGCCTGTCCAGGCCAATGGCAGCCAGTTTCTCAAGCAGAATTCTGTGAGAAAAGGTGCAAAGACTTTACAAAAGTCCAGGTATGCCAAATCCACAGCCTTTCCCTCGTCCAGGTAACCTTGTCATAGAAGGACATCAGGTTGGTCTGGCAGGACCTACCTTTCATAAACCCGTGTTGACTGGATCTGATCACCTGGCTGTCCTGCATGTGCTGTGTGATAGAACTCAATATGGTCTGCTCCATGACTTTCTCCCATATCGAGGTCAAGCTGACAGGTCTATAATTCCCCGGATGTTCCCTCAGACTCTTCTTGTAAATGGCAGTTACATTTGCCAGTCTCCAGTTGAGCGGCACTTCCCCAGTCAGCCAGGAATGTTAATAGATGATGGAAAGGGGTTTGGCAAAGACTTCTGCCAGCTCCCTTAATATCCTTGGGTGTACCCAACCAGCCCCATGGACTTGTGGACGTCTAATTGCCCAAATAGATCTCTGAACAAGTCTTCTTGGAACATTAAGAGTTCACTTTCACTGTCATCTGGCTCAGGAGGCTTTGAGCCCAGCGAACATCTTACCTTCCTATTAAAGACCAAGGCAAAGAACGCATTAAGTACCTCTACCTTGTCCTCATCCTTTGTAACTACTATTCCACTTGCATCCAGTAGAGGAGGGATTCTCCTTGGTTCTCCTGGTATTGTTAATATACTTGAAGAAACATTTTTTGTTGTCTTTCACTGAACTGGCCAGATGGAGTTCCAGTTGGCCTTTAGCCCTTCTATTTTTTTGCCTACATGATGTCAACCGCTCCTTGTAGTCTTTCTAAGATGTCTATCCCCTCTTCCAAAGCTCATATATTTTCCTCTTTTTCCTTAGACTAACACAGACCTCTCTCTTAAGCCAAGGTGGCCTTCTTCCCCGTCAACTCATTTTACGGTATACGGGGATGGTCTGCTCTTGCACGTTAGAATTTCCTTCTTAAGGAGCATCCAGCCCTCTTGAACTCCTTTGTCATTTAGAACCATCTCCCACTGGATTTTATCAAGCAGCCTTCTCAACGTTTGAAATCTTCCCTCCGGAAGTCCAAGGTGGCACTTCTGCTGACCCCTCCAAGAACTGAGAACCCTATCATCTTGTGAAAGTAATGGTCCTTCTGCAGATGATTCAAAAATAAAATTTCAACTTATTTTATTTGAATCAGCAGGCAGGAACCAAACAGCTGACTCTTTTTACTTTTAAAAGTGAGTGAAAACTTGAGATACCTGCGAACTCTGTTGTGTTTCTAAATCTATTTTGAAATATACCTGTAGTAAGACACTAGATATTTGTCCAAATGTTTTTATAACAAACTAATACTCATCAGAATCTATTATTAAATAAAAGCATGAACGTTTTTGCAAGCTTTCAACTAGGGGAAAAAATAAATGCTACCTTTTATCTTCTTAGATGGAAAAGGTGAAAGCTTTAATTTAAAAATCCATCTCAAGACAAAATAACAAACAACTTTTAAAAACAATTTCAATATGCCTAAGTAATGATTTCAGCTGCCTTAAAAATAAATGCCTTGTAATTCCATTCTTAGCAAATTAGATTCCTGAGCATAGCTGGTTTATAAGATGTGGCTTCCTTCTTGATGTTTGCTCTTTTTAGCATACACACAGAGCTTATGAGCTCTAGATTCTAATGAAAGTATAGGTATTGTAATTTTACTAGCTTTAGATGATTTGTCTCAGTTCAGTGAGTTTACACAGATTGCCTGGTTCTGGTAGGTTCTGTCTCTACTTTATCTTTTAGGTGTTTTTTTGGGGATTTTTTTTTTTTGGTGGTGGTGTTGGGGTTTTTTTGTCAGTAGACTAAACAGTCAGCTCAAAGCCAAATAGACTACTGGCAGTATTTGCAGCTATAAGAGGTGCTTTTTTTGCCATCTCCCAAAAAGAAGAAAGTGCATTTATTTTTTTATTTTCCTCAAAGACACTGGTGCAGGCATATATGACTTGTTGACCATAAATCATTGCTTGCAAACAGCAGGAATGGAGGAAGGATTTCTGCTTTATAAAGGTGACTTTAGAGAATATGTAATATTTTTGCCTACAGATGCTTCAAAACAGAATTAAAATGTCTTTCACAGGAAGGACAAATCCATAATATATATGTATACACATAAAACACACAGATGTACAAGGAATGAATAACGGAAGAACCAGCTTTCTGACGTTCCCACATTTCTGCCATGCATTGTGGAAAGTAAAATATAGTTTAAGCCAGGAATCTGCCTGAGGTTTTCCCTTGTGCATAAGGCCTGGATGACCATATCCAAACCTCCTTGATTAATCTCCTCAAGAACACAGGAGTGTTTTGTGAATTGGAAGCAGTGAAAGGTGCTGTTTCTGTGTCACATGTGTTAAGGAATTAATTTTGATGTGGAACTTAAGTTTTTGTGTTCCCTGGTCAATACAGACAAATCAATTTTTTCAAGGAGAAATTCAGAGTACCAGTTATACTCAAGGATTATATAGCAGCCCTTCTCATATGGAATATATAAGAAAATGTAAGAGATAAGGACTATTAATTCAGACACTAAATGCAACAACAGTTTCTCCACAAATATATTGCTAATGTATTTATCACAGAATCAGAATCTCAAAGACAAGATTGTTTCCACTCCTAGTCCTAGTATGTGATCCATACTCATGCATCTTCATTCATCTCAACTAACTGTTCTATATCAGTAATATGTTGTTATATTTTATCTTTATTTAGTATTTGTAATTAGATAACTTTAAATCTTAAGGATGTCAGATACATAGAATGTAATGATAACTTCCAATATGAAGAAAACTGAACTTCGTCTGATTCCTTTTTTTGCAGCCAGACTGCTTTGCAGTCAATAATGAAAGAGGCAAGAGAAGGGAAGTCAGCAGAGCTAATTCACAAAAAACTCATGAATTTTACTAAGAGTTTATTTTGGGCATGTGTCACAAATATTGTGACGTTTAGCAGTGTTTATCATCAAGGTTTCCCATTTACTCTGTAATGTTATATGCATAGTGCAAGAAGATAAGGCAGATACATATATAACAGAAGCAGTCCGCTTTTCCATTTCGAAAAATCTTAGTTGTATATAATGCTGAATTTCTTGTCCATTGGAATCTATGGAACTTAGATACTTAGTTTAGGTTGGCCCTCCAGAAGCTAGAGTCCTAAAATGCGGTGCATCTGTTCCTCATCAGTCACATAGTAACTGTGTTGCATATTATCTCTTTTTCACTTTCATTGCTATATGACCTAAAGACCTTGTCTCTGCGAGAGCCTGAAATGTGCAGAAAAGGTGGGAATGCAATTATTTAAAAATATATTTATTAAGACGTGGAGCCAGAACCATTAGAAAGGTGATATTTGCCTCTTAGTCACTAAGGAAAGGTAATTCAACAAAGGAGATCTTAGGATATGAAGGCCTTTGAAAGTAACTTTACAGTTGAAGTCATAGAGTGAAGGCAATATCATAGGATATATAGAGGCCATGTACTAGTGGCACTTATCTTCGTGACATTAGAAGCTTAGATACTATTGGCCAGTTCTCACAGCTAGGGATAAGGATTCTGCTCCCCAATACCATTATGACAACTGAACTTCTGTAGGTTGTCTACCTGCTTCTTCAATGACTTCAGAGTGAGTCAAAGCTCAGCAGTCCCAGATAAAAAGTACATTAAGTCCTATATAATTCTACTACTTCACTGTAGTTTGAGTTTTCTTGCCTACCGTCCTTCCTTCCTTCTTCTCTCTCTTGCTCTCTTTCTCTCATTCTCTCTTTCTTTCTTCTGTTCCCACACCTCTTCCCTGGGGGTTATTGACTAGAGAAAGTTTCTCTCAAATTCGTGTTTAAAAAATGAGAGAAAATCGCATTGCTATAGAAAAAATGCTTTTGATCTTCTCTAGTCTTTTTCTATTTAAAGACTAGCCACAGAAAAGGAATGGTCTGTGAGGGAAAAAAACCCAAAAACAAACAGAAAGATGATTCAGAATAATAAAACACAGAATGTTTAAAAATCCTGATCATAATTTTCATCAAAATTTGTTTTATACTATGTATGTTTAAAACAAAACCATTAAAAATTATTTCAAAACCGGTACCTTTCATAAAGAAAGTTTCTTGATATTACTGATCTGTAACAAATAAACTGTGACAGTCTGCAAACCAGGCATCCTGGCCATCAACATTTTTTTACCCAGACAGACACATGCATCCACAACCTTGCCACTATTCTGTTTGCATATAGATATGAGTTATTTTGACAGCAACAGAAATAGCAATAATGAAAATGAATAAAGGTGGAAGAATGATAGAAAAATGAAAAGCAAATCATAGCTGATATTGAAACACCTTACAGACCCCTGATACTCCCTCTTGAAGGACATCAGTTTTTATTTGACTACCGCTGATTTTTTATAACAAGGCAATGAAAAAATATAAATTATAACCTATACCAATCTTGGAATAGTCTTACTTATGAGGTCATGTGTTGTGTTTCCAACTAACAGATTTAAGAGATAATGTAACATTTGCAGAACATCAAAGGAACATCAGCCGGTTGTTGCATGTAGATTTACACCAGCTCTATCTGATCATGATAGTCTTTTATAGACAGGATTGTTATTTAATTGCAGATGCAGTTTGGATTAAACTTTTCAAAATATATTTTGTGAAAGTTGTCTGGCCTTCTCAGTTCTTCAGGCAAATTAAGTCATATTGAAAACTTCATTTTGAGGAACCCACTCACTTTTTCTCTTTGTTTCTTTTTGTCTGTCTTGACAATTTGGCAGCCCATGTAGCTGTTGATATATTAAGATCTGACCTTTATTTGTAATGCAGTCTGATTACAGCTGATTAATTTCCTTTCTGGATTTCGATATAGGACTTTTAGGGGCAACTTTGTGTACCTTAATATTGATTTGCATATGCTGCAATTCTGAAATTCCCAGCTGTGAGATTTCACTGTACTCTGCAGGATGCATACAATCAGACTCCTCTGAAAAAAAGGTATTCGTACAATAGGAAGATGTATTTTGAGGTGGTATGAAAGAGCAATGATCTCAGACTTTCTGCAATATACATGTTTTGAGTTGTAGAAATTGTTATTGCCATATGTGACTTACATGTATATTCATTGTCTTTTGGGACTACTTGCATATGGTCCACATAAGCATTTTTGTTCAGATAAGGGGTGGGTTTTTTAACCAAATCTCCTGACTGTCTTCACTTACTATGCGTTTTTTTCTCATCACAGTGTTAATTAACTGGTTTATTTCCATATGTTACTGAAGTGGGAGATAAAGTGAGGTGGATACCTGACGTGCTCCAGCTGCATAACCTCATTCAGGCCATGGGGCCAGGTTATAGCTTGCCTAAAATAAACCAAGACCTTGACAACAAATGTTTTGGGTTTCAGGTTTTCTCCTTTCGATCCACACTACTTACTATTGTAGGAGATTTTTCCTAAAATAACAGGAAATTATTCTGTTGATAGCTATTGAGTAAAAATTTTGTGTTAGTGAATTTGCTATCTTTTATTAATGAAAAAATCCTTTCAGGAATAATCTGAAAAGTAAAATATTGATGTGGATGTCTTATATTTCTGGGTTTTGTGAACTTCAGAATCTGTAAAGTGCTCAGTAACTCTGAGGATCACAGAATGGCAAGGGTGGGAAGAGACCTCTGAAGGACATCCAGTTCAGGGGTGCCAACCTCGTTGCCTGCAGGCCAAATCTGACCCTCCAACTTGCTTTACCCGACCCAGCACCCTGTGTCTATCTGGTAGCAGCACCAAGCTCCTTGTCTCTACACTCATGCCATCACACTAGTCACATGTGCAGCATGTGTGATGCACATTGCACTGCAGGAGGAGAATGGCAACAGTTGTGAGTTTGACACCCCTGATCTAATGCAACTTCAGTGCTAAAACAGGCTCAGCTACAGCATGTTACACAAGAATTCATGCAGGCAGATTTTGAATACCTTCAGGAAAGGAGAATCCACAGCCTCTCTGGGCAGTGTGTTCCAGTACTCCATCACTGTCATAACTAAAAGGTTCTTCCTCATGTTGAGGTGGATCTTCCTGAGCTCCAATTTGTGCCTGTTGCCCTTTGTCCTTTCACCGGACACCACTGAAAACAGTTTGATTCCAACCTCTTGACACTTGCCCTTTAGATGAGCCACTCCTCCCAGTTTTTTACCATCATCACACTTTCTGAGGGTACATTCTGTCTCCTAATCCAGGTCATTGATGAATATGTTGAACAAGACTGGGTAGAGTACTGATCCCTGGGAAACATGGCTGGCTGCAGGCTTCCAACTAGACACAATGCCGCTGATGACAACCCTCTGAGATCTGCCACCTAGCCAGTTCTCAATCCACCTCACTGCCACTCATCTAACCTACAATTCCTAAATTTACCTATGAGAATGTTATGGGAGATGGTATCAAAACCCTTGCAGAAGTCGATATAGAAAACATTGATCTCTCTTCCCTCATCTACCCAAACAGCCATGCTATCATAGAAGGCTATCAGATTGGACAAGTTCCCTTTGGTGAACTCATGTTGACCACTACTGATAACCTTCATTCCCTCCTAATGCTTGGAGATGATATTCAATCAGAGCAGTGTGACTGAGAATTCTACTAGTGGATTTTGCCAGCTAACTTTGCTCATTTGCATTTTAAAAAAATGGGTTTAGCAGTATCTCTTAAGGGGAGCCTTTGGTGACCCAAGTCAGATATATACTCAAGAACAAGGGACAGGAGAAGGGAGATAGATACTGCTGAGGACACATCTGGAGAAGCACTGTGGTCCGTGAGTGACCCATGCTGAGGCAGGGTGACCCCTGAAGGACCAAGACCCATAGGCAACTCATGCCAAGGCAAGAACACTGATAGGCAAAAAGCAGCAGAGGAAAATGAACGAGAAGCAAACAGTAGCAGTAAGAAACCACTAACACACATGATCCCACACCCCAAACCCAGTGCTGCCTGCCACCTCACTGGAGAAAATGTGACAAACTGTGTGTAACCTTCAGTGCAAACAAGGGAAGTAGAGGCAATGAACAAGAAAATGTGTTTGTCTTAAGCTAGGTGTTGAGAATGGAGAGGAAAGCTATTTATGTAAGTACTTATTTAGTTATATTTTGGAGTTTGGTTGGTTATTTTTTTCTCCCAGTACTGGAAGTAATTATCAAAAGTCATTGATAATTTGTCTTAGATTTAATTACATAAAAAATCCCATATTTGGGATTTGTTTTTTGTTGCAACACTATTTAGGCTGGGACTGTTTGTCTTTAAAAGGTAGTTTTTCGTAATGTATGGTTGGATGTAGTAACATTTTCGTGATGTGGGTTGCTTCTTGCTGTTAGTATAATTAGCTGCATTTTTGTTATGAAGCCTGTTGCAATGACATGGGTATAATACTGAGATAGCTAAGGGGGAAGATATATTATTCATGGTACAAACTCCATAAAACTGTCGTGATTTCCCAAGGTATAGTTTGTTTTATCATTAGAGATTTATTTTATTGAGTCGGTTCCTTCTTCTAATTTCCTGTATTTAACATTCCAGAGTCTTTTAGAGTGAAAATAAATCAAATATTAAACAGAGGAAAACTGAAGACTTCATTACCTCTCTACAGATTGAAGTTACAACTTTGTTTAGTGAAGTATAGAAGTTTAGAAATGTAGATCATTTTGGAGAAATCCTGCATCTCCTGTTTTGTTGTACTCTTTTAACATGTGTCCAAGTATTGTTTCATATGAGGAGAGAATGTTTTGAAACCCTCAGTCTTCTTTTTGGTCAACTTTATTTATCTCCATCCCAAGTAAATGTTTTTGTAAAACACAAGAACCATTGCATTATTGTATTTGGCTTGTATCTTTCCTCAAATGCTCAATAATGACAGAACTAGTATTTAATGCCACAGAAAAATAAGAGGAAGTGCAAAATCCTCCATCTGGGGAGAAACAAGTCTATGTACCAGTATATGATGGGGGCTGTCCAACTGGAAAGCATCTTGGCAGAAAATGACCTGAGGGTCCTGTTAGACATCAAGTTTAATGTCAGCCACCAACGTGCCCTTGCTGCAAAAAAATGGCTTATAGTATCCTTGGCTGTATTGATTAAGTATTGTCAGCATGTCGAGGCTGATGATCCTCTCTTTCTACTCAGCCCTGGTGAGGCTGCACCTCAAGTCCTGTTTAGTTCTGTGCTCCTCAGTATAAAAGACACACAAATATATTGATGAGAGTACAGTAAAGGGCCACAAAGATGATTAAGGGACTGGAGCATCACTTCTATTAGGAAAGGCTTGGTTGATCTTATAATTGTATACAAGTATCTGGAGACAGCATGCGAAGAGGATGGAGCCAAGATCATTATGGTGCCACTCAGCGACAGAAACAGATGAAATGGACATACACTGAAACACAAGAGGGTCGGTATGAACATCAAGAAACACTGTTTTACTGTGAGAATGACTGAGCTCTGGCACGTGTTGCCGAGAGAACTTATGGAGTCTAGATACTTAGAGATATCAAAAATCTGTCTGAACATGCTCCTGCACAACTGGTTTTAGGTTGCCCAGCTTGAGCAGATCCCTTCCAACCTCAGCTGTTCTGTGATTCTGTGAATCTCTAGTAAATAGGGAGTTTGAAAGAAAAAGTTTTAATTCCGTACACTGGGTTACACAAAAAAGTTAGAGTCACTTTAGAGTCTTCTAAATCTTATGACAGAATGCTAAGAAAGAATGAAACTACAGAAAATCATTCTTCAGGGAATAGTTTATGTGCTGGCATAAGAGGCAGAAGCTTTCACTAAAAGCTGGGATTGTGGGACTGTGGTCATAGTAATTTCCTCTTACTTTCATTCTGTGCTCTTCCAGTTTTGCATATCTGTATCTAATAGCCACATTCAGTATCTTTGCCTCCAATAGGTCTTCTGTTTTAAAACTCTATTTTCATTGACATAGTGTACAAATTCCTTTTATCTCTTCTATTTTTAATGCCTTTGAGAGACTTAATATTTCTGACTCTGAACTGTAAAATATCAAAATAAACAGCAAATGAAAACACGGGTACTTTAGAGGTGAATATCCCCAGTAAATACTCAACCCAGAGATGTTTGTTGTTTTCCAGTACTTTCCTTACTCTTTTCAAAACCCTAGACCTTTTTGGCAGTTACTACACTGTCTATGAACAATACTCATTGAAAGCAAGATGTATTTGTCAAAAGATTGTTTTAATAATTGGAAAACTGAAACCCCAAAACAAAAAGCAGAATTCATGATAATTCATCACTCTGTTTCCATTATTATGAATGACATAATTCCTTTTCAAAATGCAGAGTTCATCAAAACTGACTCTTAAAAGTTTATGCTACAGCAGAGAGCCTTCAGGGAAGACATTTAAGAGAGTTATTTGGATGAATCTTCTTCAAGAACTTAACCTTAGCACCCAAAGAAAATGAGAGACATGGTTTAAAAGGAAGTTTTTGCTGAGAGATGTCCTGCCTCTGGGAATATGTCTGTAGAAGAGGAGCATGGCCAGGTCAGCCTTTCATTTTATATGATTTGCCATGTGTCACCACAAAGCAGAACATATATCCTAGCTCAGATAGAGATTGAATAGCCATAAGCCAAATTCCACATTGTGAATTCTGGAAAATAACAGAACATGTATTTTGTCTTCTGAACAAACGAAAGAAAGGAAGAAAAATGGTAAGAAACTAAGTATGTTCAGAAATATAGATGGTGTCAGGCATGAAGATTTTACACCACACATTTATGTCCAGTTACAAAAACAATTTTAAAGAGAATGTGTAATTGGAGTTACATGTTAAAATTAATTAAAAAAATTAACATTCAGTATGTATTGCAAAATATATGACTTCTAAAAATTCCCTTAATGGATTGTCAAAAATATTATTGGAACACTAGTCTGAGAAAATTTGTTTGTATGTATGGCATTTAGGCCTACACTATATGAAAGACTTTTAAAGTGTAAGGTTATGAATGGACTCTACTGTTGAGGTTGCTGTAAACTGTAAAATTCAGAGGAGTGCCAGAAACTGCCAGCTGGAAAGAAGACAGGGGAATATCAACAGGCTGCATTCAGAAGGAATCCTGATGTGTTGATGTAATAGCCCGATAATGAAATGATTTGCCTGTCTTAATATTCCATTTACAAAGAACGCATTTAGCCTTTGAAGCTGAAAACTTTGGAGATCATATAAACATATTCTATATTGAAAACAGTCTCTTTAAGAGCATTATATCTGGCTTTATAAACACTAATTCTCATACATCAATAGCTAAGGTTGATATATTTAATAAACAATTCTAGAAACATATTTGATAACTCGCTGGTTAAGAATTTAAAAATAAATAATAGTTTTCAGTAAGTGCAGGAAAAAATTAGATTTATCTGTGTAGACAATGAGAAGTATATTGTCATCACATGAATAGTGTACCAGAGCAACTGAAAAGTTCACAGACATGTTGTAGGAAACAGCAAGCAAAAGCGTACAGTTTTTGAATAATTAGGGAGACCTACCTCATAAATAGCAAATTAATTCAAAATCCACTTGAATTAAAATTTATTCTCTCAAAATCTTCATGTAGTGTTTAAATTTGGCTAATAATGTTCAGACAAAGATACGTTTATCATTTTACTGAAACAACTGTATTAGATACAGCAATGGAATTAAGAGATAGACTTACTTATGCACCTGAAAACATGATCTCCACCATCTCATAAAATTTTAAAAAGTCCTTCATTATTGTTCTTTTTGTCATGAACTAAGACTACACTCACGTGAAAAATGTGTGTTGCATGCCATGTGTTTTTAACTACACCATACAGTAACCCAAATGTATTTAATTAGGAATATTTTGTAATCTTTTTAGATTAATGTTTTAACATATTCGGTAATAAACTCATGATAATTCAAAAAATGAAATGTCAGTTTATTAAAGTGTCTGTGTTAATTTTCATAAAATCTGGAAGAGAATGATGTGAATTTATGATTTTTTAAAGTTTTCTCTATAAAGAGTTTTTGATTATGTAATAGATTTCATACATTGTATTTTAAGATTAACATTTTTTGGCAACTTTTTGTATGATACAGATTTTTCTGAGTCTGCAAAAGACACTTTAAACATGAAAGATCTCTAAACCTGGAAGAAAAAGAAAAGGAGAAAAAGAAAAATTAAAAAGAAAAATATACATTCAAACCTCAATTACTTTCCCACTAGCATCATTCTCCTACAACAAAATTTAAATTTGAAGATACTGGAAGAAATTTGATATCTTTTAAGAGTAATAAAACTGATTCATCATTTCACAAAACAAATTTCAATTTATACTTGTTTTTAATTTTTCCCCCTACAGGTAATGTCTTCAACTAAATTTTGGAGGATAACAAGTGTCCTCAGCATCAATATTTAATGAAGTTTTTGAGAGATATTCATTAAAGTCATGTTGCAGTCTGTATAGGATGAAGGATGACCACTGCGATTTTTTCAATCCCTAATTCTGCAAAGTACAAACACACACATTGATGTTAATCCCTTCGTTATTAGTAGAATGATGGGTGAAACCTGATCTCCTTCTATATCAAGGTTACCCATTTAATGGACAAGGAAAGGGCTATGGATGTGGTCTACTTGGACTTTGGTAAAGGTTTTGACACCGTTTTGCACACTATTCTAATTGAGAAACTGGCTGCCATTGGACCGGTGCACCCTCTGCTGTGTAAAAAACTGGCTGGATGGACAGGCCCAAAGAGTTGTGGTAAATGGAGTTAAATACAGTTGGAAACCAGTCACAAGTGGTGTTCCCCAGGGTTCAGAGCTGTGTCCAGTCCCATTCAATATCTTTATCAACAGCCTGGACGAGGGGAATGAATGCACCCTTAGTAGGTTTGCGGATGACACTAAGCTGTGTGAAAGTGTTAATCTGCTTGAAGTAAGGCAGACTCTGCAGAGGGATCTGGACAGGCTGGATCTATGGGCTGACACCAATGGGATGAGGTTCAACAAGACCAAATGCCGAGTCCTGCACTTGGGGCACAACAACCCCATTCAGCGTTACAGGCTTGGAGAAGAATGGCTGGAGAGCTGCCTGGAGGAGAAGGACCTGCGGATGTTTTTTGACATCTGGCTGAATATGAGCCAGCAGTGTGCCCAGGTGGCCAAGAGGGCCAATGGCATCTTGGCCTGTGTCAGAAACAGCATGGTCAGCAGGACCAGGGAGGTTATTGTGCCCCTGTACTCAGCACTGGTGAGGCCACACCTCGAATACTATGTTCAGTTCTGGGCCGCTCAGTACGGGAAGGGCATTGAGGTGTTGGAGTGCGTCCAGAGAAGGGCAGTGAAGCTAGTGAGGGGGTTGGAGAACACGTCCTATGAGGAGAGGCTGAGGGTAATGGTGTTGTTTAGCTTAGAGAAGAGGAGTCTGAGGGGAGACCTCATCACTGCCTACGGCTGCCTGAAAGGAGGTTGTAGTGAGGTGAGTTTTAGTCTGTTCTCAGGTGATAGGACAAGAGGAAATGGCAACAAGTTGTGCCAGGGAGGTTCAGGCTAGACATTAGGAAATATTTCTTCACTGAAATGGTGGTTAAGCACAGGAACAGGCTACCCAGGGAAGTGGTTGAGTCACCATCCCAGAAGATATTTAAAAGATGGATAGATGAGTTTTCAGGGCTATGGTTTAGAACATAAAGTGGACAGGTACGGTGGAACTTGATGATCTCAAAAGTCTTTCCAATGAGATGATTCTATGATTTGATAAAAATCCCACAGAAAGCACAAACTACTCTGAGGTCTGACCTGTCTCATATTTTCTGTAAGTTTTTCACTTAGGTCATATTATTCCTTGCAATGCAATATATCACAATGTTTTTAACAAGATTAGTCCATATTACCGTAACACAGAGTGGTTTTGAGGTAAATAAGAGTAAGTATTCCCAGTTTGCAGAAAGAAAACTTTTCAAACAAAACATACATCGAAGTCCAGTTTCTGTTTCATAACGTAGAATTTGTTTGTGTGTATATGTGCCTAAGTGTATGTATCTAAATGGTATCTGGATTTCTAAGCTACAATAAACAATTAATTTGTAGTTGCGATTTTGCAAAGGATTTTGACAAGTTATTCAATTTGCCAAAAACGCAATATTAATTTTGGTTAAAAAAATAATACTTATATGTCTACATGAGATGTTGAAATTCAAATTGATGAAATCATGAAGGAATCTTAAAAGCTAGAGACTATTGTCTAATAATAAAGACATTTCTATCAAATTTAGAGTACAGTCTTGCAAAAGATATAGTACGGTAAGAAAATATTAGGAATGTTATACAACACTACATAAAAGACAAAGTTGTTTCTTCTTGATTTACATCAAATATTGTGCCACTATGACACCATTTTTTAAACAAAAAATAGCTATAAATGTAAAGCATTCTTGTACTGTTCAGTAAAATATGAGGGTATTTTCATGAAAACTTATTTATAAATTTTACTCCCAGAGTAAGAATGAACTCGGGGAACGTGACAACCTTGAAAAAAAAACAAATAAAGCAAAACTGAAATAAACTGAAATAGGGGGAAAAAAAAGTAAGTCGTTCATCATCTTTAATCCAGAGGTTGGTTGGTGGTATGGAATACATCACTAAAAGATGATTTGTCTTTGGAATTTTCATTTCTAACTTGGGATCCGCTGTGAGTAAATCATGAACTCGTACAACCAGTTAAGTTAAAAAAGAACTTGAAAATCATCACGTCCAACCATAAACATCACAATTACAAGTCCTTCAACAAACCATGTGACTAAGTGAAACATCTACACATCCTTCAAACACTTCCAGGGACAGTGACTCCAGTACTTCCCTGTGAAGCCTGTTCCAATGCTTGACAACCCTTTCCGTGAAGACATTTTTCACTATAGTCAGCCTAAACCTCCCCTGGTGTAACTTGAGACCATTTCTTCTTGTCCTGTCAATTATTACTTAGAAGAAGAGACCAAGAACCACCTCGCTACAGCCTTCTTTCACGTAGTTGTAGACAGAAACAAGATCTCCTCTTAGATTCCTTTTCTCCAGAATTAACAGCCCAGTTCCCTCATAAAACTTGTAATTCCGACTCTTCATGATCTTAGTTGAGTTTCTTTTCACAGACTTCAGCTCCTCAATGTCTTTCTTGGAGTGATGAGTCCAAAAATAAGAAGAGTGCATTGATCCAACCTGTCCAGATCCCTCTGTAGACCCTCAAGTAGATCAATATGCCTGATCATCTTGGTGTCATCAGCAAGCTAACTGAAGGTGTACTCAATCTCCTCACACAGATCACTTACAAAAGTGTTAAACAGAACTAGACCCAACACTGAACCCTAAGGAACACTACTTGTGACCAGCCAGCAACTGGATTTAACTCCACTCACCACAACCCTTTGGGTCTGGCTATCCAGTCAACATTTTACCCAGTAAAGCCCTCCGAAGCCATGAGTGGCCAGTTTCTCCAGGAGAATGCAATCAGAAATAGTGTCAAAATCTTTACTAAAGTCTAGGTAGACAACATCCACAGCATTCACCTGATCCACTAAGCGGCTGACCAAGTCATAGAAGGATATCGTGTTAGTTAAGCAGAACATGCCTTTCCTAAACACGTGCTGACTAGGCCTTGTCACCGGGTTGTCCTGTAGATGCCACATAATGGCACTTAAGACAATCTGCTCCAAAACCTTCCCCAGCAGTGAGGTCAGAGTGACAGGCCTTTAGTTTCCTGGATCCTCCTCCTGGTCCTTCCTGTAGCCAGGAGTCGCTTTTATTAACCTCCAGCCAACTGGGACGATCCATCCCCCCACACACCCTCATCTGGTCCCATCTGTGTCTAAGTGGTGTAGTAGGTCACGAATTATTTCCTCTTGAATTACGTGGCTTTCATTTTGCTCTCCCACCCTGTCTTCAAGATCAGGAGGCTGGGTACCCTGTGAACAGCTGGTTTTACTACTAAAATGTGAGGCATAGAGGCATTAGGAACCTCAGCCTTTTCCTCATTCTTCATCACTATGTTTCCCCCCGTACCCACTAGGTGCTGGAGATTCTCCTAAGCCCCCTTTTTCCTATTAATATATTTAGAGAAACTTCTTTATTGTCCTTTACCACAGTAGCAACATTAAGTTCCAGTTGGCTTTGCCCCTTCTAATTTTCTCTCTGCCTATATTCACAACATCTTTGTAGCCCTCCCGAGTAGCCTGACCCTTCTTCCAAAGATGATAAATTCTCCTTTTTTTCTCCTGAGTTCAAGAAACATCTCTCTGTTCAGCCATTACAGTTCGCTTCACCACTGGCTCATTTTTCAGGACATGGGTGTAGTCTGCTCCCACACCTTTAAGACTTCCTTCTGGAAGAAGGTCTAAACTTCCTGGAGTTGTTTGCCCTTAAGGACAGCCTCTCAAGGAACTCTGTCAACAAGTTTCTCAAAGAAACCAAAGTCTGCCCTCCAGGAGTCCAAGGTGGCAGTTCTGCTAACCGCTCTTCTCACGTCTCTGAGACTTAAAACTCTATCAACTCATGAATGCTATGCTCAAGAGAGTCTCCAACCATCACATCACCCACAAGTCCGTTTTTATTCATGAACAAGAGGTCCAGAAGAGCTCTTTTCCTTGTTGGCTCTCTCACGAGCTGAATCAGGAAGTTACCTTCCACTCTCTCTCAAAACATCCTAGCCTGTTTCATTTTTGCTGCACTGTATTTCCAGCAGACATCTGGCACTTTTAAATCCCCCAATAATTCCATTTAACCTACTTTGCAAAAGTCAGGGTCATTTTAAAGGGAGACCAGTCTGCTTTATTTTAAACAAAGCCTTATTCATCTTTAAAAACAAAGATGACCTGTGAAGGCCATTCCATTATCAAAGAGCCCAAAATTGTGATGATGTCACCAGCCACAGAGCTATGTGTTAAGACACTGGGTATATCTGTTTCTTCCAGTGTCACTACTCACAAGTAGATGGAGAGAGGACAAAATAACCTGTGTTCCAGATTTCCTTATCAATCATCCCAAGGCCCTGAGGTGTCTTTTACTTGCTGTCAGACTACATGTTGTGGCTTCATCAGTACCCACATGGAAGAGCAGTAATGGGTAATATTCCAAGGGCCATACCAGTCTAGGAAATTTCCTGATGATAGAACTTGGGCTTCAGAGAGGCAGCAGACTTCCCCAAAGGGACAGTCTATCTGGCATATGGAACTTTCTGTTCCCCTCAGAAAGGAGTCATCTGCAATTATAGCACTATAATATGTTGTGGTAAGAATACAGAAAAAAAAATCATCACAGAAATAAAGATTAATCATTGGTGCTAAGAAGGGTTTCCTAATTATATCTGCTCAGAGAAAAAAGAAATAAATAAATTTTCAGCAGCACTTCAGAAAAGTAAACAAGATATTTTTTGGAAAACACATGAGGCCTTAACTAAAAAAACCTCAATTTCGTCCTAATTTGACCTTTATCATTTTGTCTTATTTTGTCATTTCTGTAAAGAATGCTATTAACAAAGATGCTAACAGCGAGATGAAGATACATTTCTTCTCTCTACTTAGTTAGATCTCTCTGTAGAGATATCTCAGAGATTTCTAGAGACAATCCTTACAATAAAGTTTCCTGCATCTCCACTAAATGTCCTTAGCTGTCTTTAGCTATCCGTACTTTAGAAAGTACTCTGACCCAAGAGCAGTGGATTTTTTCAAAGAAAATATCTTTTGAAAATGTGGAATTTTGTGGTTCCTTCCTTCAGGAACAATCAGTGTATCCTAGACCTGGCAGGCCACCTGGTTTTTACAGAGGCATTTGCCCCTTTATCATGGTGTTGAACATCCCTGGATATATTTCCCTTACCTCAAGGTCTATTGTTCTCAATATTTACTGCTTTCTAATTTAAATAGCTACCATATGGTGCTAATTTTCTCATTGGTCATGACCACCCAGGTCAACCTCTCTGACTTTCTCCATATCTAAAGTCAACTATCACTTGTTAACTGGTTTACTATCACTTTCTGGACTCTGCCCCAAGTGTACTAAAGGAAAAAGAAGCTTCTTACCATTTGTCTGTGCTTTGTTTCTTTCCCACACATGCCTTAATTGTGAGTAGGGCAGAGGTGGTCCAAATTTCATTTAGCAGTGCTTACAAGTAGCACTTATGGTAATTATCTGTTCTTTTTTCTTTTCTTGACTCAATTGAGAGTCATCTTATCAGTTGAAGATAGATGCAAACCAATTCTTATCTTATTTGAATGGGTAAGTTTCACTCTGTGATTATATAGTTTTTAAAAAGACCTATATTTGAAAGTTGTGATAGTGTAGTTATCAAAACTGTGTGCAGAATGCAGTGCCATATATACCAATAATACGATATACTCTATGCATAGAGATACATAAATGCACGTATAGATAGGTATAAATTCATGTAACCTCTCTTTCTTTTTCTGTTTCTCATATATCTACTTTTAAATATAAATCTATATATGTAAGTAGATATATATACAAACACCTACATATATTGTGAGGCATTACTCTGTAACTAAACAGAAATGCACCACTGTGACATTATTACTGCTTTAGAAATCATGCTGCACTGACAGCTTAATTACTATATGTGGGAACAAGAAGGTAAATCCCTTGAGCTGCCCGGTGCCCTTACAATACTGAGAAAGCAAAACAGATGCTTAAAGCATAATACAGTAGGATACAGGAGGAAAAAAATAAATACACCTGTGAAAAACATTGAAAAAAATCTGGAGAAGAGAATAATCTTCAGAATAAGTTGTTGCATTTTCAACATCTCTGAAAGTCAGATGACATGTGGATACTTCAGTATGGACACAGACTACTAGTCTTAGCTTCCTAGCGAGTGCTGCTAACCTTGACAAGAACAGAAACTTGTTTCCCTTAGAGCGAGGTCAAAAGCTGTGACTGCAAGATTTGGGCACACTTATTTTAATTTAGATAAATATATTTCTAGTTTGGATGTTTTCAGTGAAAGCAAGTTCAATTCAGTCCAGTGAAAAAAATTATTCAAGTTTCTTATTCAAAGTAATACCCAGTTTTTCATTAAAATTACTGTTGCCACATTGCAGAAATGAATTCTGTATTTCATTTTGGTTTTGAAAAAAATTGTTATTGTGAATGGCCCATACACAACACAATGTATTTTTCTGAAGTTCTTTTCTTGTATTAACTTTTCTCTCAATTTTAATGTTATTGCAAGATAATAAACGTATTAGCAATGCTAATATACAGCAAAAAAAAGATGTTAAATTAAAAGTGGTAAATGGCTGCTTCCTTTTTTTTTGTATTATCACAAGAGAAGAACACAAACTAAAAATTCTGACTGGCATATTTTTCAAAATAAGGAAAAAGGTAACAATTTTTCTTCTCAAATAATCAAGGTTATACTTTTCACTGTCACTTCTCATGCATATATACATACATTTTTATATATTAGCAGAAATAGAATGAAAAAAACACACTCTCCTTCTACATAGAACTACTTTAAATTACATAGGACTAGTAAAGAATTTGTTCCACTGCAGATTAATGTTTTTCAAATAAATATATCATGAAAAAGTCAGGAGCTTGAAAGATTCTGTAGAGTCATTCTAATCTTTAAAAAAATGTATTTAGATGGGATTGTGAATACATTTATAAATGTCTGTTGCTTCAGGTAAAATAATAGTTCTCTAGTATTCAACTTATTTCTCAATGTCAAATGATATAGTAAAGATATCTCAACTTCTACACCCGTGGAGCACTTTTTCCCCTGAGTTAATCTAGTATTTTCAGTATTTCTGAAGGTGTGTATGTATTGTTTTTTCAAATTACCAGAGCAACATGAAATAACTGTAGCATGATTATCTCATTCACACTTTCTTCAATGGATGCAGCAAGCTCATTAAGGCATTTCATGAATATAAAACTGAAAAGGACATCACAAATAACTTAGTCCTGGAATTTGAGCATTAATATATACCCTTTTATAGGGAGAATAAAGACTCTCTAAAAGGGATCTTCATCAGTGCATAATTCATCAAAAAATACGTTGAGACTGGCAAAATAGGTAGCCCTTCTTTTCGTCGATTTGTAATCAGGTTTACCATGGAAGATTTGTCAGAGTAAGTTACAACTTAGTACTGCATGTATTAGAAAAAGAAATCTGTCTAGTTGTGTAATATGAGGGGAAAAAAAGTGTTTCCTACCTTCACAATCCGTATTTTAGTCTGTTTAAATTTATAGCTAGAATTTGATTTAGGAGCAATAAAAAAATAACTGAAAACTAACTTAATAGCAGCACAAGTGCTTGGCCTACTACATGTTTCTCAGTTCTCTCATTTCTTTTTGTGAGGAATAAACAAATGAATATTTTCTGGAACGAGAATAGAAGACATCTGTCACCTGTAAATACACCAAAGAACATTAATAGCTATCTTGCTCAAATTAGTCATTTCCAACATGATCAGAAATACCTGGTTGCAAACTGCGTGCATAGCACTGTGCTTCTATCGTGTCAGCCATATCTGACACATACTTTGTTCTCCTCACTGCTCCTGTGCACACGTACTTTTGTTGAGCCACTGACTGACACCTCTTTGCTTGCTCAACTGTCATTGGGTGTTCTCCCTTGTTGCACTATTCTCATGCTTCAATACAGAAAGGATAATATCAACTCCACATAACTTTAGCTGTTTGTTGTTTGAGACTACTTTTAATCTATTTCCTCTTCAAATGGATGTAAAATTCAGTCTTACATCACTTCAAAGAAGTATTCAAGTTATTCTAAATATCTTTTCTTTATATAATTCTGCAGAGTTAACAAATTTATAGTTGTATTTGCTTTCCTGTTTTGTGTTACAGTGGATATAGAAATACAGTCTAGATTTTAGGAAGGCTATTTCCAACTAAGCCATGCCAAGAGGCAGATAAAAAACAAAGGCATAAAGCACTGTAACATCTGCATATTTCTATGAAAAGTCATAATTTCTAAGAGAAGTATGTCATTGTGCTGTTCGAACACTTCAAAGAAAAGTTAAAAGGGAAAATATTTATGCCCCCTTTTTGTGACGTGAAAAAATATGTAGCTTTTTGAGACTAACAACTGTTTAACAAAATTTTGAACAACAGCAGAATTTAAAAATACTGTAAAAATAAAAATAATTAACTGTAGTAAATTTGTTGTAACATATACCCCCTGGAGAGTAAATCTATAACAATAATGAACCATACACATGGGATTTATTTAAAAATCTTTACAAGTGAATAATGTAAGTATTTTTTTCTTTTTTCCCTAAGGGTATCTCTATATTTACCTGCTGAGGAATACTACTGCAGACTCTGGAGTGAGTCTCTTTAAAGATTTTCACTCCTTAGAAGAAAGGAGATTTCCATGGAAAAATTAAAATATATAAATAAAAAAGCATTTGACAGTTTGCAGTATTTTTCAAATGCACAGTTAAGCTGAGGAACATTTGGTCTAAGAAACGTGGAATAACTTTATAGCTTTTAGTCAAAAGTCAGTGAGCAAATCAAGGTGCTAATCTGTATTAAGCTTAAAGAAGGGGAGAAGAAAAACTGTCCTGGAGGTTGCAGTGTCATGGTCTAGCCCCGTCCCAGCTAAATTTTTCAGCAGTTAAAATTGTGCAGTTGGGCTCCCAAATTCAACCCGTCTACCACTAGGGGTAGGGAGAGGAAAATGAGAGGGAAAAGTCTTGTGGGTTGAAAACTAAAACTACAGCATTAATGAAACTATGATAATAATAGTACTAATAAATAAAATAATTAGACAGTAATAAAAATCTATACGAATATCCAAGGTCACACACTTCAATGACTATACATCACCACAACTGTTGTAGAGCAGACGCAGGGGAATGGGTCCACAGTTAGGTGGGAGCTGAACTTAGGAACTGGATTGAGGGATGAATGGATACAGGATCAGGAACAATCAGACAAACAAGGTCCTCACTGGACATCAGCCATGACAGAAGAAACCAAGACTCATAATCTCTGTTTTATATCGAGTGTGGTATATATGGGATGGAATACTCTGTTGGACAATTTGGGGTCACCTGTCCTGTCCACCCCTCCCTCCAGGTGTGAGCTTTTTTACATCTTTGACCCAGGGCAGTCCACCAGCATGAAGATGGCCCAGGTTTCTATGGGGATAAGTATAAGCAATAGCCTTTCTGCATACCACTGCCATTCTCACTTCCAGAGAGAAACTGTCTGAAAAAGATGCAGTTAACTTTGAGAAAATGAAGTTGTACAAACGAGACTTAACGGAACTTAGAAAATTGATCCTGCTTTAGCTCAAACCAGAATATTTAGTTTCTGACTTTGTACTAAGCAGATAATGTATATCTAGCATGCAGAAAAGCTGTCGTTTCTCTTATGACTTTCTTTAAAAATAAAGCCATTAAATTCAGTGGCATTAATTCAGTAGCGCATGGTAGTTAACAAGAAATGGCTGCATCACTTTCAATGATGACATGGAAATAAAGGAATAGTTTTCTTTAAAGAATGACTGTCCCTTCTCAGGAAGACCTTCATTTGCTGCTTCAGAAATATATCTTTCATAGCAAAACCTTTCCAACTGAAGCTGATAAGAGAATTTCTCAGTTTTGATGACCAGTTAACTGCAGTCATGTAGCCAACATACAGATTTCTTACTGTTATTATACTAAGTAACTGAGAATTTTCTTAGCAGTTTCAGCATGGCATCATTACCTACAGTTCATAAACATTATTTTGATTGAGGATCTTTTTTTATTTTAACTTGTTCATTTCTAAAATAGGAATAAAAATTTCTACCACAGAACGCATGTTGAAAATTTTTCCTCTAATTTTCCTTTAATTGTTTTCTTTTTGAGTTCTGAGTGATGATACAAACCTGCTTGTTCAACATTGTGTTTTGCAAAAAGGCAAGTTTTAGCCTTTGTGATGGCTGTAATTTTTTTTAACTCTTTGCTTTCATTTTATATGCTATCTTCACTTTAAAAAATGTTAACAATGTGCTGGATCTACTGGAAAGAATATGAGTTTGTGTCTGCCTTTGTTAGTGAAAAAAAGAGTTTTCAGATTGTAGGTAAGGAGAGGAAGAGGAAGATACAAAGGGCAAATATTTATCAAGTATATAAGAAGTAGAGAGACCTACAGCACTTTTTTTTGAGATGGTAAAGTTTGTGACAAGCTGAGGAGCTACTGCATTGACAAAACTGTATGTGAATGCAAGTCCCAACCTGGAAGGACAAAATGTACATGGAGATACGTCCTTAAATGTCCTTTTTATCCCTATTCTGTCTTCTCTAATCACTTTGAGTGGTCTCTGTTTCAAAATGCATGAATTATTGTAACCAATTTCATAATAAGTATGGGGGGTTAGTTCAGAATTCTTTTTAATTTTCTTTGGGACGCTCAATTTAAGGAAAAGGTTCAGGAAGCCCTATAACAAAACTTTAACCATGCTACATCTTATCTTAATCATTAATCCTGCAGAAAAAAGGAAGACGACCTTATCCCATGGCAATCAAGAACACAACAGAAAAATTATCTTGTCAGCTATTAAGAACTGCTCATTTAAAACCCCTTTTTCCAGATATGTCCTCCATATCATTTGCCTAAAATTCATTCTGACCTAGAAAACTCATTATAATTAACCATACAGAAGGCAAAAACATCTAAAATTTTTGTCCCTATAGTAAAACAAACTGTACTACAGCTATTATCTAATTTGAGACTTTATCTCATTGTAATCTAGGATATTCATTCCAAAAGGGTAAAAATGCTCTCCACAGGACTAAATTCCAAAAGGCTCTCCACAGGACTGAACTTCATTTAACTCATTTAGAGTTTACTACTGTACCCACAAGTATATTTCCACTTTCTGTTACAAAATCAGGGATGCGTTAAACACAGACATTTAACTTATTATTTGAAATATTGCAAGAAATGTAGCATAAAATTTCTTGAACAGTATGAATTTAAGAAATGCTTCCATCATTTTCCAACACTGACTGCTATTGTTTTAGCTGAAGATTTTTTTAAAGATGTTTAAATAAGCTAATAAATTCTTAACAGTTAAACCTACATTACGAAAAAAGTTGCTATATGGGAATGACAGTAAGTTACAATTTTTTCAAGAATTTCAAAGTAAAAGTGAAGTACTAGTTGCTTTTTCTATTCTTTTTCTTCACTGTTGGACTTCAGCTGGAGAAGTCCTTTGAAATAAATTTACAAGTAAGGAAAACAGCAGAGGAAAATTTTGAGTCCATATTAATAATTCTTTGGGGAGTTCCACTGAAAGTAAAAAATTGACACGCTTACTAATTAAGGTGATACTTCATCTGATTTGTATTTTAAGACTGTCTTACTCTTGAAGGATGGGATCAAACACATAATCTAACTCTAGTCTAGCTATAAGAACTACACGAAACATGTAACTCAAACAAACCCCTACAGATATCAGTATATGTCGAAAAAAATCTAAGCCTCCCAAAGAACACATACAGGCTGAAAGTAAATGTCATCCACTTTAAATTTTACAGTACTGTAATTTGTATTTTTTAATGTAAAACTACGCATGTTTTTATTGTCTCAGCACCAAGGTTTAAATCTAAAATTTTATTTTTGAATTTAAAATACAAAGGGATTTAAAAAATCAGCCTATTTTCTTCAGTAGGAAAATTTGTAAATCTGTCTTGCTCCTTTTGTCATTTTTAAAATTAGAATCCATACTCTCCTCTGCTTGTGTAAACCACACTCTGTTCGACCATTTCTCACAGCTCAGAGACACATGTGAAAGTACTACAGGCTAATTTCGTGTCACTCATGTTAGGAATAAAAGATAAGTTATTAAAGAGATATGATTCCCTTACATAACATGGGATTTTTAATTTACATCAAATTTTTTTTTGGCCACAAAGTTGTTTATACTATACAATAACATATCTCTCTATGGTAAATATTTACAATATTTGAGTAAATTTAAATTTAATATAAATAAACGTAATAATGTAAATTTTAAGTTGTTTAAAGTGAGTTTGCCAGATCAAGTAGCTCTATAAATTCAGAAATTATTCAAACAATTTTTCAGCTTACAAAGCAAATTTATAAATATGTATAAGTGTGTATATATGTATGAGTTTTATCTTGCTTTTTTCACAACTTGGATGTTAACTTTATCCATCAAGATAACATAAAAAAAGCATTCTGTCACAAACATAGTTAGATCATCTTACTTCATGTCAACATTTGTTTTCTGAACTAAGTTTTGGTCGTTTCCTCCAAAAGAGAGGGAAAAGAAAAATGATATCACTCCCCTCCAAAAAACCAAAACATGAGAATTCACATAAGAGACAAAATTCTCAGATGCCTGGAAAATCAGTCAACAATTTCATTAAGTGATTTTAATACTATAGTTATTTATGGCAGTTCCTTCTGTCAGGTTTAAGCTTTGCTTTCCATTAACTGTTCCTCACTGTGTGTTATGTATCAGCCGCTTTAAAATGACATTTAAAAATTCTGTGCAGGAATTTGTATCTTTCTAACTATTACTTCCTGTTTCAGTCTTTCACTATTCCTGATGTTGTTGTAGTTTTACATGATTCTGCTTGTTCATTAAAAGGAAAGGTCAATAATTTTGGTATTTCTGAGCTAGTTCATGCAGTTAGGTAGTCTGTTTTAACTGCTCAATTCTAATAAACACCACATTGCACAAGAATTGTTCCACAATTAACTGTTGTATACTGCTTATATTTAAAGAACGTATAGGAAAGGTAGGCTGGAAATCAAGTTTAAAGTCAAAGTATTACAGTTGAAAATGTATTTTCCCTGAAAAAGATTAACTTTTGTTGCCACTTGTAAATTTTTGAAAAGTAATTGCATAAAAGATACATATATATTATACATACAAATAAATTACCCATGGATGATCAGAGGAACTTTCTACTGTTCTAGCTTTTCCTCTAGTAAAATATATTTAAACTACAAACACAAAGGAAAAACTTCAGTATTAAAGCATTTTAGTGATTTGTTTATCGACTGTATCAAATCAGGAAAGAGGTATTACAGATAACCCATTGGAGATGGTA
The DNA here is from genome assembly GCA_033558185.1 of Dromococcyx pavoninus. Classification (NCBI taxonomy): domain Eukaryota; kingdom Metazoa; phylum Chordata; class Aves; order Cuculiformes; family Neomorphidae; genus Dromococcyx; species Dromococcyx pavoninus. The sequence continues at coordinate 1,752,776 of JAUMJL010000110.1, read as the reverse complement.
TTCAGTGTTCATCTGTTGACAGAAAAGTGAAGAAGGATTTAAAGTTGAGATGATAAAAGATAGAAGGAAACTGTAAAACTGAAATAATGTTCAGGCCTTGAAAGCTATGAGGAACAGCCTACCAAGAGGTTAAAAAAAGATGAGAGAAGCAATTAAGATATTTGCTAATGGGAAGTGAGGAGAATTCCATATACAAAAGGCTAGAAAGAATGAAATTACTTTCTTTTGAAAAAGAAGGAACAGATGTGGTAAAAACATAATATGAAGAGTACATAATACTCAATAGAATAGAGGAAATAAACAATGAGAACTGTTCTGCCTCTTTCATACAATATATGAAGCTTTTGGAAGCTAGTGGTCAATAAATGGGTTTACTGTCAGCAAAGTACAAAAAACTAGAAGTTCCTTTGCAAAAATGTAACTTTATTAAGAAAAAGGAATTCCATTGGAATAAGTTTATTTTAGCTAAATGTGGTTAGAAATAATGAATTGAATTCCAGTTCAAATGTAGACATTTAAATTTTATCTCTATGTGAAAACAAAATTTGGAGGTTGACCTGCTGGAAAGCAACTCTGCGGAGAAGGATATGGAAGTCCTGGTGAACAAGTTAACCATGAAGCAGCAATTTACCCTCATGGCCAAGAATGCCAATGGTACCCTAGGGTGCATTAAGAAGTGTGCAGCTAGCAGGTCAAAGAAGGATCCGTCCAGAGTGTTATGTCCAGTCTTGGACTCCCCAGTTCAAGAAAGACAAGGAACTACTGGAGAGAGCCAAGAGGAGAGACACAAAGATGATTAGAGGACTAGAGCATCTCTGTTATGAGGAAAGGTTTAGTGAGCTCAGTCTATTTAGCCTGGAGAAGAGAAGACTGAGACGGGATCTTACCAAATATCTAAAAGGTAGATGTCAAGAGGATGGGACCAGACTTTTTTCCGTGGTGCCCAGTGACAGGACAAAGGGCAACAGGCACAAACTGGAGTGCAGGAACTTCTATGTCAACATGAGGAAAAACTTCTTTACTGTGAGGGTGACAGAGTAATGGAACAGGCTGCCCAGGGTGTTTGTGAAATCTCATTCTCTGGAGATATTCAAAACCCAATTGTGCAACCTACTGTAGGTGAAACTGCTTTATTAGGGGGATTGGACTAGATGATCTCCAGAGGTCTCTTCCAACCCTGACTATTCTGTGATTCTGTGATATACGAGGGATGATCCTTGGTTTCCATGGTAAAAAATGGAGATATGGACTACAAACCCCTTGCCTAAACATGGACACTTTCTGTCATTTGAGATCTTTGATCTTTTAATTTCTACCCAAGAGTAACACAGGTCTCCCATAGGGTCCAGGACAATTCTCTGCTGCCAACTCTCTGCGACCAACACTCTGTGAAACAACTCTCCATGGGAACATATTTCCAAGGGGAAAACTCAATGTGGGGACAACTCCAACACGAACCTTAAGTCTAAGCCTAACCCTAAGCCCAGCTCTAACTCTAATGACTTTACAGATGGTCGTCCCTGTGTTGAGTTGTCCCTCTTGAGATTTGTCCCATAGAAAGCTGTCCCCACAGAGAGCTGTCTCGTGGAGAGTTGGCCATGGAGAGTTGTCTTTTCGTCTGTAAAATAAGTTCTTTGTTATTTCTGCCAAGTTCATGTCCTATTTACAAGGTCTCATGTATTACTAGATATTGATGTTTAAAGAGCATTCATCAGATCAATATTTCATTGTTCATCCTAAGGTAAACTGAGCAGCTCCAGGTTATATGAGGACTGCATTGTCAACATTGGGAGCTTAGTCAGTATTTCACAATTACATGCCTGCATTGCAGAGTTGATTCTCCCCCCATTGCATTTGATGAGTCTTGTCACTCAATTACATGACAGGTCACTTGAAAAGCAGGTAGGATGCTGAGAAACATTTTATATTATTGAGAAGTCAATTTGTGATAAGCCAGTTCCTAGGAATCTCAGGTGTCAGATTTTCCACCTTATTTACAGTATATTAAAGGTCTGGTTTGGGGCAGTTTTAATTCTCCCAGAGAAAGGAGTTCCAGGTTTCTTAATTGACACTTAAGTTTCTTAACTCCTGTTTATTACAGAAGTCTTATGCACATAGTCTTCTTAACATGGAGATTATAAAAATTTGAGAAAATATAATAAAAAAGTATTCCATTTGCCATGTTTAAAGAACTTCTCACTTTGACAGTCATTCTTTTTGTAGGAGTGAAGATAAATTTTCCACAATCTGAGACACTTCTCAATAGTTCAGTTGTTCAGAGGATTCAATACTATGCATTTTTTGAACTCTTGCTTTTAAATAACAATATGAATATAACAATGTGATTCCACTCTGCACACCACTGAGTTCTGCACAGTATCCTATGATCTATTTTTAAGTATGAGCTCCTAAAACTATAATTTATCTGCTGTTTCTAAAATAAATTTATTTCATATGTTCCTTTATTATATAAGAAACACAAAATCAAGAAATCCTTTATCCCAATTTGATCCTTATTGCATAAATTTTGATATAATATACTTAAATTATCTACTCTAGATATATTTCCTCACAGGTTAATGCACTGAACCTGAAAAAGTAATAATAAAAAAAGTCTTTGGATCTCTTGTTCAAACAAAAACTTTTCATGTTTTAAATACTGAAACAAAATGGTTAGTATGAAATTTGGTTGCTTCCAAATGCATTAAAATTATTAATTTGGTCCACAATGTCCAGAGGTAACTAGGAATTTACCATTGTCATCAAATGCTTGGGAGGGAATCCTAATTCTAGTAACAAAACAAATATCAATCTCGGTAACAAACAAGATGCCCATAAGCTGATTATCTCATATTACTGCCTTGTAAAGACTTGTGTGTTGAATTTAGCAACACCACAATGAAGAATTACATCAGTGTTCGCATATTTCACCATATTCTATTTTGCTGTATTGAGTTCATTTACTCACTGTTTGATGAGAATATAGAGAAACAATCTCTCTCAGTGGAAATTTTCAGCCCATTCAATACCATTCAAATATACAATAATACTGACGACAGAAAAAGAAAAGCTTCTTGTTATTATTATTCTCTAATAAAGGGAACATACTTTCACCGCAAAATCCTTGAAGGTGATCCAAGATCTAATCTAGCACTACCATAATTAGCTGAGTTTCAGAGCTCTCAGTGTATAAATATCTATGAGGAGCTACCATAATTCACTGTCTCTTTATTCAAGTTTCCAAGCAGAGGCAAAACCAGTTTTACAATTTTACGAAACATCTGTTTTGCCTTGATTAAACAGGGTGTTAAGACATAAGAGAGAAGGAACGGGTATTGCTGCAAGAAGATTTTCTAAACATAACAGTCTCCAGATGTATAAAACATTGCTAGATATATATATATATATATATATATATAAAGACACGGTTCTAATTCCTGCAAAGTTATTGAGTATTAAACACTTGAACAGTTTTTGAAATTGAACACTTTTTGCTTTAGTCTAAACACATATTGTGTCACTTTTTAAATATCACTGCATTGAATTGAATAAACAAATAAATTGAAAACCACAAAATTATTCTACCCCTCCTCCCTTTTAGGGTCTTTCATAGGTTGATATTTTTCATTTGCACAACATTTGAAATGAGTTAAACATCATTTTAGACATTTAATAATACCATTAGACTAAGACGAGAGATGGCAAAGCCGTAGACATTGGTATTTTTGGCAAAAATTAACATGGCAAAAATTTGTCACAGCTACTACAGACCAGATATATAGTGTCTTTCTTTGTCAGTAATTAGTAGGTCTTGCACTCTACCAAATGAGCACAGATTTATGTTATGCTATGATATATCCTTGATATTTACCAGAACTTTTAACTGAGAATTTTTCTTTAGAACATAATTTAATGAAAAAATATTACCTTGTGTTGGTTTAGCATCAAAAGGTTTGTTTATGCTCAATACTTTTCTTGATTTTCTTGTTTGTGATTTGTTTTTATTGTTGTTTTTTCATTCTTTTGTTTCCTAAAAGTGGTTTAAATTTTTGAGTGACACAACATTAATTTTCTCAAGAACAATTCTGCTGCCTCATAAATGCCTCAAGTTGTCTTTGAATCCTGCTTTCCTTATGCGTTCCTCTAGAAAGTAAACTGATGTGTTTTTTTCCTTTTTTTTGCATTGATACATTCAGATAATGACTTCTTCAAGAGGTTATTCCAAGACTTGACAAAGTGAGTTGAAAATTTCAATTTTAATTTATTTTTTTAATTTCTCAGTAAATGTATAATGAGATTACTTTCTGCAAATGGTAAAATATCTCTAGGAGGCTCTTAAGGAGTTCAACATTGCTGCTTCTTTGTTGTCCTATAAATTATGTAATCCTTAGTGTATTAATAATATCTATATTTTTCTATCTATCTGTTTATATGTAAATTTTATACAATATTTATATACAGCTATGTTTATCTTGTAAAACAAATGATCACAAAAGAAAAAATACCCACATGATGAATATCTGGGCTTGTTTGTTTCCTGAACTCTCATTTGCTCTGCTGCAGCTCCTTTCCAAATCAAACCCAGGCATGGCTCTTGGAGAAGATCACTGCATGGTCATTTCCAAAAACGCTGATATATATTAAGTTACTTCATATTTTTTTCCATCTGTTTTTTATACCTCTTTTCAAACAATTTTGCCTTTAATTAGTGAATATAAATAATGAAAGAGATTCCGGATGGACTTTAAGTGTTCTAAAGGAGTGTGACACCTGTTTTCTTTTTAAGTTTTAGAATACGTGCAGTTATCATTCTTTTCAAAGGTCAGACAAAGTTCTGGAAAGATATACATTTTTTAAATAAACAGGCCCATCATTCCTTTTAAACACTCATAGCTTTCAGTGGTCCATGAAGGCTTTTTATGGTGTTTTACCTAGCTTAGACCTCTTGTATATTCAATGGAGGAAACTGGGAATTACTGTAAGGCAATCTATTAGAATTGGAAGTAATAAGTGGAGATGCTTTTCTTCCTCGTTTGACTAAGCTTTAAGTGGCTGTCTTGAGTGAGATGAAACCTGTGAGCAAAAAAGTGTTCAACGAGCTGAGTATTATCCTGAAAACTTAAGATATATCCTGCAAAAATATCTCTGCTATTGCCTATTCTGTAATAAATCAATACGGTAAGATGAATTCAGACAGCATTAAAAGTCTGGAACCTAGCTTTTTATTAGCACCATTAGTTTAAGTCACATGTTTCTTTAACATAGTTTTTATAGTACAATGAATATCCCTAGTCCTTTTGATGTATTTGTAAGCAGACTTCCTTCTGTGTTTCAATGGAAGTGCTAGAGGTACTCATGCTGAGTTCTGAGAGTGCTTCAGTAAGACTTAAAAGTCCTCAATGAAGAGCCCAATAAACAAATATTTTGCAGGGAAACATACAAGAAAGTATAAAATATCAAAAAGTAACTGATGTTATTAAAGCTGGCATAGCACTTAATTAATCTGCAGCCATCTGCTTCCTTATTATTTTTTCCTCCATAAATTACAAGCAAATTAAAGCCTAGTGAAATAAAATTACTCTATGGATTTAGAATTTTAAAATTCCACCGTTTGAAGGAGAGACTAACTACAAAAGAAAAATTCATACAAATTTTCTCTTGAAATGGTTTTATTAACCTGGATCTTTATATAGACACTTTTTTCACAATTAAAACAGCATTAAAATTATTCAGTTTCATTCACTTTGAAATGAATATAATCACTTATGTATTTAATTTATTTTCAGTACTTCAAATTGCACCTTCAATGTTGTAAGCTAATCTCCTTGTGCATCACCAGGTGGACAAGCTCACTCAGAGTAAAATATTATTTAAAAAGCCTCATACATCTTGTGCCCAAAAACCTTGGCTACTGACCAAGGAATTTATTATACTTGCTAATAACTGAGAGACAGAAGTACTTCTTAGTTTGCCCAGAGGTTTTTGTAACATTAGATAGTTAAATGATCACAACGTCTGCAAATGAGTGGATAAAGAAAGACTGCAGCAGGGAAAAGAGAGTTGAGAGAGACGATTTATCAAGAAGAAGATATGATAGTAGGGAAACTACAGTAACTGGTTTGAATCTTTACTGCAAGATCCACTTGATTTGGGCACTACTAAAGATAGTCAGGACATAATGTCATTCTATTCTAATGTACAAAGGAATAAGAGGAAAATCAGAGAGACGTATATTGTATGGGAAATTAAAGAGTTGGTAAAATGTAGTAAAGAATAAAACAACTGTGGAAAATACAGTGAGGTAAATCTGAATAAAAAAGGAAAATACCACACACACACAAAACCAAAACCAAAGAAATAAAACCTACAGGGAGTTAAGAAAAGAAAATTAGAAAAGTTATAAAAAGGCTTGAAGAATGCTACACACTAGGTTTAATGGTTACGAGAAATTGCTCTGGTAATTTTGAGAAAAACGGACATGCAATCTTGCCAATAATCCATAAAGGAGACCTATGAAAATGGTGATACATTATTTTCTTTTGTTAGCAAGAATAAAAGAAAAAAAATGGTGTTTAGAGGAAGCAGTAGGAAACATTTATTTGATATTGAAGGAAAAGCTAATCTGAAATTAAGTTTTTAATGAACTATGCTGAAGAAGAATGTAGGATTCATACTGTCACAGAGAATATTCAAGGTTAACAAGTGTCAGATACAAAATTCAAGCAAAATTTAAATGATCTTATCATAATGAACAGTATTTTGTTCAGTGGATACTGTTGCTGTAACTTCTGCCTCCAAAGGCATGATCATTGTCTAATCTAAATGATTCTGTATGTGCTTACTTACACCTTTACTCCTTCCTTAGTAGGTATTCATTATATATCGTTCATGTTGTATAAGCCATTTCAACAATAAGGAACGCATTTCAATAATGAAATTGAGTTTATTTACAATCTATGTGTATGTAATCACCGAAGTCCATGACGTATCATAGAATCTCAAAGATTTCACTGAACGAGAATCTGTACAGTGTCCCTCTAAGAAGTTTTTCTCAAAATGTGAGACTATTTCTTCATTTATTTAGTACATGCATGGTTAGATTGACATGTCTGAAATGCTTTGAAATGAAGAGGATTAAATAATCATTGATAATAAATATGGTAAATATACAGAACCTTTTCAAAGGCATGCTGACACATCACAGTAAGATTTAGAATTAACTAGTCTTAATCTTACAATAATTTAATATTTATCATCAAATGTTCCACTTAACACTCCAATGTGATGTATTTCGTAAGATTACATTCAGAATATTCAGCAAAATTTTAGGATTATATCCATTATAATCCATTAAAATTATCATAAAAATATTTTAATTTTAAATATCTCAGAGATAAATGAGGAATTAGGTCTATTCAGTTACAAGTGTTCCCCCATCAGTCTTCAGTCTCTTCTCCCTCAACAGAAGACCTATGGAAACACTTAAATTCCATTAATATCAGAGCTTTCATGCTGTATAGGAATGGTAATCTCTATTTTGCCCTGAGGATTGTATCCGATTATACATTAGTTCAGTTGCTTTCAGACTTAAAAAACTTTCAGTTGTGTTAACACATGTAAGTTAACAATGCAGAAATAAGTATGGTTAAACAATGACATATTTGTTCTCTCAGATGACTTGCTTTGATTTGTGTTTCTCAAAGCCAAATAAATACGGAAATTTGATGCCCAGGTCTCTCAATTCAATTTTTAAATCCTCTCTCTCTTTTTTAAAGACAACCTCCTTAATATTTCCTATATTGATGTATTCACGTGCACATATAAAGTGAAATAAACTTAGCATATACAAAGGCATTTTTTCATCATCCATTCTGTATTTTTTGTGTCATGGTCCACTGAAATTAATGCAAAGACCTCAGCTGACAGAACAAGCATCAGTCTGATAAACAGAAGTAAAATAGACAAATCGAAAGTCCTTTAATCTTTAGTTAATAAATTATTTGTACTTTCAAATGTCACACCTTATCATTCAGATATTTAGGTTGTAACTATCAAGTATAAAAAGGAAGATGTGAGCTTAAGAATTTTGAAACATTCCAATAACTTGATAGACACAGTAGATAATAATGTGAGACACCATGTTATTGGAGTGTTTGACATATTTATATGGAGTAGAGAAATAAATACTAAATACACTAAAATGAGTAACAAATAAATGCAAAATATACTAAAATAAGTAATACATGTAAGTTGATTGGTTGTTCAGACTTAAGTTTTAAGCTCCTTGTATTCTTATATTCACAGCATTTTAAATTCTTTGTGTCCTCAATACATTCTATTTGTGTATTCTTAAAAATTTGCAGTCTGCTCTTGTTATAAAAATTGATAGTGAATACAAAAGTAAATCCCCATGTTCAAGGATACTGATATAAATAACAAAATATTCTCTAAGGTAAATCCATCTACCAGAATTTCATATGTATCTGCCACTGCCTTCCTTCTGGGCACAGAAATAGGCTAGAAATTAATCTCATTGGAAAATTCTAGGTCAGAAGAAATCTTTCGTTCAGATGCAGACACTTGTATTTTTGGCATGTAAAGATAAATAAGGTGGATCCCTCAAAAGTGTCTTCACTTTTTCCCCAGAAGTACTCTGGTCACTAAATTTAACTCAGTTCTGTAGGAGACATACTCACACTACAGATATACAAGAATTTTTCAACCCAAACATCATAATTCCTTCTTATTGATACTGCAAATACACTGGTGTTTGCAAGGTACATTCTATTTCCAGCTACTTTCCAAAATCAGTAAGTTGCTCTGTGCTTTATAGGTGACCCTGATAACACTAAAGTTTCAAACAGCAATTACCTTTTGTCTTGTTTCTAAAGGTTACTTTGCTGTTTGAGGCATGTATTTTGATGTTGCACAAAAACTCAGAGGTCATTACTAACACTCAGCTTGAAAATAAGAAAGTTCTTTTCATATCTGAACTTCTTCAAGACCTTTTTTTTTCATCTCCATATCTGAGTATATAAGAGACAGCAGATCCTGTGCAATATCCAGTTTCCCAAAGGCTGATTATTCTTCATATCACAAGGCATTTAAAAACAATCTGTGCAGTCTCATAACATAGCAGTGTTTACTGAGGAAGCATGACTAAAGCTAAACAACTTGAGAACTGGTGCCATGCGTCACAGAAATACTAGAGTTTTTTGTTGTTCTCCTTTTCAATTAACTAGGGAAGTTCATGTACAGTTTAAGAAATTCAGAGTCATCCTCTACTTCTACTGGAAAAATGATAATTGACTTCATTAACTGTAGCCAGGAGCATAATAAATCTTTATTCCATTAACTGAGTATTTTTTGTAAATGTAGATTTAGGTGCAGAGATTAGGACTGCCATGAGTTTGTGCTAAGTGAAACCGAAGGGTTATATTTTGTATTCATGAGTTTGTGTGATCTACTTACAAATGTCTTAGAAAAATTACCTTTCTGGTGGTGCAGAGGAACACTTTTTGTGTGGAATTCTGGAGCTATTCTGGGAAAAAAAAAGGGTTTTTTTTTTGTGAAATTAAATAATTAGTTTGGATAAGAAAGATCTATGCAAATATAGACATCTAAAGACCTCTAGTCAAGAGGACAGATCTGTGAACTGTAAAGCACCGGATTCTTTCTAGAGAACCACTGCAAGCAGATGGTTAACTTAACTTACCCTCTTTGGAAGCTGAGAAACAAAGAATGGTTGGGTAATACATCCTATTGGTCAACACACTCCAACAAGAGTCTTAGGGAACCTAGCAAGCCAAAAAGTAAAAAGCAAATCTCCTTAGTTGGAGTCCTATATTAGACATAGTGTTTAGAAAAGGACACAAGATACTGTGCTTCCCAGCTACAACTGGAGAGTTCCTAGCGTGTTCTGAAATAATCCTGAATTTCATAGTAAGTACTCTAGATAAGGCATCAGTAATGACATAGATATCTATGTATAAACTAGTTAATCTACACCACCTCCCCCATTGATAAGAAAAATAGTTGCCTCTCCTATACCAGTGTAGGTATCTGAAACAGGACAAAGAACTGAAAACCACCAAAGCCCATCTCAGAATTGACTAGAATTGTTGCTAAAACAGTGAAGAACTCTACCTTAAAGAGTCAGGATAAGGTTCTAAGATGGGTAAGATTTATCTCACTTATTTGAAAGATTTTGATATTATAAGTGAAAAATATCATCAATATAGAAGAAGTTATTTTTAGGTTTTCATGTCACTAATGATTAAGGCAATTCTAATTTATCCTAACATAGGAGCAGGAAAACTCTCTGTAGGACAGCTCTCTATCACCAACTCTTCATGGGACAAGTATCCAGGGGGACTACTGTCCACGGGGAGACATTACAGTTAGTCGTAGTCTTACGGTTAAGCTTAGGTTTAGGCTTAGCCTTTGTTTTAGGCTTAGGTTTAGGCTTAGGCTTGGTGTTAGAGTTGTCCCTGCATAATTGTCCCTGTGGAGAGTTGTCTCTGTGGAGAGTTGTCCCCACAGAGAACTGGCCATAATGAATTGCCTTAGACCTTATGGGAGAATGTAAACTGTGTTTCTTTGTGTAAAGTAATAACAGTGGTATTCAGAATTACAAACCGGACATAAAAAGTAACAACATTTGAATTCTTCATTACGCTGCAAATTGCATTCTATCTAGAAGCATGCGTTGAATCTGCAGTGCTTTCAATGCAAAAAACATTGAGAGGTTTGACTAATATACCAATTGTACATCGTAGCTCTGAGTCCTTGTAGCAAAAGAACTGATAAAAAGTACTCTTTGCATTCCTAGTTAACGGATGTTTGAATCTGCAGATAAATCAAACAGTGTCAATGACAATAACACAGTATTTTTAGTAATGACTTATGGGAAATAAAAATAGGCATTCTGGGTGGTACTGGTAGGTTTTCACTCTCCTCTCCTTTTTGACAGGGCACTTGTAATAGGAGATTATAAAACTTTGAGGATTGGAAATAAAACAGATATATGTGAACTAAAATGCAGTATAACTGCGTAAAGAATAAGCTTTTGTAAACAGCAAATGAAGACAGGTTTATTCTTACATTTGAAGTATGATTTTTTTTTTAATTCATTGGACTTGTCTTCATGTTTTGAAATGTAATTGAAAGGTCAATAGTTTTGAAAAAATATCAACTTATTGTCTTCTCTCCCCTCTCTTTCTTTTTCCCTTCTGTTGTGTTTGTATTTTTCCATGTACAAAGAGTACTTTACCTGAAGTCTGGTTAGAAATACTTCCGCTACTTTAGCAAGATGGCTTCTAATCATATTTAAAAGAAGGTTCCTGTTCTCCAGATGGTCTTGGGTTAAACAAATTTTAATTGGTGACATTACCAAACTTTTTTTGTGAGCAAGATTATGACATTTATACTCATGCTGTGCAATATATAACTGTAAATAATTACAATGAAGTTAATTATTTTTCTGGTTATAATTTACAGGGTAAGGATATACTGGTACAGGTAGACAGGCAAGGCAGAATTCGATCCTAAATATTATATGCATAATTAACACAAAATAGTTTGGGAAATAGGCATATAATACAAAAGAGAATTTTGTTCAAATTTCCTGATGACAACAAAATGAGCTTCCTATATACCTCTCGAAAAGCAATACTTTTTGTTATTTAAAACAATAAAAAGTCTCTGCATCTCCTTCTCTGTTTTTGAAGATAACAGATTTAAATAGACTTAAAATGTTATAGAATAATTTTTCAGGTACAGTGCTTTTTACTTATGAATAATTGCAAAATAAAATCTTGAAGGCATGAATATTAAGTCATAAATCACAAAGAAAATCAGAAAATTTTATTTTCAAGAGCTTGATTCAAATCTACCTAGGCTACAAAATCTCCTAAGGTTTTTAAGAACATTAGTCTGAAAATAGCAGTATTGAAGTACTGCAGTAGTGAGTAGCAAAGAAAAGAGTCATAAAGTGATAGGAGCAGAAGGAGTTTTATGGTGGGGTTCATTTTCCTGAGCCCTTAGGGAAGAGTTCAATAGGACTTTTTGCTTAGTCATTCACCTTTCTTTCCCCTTATTTTCTGTTAGTTAATGCAGTTCAGTGGGAAAAAAAAAATAGAAACAATAAACTGGTCTGTTACCTTTATATCGCCTGTAATTCCACTATACTTCATTTGAATGAAATGGGCTTGCTCATCAGGAATATAGTCTTCAGCTTCAAGTGTGTCAAAGTCCAACCATAATTGAAAGACACTAGAAAGGCATGCAGAAAAAGAAAAGGAATAAGGATAATAGACATGTGTACAAGACTGAATCCTGACAGCATGCTCATGATCTAAGACTGGCACGGATATTTTATCTTCAGTATACAAAGAATTAATTAGAGAATTGGTTCTTTTTTCTCTAAAATTTCCTTACCCCAAATATTCTGTCTCTCCTGTTGCTACCATTTACAAACATTTTAAAAAAATTTAAAGTTTCTGTGGGTATTTGGATTAATAGTCTATGTAAATATTCTCTTCAAGATTGAATGAAATATTCAAATACATAATATAAAAGTTTCATGACAATGTGTAACCTAGACATTTTTTAGACCAAAAGCAAAAAGTTTTACTGGTAGTGAAAAGTAACACACAAACCTTAGACCTTAACTGTATTTAATTTTATATATTCTTAAATATTATACATAAATGGAATTGTATTAGATATTTAAAACAAATATTCATACTTCTGACTCATATTCATATCTGCTGACTCCACAGTAGCAAATTTTTCAGGAATTTATCTGATTGAACATAAAAATGAGTACTTCAGTTTTATCTGTATGAGAATTAGCAAGTCAAACATCTTGGGAAGAAGACAACTGAAAACAGTGAAGTTCAAAACAGCATGAAAATAAAAGATCCACTACTACCTCTACTTGTAATGCCACTTCACTACAGCCAACAAAAGGATGACTTTATCAGAGATGAATCTTGCAAATCCCAGCCTTTTAATTAAATCAAGATAGAGATGTTGTCTGCTCCTTTTTAAAACCCTTTCATTTGATGGAGTATACAAACACACAAGCCCCTCTGCATGCAGTAGTTCATAGTATTTACACCTACAGAGTCCCACGTTGGCCTACTCAGTGAAAACAATCACAATATCTAATGTGTATCATGAGAAATGTCTGTTCGATACAGGAAAGAGTTGAACAAGTGTAATGCTACTTACATAATGCCACACTGCATAACACCATTGGAATAGCAAATGCGAGGCATATTCTGGCCATTGAAAACAGAAGGACAAAAGCTAGAAATTCATTTAACAGTGGCTTAGATTACTGAAAGTAGATGCAATCTCTCTCATGTTCAATAATTTTTTTTTGGGAAAAAAATCTTTCCTGTTACAACTAACAAATATTGTCAGATTTTTCAGAGATGAGCAGTAGATTTCATCACCTTGGGTTTGAGACTAAGTTATACAATCATTTGTTACTTTGCCACTGGCAATCACTAGCCACTTGGAAAATGCACACTGTAACATGAGTCCAGGCAACTGTATTTAAATTTTACATCAATGGAAAGAGCATGTTCTGTTCCTGAAAGATGTAGGAAATCCCAAATTTACCAAAATGAGCATTTGAAAATTATCTACATTATTCACGCTACACAATTACAGAATTTTATTTAAGGTGGCTGTATAGGATGTGTATTAAAGAACTCAATGATTTCTGTCAGTTCACCTTACCAGCTCTTCCTCTTTCTCCCTTGCACTCGTATAATCCAGTTAGTCACAAAATAATATTGGTATCAGGAGAGGTCTCCATGTTTCTTTTTCCACATTTCATTTCCCAGGGAATGACTGAAACAATGTGTATGTCTATTGTAAACTCTGCTCAGAGCTGAAAACATAGAAACCACTTCAGACTGCAAAAGGTTTTTTTTTTAATCTAAATAGCTAATCACTTAACATTTAGACCTCTGAAACAGGTCTTTCTGTTTCACAGAAAAGGTTTTAAAATCATTTAAAGAAATCAATATAAAATAAGCTGAATTTAAGTCTTGTGTATCAGCTTGTACTTATTCTGAAGCAGTCACTTTTATTTGTCACATAAAAGAAGGACTTGAGAGCCTGAAATCTTATCCTGTTTTTATCTCTTCAGCCACCAAAGCTATCTGTTCTCTTCATGAAGTTACCTTTGCAAATAGAGGTAGATAGTCTGAAACAGATTTTTAAGACCCAGATTCAACCCTCAATTTTTGTGAGTGTTTAGAATCATAGAACTATAGAATTATATAATTGTTTAGGACTGAAAAGACCTTTAAGATAATCGTGTCCAACCACAAACTTAACACTGCCAAATCCACCACTAACCATGCCCCTAAGCACCACATCTATAAGTCTTTTAGTTACCTCCAGGGATGGTGACTCCACTGCTTCCCTGGAAAGCCTATTTCAATCCTTGACAACCTTTTTCCTGAAGAAATTTTCCTAATATCTGGTCTAAATCTCCACTGGTACAACTTGAGACCATTTCTTCTTGTCCTATCAGTTGTTACCTGGGAGAAAAGACAACCAACCACCTCACTGCAATCTCCTTTCAGGTAGTGGTAAGAGAGTGAGGAGGTCTCCCTTCAGACTTCTTTTCTCCACATTAAGCAACCCTAGTTTTCTCAGCTGCTCCTTATAACGCTTGTGCTCTACACCCTTCACCAGATTTTTTTCTTTCTTTGGACACACTCGAGTGCCTAAATATCTTCCTTGCAGTAAGGAGTACAAAAATGGACACAGTATTCGAGATGCAGCAACACCAGTGCTGAGTAGAGAGGGACGATCACCTCCCTAGTTCTGCTGGGCACATTATGACTTAAACAAGCCAGGATGCTCTTGGCCGACTTGGCCAGCTGGGCACACTACTGGCTCAGATTCAGCTTGCTGTTCACCAATACAACCTCAGGTCCTTTCTGCTGGGCAACTTTCCAGCTATTCTTTCCCAAGCCTGTAACATTGCATGGGATTGTTGTGACACAGGTGTAGGAATTAGCCTTGTTGAACTCCATACATCTGGCCTCAGCTCATTGTTGCAGCATGTTCATACCTTTCTCTAAAGCCTTCTGTAGACCCTCAAGCAGATCAATACACTTGCCCAACTTGATGTCATCAGCAAGCTTACTGAAGGTGCACTCAATCCCCTCATACAGATCATTTACAAAAGTGTTAAACAGAACTGGACCCAACACGGAACCCTGAGGAACACTACTTGTGACCAGCCAGCAACTGGATTTAACTCCACTCACCACAACCCTTTGGGCCTGGCCATCCAGTCAACATTTTACCGAGTAAAGACTAAGCCCTCCCAAGCCATGAACGACCAGTTTCTCCAGGAGAATGCAATTGGAAATGGTGACAAAATCTTTACTAAAGTCTAGGTATACAACATCCACAGCATTCCCTGATCCACTAAACAGATGACCAAGTCATAGAAGGATATCATTGCTGACTCAACACGGTCAACTTGTAGTCCTGGACATACCAAGTGATGACATTTAAGACAATCTGCTCCAAAACCTTCCCAGCAGTGAGGTCAGAGTGACAGGCCTTTAGTTTCCTGGATCCTCCTCCTGGTCCTTCCTGTAGTCAGAAGTCGCTTTTATTAACCTCCAGCCAACTGGGACTATCCATCCCCCACACAGCCCCATTAGCTGATAAATGTGGGAAGTGACTTGATGTGCACTTCCATTTGTTCGTTCAGTAGCCTTAGGTGGATCTCATCTGGTCCCATCTGTGTCTAAGTGGTGTAGTAGGTCATGAATTATTTCCTCTTGAATTACGTGGCTTTCATTTTGCTCTCCCACCCTGTCTTCAAGATCAGGAGGCTGGGTACCCTGTGAACAGCTGGTTTTACTACTAAAATGTGAGGCATAGAGGCATTAGGAACCTCAGCCTTTTCCTCATTCTTCATCACTATGTTTCCCCCCGTACCCACTAGGTGCTGGAGATTCTCCTAAGCCCCCTTTTTCCTATTAATATATTTAGAGAAACTTCTTTATTGTCCTTTACCACAGTAGCAACATTAAGTTCCAGTTGGCTTTGCCCCTTCTAATTTTCTCTCTGTCTATATTCACAACATCTTTGTAGCCCTCCCGAGTAGCCTGACCCTTCTTCCAAAGATGATAAATTCTCCTTTTTTTCTCCTGAGTTCAAGAAACATCTCTCTGTTCAGCCATTACAGTTCGCTTCACCACTGGCTCATTTTTCAGGACATGGGTGTAGTCTGCTCCCACACCTTTAAGACTTCCTTCTGGAAGAAGGTCTAAACTTCCTGGAGTTTTTTGCCCTTCAGGACAGCCTCTCAAGGAACTCTGTCAACAAGTTTCTCAAAGAAACCAAAGTCTGCCCTCCAGGAGTCCAAGGTGGCAGTTCTGCTAACCGCTCTTCTCACTTCTCTGAGACTTAAAACTCTATCAACTCATGAATGCTATGCTCAAGAGGGTCTCCAACCATCGCATCACCCACAAGTCCGTTTTTATTCATGAACAAGAGGTCCAGAAGAGCTCTTTCCCTCGTTGGCTCTCTCACGAGCTGAATCAGGATGTTACCTTCCACTCACTCCCAAAACATGTTAACCTGTTTTCTCTTCACTGTACTGCATTTCCAGCAGACATCTGGGAGGTTTAATCCCCCAATAATTCCATTTAACCCACTTTGCAAAAGCCAGGGTCATTTTAAAGAGAACCCAGTCTCCTTTGTAGAATAAATAACCTGTACTCCGTATTCCCTTATCAATTGTTCCAAGGCCCTTAAGTGCCTTTTAATTGCCCTTAGACTACATGTTGTGGCTTCATCAACATTGACATGGAAAAGCAGTAACGGGTTATAGTCCAGGGGCAGTACCAGGCTAGAAAGTTTCATGTTGATGTCCTTAACCTGGGCCCCAGAGAAGCAGCAGACTTCTCTAAGGGGAGGCACATTGGACTCTCTGTTCCCCTCAGAAAGGAGTCACCTACAATTATACCACTATATTATGGTAAGAATGTAGAAAAAAACCCACAAATCCTCAGAGAAATATAGATCAATCTCTGGTGCTTAGAAGGTCTTCCGAATTATATCTGCTCAGAGTAAAAAAAAAAAAAGCAAACTATTTTCAGCAACACTTCAAAAACATGAAGTTATTTTTGGAAAATACATGAGGACTTACGTAAACAACCATCATTTCACCCTAATTTGACCTTTAACATTTAATATTTTTTTGTCATTTCTGTAACAAATACCAGTATCAAGGATGTTAACAGCAAGATGAAGGTCCATTTCTTTTCTCTCTTTAGTTAGTAGATGTCTCTAAAGATATCTGAGAGATCATTGGAAACACTCCTTACTATAAAACTTCGTGCATCTTTATTAGATATCCTGAGCTGTCTTTGGCTATTCCTACTTTAGCAAGTAATCTGGCCCGAGAGGAAAAGACTTGTGCAAAGAAAATTCCTGCTGAAGTTGTTCAATTCTCATTTTCCTCATTTCAGGAACTTTACTTTAGCTTACCTCTGATTTGGTATAGCTATCAGAATGCTTTTAAGGACCTGGTGTGCATTAGGTAAATTGCTGGAGGTTATCTTCTGTTTTAATTTCTTTACTAAAGGAATTAATGAATGTCCCTACAATGATAACTAAAGGTGATTGAAGGAAACTTTTTGTAAAACTCTGTAGACAAAAGCATTGCTGATATTTTGTTAAATTTCCATGTTTTACCAGATAAATATATACTAAGAAAAGAACAAACCTTCTTGACTTTATATCAATGTACTGTGGGGGTTTTCATTTTCTTTTCATAATTACGGTAGAGATGTCAGAAAAACGATGATGTCTTTTGCTCAATGTCTTCAAAATCATGATATACTAGAAACTATTTAGAAGATATTTCTACTGAGCTTGATAATTCATAATCATATCTTCTTAAGGATTTTTCCCATTTTGATTTACAAATTCTTTATATATTTTGCTAATAAGGGAGTTTGTATGTGGCTAAAGGATGTGAGTGTTTAAGGCAAATTGTTAAAATTCCTCTTGTTCTCTGGAGGATTTTTTTTCACTTTTAGACTTAGATGAAGCTGAGCTCCTATAATTAATCTAGAGATTCTGCACAGAAATTCAAAATTGTAAGTCTACAAGAAATAAGAAATAATCTTATATGAATAGTGTATGACTCAAGGAATGAAAGTGGTCCTTATATTTCTTTGTCACAAATAGTTTTACTGTTTAGTGGTTTCAATAGTGACAAAGTGACAATAGTAGCTATCTCAATAATGAAAGTTGCAATAGTGGCAGACAGAAACAAATGTAAATTCTGATTTAGCCTAGAACATTTACAGATTCCTCTGATTTAGTAGAAAATCATGGGCTTTATTTCAGTCGGAGGAAAGACTTCTGGACGAAAGTCTAAGTTTGTTATTAATTTATCTTAACCCCCCCCCCCCATTCTTCATTCTGAATAAATACAAGAATCTAAATAAGAATTACCAAAATAGCTGAAGATATCAAACATGATAGCTTATATACTAAAGAAGTTGTGAAGCTTCCCTTTAAAAAAAGAAAGACAAAAGTCTGCAGGAATAAACTAAGCAGGAAGTTCTTGCTACTTGAAATACTCGCTTGCAAAATTTCACAAATAACTGAAAACAGGATTGCTGTTCAGTCTGTGTGATGCAGGGTAATCAACACTGGAGAACTCCTTGGGTCAGGAAGAAGGAACCCAAAAACATAAACTATGACTGGCAGTGTGAAACACTGTTTTCTCGTTCCTCTTCCCCTCCTTTTCCTCTCACTTTCTGAATGTCCTTGAGTCTAAAATGTTGGTCTGTTACAGGATTATGACTTTGACATAGTTATTGTTCTTTCTTCTTTTGAACGCTTTTGCAGTATACAGATACCAATAACGTGCTTTTTTTCATGACACAGTGGGAAGAAACTTTCATCTGAAAATCCCATCAGTTGGAGAACATGATGCAGCCTGGAAAGATACAGATAGTACAGATAATATCATCTCTGAACTGGATTATCTGACACATAGTTTCTGTTGTGCAAGACATTAACTGGGGGAGGAATAGTGTTTGATTTGCTGGGATGTTTTTTCACCTGGTTTAGATAACAACCTTTTTTTTCCGCTTTAGAAATGACCTTCTGCATTCAAAGACATACACATAAATACAGCAAAGTGTAGTCAGGAGACTTGTTTAATCTATCATAAGGCAAGATACCACTTTAAAAAAAAGTAAAGGAAAAAAAAAGCACTTCCTAGCATATCCAAATTTTTGTGAGAGAAACATAATCTTTCTTCCTGCAGTCAGTAATCTTTTAGATCACATGGCTGAAGTTAATTAAATAATACACACAGGAACAGTCATCGCAAGAAACTAAACCATGACAAATCTGCAACATAATGCACGTATCAGTCTGAGCTTTCCACTTGCTAACAAAATACAGGTGTTGAGAAAGACTGATTCAGATGGAGTGTTTCCCCAACTCCTTTAAGGACAGTGCTTGTTTTCAATAGAATTTGAGCAACTTCCTGTGCATTTTTGTTGTTATTTTTGATTTGGTTGATTTTAATCTTTACAATCTGTATGTGTCAACAACCTGAAATCTCAATTTAATGCAACAGCATTTAAAGAGTTAGCTCCTCTCAATGTTCTCAGAAGGCTGCAGTGACCTTCAAGAAAGAATTAAATCATACTACAGATGTACTTTAGTTCCTCAGTCTGGAAAGCAAACAAGAAAAGTACTGAAGAAGGCAACAGCATTCCAAGTTTGCTACAGCAAACTGATTGCTTTGTTACAAACATACAGATACATCATGAATAGTGTGTAGTTTTGGGGGTAGGAGGGAAAGAAGAAAAGCAGACTTTTAATTCTGCTTCACCTGGAAATCATCTCTAAGTATATTAGCATGCACTGATAGTGCCTGTACAGACCGTACTCTAAGTAATTTTCTATTTAATGTGTCATCTACCTCTGAAGGCATAGTACTACTAAAGGATTAAGAAAATCATTTTCCAACATAAGATTCCACTATGAGAACTTAGACTGCAAATGAATCAAATTCAGCCCTGGCTTGGATATCTAGGAACCAAAACATTTTATATTGTGGTGACAGAATTAGCCTTCATTGCACATACCACTTCGCAAATGTCACTTATACCAGTAATTCCCTACGCCAAAGTCAAAATGACATCATCACAACACCAAAAATGTAGACAATTACCACACACTCCACCCTTTACTCCTTCACAATATTACAACAAAAATTCCCCACAATTATTTGTCCATGGATATCTGAAAGTCAGTATTTCTGTAGGCTATTAAATCCTTCTCAACAACCCTGAAGATCTATGAGTTGATATAATACTTAAACAAGCACGATTTCCCACTTTTACTGACTCATATGGTTTCACCATGTGTGTGGCTAAGTTGAGAGTACTAATAAAGCTATTATCTATTCAGTCATTAATACAATATTGGGTTTAAGTCTCACAAATAGGCAAACAAACTAGACAGAATTTTAGTTTGGTCTTTCCTACAGTTTCAGTACCTAAAAAAGGCAACTGGAATAATATTCTTAGAAAAGTAGTATTATTAAAAATGGTGGTTTCAGGATATGAAATAATTCTGTCCAATGTTTTAATGACCCTGAATCATTTCCTGAAGAATTCAGTGAATTTATGGATAAGTTCCTTGGTTAAATGTAGACCTAAGGTGAGAATGGAATTCATGGTGTTCAGGAAGGCTTCTTAATTCAGTTCTGTGAGAATGAACATAATTACGGTAACTTTTGTGATTTGTACAAGGGTATTGAATCCTGAAAAGTACTATATCTTTGCTGCTTTAATAAAAATGAAGCCAATGTGATATAGAACTAATATACACCAAAGGCTCCTTATGTATACATAGATAAATGGAATCCTCAACTCATGATCTCGAATTACTCCTTTACTAGTCCATTCAACATAACAATAGAAATAGAGGGATTTTAAATATATGTAATCATCTAGTCAATGAAATATTATCTGCAACTATGGTGAAGGACATTTTCCCTTCCTCTTCTTTTTGAGATAAGTGAGGAGGCTGAATTGAAGATCAGAAATACAAAGAAAGATCAAAAATACTGAATATTTATCTTGTAGATGAAGCCAGTGATGATAATTGCTTAGAAACCTGTATTTGCAAGAAGCTTTTATTTAACGTCATGCTCAATCCCTTTTTTTTTCCTTTTCATGATACATTCATTCATTCCTGTGGATATACCATATCATGTATGTGCACCACCAAGAAAGCCATTATCTTCTGACCTACTGGCAGACATTAGTGGAACTGCAACGATTTAAAGTGCTAAAGCACTTCGGAAAGGTTATCAATTCAAAATCTACAATTAAGAGTAATTGTTGGTTTATTATATCAGCAAAATTTAGTGCCGTAATAATTCCTTTGAAAATCTGAGTGCTTACCTCTGCAATAACAAATTTTCAATCTGAAATTAATTGACAAAATCCCTATTGTAAAAAATGTTTTTAGAATTTTGGAGGAACACGCTTCTAGATATTGGTTGTCCTCTGTAATCTGAATGACCAAGTGGAAAGCATTTCCACCCACCACTTAGTCTTTCGCACAGTGGAAGTTCTGGCCACACTGATCACATGTTTCTATGATAACATAGTAAATGTGGAATTACCTTGGGTCCTGTCCTAAAAACAAGGTACTACCTAATAACCATCTGTCATCAGAAAAACAGCAAACTTATAAATAAATCAGCCAGCAAAACCAGAAACACTTAACTTCATTCCTATATGCTAACACGGTCCTTCTACCTATTTGTCACTGAAGGCTACCTGAGTGTGCTTGAATAGCAAAATTGTCACCAGGACCTCTGTAGCTAATGACTCCATGAAAAGTGGAAATATTTTCGCATAGAGTAATTAGAGAGAGATGATGTAAACCACTGGCTGAATATCATGTATAAAAAATCTGAAAATATTACAAGTGTTTTTTTCAAGAAATGAGTATTTAAGTTTAAGAACTAGTCTCAAAAATACACAGATAACATTTTCACAACCAAACTAGAAATGATAACACAATCAGAAGCAGGAATCAAACAGAAGAATATTACTACTTATATGCCAGCAAGCCCTCACTTTATAACATCAAATCTTAAGTGTGACAAGGGGTTGCACATTGGCAAAACAGTCTAAATTATATCTACCATGTGTATATTAGTAATGTATGTATAACCTATAGATAATTACTTATAATTGTTCATAGACAGCACTTTAAGAATGACTTGGTAATGAAGGAGCTTCAAAAGAAAGCCAGGATATTTTAAAGTCTGACCTAGAATAACTATAGAAAACTTTATTTTCTACAAAAAAAATTAAATATTCTCATTGTGTTAAACAAGGGGCTTAGTCCCTGACAAACCACTTTAATGTATGTATGAAAATAACAGAATTCAGATCTAAATACCTTGTAAACTATGTTTTATGATACTTTTAAACATGCGAACAAGCTTTAATAGAAATGCGGTTTAAAAGATTCAGAAGAATTAAACCTTAAAATACTTCTCTGTCAGAGAAAAAGAACTGACAAATAACAAGTGCCAGCACTAAGAACAGAATATGAGTGAAATACGTTTACAGAAATCGAGGAAGCATTGCAGAAACCCAGATAGGGAGAAAGAGCGTGGTTGAAACTTACGCTTCAGCTGGAAGCTGGATGAGAATTTGGTAAACCTACAATCAGACTGAAAATCCAGAAACAATTTTGGATTCAGTAGGATAGTTATAGTTGTCATGAAGCCTTGAGTAACGATATCTTGGTATTCTTGTACCATGGGAGGAATATTATTATCCAAAAAAGATTTTCGCAGATGGGGAATGTAAAACGTGCCTGGACTGAAACTTTCAGTAGAGCATTGTAAAGCCATTACAGCCACTACTAGGGAACATAATTAAAGCCAGATTTTTTGTGACTTCCAAATATTGTCTGGCTGCTAGTAGCAGTCACAGGTTTAGGTTCTCCATAAAATTATGTCTGCACCACACATGAAAAGCCAGGTACAGTTTTATGTTTCTCATGGTATGAACTTATTCTGGATATTAAGGTACACTACACTTCTTTTTGTATTAAAACATACCCAGTATTTCCTCTAAATTATCACTTTAAGCATTGATTTCCTCAGCTTTCTATAAAAAAATCCAGGACTGATCATTAGATTTTCTTTAAAATGAACATAAATGTTTTAGTTATGATTTAAGTTCCTTTTGTCTGTCAGTGGGTAGGCATTCATGTGTGTTTCACAGAACAAAGAAAAAGGTTCCTGCTGTTTCGCTCACAGTGGAAATGGTGAAGCAAATCTAAGAAATAGTATAGGAAGAAACATTGCTACTGCACCTGGAGACTTTGAAGTTAATTGTTCAATGGTTATTTCTTGTAGAATTTTAAAAATTAATGCTTGTGAACAGAGGGAAGCTTCCAAACAAATTGCAGTTTTAGATATCTCGCAATACTTCTTTTCTCTCCTGTTCCCTGGTGCAAAATACTGCATCTGTAGCATAGGAGGTATGAATTCAGGTGCTGGAATAAAGGGTCACGCTGCATGCCATAATATGTCATGTCATAATGTTGCATTTCACAACCCACAGCAGTTGTAGCATGGTTGTGAAAGTGTTAAACAAATTAATGGAAAATAGCCATAATAAAAATATTATAGGTTACTCAAAAAGCCTCAAACAAACAAAACAAAACCCACAAAAATAATAAAACAAACAAAGCCAAAAAAAAAAGGAGCAATAACAACAAACATTCAGCTCAGAAAAGCCCTGAGGCGCTGAATACTTTGTTTCCCTGTAGCCAGTAACATCTGACACTGGACATTGATAGAGACAAGATATTACATATTAAGTTTTGACTAAATTCTGCGCAGATTATCACTGCACTCGGAAAAAAAAACAAAACCAAACCTGCCATGATTTTTGTTTTAAAACATATACTGACTGGAACTGTCAAAATTATACTAGCAGGTAGAACCAACAAAATCTATTGAAGAAAACAGCTCTTTTCATATCAGATATAAATAAAAGATGAAAGATGAGAAAGCTTCTCTGCATGCTGGTAACTTGCACAGCAATCAGTAAAGTTCTTCTATAAAAATAGGGCTTAATGTGCGTTGGTGAGGCCCTACCTCAAATATTGTGTTCACTTTTGGGCTCCACAGCATAAAAAAAGACATCAAGCTACTGGAGAGTGTCCAGAGGAGGTCCACAAAGCAAGTGAAAGGTCTAGAGGAGACATCATGTGAAGAGAGGCTGAAGTCACTTGGTCTGTTCAGCCTGGAGAAGAGGAGACTGAGAAGGGACCATCTACTGTTCCCTCACAAGGGAAGGAGGAGCAGCAGGTGCTGATCTCTTCTCTCTGGTGACCAATGATAGGACTTGAGGGAATGGCAGGAATATGTGCCGGGGATGTTTCGGTTGGATATTAGAAAAAGGTTCTTCACCCATAGGGTGGTGGAGCACTTGAACAGGCTCCCCAGGGAAGCAGTACTGGTGCCAGACCTGACAACATTCAAGAGCCGTTTGGACAATGCCCTCAGGCACATGGTGTGAATGTTGGAATTGTCCTGTGCAGGGATAGGAGTTGGACTAGAGAATTCTTCTGGGTCCCTTCCAACTCAGGTCATTCTATGATTCTATAAACTACAAGAAGGAGAACCAGAACACTTCAACGTTGTTAAAAGGGAGCATATCTTAAAAGTCTCTTACTTTGCGTCTTGTGATGTTTGGAAAAGACTAAATAATTTAGAGCATTCATATACTAATTAAAGACTTTTTTATCTATATTCATAGGAAAAATATTCATTTGACTTTCTAACAGAATCATTGCGACAGATACACTTTGACTTTAATTCCATACATTAAAACCAGCTTATCCTTGATTTAAATTTTTATAACAGATTTTCTTTGGGTAGAGGAAACATATTTTTCTCTTGTTGGTCATTTCACCTTTTAAAGCATACTATTTCGTAACGTGAACTCTCAAAATGCTAGTTAGGGACCCTGTGTATCTTAGAGGTAATAAACAAATTAGACATTGAAGAAGGCGAACCTAGAAGTCACATTGCCATACCTACATATACAAGAAATTTTTGAACACCAAAATACTTAGTACAAAGATACTGAGCTTCTGAAACAGTAGTTCAGCTAATCTTTTAATGAACTGATTTTTAAATGTATTTACACTTTGGTATAACTGCATAAAATAAAATTTTTGAGATAAACAGGAACTACAGTGCAACTTCACAATAAATACAACAGTGTAAAATAGTCTCATCTCATGTACTTAGCTGAGATATATACAGTCTAATATCTTTCCATTCCTGTCACCCGCAAAACCTTTAACAGTGCAAATTAATATAAATGTGCAACAGTGGGCAGAACAATAATTTTATACATCAAAATGCATGAAAGTATGTAGGTGAGTCCATGTAAGAATTCCTCGGGATAATTTCATTTTCTTGAATGCCAGTTAAATTTTAAATTTAATTTAATTTATCAGTATTAAAGTAAAACCTCATTAATAAGTCTTCATCATGTTCTCCCCATCCTGTATGTAATTCTCAAAAAGTCAAAATATCCTACAAGTGAAATATGAAAAAAACCCCACCGATTTGTCCTAGACTCTAGAATCATATGGCCTTTATTATTCAAAGTCTTAACTCCTTTTTGCATTTTTAAGTAATTTATTTTTCACAGAAGATCAATTTTCATATTCCTGGATATTGTTGCTCATTCTGAACGTACAGGGTATGGTAAGGATTAGCTTAGATCTCACTCTTTGCAGTTATGTCAGAGTTATCTGAAATTGCAGTTAAAGGAAAATATTTCAAAAAAAAAGAAGGAAAGTTAAATGTGCATATAGTCCATACTGATCTTTCTGTTTCCTACTTCAAAATATTGTCTGGATACTGATATTTTTGTTTTGTAAGTTAAAATTATATTTTTTCCGAGAATTTCTCTGAATCAGGAGATTCTCAGGTGGTTTCTGAATTTTACTGACTGCCAAAAATATCAACAATTAACATAAAGAATGGGTAGTTTTTTCTGTCCTTTGATGATTAATTCTTTATCTTCTCTGAGAGATGCTGGATGCAAACCCAAGACATTTGTAAGTACACAGTGACAGAAAGTGCTTAAATCTTACATTTTTAAATTATTTATTCTTGTATGTATCTAACCAAGAAAATAAGACACGGTTCCAATATCAAAAAAAAAAAAGAGTTAAGAACTCAAATAGGTTTAAAATAGGAATTCCAGGTAAATTGAATTTTGAAGGCTTACAAAAAGTGGTCTTCAGAAGTCTTTGTTTAGAAGTTAAAATAATCCAAACCAAAACAAGATAGAAGTGTGTAAAATAAAATATTATCCTGAAATGGAATGAGAACCTGAAAATGAGTTGTTTTCTTGTGTGTTTCAGAGAACAAGAAAAGAAACCTGCTGTGTTGCTGGTATCTTCTTGTTGTCAATCTGTTATATATTTTTGGGGTAAGGATATGTCTCGTCCACCAGAAAACATATTTCAGCAATGACTAGAGGAATAACACTCTCACTGTGGAAATCTGTCAAAATTCCATTTCCAGAAGACAACAGTAGAGAAAAGTTTTTTACTTGTTCTCACTATAGTTGAAATCTGACTGGAATCAGGCAGGAATCTGGAAGGGGAGGATGGTTCTGAATCAGAAGCAAGGGATACGGCTGTGTCCTGTTCGGAAGCATTGACAGAAAGAGATGATTTGAACAGCAAGCCCAGGTTTTCTGCATTGGTGAAGTATGGAGATACAATGCTGTAGATGGGATGCTGCCTTGAGGAAAGCAGGTTGGAGAACTTCCCTACTTGCTACACTGTTTTAAGAGAATCATAGAATCATAGAATCATAGAATTATCTGGGTTGGAAGAGACCTCCAAGATCATCAAGTCCAACCCTTAATCCAACACTATCATGATTACTAGATCACGGCACTAAGTGCCACATCCAGTCTTATTTTAAAAACCTCCAGGGATGGTGAATTCACCACCTCTCTGGGCAGGCTATTCCAATGCCTGATTACTCGCTCTGTGAAGAACTTTTTTCTGATATCCAGCCTAAACCTTCTCTGGCAGAGTCTAACATCGTGACCTCTTGTTCTGTTGCTGATTGCCTGGGAGAAGAGTCCGACCCCCACTTGTCTACAACCTCCTTTCAGATAGTTGTAGAGAGATGAGGTCACCCCTGAGCCTCCTCTTCTCCAGGCTAAACAACCCCAGCTCCCTCAGCTTCTCTTCATAGGACTTGTGCTCAAGTCCCTTCACCAGTTTTGTTGCTCTTCTCTGGACCCGCTCCAGCACCTCAATATCTTTCTTGAACTGAGGGGCCCAGAACTGAACACAATACTTAAGGTGTGGCCTCATCAACGCCGAGTACAGAGGAAGGATCACTTCCCTCATCCTGCTGGCCACACTATTCCTGATACAGGCCAGGATGCCATTGGCCTTTTTGGCCACCTGGGCACACTGCTGGCTCATGTTTAGCCTCCTGTCAATCAGTACCCCCAGGTCCCTTTCCACATGACTGCTCTCCATCCACTCTGTCCCCAGCCTGTAGCACTGCATGCGGTTGTTGTGGTCAAAGTGCAGGACCCGGCACTTGGCCTTGTTGAACTTCATCCTGTTGGCCTCAGCCTATCTCTCCAGCCTATCAAGGTCCCTCTGCAGAG
Source organism: Dromococcyx pavoninus (assembly GCA_033558185.1). Taxonomy (NCBI): domain Eukaryota; kingdom Metazoa; phylum Chordata; class Aves; order Cuculiformes; family Neomorphidae; genus Dromococcyx; species Dromococcyx pavoninus. The sequence continues at coordinate 1,724,979 of JAUMJL010000110.1, read as the reverse complement.
CCCTCCTGCCTTCTTGCAGGTCGACACTCCCTCCCAAGTTGGTGTCATCCACAAATTTACTCATGATGGACTCAATCCCCTCATCTAAATCATCGATGAAGATGTTAAACAGAACTGGACCTAACATTGACCCCTGGGGGACACCAGCTGGATGCAGCCCCGTTCACCAGCATGCTCTGGGCCCGGCCATCCAACCAGTTCTTAACCCAGCTGAGAGTGCACCTGTCCAAGCCATGGGCTACCAGTTTATCCAGGAGTATGCCATGAGAGACAGTGTCAAAGCCTTTGCTCAAGTCCAGATAGACTACATCCACAGGCTTCCCTTCATCCACCAGGCGGGTTACCTGATCATAAAAGTAAATACTGCTAACTTCCTATGGTATAAGGGACTTGCTAGGTCTTGTGGATGGCAAATACTGAACTTTGCAAAAGGAAGCAGTTTACATAAGGGAGTGGATCTACTTGAGTAATGAAGAACTTTGTATTGCAAGGGTGGTGATCTAATGCTCAAATCACTTGAGTGACACCTGGGGTGAGACAAAGGCCTTATGGGCTTATGTTGCTTCAGATAAGAACAGAAACATCCCTGAAAGCACATACTAAGCTCCCTGCCTTGAACCATGTTGGCATGGCAAACCACCAAGTCTCCGCTTCTGATTACACAACAAACCTTGTCAAGAGGCAATCAACACATATTAATTTTTGTCCCACCCCACCAAGAGGCACCAAAGGGTTTTCAACAAGTATGAAATTGGTATCTAAAACACCTTTTTTGGGTGAAGGAAAAATGACTACCTGATAGATGGGTGACTGGCCTGCATCTCCCTTCCTTTACAAAAAGGGATGCGTTTTTGGGTAAGAATTGTATATCTCTGACTTTATTGGATGTTCACCAATAAAATAACTACTAACTCGAGTTTCAATTGTTACTTCATATATATTACCATTGTTAACCAGTTATAATTATCCAGTGCTAACACAGCAAGTGAATTTATCAATGACAACCCTGAACTAGTTTTTATCTGTTACTTAAAATAAGGAATAATTCTGATTGGTGTATAAAACATCCACACATCACGTAATCGTTTAGTCTAAACCATCAACCAAGTCTGGGACTAGAGATGTATCCAGCTACACCTAGGCTCTCCTCTGAGGGTAAGCTTAGAAAGCAAGGGAGTCTACCTTGAATCTTGTGACTTAACAGGAGGGAGTCCCTCAACAACCTGTCAGATCTGTATGTTTTTAACACAACACTCCACCTTTAAGTATACAATACATTTCTAAAGGCTTTGTAGCCTGTGATGTAACTTAATAGTAATGTGAACATTAAGCAGTCAGGAACAAAAAAAATAACCCAAAACTCTGCTCACCTGCTTTTTCTTCACTACATTGTATGAAACACAATACATGACAGATGTCTGTCACACTTCTGGGTCGTACTTACACACTCCAGTGGTAGGTATGTTGAAAGAGTATGTATTAAAATACAGAATCCAGCTGACTACACTAAACAGTGCTACATAGAAAATAAAAGCCAACAGCTGCCTTCTTCCCAATATCCTTAATTTAATCTAGGATAGTCTGTTGTACAGGAAATGTAATTATGAATAAATAAGCTTTTCCTGCCTTTCACAGAACTTAAACGCTATGTACAGGATGCAAGCAGTACTATTACCATAGCAAGGCACAAATGACAGAAATCAAGTGAAGGGGGGGGTGGTGAACCCTGGTTGCTGGCAGTCTTGTGGCAGTGCTGTGCTTACAGTTCATAAGCTGGAATCTCAGCATAATTCTTCTGGAGAATGTATACAGCCTTTATATATAACTGTAGGGTAAGGTAGGACATACTCGATCTGCATTTACCACCAGAAAATACAGAAAGGCTGTTTCACTAAGACTATGAAAAAGCATATGCAAATTCATAACTACCAGGCTACTTTCTTATTCATAGACCTTGAAAATCAATTTCGCTCTAGATAAAAAGACGTATAAGCAAGGGAGAAAATACATATATTACAGCAAGACAGGTTTCAAGGACTATATTCTGAATATCTATATAATTCTTTCATCTGTGAACTTAATATATTAAAGTGTCTATGTATTGTAGTATATGATACAACGAAACAATTTTACTAACTGAGCTTTACATTGGATAGTTAATCTAAAGACCCTGATCATAGAAATACAAAACACTGTGTCAAGACTTCTGTGCAGAGATTTTAGCTGTGCAAGGAAGTGATGCTGCCTAAAGAGAAAGTATTTGCCAGAGATTTCCAGCACTAAAAGTTGAAAGCCATGCATGTATTAAGAAATAGGTTTTCAAAAACATCCTAAGGCAATAGTGTCTTAACCTTTCATAATTGGCACGTAGGAAAAAATAGTTGTTCTTGTCCATAAAAGGCACACTTCATCCTTCTGTTTCTACAATTCATAAAGTTACATAACTTCAAAGCAGAGGAAGCGTACTGGTAGATTTACAGTTTAACAAGAATGAAACATACTATTGTATTGTTAAATTGATTTTTTTAAATTCGTTCTTATAAAGCTTAGACTTTTTTCTCTGATGTGGAACCAAAGAACTATATTTTATGGCATGTAAACATGTCCTGCAAGTTTAATATAAGCAACAATACATGTTTTAGAAACCTTCTGAGAACATTTTACCTGGTTATTCTCAGTGTCTTTGACTATGCACAGTCATTACGAATTACTTATTTATGGGATAAAATTCCAAATATAAAGAAATAAAGTATATTTTTGGTATATTTACTCATATCTGTCAGCCTGTATCCACTGTGTTATTATAATTGTGTAAATTAGAAAACAGATTACAGAAATGGATAAGTTTTAGGAACTGTTTTTCCTAATACAAAGTGCAAGTCTTAAGTCTTTGTACATGTGTAATTCTCTGATTTCATAATTCCCGGGTCTATTATTCTAAATCTTCATTATCCCATGCTATTTTTCACTAATCTTGTTAACCATTAGTTAATTAAAATGCTCAGATGTTTGGAAATGTTTATAGAGAATGATATTATCTCCATTTCAACAACATAATTGCTATACAGTCATTCAAAATGACCTACATTACCCTTTGAGCTTAGCAACAATGAATACATTTCACTCTTCTTTTTCCTTAAATTGTTTCTATGCTTGTGAAAAGTGTATTAATTCTACTTAAGCATTAACTAATTGGAAAACAATAATTGATTATTTCTACACAGCATGGTGGTTAGGAATAGAGGATTAGTTTCTGTTTCCGTGTAAAAACAGATCCATTGGCTGATAGCAAGGAATGAATACTTTCTTCCTACCACACTATGTAACAGTATGATACTTTATCTTTTCCCTATTTTTTTTTGAATAATGTATCATGTTAACATTATCAGTGAGTATTCACCACCATTTGCACCTAAATGGGTCTATATCAATTTAGAATCTCTGGGAGCTCTGGGCTTAGTTTAGTTCTCAGACAGGTACTGCCTTTTCATTAAATATGGTCTAAAAGTACTATGAAATGAGAACACTGAAGGTGATCTATCTTCTGTGATTTAGTTCAGTGAACATGCGCTGTCAAATAGTGAAATGAGTTGTGTATATTGTAAAACACGGGAATTGAAATAGAACTTATAAATTGTCAGTTTATTTACCTTCTACTGAACTCTTCAAAAAAGCCCTATTGCCAGTTGTTTCTGCAACAGCTGCAGCTGTTTAAGATGTGCAGAGATGAAGCGATAATGTCGGTACTTAGCACTTCATTACATCATTAATTCATGTCCTCATTATGCTCCTCTGTTTACATTGTGCTGGCAAGTAACTTATCTGCTTACTTTCCTATTAAATCCATCCAAGGACTATTTCCATCAACTTTCATTGTCAGATCTTTCTCAAATAAATTTGGGACCGCTGTTATCCTCCTGTATGGGCATTTGAACGCTTTCTTTTCTGCTTCTGGAAACCCTTCAGACATCCTTAGGAAGATAATCAATGGTGAGTTAACTTAAAGCATCTTCATTCAGGAGAACTAGCATGCCTTTCACAGTACAACCAGATTTCTTTCCGATGTCTCATCACAAACATATGGTGGTAGAAAATAATATCTCATATGTCAGGCTGGTGTTGAGTTCATCCCACCATACTGATAATAGGCATAAAAAGAGCCACATCCTTTTCACCTGGGAGAAGAAGAACTGTTTCATCTCTCCTGAGGCCAATGCTAATGCTGCGTCTTCACTAAATTTCTCAAGAATGATGCAAACAGCAAGAGACTGAAAAGGTCACCTTGCAATGCCTCTTGTTTATGTTAGCCTAGTGAGCAGTAAGCCTGAGGCTAAGTGCAGAGAGTATTCACGTCCCTAAAAAACTGCAAGTAACCCTATCAAAGGATCCACAAGGCTTCATTTCTTAATCTAAGCGTAATGTAATAAATGTTGTTATTATTACTTGTGATTAATGAAGATATTTTTTTTTCCAATTTTTCATATGTTGTTACTTCTTCAAAACAGCTGTGCTATTTAAATTTAACCTCATAATTCTCCAGCTCTTTCATTGGATGCGTATGTACATTATTGATCTCAGGAAGAAGAGGAAAGTTTATGAGCTTTGGAAGAGGGAACAGGCATCCCAGGAGGACTACAAGGATGAGGTGAGATTATGTAGAGAAAAAATTAGAAGAGCTAAATCCCAACTGGAACTCCAACTGGCCAGTTTGGTGAAAGACAATAAAAAGTGTTCCTTCAAATATATTAACAACAACAGGAAGACCAAGGAGAATCTTCCTCCTTTACTGGATATAGGAGGTTCATTAGTGACGAGGAATGAGGACAAGGCAGAGGTACTTAGTGTCTTCTTTGCCTTGATCTTCTTCTGCCTCCTGAGCCAGAAGACGGTGAGACGTCCACAAGTCTATGGGGCTGGATGGCATCCACCCAAGGGTATTATGGGAGCTGACAGATATCCTCTCCAAACCCCCTTGCCTCATTTTCCAGCAGTTCTGACTGACTGGGGAAGTTCCACTTGACTGGAAACTGGCAAATGTTACGCCCTTTCACAACAAGGGTTGGAGGGTGTATCCGGGGAGCTACAGGTCTCTCAGTCTGACCTCGGTGCCAGGGAAGGTCATGGAGCAGATCATCTTGACTGCTATCATAGAGCACATGCAGAAGAATCGGGTGATGAGGCCCAGTCAACATGGATTTATGAAAGCTAGGTCCTGCCAGACCAATCTCCTTCTATGACAAGGTTACCCATTTAATGGACAAGGGAGAAGTTGTGGATGTGGTGTACCTGAACTTTTGTAAAGCCTTTGACACCACTTCTCACAGCATTCTGATTGAGAAACTGGCTGCCATTGGCATTGGACAGGCACACCCTCTGCTGGGTGAAAAACTGGCTGGATGGCTGAGCCCAAAGAGTGGTAGTAAATGGAGTTAAATCCAGTTGGAGGCCAGTCATGAGTGGTGTTTCTCAGGGTTCAGTGCTGGGTCCAGTCCTGTTGAATATCTTTATCAATGATCTGGATGAAGGGATCGAGTGCACCCTTAGCAAGTTTGCAGATGACACCAAGCTGGGTGGAAGTGTTGATCTGCTTGAAGGAAGGGAGGCTCTGCAGAGGGATATGGACAGGTTGGATTGATGGGCCGAGACCAACGGGATGAGGTTCAACAAGACTAGGTGCCGAGTCCTGCACTTGGGGCACAAAAACCCCACGCAGCGTTACAGGCTTGGGGAAGACTGGCTGAAGGGCTGCCTGGCAGAGAAGGACCTGGAAGTGTTGGTTGACATCTGACTGAATATGAGCCAGCAGTGTGCCCAGGTGGCCAAGAAGGCCAATGGCATGTTGGACTGTACCAAAAACAATGTGGCCAGCAGGGTGAGGGAAGTGTTTGTTGCTCACCACTGGTGAGGCCACACCTTGAGTCCTGTGTTCAGTTTTGGGCCTCTCAGTACAAGAAAGACATTGAGATGCTGGAGAGCATCCAGAGAAGGGCAACAAGGCTGGTGAAGGGGCTGGAGAACAAGTCCTACGAGGAGTGTCTGAGGGAACTGGGGTTGTTTAGCCTAGAGAAGAGGAGGCTGAGGGGAGACCTCATCACTGTCTACAAACACCTGAGAGGAGACTGTGATTAGGTGGGTGCTGTTTTCTTCTTGCAAGTGGCAGATAATAGGACGAGAGGAAATGGCTGCAGGTTGCACCAAGGGATGTTCTAATTAGAAATTAGGAATAATTTTTTCACTGAAAGGATGGTCAGGCACTGGAACAGACTACTCAGGGAGGTGGTTTAAAAGGTGAGTAGATGAGTGTCTTAGGGACATGGTTTAATAAGGGGGCAGGTATGGTTGGACTTGATGATCTCAGAAGTCTTTTCCAACCAGATGATTCTATGATTCTATAATTATCATTTTTTAAAACTTTAAAATATTGTTACTGTAAACATTTTTAAACAATAAAAAGAAGTCAATATTATCATATTGAAATGAGTGTTTAAGTTGTGGCTTGAGATGCTTGTAAATCAAATGTTAAAACATTTCTGAAATTAAGAAGTTTGCTTTTTTTCCCAAGAATTTTAAAATAAACCATTCATTTTCATGGAAAAAAACCCAGGGAAACTTAAATGCATGATAATAGGAAATTTCACTTCTTTATATCATGAAGTCTGGGAATGAAGGGGAAAAAAAAAAGGAAATAAACCCCAAAAAAGACAAAATGTAAACTCCTCACTAAAACTTTGAAACCCAGTGCTAAAAAATACCTGGGGCATACATGCAGAATTATGCTGGCACATGAACATTCCTCAGGGACCAAGCATAGTTTACACAGTCAGAACATATACGAGTCTTGTACTAAGGACATAAAAATGTAATACTGCTGAATATTTTCTTTGGAAGATGACTCCAGGTTTTTTTGCTTGAAGAAAAATTCTGCAATGTGTAAATCCCTTCATATTTGTAGAAGGTTTATTACTTTGCTTAAAACAACAACCTACAAAGCCAAACCAAAAAAAGTTAACTTGCATTCTGGTAATAAATTGCAATGCTGTGGTTTAAACATAGAACAACAATTGGCCTAAGGCAGACAATGGCATTACTGTCATTAAGGAAAAGAACTCTGATAGGATTCCAGGTTTTCAGCCCAACTGAGTTGACACTAAATTCAGCTGAGTGGATAGGGGAGAATATGCGTTCCATGTATATCTTCCTTCTCTTAAGGGATGCACAGAAGTACTGTGGCTCTCTCCTGCTCAGTTGACTATAAGTTTATGCTGATTCAATATCATCCTAAAATATCCTCGCCTATAGTGAAATACACCATCTATTTTGCAAATCTTGTTTTGCCTCATAATCCAGAAAAGGTATCAAGAGTTGGAGCCCAAAATTCTACCTAATTTTGTGCGTGTTTTATTCATAGACAGTGTCAGATATTGGCTATATGGACAGTTATGTAAATAATGATGAAGCAGTCAAGCTCATCCTAGTCCAGACACACCAGCTCCCACTTAAGCTAAGTACTCTCATTAAGTGATTGCTGTATGGAGCATGTGACACATGTTTATGGTCCTTGCATGAAGTTTTTAAGACTATAGTTACTGGCTTCTGTTCAAGGGAAAGGATGGACTGGCATAGAATGCCATTCTTGCTCTTCTAGAAAAACATGTTCATCTCTACAGCCAAGCTGCTCTTGTAGGGAAGAATAACCTGTTCTCTGCTATTATGAACACTTGCTGTGTTTTAATCTATCTTCTTTCCTGCACTGCACAGCTGGTGGAAACTAGCACTGAGGGGTGGAAGGAGTGTTTCAAGTGCTATGTCAGGACACTAATGAGAATATCTAAAAATACAGTATCTGAGTGCAAGAGAAAATGAAGAAAGCTTGATCCTGCTTGAGTAGACAAACTGTTACTTCACATCTGTTAACTCTTTTAATGAAACAAATAATTACATCCTTTTATTTTATCCAGTATGTTATTTAGAATTATTTCAGAAATTGCTTAGTACAGTATATCATAAAAGCTTTTTTCTAACTTTCTGCCAACAGTAGTCTGACCAAGATTCAGTTCTTGAAAAATTTTCATCAATATAGACATATTGTAAGGTTAAAGGTCCAGGTATATTTTTGTGAAGTCCCACAAATATAAAATTTATACTTAATGATGTGATTGTGCTGTTAAAGACTAAATCTCATATTTTGCAGTGGAAGAAATCGAGATAAACTCTTCATTTCATGTTCAGACTACAATTCACACTGCCTAACATTTTAGTATCTACAATCTAAACACTTAGAAGTGCAGTAGACACTTTAGTCTCCTCTTTGGTTAGCTCAGGAATATTTTTGGCTTCTACATTTAAACGGTTGGATCATACCACAGAAATCTCTTTGTTTCTCCACTGTAATGAGAGTATAGATAATTAGATCATAATTCTATTCCCTAGATTCACAAAACAAAAATACTTGTGTTGAGCAAAGTGTCCAAGCCAGTATCAGCAAAAGTTTTGTTTGTTAGTCAGGACTAGTTACAAATCCAATATATGCATTCTGAACAGACTAATTAAAAAAGAAAATCAGAGCAAGGGTAAAAGATATAAATCAGTTCTTTTAAAAGTATATAAAGATCTGCCTCCTGCAGGGAATATACCTTCAATGGACTCTCTAAGTCTTTCAAATGTCCATAAGACTGCTATTCGAAAATGTTACATGGAAGAGTTCACCTAGTAAGGTCTACAGGTAGGAAGCATTAAGATTCATTTACTTTTGCCCGTATAAAACTTTACTTGTGAGTTCAGGGAGGATATTTAATTTCTGTATGATATCATAGTAGCTGTATTAGATAAATTGCATCTCACAATTACATGTATTTCAAAAGGAGTTTAAAAGTTAAAAGCACTGAAGAAATTTCTTTAAACAACGGAAGAATGTTTCCAAAAATATGTTCTCATTTTTAGCAACTAAAATTTAGCAACAATTGCATCAGTATATGCTGTAGGATGATTGGTCGTTAACCAGCAATGTGGCCTTGTGACAAGGAAGGTTAATGGTATCTCTACTGCACTAGGAGGAATCTCATCAACAGGTCAAGGGAGGTGATCCTTCCCCTCTGCCCAGCAGTGGTGAGGCCACACCTAGAGTCCTCTGTCTCATTTGGTCTGCTCCCTCTGAACATCTAGCATCTAGTTTGGTTTTTTTTTGCTATGAGGGTGAAAAAACACTGGCACAGGTTGCCCAAGAAGGCAGTGCAGTCTCCTTCCTTGGAAATATTCAAAAGCTGTCTGGACATGGTCCTGGGCAACCCACTGTAAACAAATATGCATGAGCAAGCAGTTTGGACCAGATGACTTCAAGAAGTCACAGATTCACAGAATCATTTAGGTTGAAATTCTAACCTTAACCATTTTGTGATTCTGTGAACTGAAATCTAATGATCTCATATGCTTTCATACTACTTCACTCCTTCTTCTTCAGTATCTAATTTTTTGAATTAATTTACATATTTTCCTGAAGCATAATTCTGTGCTGTTATGTTTCCTGAAGCAATATCTAATACTTTAGAAGGAATAAAAAAAAAATGCATCTAAATGATGCGTATTTAGAAACTGAATTTCCTACCAAGAACAACTGAGCAGTTTTGGAAAGGAGGTTAGCTGAAATAAGCTAAAGCTAGCGGAACAATGCCACCATCCCATTTGATCCAGCTTGTCATTCAGGAGATTACTGTGGCTAAACAGAGCAGCTAAAAGGAGAAAATCTCAGGGACACAAAGGAGGAGCACGAATCATCAGTCTATGTTTGTTGTAGCATCGTGCTTGGAATATGTTTGCAAATGCTAATAAATGCGCAGGGATATACGAACGTGTCACACCTATAACAAAATCTGTCCTTCCTGATGAGGAGGAGCATGAAAATATCTAACATCTCCTTCATCTAGACTAAGCTTCAGTAAATGTTAGAATTTGAATTCTGACTGACTGACTCTTATATTTTTGTTCCCCAGGCACTCAGTTATGTACCTGTCACTGATTGGCTGCTATCAAAACCTCTGTATCTATGACTGTTCATATCATTTTGAGATAAAGGAACACACTATTTCTGAGGAAAGATTGCTTTTACTAGTGGTTAGATTTTCATGTCTTTACCTGCTGATCTAGCAATGATATTAATATCCAGGTGGGAAGTGCTTGTTTCTTTTACTCTCAGCTTCTTATTCATACATCTGAATATCCATATATTTCTGGGACATCATAGAATCACATAATACTGGACATTTCATTTTTAGCATCATGAAGCTCATGAATTATTATGACCTCCAATTTCAGTACAGATAGCATGCTGTTCACTGAAAGAATCTTCTGACAGGTAGCCTACTACCTAATATATTGCAAATTACCCAAATTATGTTTATATAGTTATTTAGGTACTGAAGCACTAGCAATGGCACAACTGCCACTGATTGGAAAACCAGTCATGGTGCTATGTGACAACAAGGAACATGGGGAAGAATTTACATCTTACCATATAATTGAAGACAAAGAGAAGTAAAGGTACAATGCAGCCTAATTAAAATTATACAAGTTATTGTAAATCTGGAATCCCCTAGCTTTTTTTTTTCTTTTGCAGTACTATTGGATAACTTTATTTTATGGAAATAAAAATAAAACATTGATATAAGCAATAAAGAGAAGGAAAATAAAAGCAGTTTTAAACAGTATCTTACACAGTTAAGCCTCATTGTGTTCACACATGACAAAGAAAAAGTACATGCGAACAAGCAAAAACCAAAGTAAAGACATAACATAAAAATAACAACCCTACTGGGTTAGGATGAAGGTCTAGCTAAGCTATTGTCCTACCTCTCAAAGTGGCCGAGACAGATAACAAGGAAAGGATTTAATAATGAAATAAAAATGCAGCACTATTTTGCTTCAATTCTCACTTGTCTTTCAACAATTTGCAGTTCATCATAATGAATATTCTTTCATGGATTTCCTTCTTATAAAATGCACCCTTAAGTTTCTATCTTCTATGAGTTTGGTGATATCTTTACGATGAAATATTAGAAAAGCCTGATTGTAGGCACTGTTTTTAACCTTCTAGAAACAGATAGATTATTTTCATATTAGTCAGAACGAGATAAAAAGGTAGGTATAATACCAATGAAATTATGCCTTCCCAGTGCAGACAGCACAAAAACTTTCATGGAGGGAGAAAGGAGTGACCTGTATGTTAGTAGTGACACTGAGACAGGTGTTTTTTACATTGATAATACTCAAGAGACAAATCTATTGGGCTACTGATTAAGCAATGTAATAACTTCATTTTCTAATTCTCATTTCACTTACTCTTAGGAAATCGTATTTAAATGTCACTGACTACTTGCAAAACTTAACTTTTCATCACAAGTACTCCGAAGCATTGTAGAAAAGATATAGAGCAAGAATAGCAAATTGTACTAACAAGATTTATTCATTTCCTTGTATCAACACGATTTTTCATGCATGTCTAACAGAAAAGCTCAATATTACATCATAAGAACATTTTCAAAAATGTTGATTCTAAAAGTAGGAGAACCATAGCCACACATGACAGCAAACTGCATATTATCCCTCTTCCCTGTGAGATATAAACTAACTATGTGACCAACAGGTCCTGTAAACTCCTTTCTCAGACTTTTTTTCTTTTTGTTTTTCACTTTAAGGGAAGATTATGGGCATGTGGTGAGGCTTATTATATCTCCTCCATCTCTACAAGTTTTATTGAGACACAGAGAAAGCTCTCTTCCCCATAACTCTTTTTCCAAGCCCAGGCTCTGCTGTACTGTCATGCTATGTTCTTCTTTTTCTTTACGGTATGGCCACAGAAGACGGTGTTCTGGGACTGCTTCAGAAGACACAGATGTAGTGAGTGAAGGTAGCTCATAGAGAAATCAGAGGAAATGAGTTCATGGGGAAATGAGGTAAGAATTATAAGGGAAAATGTTGTTTTGTGATACGATGAGGATCATCTGCCAAAAGAGGAGGTGGAAGAAGAGATGATGATAGCTGTGTCTCATAACCCTAGGAAGGAAGAATGTGGGAGACTGAAAAAAGCAGAGTAAAAGAGATTGCTGCTGCCAACCTACAGTTCTCTGGGAGCCATGTTAATAACCTCTAGATTTCTAGTTTCGCCTTCATTCCCTGGAAACTCTAAATTTTTTCAACTCCCTGTATCATTCATGATCTGCTAAAAACCAGCTCTAGACCTTGGTATATCTCTTCCTGCTATCATTAACCTTCTGAATTAATTATAGACTGTAGGATCTCTTTAAATGCATTTTTCTGTCTTCTCAAAACCAAATCTTGTCTGCACTACTAAGAAGCTTTGAGATGTTTCTCATTGTACCCTAGAGCAAATTTGTTGGACAGCCAAGCAAGCAGTCAGATTTCCTTTCCCCACCAACAGCCTGCAACAAAGGATGCAAAGGAGGAAAATCAGTCATATCCTTCTTGTCTAAACTGTTTCTGACATCTCATTATAATTATTGAATGTCAACGGTGAGTTCAGCCATATGCAAACATGGACAGAAATGGTTCCCGCACAAGATTCAACTGGTTAAGAAACATAACGAAGACTCAATAACATGGACACTGGTGAAAAAATTTACACAAATATGTATGTGCAAATTTACAAGACTAGTCACTACATTAAAATGACATTTTTTAAAAATCAGCTTAAACAATGGCTCTTATTACAACCTACATTATGTTCCTTCTGAATAAAAGAGCAATATTTTATTATCACTAATTTCAGAGCACAGTATCACATTGTCTATGATAATATATAAATATTTCAGAATCTTTGTCATTATCAAGAATTCTCCAAACATCTGAGAAGATTTAATAAAGAATGTTTAACACAGAAGTACCTGATGAAAATAAATCATCTTTCTCATTTTATATATTTACATTCCGATCTATCATAGCATAAGTCAAATTCTATATGATGAGGTTAATAGCTTTTTAGTTATATACTTACACATTAATTAATATTTTTGTGATACATGATGTGTTTCTCCAAATTTTCCAGTTTTAATTGGAGCACATGCACAGTTATGTCAGTGTTTACAGTAGTTTAAAATATTGTTTTTTAGGAATTACTGTTATTGTCTCATTATTATTGTACGATGCTTTGTACCTTTCCAGTCTCCTTTATTCCCTTCACTCAAACATTCTGTGTCTATACATAAAAAGACATGATCTAAATGTTTCCTGAGAACATCAGCTTCAACTGGATTTCCTCATGCAGAGAGTGAATTGAGTGAGGTGCCTAAAAACAAGGACGAAGACAACCATAATGCAAGAGAGGCTTAAACATCTTTGAATCTAAAAAGCCTAGTAGGGCTGTGTATCTACCTGAAACCCTGCATATTCTGGGCTTCAGCCACATACCTGAGAAACTGGGACTGAAATTTTGAAGCATCTCCCTGGTATTTCTCTTATTACCTCAGACCAGTCCTATTTTTTATTTTTATGAATTACTTATAACTTTTAGAGAAATAGTACTTCAAAACAAACTACCTCTCTACCCTTCAAATTACTTCAGTGTCCCGAATCTTCCCTTTAATACTGAATAGGGGCTGTAAAAATCTTTTCTTTCTCACTTTTGGGGACTTATTTATTCATTAATAACTTCACAGTGATATGTCTTCAGCAATGGGATGGGAGGCTGGTTTCACAAACTCTGTGTTGGTGATGCTACAGTGGTCAGGGCAGTCTCCTGAGACAACATCAGAAGACGCTACTGAGGAAAAAGATAAGTATTTAAATTTCTCTCTTACTGATCAATTGTCTCTGTCAGGAGTCTTGCACTAACAGATTTGCCAGGAGGTTTAAGAGAAGAGGTTCCTTTTTGTTGGTTTCTTTGCACTTTTTGTAGCTGAACTTCAAAGAAGCCATGTTTAACACAAACAGTTATAAGTTTTTAGTCCTTTAGAAAGTATTTCTGCTTATAATTTTCAGTAGATGGGTATTGTCACACACTAAGCAGGTTAGAGAAACGCTCCTGACTGAAAATTGCTAAACGTTTTTTAAAAATAAAAAGCAGTTCACTACAGATTTCTTGGACTCACTTGATTAGCATTTCCAAGACATGGACATGTCATAAGAAATTTGTAGCAGTATCTTCTAGGGCAGAGGTGTCAAACTCAAGGCTCCCACCATTCTTCTGTTTCTGCAGCATAATGCATGTCACACACGCTGCACACATGACTGGTGCTGGCAGAAGGGTAAGGGCAAGGAGCTCAGTGCTGCCACTGGATAGAAACAAGGTGTCAGGCCAGAAAAAAAACAAGGTAGAGGGCCAGATTTGGCCTGTGGGCCATGAATTTGACACCCCTGTTCTATGGTATTCATACGTTATAACTTTCTCCTACTCTATAATCACAAAGGTCTTCTCTGCCTAGTAAACTAGGAGAGGAATGTTGCAACAGAACTTTTATGCCCCTTTCTCCTGCAGTTTTGTTGCATCCATCCACATATGTGTTTTTTGAGCAGTTTTTGATATTCAGTAGTAGAACACAGCCCAGTTTTATGTCAGTGAAACATTTAAAGTTCAAAACTATTTTTAGCTGCTCTGTTTAGTAAACAAACCCACAAATACATTCCAAAAACATGCAGTTGGGGCTATTTGTTGATATTTCTTTTCATATAAGAACCAGACCCCACAGGAGCCTGTAAAGACAAACGGTCAAGAAAGAGAGAGCATCAACTGGAGATGGTAGATTTGGTTCATTAAGGATTTATTTATTCCCTGTATGCTGGTGTTCAACAGCATCTTCACCATATGTGTTCCTTCTCTAATTTTATGACTACTCCCATCAGTGCTTTTCCTGTTCCTACTGAAGGATAAATAGACTGACAGGATGTGATAGTAGCAGAGCCGATCCTGCAGTCTAAAATAAAATGAAGGCATTGAATCGTTTAGAATGCTATTTTTAAATGTAGACCTCTGAAAAATTTATCTTTACAAAGAGATCATTCCGTTTACTTTTCTTCTCCCCCCCCCCGACTTATAATAATGGAAACAATGTTTATATTATATCACATACATGCTATATTTTGGAATCAAACAATTCTTTTCTATTAATTTTAGCTGAAAATGACTAATAGTACCAAATTAAGACCAAATTCAGGCTCAGTCTTCAAAAACAGATGCAAGAGAAGTAATGAAAGAGTATATACCAGTATCTAGGTAAACAGTTTAAGTTTTCAGTGTTATTTCATAGCCAAATTATATTAAATACAATACAGATACTCTTAAACTCCCATGCATTTATATATTTAAGCTTATCATTGACTGATCTGATTTTGCTGGAATCTTTCCTACTGCCTCTTGAGAAATTAATATTAACCTCTACATGTTTTGCTCGTCTTGATGAAAAACTGTTCAGCCAAATTCCACATTCTTTTGTAAAAAGAGATCAAGGAAGAGTTTTGTGATTGTTTAAAAAACTAACATAGTGTAAATTCAACCAAGTGTACTCATAGATAAAATGAGAAACAATAATAAAATCAGTGAAAAACTTTTCTAAAATAAAGGGATATTAAATAAAAAAAGTTTTTTCTTAAAAGATAAGTTTAATTAGAGTTATATTTCAACTGCAATTATAGCTTTGTTGTCGCTGTTAGTATGAAGCAAACATTTCTAGTACAGATGCTGAGAAGTGTTCTCATTGAGAATAGTTGTTCCTCTAAACAAAGTAACTAAAATATTCATGAAAGGAGAACAAAGACAAGTTAATTGAAACTTAAACCAAATATTTGTAGAATATTCTCTCTAATTATTTTCTCTATTTCATTTTGCAAACACTGAAGACATAGGATACTACAAACTTAAATATAGAGAAATTGCTAGGACAGAAACTTCAGTGTAGACAATTGTAAAAATAGCTACTATTATTATTTTTACATGACACTCATAGTAAAGAATTACGTTTAAGTAAAGCCCTGTGTTAGCAGACTTATACAGAAAACACAATTTTTGAGTGTCATCATTTTAGACAGATTAAATATATAAATACAGAATTTCTATTTCTATTCCCTTAGGAGGAAGAAATTTGAAGTCATATAAAGAGGGAGTTGGGTTTTTTTTAATATATACTTTAATAGAAATCTAATATTTCATTCGGCTTTGGACCTCATCTCAAGCACTTCTTTTCTCAATTATAAGCATTACTTTCTGTGAAGAATACCTTGACCAAATACTTGTTTTCATTGACTCACAAGCTCATTCTCTACTACCTTATAAATGCTAGGCAAAAACTGTTGGACAAAGTTTCTCATTTCTCTTGGGACCTGATGCTATAGCCTCTAAAGTTAATTTTGGCAGGCTATAAAATTCTCAACCAGGACTCAGAAATCCAGATGTTTGTAACATTTTATTCATTTGGATTAATTGCTTTTCAATATACATTGCACTCCAACTGTCAGACACATCAAATTTCTCCTTCCCTTCAGAAAACTTAGACACTTCTTTCAGCTTTTGGCTGGGGTTTCTTTCCATCTTGCTTGTGTTTTCTACTCCATCAACTTAATACTATCATCTCAGAAATGCATGTCCTTTCTCTAGATCAATTTAGTTCTGTTCAAAATGAAATCTCAGTTTTTGTTGTAAGTTAAAATCCTAGTAGATTTGTGTGTTTTTTTTTAATCTTGTCTGGTCACCAGGTGCCCACCAAGCAACTCTATCACTACCATTGCTCAACAGAATAGAAGGAGAAAATACAATGGAAAATCTTCTGGGCTGAGGTAAGGGTAGAGAGATAACTCGTTAGTTACCATGATGAGCAGAACAGACTAAACATGGGCAAATTAATTTATTGCCCATTAATAAGAGATTAGGACAGTCAGAAATAGAAATAAAACTAAAACCACTTTCATTCCACCTCCCTCTTGTTCACAGACTCAACTTAATTCCCTGATTTTCTGCCTTCCTCCCCTCCCTGAAATGGTGCAGCAGGATCAAGGATGGACAGTTCATATTTTTTTGTTTCTGACGCTCATTCCTCATCACAGTCATCCCCTGCTCCAACATGAGGTCTTTCCCATGGGATACAGTCTTTCACAAACTATTCTAATACAGGTCCTTCCCACAGGACTTCCCTTCAAGAACTGCTCTAACACAAATCCTCTTAATGTACTACAGTCCTTCATGAACAGACTTCTCCAGCATGGGTCCCCCATAGGCATTAGTTCCTGCCAGGACCCTGGCAATCTCTAAGATTGAAGTAGCCGGTTCCATTATTAGTGTCACATTTTTATTTAATTTCCTTTTTTATTCATTTCAGAATTTCTGAGCATATTATAACTAGTTCCCTTCAAAACCTAGGGATTTTGTTTAATTGTAATTTTGCTGGTATTTTAAACATTAAATTAGAAGGGGCTTGTCAAATGTTGCTTACCACTGACATTTTAAGTCCTTTGTTATTTTTTCTTTTCCTCCAGGCAGAGAAGAGTTTAATTCATACAATGCATTTATTGGACATTGTTGTTATTTTTGCAACAATTGAAACAAAAGTTAAAACAAATCTGCAAAATTTATTTTGTATAATTGTTAAGATGTAGGGTTTATATCCTAAATTTTAGTGGTTCTTTTCAAGAAGGAAAACTTGCAAATTAGAAAGGGTCAAGCACTTACAAGAAGATTAATAGAAAACCTCAGATGAGGTATTACAGGTCTAAAGTGAGACAAGTGGAATGGAAATAACTATAAATGGAAATAACTATATTTAACATTGTGATCAAAATTCCTGATTTGGCTCCTGCCAATTCCCACAAGTACTATTAAAATAACACTTTTAAAACATTGTAGAGATACAAGTGATGTTCTGAGACTTGATGGAGTTAAGCATTTTGTTATCGAAATCTTGGCATAAACATAAGTGGGTTCTACAACTTTTTTGTCCCATCCAAGAAACTCTTTGTAAAAATTGTCAAAGCATTCCTCATATTTGCCTAAATAATTTGGCTTAGCTAAAATACAGTGTGGTTGTTTTCTTTTATACACAGCTGTGCTTGGTCTCCCTTTTTATTACTGCATGATAGATGAAATATTTTGTCAGGCAAATTAGTGCTTCTCATGACTGTGGGGATTCAAATTTTCTAAGACCTAATTTCCAAAAAAATACTTTAGCAAATAAATCAGAGTTAAGCTTGAAAGCCAGTAAAAAAAAGAGACAGTCTACTCTTCTGAAGTTGCTTCATTGTGCAATTAAAAGTTATTTACTGTACAATAAATGGTTCAAGGTTTCAGAATGATAAAATCTATGTGAAAGGAAAACAATTCCAGTGACTAGTAAACTATATGGGAAATACAATCTTTGATTTTCAATTATACTTACAGCAAGCTTAAGGGTGGGGGATGGGATGATTGTCTGTTTTCTGTTTTTTAATTCTATATATTACCCCCCAAAATATTACATTAATGCTAAATTGAAGACTGAGATTTCTCCAGAAGTTAGAGCGTAATATCCTTTCTTGTTCCCTGTCTCAACTAGTGGACGTAAAACAATTCCCTAGAAAACATAAAAACTCCCAGAAAGGAACAATAAATAACTTTTCCTATGTATAACAACCAGAATAGCCTCTCAGTTAATGTAGGCTCCTCAAAGACGTGCAAATTCAGTCTCTGTCGCCTGAAATTTTCATTGAGAGTTCAACTTGGACCTCTAGTTTTCTGTGTAGAGAGGAACAATGCAAAACATTGACCTATTGTCAAAGGTAAGTAGGCAGTGGTTTTCCCACTCATTGTTAAGGTTGCAGGGAGATGCTTAAGCCTTGCCCTGAGATGTACATTTTTCCGAATGTTTTTGTCTTTCTCTATGAAAGCAATGGTTAAATGCTTAAGGAGGTAAAACATCTGTGTTTTACTGGATAACTCAGTTTTACTGCCTGACAACCTCAGCAGTATAGCTTAGAAATGTTATACGGGCACATTCTTCATTGACTTGGACACAGAAGATCAAAGACAGAAAATAACTGCAAATTGCGACTTCCTAATCTTCAAGTATTTCACCCCCAGTGCAAAATAGGGACACTAGACGCAAGTTCTAACTCTGTGCTTTTATGCATTTTTGACTGCATTTTCCGTTCCTTCTTCTTTCATGCTTTCTTTCAAGACAATTATGTTTTGCATGTCATGTATCTCTGAAAGTCACTCTTCTGTCCTGTATTGCTTGAACACATGGGGATATTTTATTGAGAAGATGAGGGAGTGGATTGTGCCCAGCTTTTTGGTTTTTTTAATGAAAATTTTTTTTATTTCAGTAAATGTTGCCCATCAGGAGAAAGGAAATATTAGCAAATCATAGAAAGTCTGATACAAATTTGAGCAGAGAAATGACAGATTTAATTTTTTAAATAAAGCCTTTCTTTTTACCCTAAATTAAGATAGTGTGGAAGAAGAAATTATATATATCAAAATATTATTTCTATAATTATTTAAATATTAATATATACACATATATATAAATTACATATAAAAATATATTAAAAGGCAGTATTTGGTTTGAAACCAGGTAACTTACTGAATAAAATAAGGCAAAATAGTAATCACTGCTATTTAGAAGTTCTGGGTTATGCTCTTTAAATTTCTTTCTCAGTAAAAATTATTGTGTAATATTAAAAACTTTCACAGATTAAAGGAAAATTGCTACTATGAAGTGCAATTAATCTACTGATAATATGCCATGGGATTCTATTTAGCCACATGATTCTCTTTTAAAGGCTACAGTTGCATGAATTAAGATGTAATGAAAGAGAACTTTCTGCTGATCCCACAAAATTGTTGACCATTGCAATCAAAGAAACATCATCCCACAACATGTCATTGACTAGTTGAGAATACGTCTAGATAGTTGTTTAGGTATAAAAATGTCATGTAGTTAAAATGTTTCCAGGTATTTTCATAAGGATAACCTTTACTGTAAAACATTTGTGTCTCTATATAAACACAATAAAGAGGATTGGAGACATTCATAGCACTCTCACAAAAGTAACGTACCAGAGTCTTTTCCTGAATTCCTTTTCACTGTCTCAAATATTCCTTGAGTACTTCAAATTTTTAAATAGCTATGCTTTTTTGTTAAGTGTCTGAATAATGGATGAGTTTCCTTTGTTGTCTCAAAGACAATCACATTCTCCTCCTGCTTCTACATGGTTTTAGAAGGGTTTTTTAGTTGCCCTGGGCTTCTCTAAATTGAACCCAGATGTCTTTCCTTTTTGGAGTTGCTGAAAATTTTGAACTGAATGTGTCCCTTGTGCAATAATAGAGTGGAAGAAAATGTTTCCCTTCCATATTGATACCTTTCAGGACTTTTTACTTGCTTGTTGAAAATGCAGCTTTATTTAGGTACAATTTTTTTCCATATTAAAAAGAATAAAGGAAACAAAACAAAAACAAAGGCAAAATTGGAACCCTTCAAGCCATAAAAATATCAAGACAGGAACTTAAAATATGTCATGGTTTGGGGCTTTTCAATCTCCTAAGACCAAAACAGACGTAACTTAAAAAAGACTTGTCAATGCTTCTACTCATGCTGTCAAGCAATCAAAACCTATAAACAGCCACCTGGCTATGCTCAGCTGTCCAGGATACAGAACGTTGCACTGCAAAACTGAATAACAACATTACCTAATTAAGAGGCAAATGCAGTTATTGCTTTTGATTTTCAGCAGGATGATGCTCTACTTTGATAGTTTTTATGCATCTGTCAGACTGGTATTTTTTATGTCCCAGCCTTATTTTTGGCTACCAGTATGGGTCTCACCTTGTTAAAAGAACTCTGAATGGACTTGGCTTAGACTTTTGCATCTTGACCCTTACCACAATGGCAGAATTCCCGTGTCCATTTATTTTTGCCTGAAAATATCTGAGTGCTTGGAAATTAGTTCATACTCTCAGAAGGATCCTAAGCGCCAAAACCCTGATGTACACACACATTACTCATTCTATTTTAAAATTTGTCTGACTTTTGCTGTCAGCAGTTCTTATTAATGCACACAGAAATAAAAAATCACTTACTTTGGTTTGCTAATTGTTTATAATTGTAATACGAATGATTAAAGCCATTTATATGATGCAATCTAACAGATAAAAGTCTTCCTTTCTTCAGAACCTAACATTTTGATACATTTCTTGCTTCCCTGTTACTCATCATGTTGTTTTAAAGAGGAAGTTATACTTCTGTATTTCAGTATATTTCCTTCTTCAGGAAAAATCAAACAAACAAACAACAAGAAAAGAAAAAAAATAGTGTTAGAAGTATCAAAGTACCTCTTTTTTTTTCAAATGATTTTCTGGTAAAAAGCAGTGATCATATTCACATAGATAATGCATTTATATTAGCTCTAATTTAATCTAACAGAATATGACAACCTTTTGCATAGTCTCTTACTCTTAATTGTGCTACAGCTATGATTCTACTTTTATTGTATTAGACATGATACTGATATATTTTAAACAGCCTAGTAATTACAGAAATGCCCTTAGGCTACTGCTAATTTCAGCTTCAGTTTTCATCTAACCTCACTCCAGGACATGCATGTGGGCGTGTGAAAAGAAATATAAATGGAGTCTTCAGCAGTCAAACTTGTCTACTTAAAACTATTTCAAAATAATAATCCATAAAATAAACATTAATAAAATAAGCCTTAGAGTAATGTAGAGTATACATAGCCTTAGAGTATACAAAAGCTGCCAATAATTCAACACTATTTCATCAATACTATTTCTGAATAGATGAGTCAGAACAGACTACTCAATGTGCTCATATGCTTGCTTTTTTTTTCAGGGCAAGTGTATCAAATTATCAGCAAAGTAGAAACAACGTAATAACAACATTTTGGGTGGCAAAACCGACACTGGTAACACACAAGCTAGTTCTGCTGCTTGACAGCACATACGGTATAGGAAAATGAAAACCAAAAATTAAATTTGTTTTCTGTTTAAGAAACCTTAAGGGATTTTTTTTTTTTAAACAAGAAAAAATAAAAAAAGGAAAAACAATTCCAAACCAATTTACTTTGGCAATGATAAATACAAGAAGACAAAATTAACTTTTGCTTTTCCTGTCCTTCAGTTATTGAAGCAAACAACACTTGTTTTTTAAAGCAATTACAATTTTCCAAAGCTATTTATTTGTAGGACTTTAAAAAAGTAAAATATTGAAAACCTGTTAGAATGTACTATTTTTTTATATTCAGGTGGTGTCACCATCAAAATGTGTATTTGAGCCAGTGGTGTTTGCTTTGTTTTCTGAATAAGAACTTTCTGTGCTCATTGTCCTCTTCACTGTCATGTGAAATTATTCGCAAAAAAGCAGAAGATATGTGATGCGATAAGGGAATATACATACAGTTTCTTTATTTTCCTTGTCTTTTTAAACGCATTCTGGTGTTTTAATATGTGAGCTATCCCTCCAGTATCAGGGGTTTAAAATGGTATAAGAAATTGACTTTCAGAACTATTTGTGGTTTCCCATATAGACTACCCAGGTATGGGTCGGTACTCTGACTTAAAAATAAAACCAAAGACTCTCTCTGGCATTGTTGGATCACTGCTCTTTCCCTAAGTCAGAAAGATGTTATATCTTTATAATTGTGTAACTTGATATGTAATGAGCATTTAATAGATAACATATTGTTTTAAATCTCTAAACTTGCTGTATCCTGGAGCATCTTAGCATCTAGATTGAGGTAATTGGTCTAGATCTCTGTAGGTCCCTTCTAAATTAACTATCCTATCCTATCCTATCCTATCCTATCCTATCCTATCCTATCCTATCCTATCCTATCCAAATGTTCTGTCCTACGGTGTTCTGCCCTATTCTAAATTTTCAGGCCTATTCCTTTGATCAAACTGATCCTATATTAGCATCTTTCTATTGTACCCACAATATGATACTCACCCAGATGACTGTCACAGTCTCTAGCAGGCTACAATTCAGCCCTGTAACTATAACGCACATGACATCAGAGGAGCATTTTCTCAGAGAGCAGTAGAAACCCCAGTCTCAAAGTGGAATAGAGGATGTGTTTCAAGTTCATTGTCAGTAATTTGGACATAGAACAACTTGCATCCATTGCCGTAAACACCAGGGACAGGCTTTGTGGTGTATTTCACAATGATGCTGTAGCTTGTCTTCTGTCTTTCCTTGCTGCCTAGTGGATCTACCTGTCTAAAAAACCATGAGGACCTGAAGATGATAGCCTTGATATCTGTGATCGACAAGCGTCAGGGATAGAAACAGACTAGTGCAAGGACTTCCTTTAGAAAAAACAAAAGAAAGTGAAGCTTGTGGGTCTCCTAGGAGCTAGATAAATAGCTCAGACTTATTTTCATCTGGGAATTCAGAGTTTAAACTTCCCATAACCAGGATTTCTATGATAGTGCATTAATGCTTCCCCTTAATCCCATCTCAAAACCAAATTTAATAAAAGAAATAAAGGATTGTCAGAAGCTTGATTCCTCTGTAGAATCAAATATTGGGATTTTTTTTTTATAGTTGGGTTTTTTCGTGTCTTTTTGTTGTTTTTGTTTTGGTTGAGTTTTTTGTTTGTTTTGCTTTGTTTGTTTGTCTTTATTAAATAATATTGGAGTGTACACATGCAATTCTTACAAATTTTCAGCTGGATTTAGAGCTCTCTGTCCTCTAGTATTTTTGAAAATTGTTCCTAAAGTCACTTGAAACATTTCTTTTTTCATAGATTTTTTGATGAATGTTTAACTACATAAAGAAGAACTTGACTGTGATAATAAACAAAGAAGAGTTGTAAATCACAAGAACTGAAGGCCATAACTTGTTCTTACCATTTAAAAAAAATCCTTGCCTTTTTCTGAGTATTATAAAAGTAACCTTTGAATGGAATATATATTTTTTTTGTGTTCTCTACATAGAAGAAACTCAGGTGTAGTGTGGGGTGGTGAAAATATATGAGTTTCAGAGAAAAGGTGTTGTGGCTATATTCCATGCACACATGAGGTTAAAGTTCCACATCAGCTTGATCTATGATGTTTCCCTTAAAGGATCAGGACAGGGTGAATTATTCAGACAGAAACCCAGCTGACTGAGTCATAACTTTCAGTGTTTGTTTTTGACAAAAAACTGGCAAATGTTCTTATCCTGACATGAAATATAGTGTAATTACCACTGCACTGTCACCTAAACATCAGAAATGAGCTTCCATTGGGATAGATATATTACTTCATTCTGTTAATTTGGGATAGATATATTACTTCATTCTCTTAATTTGTGCTGAATAATAGATCTTTTTGTTACCTGTTCCAACTGACCTAAGTTATTATATACGAAGTATATAATTTGCCTTTTTTTTGAAGTTCAGGTACTGGTAGCATTCTGTTCCTTAGAGCCGCACTAACAAGCATGCAGAAAAACTCAGCCTTTCAAACTAAAAATGTTCAACCAGAAAAAATTTGATACGGAAACCTCTTTTCCAAAAAGTCTTCTGACTTAAGTTTAGTGGCTGAAGTTCTAGTAAAAGGAGATACACACTGAGCAGTGCTTAAGCAGTAGATAAAATTCTTCAGAGACATGGCAGTTTTTTCAAATGTGTGGAGGTCATGCATAATGGATATGCACAGGGATGTCTGTCAACCTGGCAGTTGTAGGCTTAGAGGTGCATGGTCTGCTCAAATGTACAAGATGTTATCTGGGCCACTAAGAAAGAAGTATGGATGCTGCTGTTGTATGTAGTTAATACTTTTCACACTGGTTGGCCTATAATACTATGTCTCAAAGCTATTTTTCAAGGCACGTGAGCTTTTTCCTTTTTTTTCCTTTCTCTTTATTATTTCTCTCAGGTGACCAGTGACAGAACTAGAGGGCATGGACTCAAGCTTCGTCAGGGAAAGTTTAGGCTTGATGTGAGGAAGAAGTTCTTTACTGAAAGGGTGATTGGCCATTGGAATGCGTTGCCCAGGGAGGTGGTGGAGTCGCCGACCCTGGAGGTGTTTAAGGGGAGATTGGATGTGGCACTGAGTGCCATGGTCTAGATGATGGTTGGTGTTAGTGTTGAGTTATAGGTTGGACTTGATGATCTCAGAGGTCCTTTCCAACCTTGTGATACTGTGATACTGTGATACTGTGATATCCTTCCTAATGTATTTCTTTTAACCTGGAAACCCATAGTCCAGGCTTCTTAGCATCTAGATCTAGTTAAAAATCAACATTATGTTCTGCCTAAACATTATTGTTGTTGGACAGATTTATCAAGATAATGCTTCTGTTCCTCATTTATCCATCATATTTATTGATTTCAGCACAAAAATGTTGAAAAGCAAAACTATATTCCACTTTTATCCATCTCCTCAGCTGAGATGAGATTCCATTAACAGAGAGAATGCGGGTGGTAGTATTAAGCGACATTAACTTTACATTAATATTTATATTTAATATTAAGAATCAGTAACAGCAAAGTGATTTCCAAATGCATCTATATTTTCATGTGGCAGAGAATCTTTTTTCTTTTGTTATTGGTTTTATTCAGAAAGTCTGTAAATCATTGACTGGACATTTGACCTCTAGTGTAATAATTCATCAGAAACAAACCGAAGGATGACTAGAGACACTTTTGAGATTCATTGTATAGTCTTTAATGTATTTGAAAACAGGCAAAATATTTCCCTATGTGTTCATAAAGCACACACAACCTAATTCACAGATCTTCAGGCAAATAAAAGTGTCACTGTTACACAGTTATATGGTAGGAATACACAGAATTTCTCCTTCTCTTACAGTGTTTGAAAACAGGTAATTTTAAAATGTGAATCACAGTGATTGTTAGATACCAAAGGAAATTTATTTCAGTGGGACTTTTGACTGTGTCATGAGTGGAGAACTAATCTATATTATTCGAGTTAGAAAACACTTGTTTAAATAAAAATGTTTACATCTCATGCTACTACAGAGTTTTTTTCCTTTATGGATCTTTTTAGTTAGTTTGGGTTTTGGTTTTCTTTTTTCTCCCAGAAATCTCAATGAAACAGTTTGTTGTGAAGTTTCAAACTTCTATATGAGTTTAAAACAGCAGTAGATATGCTGCCTGGATCCATCCCAATGAGAAGATCATTAGAAAGGCAGCAAATGCTACTGTGAACGAGAAACCACTTTAACAAGTCAGAGTTATTAATTTCAGTATTTCATATCTTCAAAGCCTTTTCTCTATTTTTTGTTTGGGCGTATTTTTTTCCATTCTACAGCTACATTTCTTGATCTGGAGTCAAAACAAGTGTGATACAATTTCCCTGTCCTCAAGCATAAAAACTTACTAACAGCATTGTGTTCTTATCATGGAATGCATTACGTGCATGTGTCTTTGTATAGACATAAGTTGACCCAAAAAAGAGAGATCAAACAAGAAAAGTGTTACTGCAGATATATTTTTCCTATGGCTAAAAGAGTATCTGTCAAAACATGATCTCCTTCAGCTTTTAATTAAATATTAATAGAAAGGGGAAGATAAGTACCCCATTTAGTTGCTTTCCTCAAGCACTAAATACACAGCACAAATGTATACGGACAAATTACATAATTTTCAACAAATAGGGCTCCACCATATGAATAAATTTTTAAGTGTTCATTTTAAATGTGAGCAAATCGGAACAGATGTAGTGGCAATTCTTCTACAACTCATTAGTTTGCATAGTGCCTTGAAGGTTACAGACAAACTTAATTTCAGACATCCGGTACTCTTATCCTCCTCAACACACACATTCAATTAAAATCTCTTCCTTTCCAAGTGCAGCTTTCATGAAAAAATTGATTCAATATGTTATCCTGTGGGTGCCTGAATCAGAGCTGTAAAAGCACTAAAATGCATATGACATGCACTGCTGTTGCCACATGTAAGTCTGCCTCAGTGCCTTTCCAGTTCAGAAATGGTCTGCAAAGTACACAGGAACTACTGAAACTCTGTTTATGGTATGAAAATATCCAACCTTTTATTTTAAATTTAGATTTCACATAGAATCCTTAAAGGGTGTTTAGGCATATTTAAAAAAATAAACAGGAAGTCAACAGGAATAAATTTTCAATACTGTATGACTTTCTTTGGTTAAATATGTTGATAAAATAAGAGCACTATTGCCACTATTTAAAGCAATCAGCTACAAACGCTACCTCAAGCCAAATACAAAGATGTAGAATGTAAGCACAGATTGATTCCTGTGTTATATAGATTTAAAATCAACTTTGACAAGCTTCCAGATGAGCCTTATTCATTGCAGAACAGTCTCAATGCTGCAAATCATTATGCATGCAAGATGTTTCACTGAAATCAGCAGGACTCCTCATATGTGTGCATGCTCTCATTTGCATCAAATATTTGTAGAACGTCATTCCTCAGATGTTACATGTGATAAAAACATGTTACACCTAGCTCAAAAACACATGCATTCAGTGGAACCTCTGTAGATTTTTCATGTTCTATGTGGTGTTTGACAAGAAGTTAAGTGACCTATCAATACTCACCTCATATTTAAAGCCTTCCACACTTTCAGTGAACTTCTGGTTAGATAGATAGATAGATAGAAAGATAGATAGATAGATAGAAAGATAGATAGATAGATAGATAGATAGATAGATAGATAGATAGATAAGCAAAGGGGGTGGGGGAGAAGGCAGTATCCAGTAGCACAGCATGCAGGAGACCTAGATTTTAATTCTCACTTTCTCTCACCCCCCATACTGGAAAAGCTGTCAAGGCAGCTGCTCAGCACTGCCTGCTGTTTGGTTGCCATTCAGCAATGACCTTTACACAAATTCATGGTGATGCTGCTGAGAACAAAACTGCAAATCTCTCAGTTCTCCACAGTGATAAAAATAGAAAGAGGCTTCTTGGCTGTTTGAGACTCTAGAAATCCTTTCTCAAAATCCAAACATTGTGTTTACGTCAGTATTTCTAATGTCTGCTATTTTATCATGAGACTTGATAAGTGCATTTCCTTTAACATCACTGTCTTGGAATGGTGTGATTACTTTTCAGCTTCAACTATCATTTACCAAGCACAACTTTCTAGCTATGCAGAGCAGGTTCAAATCTGTAAAAAATATAAAAAGTTTACTTTTCAACTTTTTTTACCTAATTTTTACCTAATTACTCCTCACTTGTTATTCAAAGTCTCCCCTTGTCCTTAAAATATGTACTTAAATATAATTTCTAATCTGATATTGAATTCAACAAAAGTGTTCTGTTGTTATTTTATGCAAAGTGATAAACCCTTTCATTCCATCGTTGTTTACATTTCATTTCAAAAGTAAAATCTTTTAAAGTTAGAAATATCTCCAAGTATTTTTAGAGCTTGTGTTATTTTGCTTTTATGTATAGGAGAGTCTCTTTGTCAGTATTTCTTTGGAAATGTACTCATTGTCCACCAGAAACATTAATGTGAGTTTAGGCTCCTATAATTCAGTGTGGGTTTGTGGGCATTTTGAAATATCTAACCAAGTTTTTGATATCATGTTAGATGCCAATGGATATTACATTTCAGGAAATATTGCCTGGTTTTGAGGGATATTTTAGCAGTCTAAAAATCTGTTACACCTCTCATGATGAACAGTTCTGTGTCAGTAACTATGCAAAATCTATGAACATGACCTGCTTTATCTGATTATATAGATCTATTCAGAAGAAAAGGTTTGGGGTTTTTTTGTGGCAATTGCATTAGTTGTAAGTGATTGGAAGAATGGTAGGATTATAACTGAAAAAAAACCCTAATTTTTTAATAAAAACAATTGATTAAATAAAGTAAAAATCAGGCTACTCTGATCTAAGCATGATCATTCACACAGGGAGAAAGTGCATGATTAAGGTGTTTATTTTGAAAGGTATTTGCAGACAAGGATATTTCTAGACATGCGTTCTTCAAAATACAAAAGAAGTATTTTAAACTGAGACCTTAATTTCTTCTGTTTACAGTAAAGCCAGGTGAAGATGTTACTGTCACCTGCTTGGCTGTCACACAAGCAACAAGTCTACAGTAAAACACAGGACTGCACCCATAGCCTTGTCTAAAAGTTGAGATCAAGCACTGAGCTACAGCCACTGCTCGTATTTCCACTGACAGAGAAGTAATAGACCTGTCTCTTATGTAGCAACTAAGAGAAAAATGATGATTCTATTCTTAATGAGATGTCTTCCATTGATTTACGTGGGTCTGACTTTAACCTACTGTGTATAAAAGTTACAAGAACAGACTGTGTTTAGAGTTAGTGAGACCTATGATATTTTTATTTCTATATGTTCAGCTAGAAATTTCTAAGGAATGAGATATGAGCTATGACAGAAAAATAAAGCTGAGATAAATTAACAGTGAAACAAATATAACTTTTTCATATGGTCTATTTTCAAAATGAGATATATTATTGCAAGCATATTTAAATAACAAACATAAATATATTAAAATTATGGTATAAAATAATAAGCCATTTTCATTGGTAACCAAGTTTAGAACATATAATTACAACACTGGAATTTCTTGCAAAATTCTCAGTTTATACCTGGTCTCAAATATATCTTAGTGTATAGAAATAAATCAATGTGCTTGCACTGGTAAAAGTAGGAGATAAAAACGTTGACCCGCAGACGACACTTAGTTTGGTAATTTCTTGAATGTCTTCTTTTTTTGCTTTCTAATTTCCCTTTTCTTTTAAGAAACACATTTGAAGACTTTATAAAAATGTAGTTCTTATGTACACATATATTTTATTTTATTTATCTTTTAAATATTTTAAATGAGACAGTGAATTGGCTTCATGGACATTTGTGCACATGAATAGATAAAGAATTAAAAGAAGTTCAGCTAAAATTACTAGTCTGACAATTAAGAAAACTGTGTAGGTAGTTTACATATTTGAAAACCCTAAGAGGTATCCAGTACGTTATTAATTTATGAAATTACAAAGGAAACTCAAAATGGTGTGCGATTTTAGCTCAAGGAATCAACTTGGACTAGCTGTGTTAAATTGGAACTTAAAGGTATTAATGGTGGTATTTTTACTCAGAAATCTACTGGTTACGGTATTGCATAGAAAATCTTGAAAATTACCTACAGAAGTCTCAATGCAGAGGGCAGAGTCTGATTCAGTGGTGTCTTCCTGCAGCTAACTGGAGGTGTGCAATACTTGTCTTTAATTCTGTAAAAACTATTTAATGAAAACAAATTTATCTGAGGGAATAGGCTTTCCAAGCTTTTGCTACTGGCTGAGTGATTTCACCACTGGGCCATGATTAGGCTTTCAATATCCTCATAACATTCTAATAAAGGAGCAACATCCTATTGTCTTATTTTACTGGCATGAAACAGTAGAATGGAGATAAAGCAACTTGCTTAGTATCACAGAAAATGTCTGTGACAAAACCAAGCACATTAATCTAGCCCTCCTGTCATATTAACAACACTATTCTTCTTTCTAGAGTATCTGAAAACTCATAAAAGAGTGCTCAGTATAAGAGGAGACTAAGTTGGTAGCATGTTTTAAAAACAAATCACGGTTTTTTAAAGATAAAAATGTCAGTGTCACTTTTTTCCAGCTAATAGGAAGACCCTAGAGCAAGTCATCATGTAGAATTTGTCCTAAAGAGGACTTGTGCACTGAATTTCAAACCTGGTTTACTTCAAAAATCAAAATTTAATTTATCAAATTAACATTTGTGATTCTGGGAGACATAATAAGAATATCAAATTTGATCCCTCTAGGAATTCAAAGATGATGTTCTCTGGGAAATGGTTACTAATGTGATGTTGTTATTCTGTTGGGGTATTTAAAAGGGAAAAAGAAAGTATGCTAACAACTCTGCTTGTATTGTCAAAACAAAAGAACCATTGAAGTAAGCAACATATTATGAAACCAGTGACAGAAAAAGTAGTGTTTTGAGGAGAAGTCATCTGAGTTTCTAAGGTGTTTTTAACACCAAAGAAAAGCCTTTATTTTTTAAAAAAAAGATGTTAAGGTTGACACTGTCCCTCTAAGCAAGAAGTGTCCTCAATCTAAACCATCTAGTCTCACCCATCAAAACACAGTATTTCAAAATATCTGTGTAGATAAATTATTTGTCATTTTTTTCCAGACTGTCAGCCTGATGAAAGGATTTTGTTGTTTTTCAGTCCTCAGACAGCATTGCCCAAGTTGTTCAAAATGCAAGTAGTGTTCGAAGATTAAAACGCCATGAAAATCTATTAAAAATTATTCTATCTTAGTACATTCAATTTATTCTGACTATGTGCTTTCAGAAATACAAGAAAAAGCAGGCAAATATATGATCTTAAAGTAAACTTCGGTTCCTAAACTAAATTCTTTATTGTTGCCTTTTTTAACTCCCCTTTGAAGGCCAAATTAAGCCTATATGGAATGTCAAGTCCTCAAATTCTTTTCTAATATTGTGTCAGTGAATATCATCATGGAGAAAAATAACTACTTTCATAAATCTAGTTTTGATTTTAAATACTTTTAGAGATTTTGTTTACATGTTACACATAGAAGAAAAAGAAAAAAAAAGGATAAAAAAATAACTATATGATTCATCATGTTCTTCCAAGTAAACCCAGAACTATTACAGTGGGTTCCCCTGTTGACTACAGCTTTCCAGAATGATCTATAGGTCAAATATAGTACACTGTTCTCCAAAAAGAAATTACACTGCATTTTTCTAGAAGACATATGTCAGCGAATAGTAAAGACTGACATTCGGTAATATAATATAACCCCAGAAACAAAAATAGCCTCTATATAACATTTATCCACTCTTCAGGCTCATCTCTTCTATAACCCAATTATTCCTGCATGTAAATAGGTGCCAGATACCTTATTAACACCATTGTAAACCTGAAAGAGAATGGAAAACTTCGTCAGATGTCTGTATAATGAAAGTAGGCCATTAATTCTGTAAAGTACAGTTTTAGCAGCACTCGCAGAAAGAGGGCGAGTAAGATAGAAAGCAAGAAGAGTGAGATGCTTTGTTTTTGACAGTACTTCAGCAGGTAGCTTGAGTTTTTGTTTTTTTTTTTCTCATATATTTAATATTACTATATTGAGGAAATTGGGTAATGCACCTCTTTCACAGTATCACAGTATCACAGGGTTGGAAAGGACCTCTGAGATCATCAAGTCCAACCTATAACCCAACACTAACACCAACCATCATCTAAACCATGGCACTCAGTGCCACATCCAATCTCCCCTTAAACACCTCCAGGGTCGGCAACTCCACCACCTCCCTGGGCAAATTGTAGGGGTCAAAACGGTGTCTTGTTCCCAGTGCAGGTAATTTAAGTGAGCCAGTTTCCAGCTACTGCTCAAGCTGTTGTGCAGGTGAGATATGATCAAAGGGAGCAAATGGCATGGTTACTCCAAGCTGGCTTTAAAAGAAAAGCCATTGTCTTATGAAATTACATATGGGTGAGGGGAGGAGAAAGAAAGAGAAAGAGAAAGAGAAAGAGAAAGAGAAAGAGAAAGAGAAAGAGAAAGAGAAAGAGAAAGAGAAAGAGAAAGAGAAAGAGAAAGAGAAAGAGAAAGAGAAAGAGAAAGAAGAAAGAGAGAAAGAGAAAGAGAAAGAGAAAGAGAAAGAGAAAGAGAAAGAGAAAGAGAAAGAGAAAGAGAAAGAGAAAGAGAAAGAGAAAGAGAAAGAGAAAGAGAAAGAAATAAATGTAACTGATTCTTGTGGAATATTGAGGGTTAGCAGAAGGCAAGGGTGAAAGATTTGCAATGGACCATAAAACAATGCCGCTTAGAAGTTCACTAAATATAGAATGCAGATTTAAAAGTTTTTATTTTCCCTGTTACAGAAGCTATCCCAATATTTTTCTTTCTAGATGACTGCAGCTGTAACTGTCAAATGATGTGAAGTTATGGCACTTCTTTAAAAAGAAAAAATAATATATATACAAAAGGAAAAAAAAATGCTAATCATTTGAATATCTGTTTGCTCATACTGATAATTTACTTCCAGAAAAAAAATTCAACAATATAACTTACTAGATCTCTGTGTCTATTGCTCTGTAGTATTCAGATTTTGGAGGGATAGCAGGGAAATTTGCTAGAACGGTCTTTATACACTCTGCCATTCATTTGCATTGACTGACTACTTCCTCATACTTCCTTCCATTGATGTGCATTAGCATTCTGACTTTCAGATAACTTTTAAAACATGCTGTGCAAATCGTCATTGTATGTACAGTCACTTAATGAAATACGTTTCTAACATGAATCTCAGATTGTATCTGCACTACATCTTTCTTTAATAATTTTATTGTGCTTTAAAATTTTAAGTAAATTTATTTTAGTTTCTATGTGAATTTTTTGGATGAGAAGGCTCACCTGTGTCCATATATTTGCTTTTATTAAAATGCAAATTTAAAAGGAAAGGGACTTTTAAAAGGGAGAAGGAAAAGGAAATGTTCAAATGGGGTTTTTTTTAATAATTACCACTGTAAAAATATAAAATATTTGTGTTTTGTCTATGTGAAAATTTCTTTCAAAATTTTGAATATTTTCTCAAACTTTGTAAAGAATATTAAATTACAGTCTTCAGTAACATTGTACCAACCATTTTGTTCTTTTTTTGACAGGTATCTATCTGGAATTGTATAACATAAAAATGATATAGGGTTAGTCTTTAGCCTGCAATTGAAAAATGGCATAATTTATCATTATCACTCACTTCTTTGAATCCTTCTCTCTCCAGTACCTATGCCTTTCTGTAACTGGAGTGAACCTTTGTGAGAAAAAAAAATATTTTGGTGCAAATTTAAATTCACCCTTTTAAAAAATAGCCATGTAAAAGTGCAATTAATAAAAACATTAATTCATTGTGACTCTTGGAATTTAGAGTGCTCTGTAATCCAAGGTGTACTTGTGACATAAAAGTGTTTGAAAACTTGTGACAATACCAGAATGGGAAAAAGTCTAGGGTAATCATCATCACTGTAGCCTGAAAACACATATGGAACTGTTCAAACACCCTAAAATAACAAAAATTTTCATCGCAGTGCCTCAAAATGTTCCTAAACGTTATTTACAATAGATGTAGCCTCAGCAGTTTCCCCCAGTTCAGTGAATAAATGAGGCTTCAGTCTATACTCTAGGTGCTAAAAGATACCCACTTTTAACGCATTCTTCTGAGAAATGTTTGATGTTTTCACATTTTTTCTTCCATTAGTTTTGATAGAAATTAAATCAGTAATTATTCATATTGTTAGCCTGGAACACTTGACGCCATTACAGTTATATGGTACCTGTATTCTTTGAGGAACTGTCCTTTTTCAGTCTACAACTAAACAGTCTGCATGTAATGAGAACACCATATTTAATGAATATTTATTCATAGAGAATGTAATGTTTAAATTAGAATGAAAAGGTCTCCTAGAACTAACATCATTCAATTATGAAAGGGCAAAATAGACATCCAAATTAGTCTCAGACTTCGCAGGCTTTCCATGTCAAACTGGAAGATTTCAACTTAAAACAGAGCAATACTGAAGGAGGGATAAAATGTTTGATTTCTTGATTGTTCCTGCATGACTAGATTCTCTTTATGCTTTCCTCAGTTTACATTAGTCAGTGGGTTTATACTATTAATACTAGAACAGTTTGTTTCCCACACCAATGACATCCTGTTGAAGGAATTTCCCAAGCACAGGACTGCTGCCTGGAAATAAAGATCTTTTTCTATCTCACTCTTGGACTTTATCTTGCAAGTAAGGGTATGTTATAGAGAACAGTTGTACTACCATGTATTAAGAAAGCTACTGTAAAGCTGTAAGTGACAGTCAAAAAATTTTGAATTAGCCTTAATTATAAAAAAAGTATATGAACCTAAAATATCCACATTAAGCAGCAGGCTAAGCATGGATGATAAGATGTCAAGAAACAGTAGCTTAATCTTTCTTAGCTGTATGCAAGTACCTCCATGTGTTCTGTCTTGTAAGAAAAGAAAGAAAATAGTGTTTGTCAACATAAGCTATTTGAGCATGACTTCTGTTTGTCAAGTAATTTTTACAATCAAACAAAAAAAGGAAGGAAATATTTTTCACATCAGGACCATTGATCTTTTCAATTTTCTGTGTGGGGTTTGGTCACAAACAAAATCCATAGGGTGCTTTATTTTCAGAGCCTCTGATCTAACCTGGCATACAAGCGTAAAGCTAAGTGATGATTTTTTTTAAATTTTTTTAAATTAATATTAGAAAAAGTTGGGAAGTAAGATACCTGGAAGATATAAGTGAGGATATTCTTCCTGACCATGCAGGATTTCTTCACTTTATCAGCTAAGAGTCCTGTTGTCAGACTAGACCATGTGCTCTTTCACTACAGAAGTCAGCTTTTTGGTACACTATGGTATTGTTCTCAGACAAAGGAGGACTCTAGCATATTCAAATATGACACTTTAATTTGAGATATGTATGGAATATTTTATTTCATTTCTTCTGGACAAAATCATATGGTGTGCATTTTTTTGTAACCCGATTCACAACCGAAGAGAATTCTGCTCTGCCTGTTTCATCTGGAAAATGTTCTATCAGTCCTATCAGTTGACTTCATAGTCCACATAGAATTTCAAACCTACCACATAAACCTAAACACTAATTTGTTGGGTCTGGTGTTGGTTTTGGTTGGGGGGGGAGGGGTTTGTGTGTGGTTTTGATTTAGATTTTTATTATCTAACTACCAGCTCTATAACAATTGAGAAAATTAACCTCCCTAGAGTAATTTCTAAAAAAAAACATATTTCTTCTAAACCAAGCAAACTACAGCCACAAAAAGAAAGAAAAGGAGGAAATGAAGACCCATAAATCCTTTTTCATCTCCAGTTTTATCTCATAGATTTAAAACTCACAACACTCTTTTACCAAAGAATGAAACACTCTTTACAGTCCTACTACCTACTCTTTCCTTTGCTCTCCCAAACAGCAAGAGGGCATATATACTTCGTATAAACTCCACAATCCTGTTTAGATCATGTTATTTTCTCCAGGGCTTTTGTATAGGATTTGTACAGCTGTTTCTAATGGACATGTTTTCTATCAGCCAGCAACCACTGTGCTTCCTAGTCTCTGACTGTATCAAAGGGCTGACCAGAAAAGAAAAAATGTTGATTACTTCTCCATGAGCTAAAGTTGGACTTTCCTACGTTTCCCTGTGAAACAAATGCACAGCATTACAGAATGGTTGCAAAAATACTTCTGTGTATTTAATACATGCACAGCAGTTATTTTCGTGCATGCCGTGTATTTTTGTCATGTTTGGAGATACTCTAGCTTTCAGTGGTCTTTGTCAGTATAATATGTACTGATGTCAGGCGTACACTTGCTGAAAGTCCACATTGGTTAAGTTCAGTTGCAGACCTTCAGTCTCAATTAGTCCATCACAGTACAGATCTCTGCCAGACACATCAGAAGTAATTTCTATTCTAGTTTGTTAAGATATCTATCATCTTTGAAAAAGTAAACTTATGATGCATTTGCAAAGGCACATCCGAAGAAGCAATAGACAGAAGCACAGAAGTTGTTATGGTGGATTTATTGAGAATAATTTTCCTATTCAAAAGGGATCATTTTATTTAACTGAATGACAAGTCACAGCTATTGGCTTGCTAGTCTTTTAGTAAGAGATAGTACAGCATTAATTACAGCTATGTAAACCTATTGAATATTAATTCTTATTCCTCCAGCTTACATACAAAAACCATGCAAAAATTTCAGCAGCATTCTGTACCTTCTCTAAACATAGATTTGCCTTTGCATATACTGTAGTCTTTTGGGATTATTCAGATTTGCATTTGGAAATTTTTTTCCTTTTTTAATATGCACCTGGAAGTTATGCAAAATTTATTTAAGAGTACAAACTAGAAAACAACTGATTTCCTTTTCTATTAGTAAACAAGGTAATAGTCAGACTTTGCATAAACAGAGAAGACAGAATTGAACAGATACTGAAGAAAAGTGGCAGAATACAATGCATTTTATTTAAAATAACTCTATAGAGAAATAACCCTGGGTTCAAATATGTGTTAAGTACACATAATGATACACACATATGAGCCTTCCCTTTACAATTAGTAGAAATTTTGATGAGTTAATTTTATATATAGGAATAGCCCTATTGTACATTGTATTAAATGACATTTTAATATAATTTTTTGTGAAAACTTCCAACTTTTTCAGATTTTGTTCCAGATATTTATATATACATATGCAATTAACTGCAACTACATTTTTAGGCTTTTCCTTCACATCTGAAGTTAATTTTGAGTGGCTCTATTTTGTATTTTATCATCTGTTTTTAAGGTTGGCTGGTGTTGGTTTTGTTCGTTTTGTTTCGGGGGAATTTTTTTAGATTTTGTTGAATTTCCCAGATTTAAGGAATGATGGTTATTTTGTTTGGTTTTCTTAATCAGAACATCAGATCAGGGGTTAAGTGGTTGCTTATTTAATGAAGTATCAATTATATTTAGTATCCAGGAAACACTGCACGTGTAAGCACAATGCTAATCAATACATAAGACTTTATTTGACCATCTTGGCTAGGGTTGAACAGTACTTACACGTGCAGGCTAAAATCAGAATGACCATAAAACACCATTCAACATAAGCAAAGACTGTAAAATAGAAACCCTCACACTGATTTATTCGGCAAAATACTTGTTTCTGTGTACTGCTAATTTCTTTACAATGCTTTTTTTTCATTGATGGACATGAAGTCATCAAGTCAATTATAGCTTACTGCTTTACTGCTCTAATTGATTTTACAATGTCTCAAGAGAGTTTGTGCACTTGTATAAACATATAAGACATACCCAAAAAAGAAGAAAATGAGCATTTGGGGAAAAAAAAGGATGAAGAAGAAGAAAATAGTCTATTTTTACAATTCATCTGCCCTCTTTCAAAATCATGTCAAAATTCCTAGTGACCTGGACAATCCAATGTTTAAAATGATGGTTAAAAGAGGCTATTAAAGTTTTCCTATAAATAGCTAACTTGTTCAGCTTTAGAAGTTTCGGGAATAGGATTTTCCTTTGTGGAGAGTTCTGTTTTCACTTCTTGGCAAGTGTTAATCTGCCATAACTTCACTGTTTATAAAGAGAAGTGAATGTCTAATGGAGAAAATACTGAGGTCTTGAAATGAGCTGTTACTATTACTATATAGGTCACTAAAACCAGAAGAACCTCTTATCTGAAACTGCTAGGGTCAGAGGTCCCTACTAAAGGCATTATTTTACAGGATTTTTTTAACACTCACTAAATTAAATGTGTTGCAGAACTGGAAAAAAGAATACATAGAACAGTGTCCTCATTTTTTTTTCTTCTGAATGCTCTAATTTAACATTAAAAAGTACACAGTTAGTAGTTCTGAAGTCCTATCTTTATCTTTTCTGTTGCTTTATCAGGGACTGAAAGACATGCATTCAAACAAGCAGGTCTGGAGCTAAATCCTTCTGAGAGAGCTCTGTAATCACAAGGTTCACACTTCCTAACTTGATGCCCCTTGTATCCCCTGTATATAACACGTAAATCCGTCTTTAAGTCTTACTATTCCTAGAAAATCTGCATAAATGTTCTAGTCCTGGAGGCTGAGACTTCTCTACAGCCAAGAGAGTGATGTAGCACTGGCAAGTGAAGGTGGAGAAAGCTCTGTCTTCTGTCTCTTGGCATGATGATAGTCTCTCTAAAGAGATCTGATATGGCAACTGCTAACACCAGAGCCCGAAGTTCAGCACCCTTTCTTCTTGTCAAACTGCCTCTGATGGAAGAGCAGAAATAAAATCCTCCAGGCTGTTTGACTGAGCTATTTCTAATCAATAGCCTTGGTTGAAGGCTGCACAATGCACTGAAAGATGGTTCATTTATTTCCAGTTCCTGTCACGCTAACCACTAGAGACTTGTATGCAGATAACAAGCTGCTTCATAACAATGATTCCATAGGACAAAAAAACAATAAAAACCAAAATCCAAAAACATTTTAATATGTTTTTCATGGAGTTCTACACTTGTGTGCACATTTTTGGTTAATATGGGTTATCAACTACTTTTAAAATAGAAAAATTATTTGACAAATTTTACCACTATGATCTCAAAAAAAAATTTACTGTGTTAAAACTGCAACTTTAAAAATGTGAAATAAGTTCATTTCCTTATACACTCACCCTATTTTGACTAGAGTTTGGCTTCTCTAGGTCTTTAACACTAGGTATATCTTTTGGCTTAAAACAGTATTTTTGTACTAAAGCAAATCTTATCCATAAGATTCCCAATCTCTAGATACAGAACTAAACTAAACACAAAAAATCACGTCCACTTACATTGTCCCTATATCATGATAAATGGGTGGGTAGACCTTATTCATTTTGAGGTATTCTGTTCTCTCAAGTGTCTGTTAGAAGTTGAGGGTTAATAAAGGCCTTGAGGATTGTGTAAAGCAGCAGCTACAACTGATCTAAGCCCTATGTTGTAAGTGAAGATAACATCAGAAGCAGCTCTGTGTAGGTCTGTGGCTTAAATATCATCAATGTTATGGAACCCTCGTCTTGTATGATTAAGAACAATTTTCTTGTATGATTCATGTTTTGCTCAGAGTTATAGCACTCAAAAACTCTTACATTATTAGAAGAAAAACAAAACAGAAAACAAGCAGAAGAGGTATTAAAGTACAATACATTTTTGTTAGTATTTTTTTTGTTGTTGTTCCAATAATTACTTTATATTATTTAAAGGCTGTATCATTTGTAGTCTGAATCAGCGTAGCTTCTTTTTTAGTTGCTGATTCTTTGGATGATCTGAGAATAAGATCTTCAATCCTTTGAAACATTCATTTCAAGTTTATTTTTTCCTTTCTGGAAGGCTCACATGAGTCAAACAAGACCCTAATTTTAAGAGTTATGAATGAAATTTTGTAGCCTGTGAAGTACAGGTAGTCGTATCAGATTAAGATGCTATGACCTTTAAATATGTAAGTCCCATTCACTAAATACAACGGCTTTAGTCATCTGCTGCAGAAAAAAGAGGAAGAAAAAAATAATGAAAGGACTTCTCTCTTAATTCCTTTGGATATTATAAAACTTATCTACATCTGGGTGGATCCTTTCAGCTTCTTTTACATCCAGTGGAGAGAAGTCAAAACTCTTTATTCCACTGACTGTGGGAGGTTGGGGTATCGTCTGAAAGAGAGTCCCATTCTGTTGCACAAATTCCCCCTTTTATACTTATTGACTTTCTAGTTCAGTCTGTACTTACACAATTATAATTGAAATACTGTTTAGGTTAGTTACACAAAGGCGGAATATCTTCCTTAAGCCTAGGTGTCATTTAAATATACCAGCGTGGGTCCAATAACCATGGCTGTCACAGGCCAACTAGGCACTTTGCTTCTTAACGAGGAAGATCAGAGATCCCTTATACAGACTGAAGAGTTTCTATATAACTTTAAAAAAGGTAAGATCTTATATTGAGAGGCTGTCATATCTATCACTTCTATTATCGTGTACATGGAACAAAAATATTTTAAATATTTGAAAGCTTCTCTGCTCATCTCAAAGAAATATAAAATAGTTTTTTTTAACTGAATCATATAATATCAGGTTAAAAAAGACCTCAAAGATCATCTTGTCCAGACTTTCTTATCAAAAGCACAGTCTAGACAGATGACTTAGCACCCTGTCCAGCTGAATCTCAAAAGATTAAATGTTGGGGAATCTCCCTGGGGAGGTTATTCCAATGGTGGATTGGTCTCATTGTGGAAAATTTTCCTCTTATGTCCAATTGGACTGTCCATAGGTGAAACTTCCGTCCAGTACTTCTCATATTTTCCATGTGTCTCCTTGTAAAAAGAGAGTTTTAGTCTTCTTTTTAACCACTCTTTAAATACTGGACACAGTGATAAGGTCTTCTCTAACTCTTCTTTTCTCAAGGCTGGAAAAATTTTTTTTCCCAACTTTTCCTCCTATGACAGTTTTCTCAGCCCTTTGATCATCTTTGCGTCTTCTCTGGATCCTCTCACGCCTGTACAAATATTGAAAATTCATTAAAACAAGGAAAAATTTTAAAGTCATTTTTTTAAAAAAAGGCTACTTGCATTAAAAAAAGCACTCTAAAATGCTGGTGATCAGGCCTTATGGGAGTTTCATAAATTCATATTTACTGAGAACAGAAATATAATATACCATGTACTCTTTAGAAGACAGAGATGGAAGTGATTCACACCCTAAAATGACATTCATAAAAAAAGGCTGTCAGAAAATTAAGACCATTTAGTTAGAATATTTTTGCTGTTTCTTTTCAAAATATGCATACTTTTTTTCTTAAAATGTTTGCAGTACAAAGTTGGTTTTAGAAATTCAGAATTCCTATCTATCTTCAAAGTCACATTAGATGTGTTTTTATTCTTGCCTGGAAAACAGTAGGTGGTTTAGAAGAATTGATGACATACTCCTATTGATGAGATTTAAGCCACATTTCTTTTATATCTTTCCACTATAATCATTGCATTTGAATCAGAGAAATGCATTAATCCTGAATAGCAGAGCTTCATAAAACATTATAAGAAAGATTGCCACAGAGCATCAAATTTTAAAATTACTGATTATTTCTTTAGCAACAAATATCAGTGGTTAAAGTGATAATTATAACAGATGCTGTGAGGCATAAGATTTGACAGGATGAATCTGAATTGCTAAACATCGACATGGGGACTACACAGAATGAGTAGCCTTTCTTTTCTCCTAGGAATCTACTATGGACTAAAGACATGGAATTTGAAAGTATGAGGTTAACCCCAGTAAGCAGACCTGTGATTTTAATTTAGTAGATCAGAGATGCGTTAGTTCTTCTGGTAGTCTGCAGTACAGATTTTACCTTTGCTGTCCTTGTCTGTTCATTTGATGATATTGTAAATGACCAGACAAAAGGTCAGAGGTGTTCAATAGCTGTAATATGAGCACCATGAGTAGATTTTGTCTTAATTTGAATAGGAGAATTTAGAAAATCTTTTCCAAAATTTCCTTTCCAGATAGATCATGAAGAAGAGTAAATAGGCAATCTACAGTCAAACATGCAGTTACACTTATGCGGGTTGTATGTTAAATAAATGAAAAGAAAAATTACTTACTCCTCAGCAACTCTTGTTCAAGATATTGTAATCAGGAGGAAGACAGAGAAGAAATGCATATAAACAATGCATCTAGGCTTTGATTAAAGCATGAGGACTACCTAAAAGGAGGCTGTAGTTGGGCAGGGGTTGGTCTTTTCTCTCGGGTGACCAGTGACAGAACTAGAGGGCATGGACTCAAGCTTCGTCAGGGAAAGTTTAGGTTTGATGTTAGGAAAAAGTTCTTCACTGAAAGGGTGATTGGCTATTGGAATGCGCTGCCCAGGGAGGTGGTGGAGTCGCCGACCCTGGAGGTGTTTAAGGGGAGACTGGATGAGGCACTGAGTGCCATGGTTTAGATGATGGTTGGTGTTAGTGTTGGTGTTAGTGTTGGGATATAGGTTGGACTTGATGATCTTGGAGGTCCTTTCCAACCTTGTGATACTGTGATACTGTGATATTTTCTGGATGAGAATAAAAATGAGTTATACTACTAGGAAATCTCTCTTTTACATGCTTACGTGGGAATATAGGAAAACATTAGAGTATATATATAGTCCTCATGCTTTAATCAAAGCCTAGATGCTAAACATCGACATGGGGACTACACAGAATGAGTAGCCTTCCTTTTCTCCTAGGAATCTACATCAAAGCTGTAATATGGACGTGCACCATGATGATACCTGCAGGGATCTAGGCCCTTATAGGCCCATATTCTAAAATCACACTGCAGCTGAATAACTGAAGTAGAAGAGAATTACGTGCTAGCCGTGATTCATCTGGCCTTAATTCCATCCATAGCCTGGTGTTTAATGCTATATAGCACCTAGGTAAGACTGTTTCTGGCAGCAATTATGCTAGGAATCATAGGAATGTTGGCTGGATGAGGCCTTTGAACTTAAGAGTCGTGTCTTAAACCCCTAGACCTCTGTGGTACCACTAGTCATGGTGTAAAATGCTTTAAATATGTGGCCAGTGTTTAATACAAAAAAATAGCTTTAGGTGTCCTGTTCCCATAGAAGAGGTAAGATGTAGTGCTTCAAGTTAGCCTCTAAGTAGGAAAAAGAAAAGTCAAGTTAAGCTTGAATTTCTTTTCACTGCCTCAGGTAGCAAGATAGTACAGAGTGAAAACTGTTCCCACTGAAGTTCCTGTATCCGTTATGGTGTTTAAGGATATAGAGAGGGATAGATAATTAAAATATGTTTTATACATGTAATTTTATTCTCATGCAATTATTCCAGACTTATTTTATAATCGGAGTAGGAAATCAGAATTTCTTAAGGTGCCATTCATTTAATCTGAAAACAACCATGACCAAGTTTAGTCACATTTTGGTATCCAACAAGCAACTCTACACTTAGCTTTATGGAGGGTAGTCTGAAGTAGAGAGCACAGCTGTGCAGAAATCATTGGAAAACACTACCTCAGCGACACAGATATACAGTCATAGAATCATAAAATCGTCCAGATGGAAAACACCTTTGTGATCATCAAGTCCAACCACACCCATCATCCACTAAACCACGTACCTCAAAAACTCATCTACCCATTTTTTAAACAACCCCAGGGATGTTGACTCAACCACCTCCCTGGGCAGCTGTTCCAGTGCCTGACAACCTTTTTGGTAAAGAAATTCTTCCTAATATCCAGTCTGAACCTCCCCTGGCGCATCTTATGGCCATTTCCTCTTGTCCTATCACCTGTCTCTTGAGAGAAGAGATCAACACTCGCTCTGTCACAACCTCCTTTCAGGCAGCCGTAGACAATGATACGGTCTCCCCTTAGCCTCCTCTTCTCCAAGCTGAACAACCCCAGTTCCCTCAGCTGTTTTTCGTAGGACTTGTTTTCCAGCCCCTTCATCAGCCTTGTCGCCCTTCTCTGGATGCACTCCAACACCTCAATATCCTTTTTGTACTGATGGGCCCAGAACTGAAAACAGTACTCAAGGTGTGGCC
The DNA here is from genome assembly GCA_033558185.1 of Dromococcyx pavoninus. Taxonomy (NCBI): domain Eukaryota; kingdom Metazoa; phylum Chordata; class Aves; order Cuculiformes; family Neomorphidae; genus Dromococcyx; species Dromococcyx pavoninus. The sequence continues at coordinate 1,680,907 of JAUMJL010000110.1, read as the reverse complement.
TCACCAGTGCCAAGTACAGGGGCACAAACACCTCCCTGGTCCTGCTGGCCATGATGTTTCTGATACAGGCCAACATGCCATTGGCCTTCTTGGCCACCTGGGCACACTGCTGGCTCATATTCAGTCAGATGTCAACCAACACTTCCAGGTCTTTCTCTGCCAGGCAGGCCTCCAGCCAGTCTTCCCCAAGCCTGTAACACTGCATGGGGTTGTTGTGCCCCAAGTGCAGGACTCAACATCTAGTGTTGTTGAACCTCATCCCGTTAGTCTCGGCCCATCAATCCAACCTGTCCAGATTCCTCTGTAGAGCCCCCCTTCCTTCAAGCAGATTAACCCTTTAACATAGCTTGGTGTCATCTGCAGACTTGCTAAGGGTGCACTCGATCCCTTCGTCCAGGTCATTAATAAAGATATTGAACAGGACTGGACCCAGCACTGAACCCTGGGGAACACCACTCGTGACCGGCCTCCAACTGAGTTTAACTCCATTTACCACCACACTCTGGGCCTGGTCGTCCAGCCATTTTTTTACCCAGCAGAGAGTGTGCCTGTCCATGCCAATGACAGCCAGTTTCTCAAGCAGAATACACTGAGAAACAGTGTCAAAGGCTTTACAAAAGTCCAGGTACACCACATCCACAGTCCTTCACTCATTCGTTAAATGGGTAACCTTGTCATAGAAGGAGATCAGGTTGGTCTGGCAGGATCTGCCTTTCACAAACCCATGTTGACTGGGTCTGATCAACTGGCTGTCCTGCATGTGCTGTGTGATAGCACTAAATATGATCTGCTCCATGACCTTCCCTGGTACCAATGTTAAGCTGTCAGGACTATAATTCCCCAGATCCTCCCTCAGACTGTTCCTGTAAATGGGAGTTACGTTTGCCAATTTCCAGCCAAGTGGCACTTCCCCAGTCAGCCAGGAATGTTGATAGATGAGGGAAAGGGGTTTGGCAAGGACTTCCGCCAGCTCCCTTAATATCCTTGGGTGGATCCCATCTGGCCCCATAGACTTGTGGATGTCTAATTGACCAAGCAGGTCTTTAACGAAGTTTTCTTGGAACATTGAGGGTTCGTCTTCACAGTCTTCTGGCTCAGGAGGCTTGGAGCCCAGAGAACATCTTACCTTCTTACTAAAGACCGAGGCAAAGAAGGCGTTGCGTACATCTGCCTTGTCCTCATCCTTTGTAACTACCATTCCCCTTGCATCCAGTAGAGGAGGGAGATTACCCTTGGTCCTCCTGTTGTTGTTAATATACTTGAAGAAATATTTTTTGTTGTCTTTCACTGAACTGGCCAGATGGAGTTCCATTTGGGCTTTAGCCCTTCTAATTTTTTGCCTACATGATCTCACCTGCTCCTTGTAGTCCTCGTGAGTTGTCTGTCCCCTTCCAGAGCTCATATATTTTCCACTTTTTCCTTAGACCAACACAGATCTCTCTGTCAAGCCAAGCTGTCCTTCTTCCCCGTCAACTCATTTTACGGCACATGGGGGTGGCCTGCTCTTGCACCACCAGAACTTCCTTCTTGAGGAACATCCAGTTTGCTTGGGTTCCTTTGTCATTTAGAACCATCTCCCACTGGACTTTATCAAGCAGCCTTCTAAACAGTTTGAAGTCTGCCCTCCAGAAGTCCAAGGTGGCGATTCTGCTGACCTCTCTCCTTTTAATCCTCCAAGAACTGAGAATTCTATCATCTTGTGATCACTGAGCCCCAGGTGTCCTCCAACAGTCACCTCCCCCACAAGACCCTCTCTGTTCACAAAGAGCAGATCCAGCGGGGCACCTTCTCTAGTTGGTTTGTTCACCAGTTATGTCAGGAAGTTGTCTTCCATAAACTCGATGAACCTTCTAGACTGTTTCCTTTTTGTTGTATTATACTTCGAGCAGACATCTGGAAGGTTGAAGTCTCCCACAAGAACGACGACCAGTGATAACGAGACTTCTCCCAGTTGCTCGTAGAAGAGTTCATCAGTTTCCTCATCCTGGCTGGGCTGCCGATGACAGACTCCCACCACTATGTCTGACTTACTGTGGGTTCCACTGATTTTAACTCACAAGCACTCAACCCTATCATTAACATATTTTATTTCTACACAATCAAAACTTTCTCTAACATAGAGGGCAACTCCACCGCCTCTCTTTCCTAGCCTGTCCTGCCTGAAGAGTTTATAGCCACTCATGGCAGCACTCCAGCTGTGTGAATCATCCCACCACGTTTCTGTGATGGATTATATCAGTTTTCCAGCCTTACAATGGCTTCCAGCTCCCCTTGTTTGTTGCCCATGATGTGTGCATTAGTGTAAATGCACTTCAGTTGGGCTGTTATTTCCACCCCTTTCCTAAGTGGAAAAGTCTCGAGTCCTGACTGTGTACTATTGGTGGTTTGTAACCTACTGATAGCCTTTGAATTCTGGCTACCACCTGGAGTGCTATTCTCAACTTCCACTGAGGTGGCAGACCAGGGACTCTCATCACCAGATGGTCCCTCAGAGCCTGAGGTGCCATTCCCATGATTTAATCTATTGAGCCTAGTGATGTCCCCCCACCCTTTCCAAACTAGTTTAAAGCCTTTTTGATTAGTCCAACCAACTTTTTAGCTTATACTTTTATGAGCTTATACAACTTATATTCCTGAATAGCTGGATGTTCTGAAGAAAGCATCCTTGCAGAACTTCTTCTCCTGTGTCATGTGGCGCTTTACAGCTGTTATTGAGTGTGCACAGCAAAACAAATCCCCTAGCAGTGCCTAGTCCCTGTTCTTTTCCAGCTGGCATGTTGCCTGGATGAGTCTCTGGGGTTACTGGCCAATCCTCTGGCATGCAGCTACACCCACACAAAACTATCAAGCCCAGAGAGAATATTTTGGTACATTCGAGCCCCTCTTGTCTTCAGCCAACTCATTCCAATGTTGGTCAGATCTCTCTCATCCCTCCTTGTTCACACAAGCAGCTTCAGCATATGTGGCAAAGCTTCTGACATGACCTGCAGTGTGTGATTTCCTTGACGTCACTGGGAGTGATATACCAGAAATTGTTAATCCTTGTTCTAGTATCACCATATACTTCCTAGCAAGCATGCATGCAGGAAAGTAAGCCTTTGCCTCATAAGCGAGTTTTTTTCTGTTCAGGTGGTGTTTGTTCTCACATGTTTACTAGAATCAGATTGCTATGTTCGTGAAAGGATTCCAAATTGATCATGTATTATCTTGTAGGAGCTGTGATGCATCCATCTGCTGACTAACCATTCATACAGAGGAATTCCTCAACAAAAGAGGAGAATGGAAGAAGGAGGGAACAAATGACTACAACTTTAATCTAAAGAAATCCAGACAGAAGATCAGGTGAGGAAGAAAAATAAAAATGTAGTTACTTATACACTGCAATGCTTAGGTTTATGAGAATAATGTCCTAGCAGTATTACTGAAATGGTGCAGATAGAAAAATGTGGCTCAAATATTAATGCAAAAATATTATAAACTGCTAAGAAGATGAAGTGAACAATGAAAAAAAATTATAATATATATGAAAAGTACATTAGCTTTCTCCGAATCTCTGACAACTGAAAAATTGTCTAGATTTTTTTTATGGACTAACAGACCAAAATAAATTATGAAATGTATCCCACAAGCCATAAAATCACGCAAGAAAGCAATAAAATGAGATGCTTTGATTCTTCATAATATGTAAAATCACACTATTTTTTGAGAACTTCCACTCATGCTACCAACATTTACAGAGATTTGAAAGAATAGCTATCGTTACAAAATGTTTTAAATTAAAAGAGCACAGAAAAATAAAAATCTATATCTTGAAGAGCATCTTGAGAAGAGAAGCATTGATCAAAAAGGTAAGCTAAACATCATGTAATACTCATAAATAAAAAGATGCCAGGAGAGTGTTGCTGTTTTAACACATCTTAGCTACCACTACAAATGTGTCAAGGAACTGACAGGTAAGTTAGTATTGCATTTGTGGTAATATTAAGAGCACATTAAGCACACATTCAGCATTCATATATAAAACAGCACACATACACAGGCAGGTATAAACACGTACGCTTAAATGCATATAGCAAGCTGAAGATAAATAATTTTGATTCAGTACTAGAAATAATTTCAGAAAATTAAAAAAGGAAGTGAAAATGTAGGGAATAAATACTAAGAAAAAAGGAAAAAAAGAGAACTTAGGAGTACAAAGTAATTAGTAAAATGTCTGGATGTACATTTAACTGTAAATATATGCTATATTTATATATCCTTATGTAAAATATGAGTATCCTATTAGCTGCTTAGGGGGAAAAACCCGGGTGACCTTCATATCACATGCTAAAAATTTTCCCACTTCATCACAATTAAGAGACCGATAAAAGTCATCTGTTAATGTTAGAATCTTAATGTTATCAGATCTAGATAATGTGCTTTAGACAATTTTAAAAGAGTTAACTGCTGGAAGCCTTGAAAGATAAAGGTCAATTTTCACTAAGTGTCTGAAACTGATGAAATTATTGTAGCCTGGGAGAAAACCAGTACACTGCCAATATCTAAAAGCCACGAACAGGGTAAGTTAGGTTATTAAAAACTCATAAATCAGGTTAGTTAGGCTATTACTGTTCTGACACTGATCTCAAAATAATGGCAGAGCTGATACAAGACTTGGTTTTCTCTATATTCACTATTTTGTTTTACAGAAACTTAACTTTGTTTGGTAGAAGCAGTGAACAATATTTTTATTCAAATATTTAGAAGTTTGAATATAGGAAAATGATTTAGATTAGTGATCTGATACTAAATGAATGTCGCATAATACATAATACTTTAGCTTTTTTATAGATATAAACTGTTAACATGCTATCTTCTTTCAGTTAACGATGTCACACAATCTGCAATTCTTAGTCTGCTTCTGAAGTTTAACATTTTTGTCATTTATTCATAACAAAAGTAATTACTGGTGAAATTTGCAGATAACTGTTGTGAAAATTATGTTAAAGAATTAGGTTAGTGAGATTAAAGTTTTTCACAACAAGATATGAAAGATCAGAAAAGATTTATTATGGCCTAGAGTCAAGCCATATATCTGATGGAAAAAGTCGATCTTGGAAAGTAATCCTAATAAAGATAAAAAATATTGAGTAACTAATGACACAAGGAATTCTATCTATCCTCTAGACTTAGTCATGGGGAAAACTGTATAATTTTAAACTGATAAATGAATACACTGGTAAAATGTATGATTACAGTCACTGGTTCTTTTTTCTTATGTAGGACATCTTTAGATTTGCTCTTGTGTTGAGTAACCAGGACAACAACTGAAAACAGAAAACTAAGAAAGGACCATTGTTATCTGGGATATTCAGGCAAGTCAGATAAAGCTTCCTAGCTGTATAGTTGATACAGTAACTTTCAAGACAGTGAAATAAACAAAACGAGAGAAATGTGGCAAGAGTAGCCATGGATTCAGACTTGGTTTAAGAATTAACTCAAAGCAGATATTGACAAAGGAGTTAATTAAGGTGACAAAAGTTAATGACCTTTAATCATATTGATTGTGTTGGGTCTGTCATGGGCTCTTTGCTCTAACGGTAAGCCATAGAAATAAGATGGAGCCGTTAAGGGTATAGTCTGATTAAAAACCATTTAGACTGCATTTAGATTTGAAAATACTGTTGAAAAGAAGTGGAAATGTTTCTGAAGAGTGATTTAATGGTAAAGAAATAGTGTATAATTTTAGTTTTTCTAGTAGAGAGAAAAAGAAAACCAGTAAATTTTAATAGCCTGGATTTTCAGCTAAGAAAAAAAAAATGTGTCAGAAAAGTAGAAATTATTTGAAATATAGGTAGTGATATATTCTTCAAAATTTTGTTTCGTAGATTATTACCTACATTTTAAAGATGATTTTACTTCATAGATACAAAGAAAAGAATGATGCAACTTTCAGCTTCTATTGTGCCTGAAAAGCTGGCTCAGCACCATTTGTGGTAATATTTAGGTTGCTCCATGATATATCTCCTTTTTTATATATTTTCAGGAAACTTATCAGAAATGTTAGAAGAAGGGCACTACATTTATACTGCACTGTTTCCCTGCAGCTTCACTTAGCAATATAGACTGCACTTTATTCCACGTTACATCTCTTATTTTTTCCTTTTAGGAGGTCACTTCATAGGTCAGAATCTTTCAAACCTTATTGCAATGCTAATGTTTTCATCAAATTAGCATTCATCTTCTGATTTACTGCTCAGTACCAGGGCTGTCAGCCTGCAGTTAAACCTTGGTTTTAATAGCGTGCAAACAGAATATAATCAATAACTAGAGAAGCCTCTGACTTAAGTCTACCTTAATCATGAATAAGTTATCTCATGTTTTTTGACATAACTCAAATAGATTCTGTTAAAGCAGAGAGTAGTACCTGAGAATTTATGACAAGGACATAACCCAAAAAGTGTCAGGGACATTTCAGCCGTGCCTTGGGCAGAACACCGATCTTTAAAGCTTCTCCCTGTTTATATTATTAAGTTCCTGTTGTGTGAGAGGAAACAGAGAAGGGAGAAAACGGAAGAGCGGAACAAAGGTCACGGCTCTGGCAACATCTGGTATATAGTTTTGTTAGGTCAATTTATAGGAAACAGCAATTAAGCAAAATAGGGCAGAAGTAGTCAAATCATGTTGCAAAATAGAAAAGATGCTGCAAATGCTGCGTATGTATGTTATAGTGACCAAACAGCAGTTCAACTATAATATATATAATGACAGGATACAAAGAGTACCTTATTCAACTTGTATGGCTCTCAAGAGTCATGCTATTTCCAATGCAGACTATAAAACAACTGCATCTTTTAAAAATATGATTGAAATTAATAATTAAAAAAAAAATCTACTACGTGTGTTCCCTCTGACTTTTCTCATTCACCTCCTCATTTGTTTAGTAGCATGACAGCGCAATCTATGCAGCTAATTGAAGCATTTCTGCCTATAATCATAGAGTTATTTCTTCCCCGCAGCCATGTTCTTTCAGTAATGGATCTTCCTTCGAATGTTCGTATTTAAGAACTACTATCTGAAAATTCTCATTGAAAATAGTTGGAAGATTTATGAGTCTATGTAAACGTTTGGGTGTTTTTACATTTCTTTAATATTTTTTTAAGCTGATGATTGAGCTATCCAGACTTCATACAGAGAATAGTTCACTTCACAGAGAAATGTTGATAGAATTTTGACTGCAACATGAAGACATAACATTTTATTCAGTTATAGTCATTTGAGCCTGAAAAAGAAAATACTTAAAGAAAATGAACAATAATAATACCACATATAGGAAAGATACATTTAAAGAAAAACAGAAATTGTATTTTCTGACAATTCAATGCCTCTTCTACATGAAAGACAAGTAAGAAGTTATGTTATAAATGAAACATGAAGTGTTACAGAGCTATTCACATCCTTACCATTGTTTCATGACCATATTTTGAGAGAGAGGGACGTAGTCAATAATTATGTATTCATGCAGGCGCTCTCTTCAGGAGAAAGGTTTCTAGGAAAACCAAAATTAAAGGGGGATTTTACTCTTCTTGGAGTAAAACCAGAGATATTTTAATTAAAAATCAGGTAAAACATTACAATATTTTGCGTATGCACACACAAGACATACACCCCTCCTCCCGCAGGAGTTCTTCCCTGGGTTTTATCTCTCTCTGTTTGGGTTCTTTAGCAAATTGTCAGTCAGCTTCACATCCTTACTGATATCAGTCACTGTCGTATAAATGCATAACACCATTTCCACACAGAATTCCTTCACTTCAGGGAACATACCCAAAGTGACCATAAGAAGGCAAGTAAAATGACAAAGAGTACAATAATACTAAACATTAATATTAACTTAAAAATAATTTTTAAAAAAATTGTCTATACCTGCTGAGGACATAATTATAGTGTCAGGGTGAGGCTCAGCACCCAGCAGGACTTGTCAGAGACAGTGACAGGTGACAAGATGAAACAGATGAAGAGAGCGAGTAGGTGGCAACATGAAATTGCTAGAAAGACAAGCCTCAATATTTGCTAGCTTTTTGTGTGTGTTTTTTTTTTGAGCCCTTGACTGCTCTAATAGCAATTCTTTTGCACAAAATCCTCTCCATCTGGTAAAACACACAGTTCAGTCCAAAACAGAAGCAGTCTCTCAAACTCTGGCACAGTAGACATACTCAGTTACTTTTCTTTTGTGAAAAAATATTTTCACATCTGAATTGCCTCTCTGAAACCAGCACCAGCATGTTTTTTAGTGCTTGTTTTTCACCTTCACTCTTTTTCTTCACTGCAAATATTAAGAGTATTCAGGTATCAGTTCTTAGTGCTACCTTTTCTAAACGATCCATCATCAGTCCACTCTCAGTTCCTTCCAGTAAGGGAAAAACCACAGTGGTATTCCACACGTGTCATAATGGCTTCCAGTAACTAGTCACACATATTATGCATGAATATCTGTCTTTATTTTTTTTATCTGATATCAAATGTTTATAAGCTCTCTGTACAAACCTACTTCTGAACAGAAATATTAGGTTCCAACATCATCTATAAACCTCTTTTGAATTGCATTAAACCATGGACTATTGTGTGGTAGTAGAACATGAAATGGATTAAGATTTGCTTTCTCTGGTAAATGCTGTAGCTGACATACTAAAAATTAGACCTAAATTTTTAGGTGTCATCACTCAAAATATTGAGGTTAGTCTTGATAAAACTTTTAGGCATTGTCACATAAATTACTGGAACACTAGAAACCTAAACCTCTGGGTTTAAGCATGAACACCAGCAGGCTTAAAAAATGAGGCAACTAAGAGGAGCTGCAGAGGAATTCCTTTAGAACATAAGGGAGACACCATGTGAGACACAATGGCTGAAATCTCACTTGTTTTCAGCTTCAGCATCAACTTCAAGCCAAGTGATAAGAGAGTTGCAGTCTGAATGGCCCTAGTAATCAGAGAACTTAGGGAGCTGGAGACATTCCATAAGGTTTTCCTGACCCTCAGGCTATTACGTCGTTCAGTTCCCACTTCCCAAAGCTTGCCCTCATTAACACGCTATAAAGTAGGCTAGATTAGAGGAAAGAAAAACACATTCATTATTCTCCTTGCTGAAGCTGGACTGCCCTGCAAAGAATGCAAAACTGGCAGCATTGGAGAGAATAAACAAGAGGGATTCTGGTGCTGCAGGGCAACAAGGAAAGTGTCTGTGCTCCCCCAGTGCTGACAAAGGCAAAGGACCCTCCACCAGATGCAGCAAAAGGCACAGAAAAAATGGCAAAGAACATACAGGCAGAACATCAGCACTACTGACTCTTGTGGAAAAGTATTCCTTAAGAAATACGAATGTTTGAGAGAGGCCTATCTATTTTCTAAAGTGTTCATTTTCTAAAACGTTCTGTCTCATCCCGAGAAAACACTCCACAAGAAACTGACCCTTCTGGGGACATGAGTTTTGCTGCCAGTAGGACAGTACTCTGCTTCTGTTTGGCAAAAATGGAAGTGATATCATTCTAGCCTGCCAGACTGCGATCCTGTCTTTCTTGTGCTGTGGGTTGAGCAATACCAGCTCTCAGAGAGACTAGAAATAATTCTTCAAAAGGATCTGACTAAAGAGTTAGTGTCTAGAAGTGGCTAATTACACGGCTTCAATAGAGAACTGCTTGAAATAGATTCAGCCATGATCAATGCACTACTTAAGAATGGCAGGAGGGAAAAATAGCTTGGATAGCTTGAAGAAAATTGAGGTAAAGAAAAAATAAAGACTACTCTGTAAAACATAGCTTAATCAAAAAACAGAATTACTTTAGAGAATCAAAATATCAGTAGTGAAAATATGGAGAGAGCTAGTTACAAAGGCTTATGAAAACAGTTATAGCTATGGCAGGTTTCTTTATTTAAATTAAAAAAAAAAGACAAATATGGAAGTTGCACATATTAGTAATGAAAAGTAAATGTCCTGGAAAGTGGCTACACGTGTCATCTTAAGGTTCTATGTGTTGTATTTCTGATGTTTCTTCATTTAAGAACAAAACGTTTTATCACTGAGCACCAACCTTGCAAAATCAGCATGGGGTCTAGAAACCAAAGTCACCTTTTTCAGTTTTATCTGTCATTACCATTTTTTTTGCAATAAGAACTTAACTGAGAATTCTATTTACCTGTAACCCAGACTGTCAATTACATTCAGTTGCAAGTACATAATGTTGCTTGGCAAAAGCAACAAGGTTTTATGAAAAAAAAAAATGCAAAATGTCAAGGTCATCTTAATTTCAGTCAAAGTTCCCCTTTCTCCTCCATGTATTTTTTGTTTTAAATTTCAGTACCTGAAGGTAAAAAGTATGTTTACCTGTAGTACGTCAGATAAGGAATCTTAGATATAAGCTATACATCTGATGCATATCTGCAAGTACAAACCAACAAGGAAATAAAAACCAATAAATGACCAGATTTCTGCTGAATCATAGAATCATAGAATGGTTTGGGTTGGAAGGGACCTTAAAGATAATTCAGTTTCAACCCCCCTGCAATGGGCAGGGACACCTCCTACCAGACCAGACTTCTCAAGACTCCATCCAACTTGGCCTTGAACACTTCCAGGGAGGGGGTATCCACAGCCTCCCTGGGAAACCTCTTCCAGCATCTCACCACCCACATCATGAAGAATTTCTTCCTAATATCTAACCTAAATCTCTCCCTTTCCAATTTAAAGCCATTCCCCCTCATCCTGTCACTACTTGCCCTTGTAAAACTCCCTCCCTAGCTTTTCTGTAGCCCCTTCAGGTACTGGAAGGCTGCTATGAGGTCCTCCCAGAGCCTTCTCTTCTCTAGGCTGAACAACCCCAACTCTCTCAGTCTGTCCTTGTAACAGAGGTCTTCCAGTCTTCTGACCATCTTTGTAGCCCTCCTCCGGACCCACTCCAACAGTTCCATATCCTTCTTAAGCTGGGGATTCCAGAACTGGACACAATACTCCAGATGGGGTCTCACAAGAGAAGAATTGAAGGGAAGAATCACTTCCCTTGACCTGTTGGTAATGCTTTTTTTGATGCAACCCAGGACACGGTTGGCCCTCTGGGCTACGAGTGCACATTTCTGGCTCATGTTGAGCCTCACATCAATCAAGACCCCCAAGTACTTCTCCCCAGGGCTGCTTTCAATCACATCATCCTCCATCATGTATTGATACTGGGGGGTGCCCGAACCCAGGTGTAGGACCTTGCACTTGGCTTTGTTGATCCTCATGAGGCTCACACAGGCCCAATTCTCCAGCTTGTCCATGTCCGTCTGGATGACATCCAGTTCTTCTGGTGTGACCACTGCACCGCTCAGCTTGGTGTCATCTGCAGACTTGCTGAGGGAGCACTTGATCCCTCCGTCAATATCATTAATATTAAACAGCACTGGTCCCAGTACAGACCCCTGAGGGACACCACTCGTCATGGGTCTACATCTAGACATCACGCCATTGACCATTACTTTCTGAATGTAGCCATCCAACCAATTCCTTATCCACTGAACAGTTCACCTGTCAGATCCATACCCCTCCAATTTAGAGAGAAGGATTTTGTGGGGACCTGTGTCAAAGGCTTTACAGAAGTCCAGTTAGGTTACGTCCATTGCTTCTCCCATGTCCGCTGATGCGTTCAGTCCATCATAGAAAGCCATAGACTTCTCCTATTGCAGACAAATACATTGTTAAATTTGCCAAGAATTTCAGCACTGCATGGTTGTCACAAAATTCAAAGCTAAACATAATTCGCAACTAGCAAAGTACCAACTTAACACATGATTTAACAACTGGCAATAAAAACACCAAACATATATAGCTATATATTTATATCTATTAACTAAATTCTTGAAGGTTAGCACCACTTTTGTCAATGAGATGATAGAATGGCAATAAAGCCCAATGGTCTATGGAAAGAAAGGTCCTACTTAAATTGACATAAGCAAAGGATCTGATACCAGGGTCTTTCTCCATACCTTCAGCCCGTTATTTTGCAATAGCTATGAACATCAGGGGTTATCCCTTGTAGAAGCTGGCAGCATCTGAAAAACATTTGCTTCAGAAGACGCAATCACTTAGAAAAGGTTTAACTTAAAAGAGAATAGCTCAAACTCAAACAATGATTATAAATAATTATTTTTTTTTTTTAAAAAGAGTACCACAGGGTTTAGAACAAATAAAATAATTTACTCAAGAAACTGAACTGACCATGCATGAAAAATTGCAGTTGCTAAGGGGGACATCACAGTACCCACAAACGAGGACTTAAAGTTTAAATACAGATCTTTGATGCATGTAAGAATATGACAAACTCCTTAGGTAATCAACAGAAACTATACACTGTCCATAAAGTTAATAGTGGTAGTAGTAGTATGATATACGTACATATGCCTATGACAATTTGAACATGAAATTCTGAGGTCATCATTACATTAATTCACTCCTCTTTGAAACTTTCTTAATATTAATTAAAACTGACACAGTTAGAAAATTTGTTTAGGGTTTGCTTTTTGATGCTTGAATTAATTTAGGAAATCTTATCTTTGACATATGAAGCGGACCACACACTGCAGTTCCAATTGCTTTTACCATGTGATTTGACATTGTATCAACATATAGAAAACATATATGACAGTAGCTACTGTTTGTGCATTATTTCTATGTATCCTGAGCAAAACTTACCAGACCAGTGCATGAAATTCAATCTGAATAACTATAATAAATTCCAAGATGAGACCTATACACAGTCTAAGCAGTTTACAGAGAGAACTGAACAGGAAGAGAAGTATGGGAAGTCCACAAAATGACAATATAGGCAGAACTGTATTTGTCAGCACATAAACTGTAGGTCTACTACAAATTACTGTAGTCTTCCCATGCAGGCACAACAAGTAGTATACCCCAAGACAGAATCAAGCTAGGGATGACTTTACACTTCAAGGTCCTAGGAGTCAGTCTGTGCCGAGGAAGACAGATATAGTCGTAACAGTCAAGGGATAGCTGCATGCATTCTCCCCAGCACATCTACCTGGACCGTTACTCACTTGGAAACTCTTCTGATGTTTTCCCAGAAGAAGACATAAGCTCCACATAAACTACTATGAGAGATATCATGTGTTGAAGAATGAGGGTTTGGGACAAAAGCTGAATTATCATTAAGTGCTTCCATTTACGCTGAATTCACTGCTCTGGAGAGAATAGAGGTAAATTTTACCTAAGGACATTTGCAAGATGAGTTGAAAGGATTAGAACAGTGATGCAAGAGTTGTTTTTTTTTTTTTTTCTAATATGTCTCAAAGTTGTATCCAATTTCCTTATGAGACTGGGGAGAACAATAAAAATTTAAAACAACAGACATTTCTACTTTTGTTCAGTAACAAACATTAGAGAAAGAGAGTACCACAATGACAGGCAGAGTATTCTGCATTTAAATCTCATAAAATGTTCTTCTGAACTCTTATTTCTTGTTATTAGGAAACTATTCTTCTTCTCAACTATTAATTCAATTAGATACTAAGGTTTTGGTTTTTTTTTCTGAGCAAAACCAACAATATTGTAAACTGCAGAGCTTTCAAGTAATTCTGGGACCTCTTCTATACTCCTTCTCCCCTCCCCTTTTTTTCATCACTACAAAAGATCTACAAAAGCTCACAATGGGTGGCTGATTTTGCACAAAGCAGCTAAAAGAGGTACTCGTCACACTGAAAATATTTCCTTGTTGTTAAACAGAAAATAAATTCTACACATCAAGACAACTTTTCATGAAGAAAAATTGAATTTCACTGTTTTTTGGTAACTTATATTTTGCATTCTAATATTAAAGAGCTATCAAAATCAGAATTCAGCAAGGTAAGTATTTCCCCTTTCCCACTGTGTGAATATCAGTGCTCAGAAAAAATTATTTCCCATTACATCATCACCAGTTATAATCCCCTGTCTGACAAAGGAGAAGTTAAACCACAAAAAGACAGGCTGTAACATGGAATTTAACCATACATTACAGGCATCTGGTGTCCACAGAGAAATCTGAAATACTGAAAATATTGTTTAGAGTCTTCCTATAGTGTGCAGGAAGAGTAGGTGGTTTTAAATAACAATTTCCAAATCACAATAAAGTAAACAGCATATTGTTCAATCAAAAAGCATGAGATTTCACTGAGATTCAACTGTTTTGAAGGTTGCTTATCATCTTCAGCACTGATTTCAATGGCTTCAACTGTTTGCTGTTTGAAGCATACAAAATTCCTTAAGAGCTTTATTGTTCAGTTTGATTTTTTAATCATAAAAGTATGAAGAATAGATAAATCCCTAAATCTTTTAAGTTATAGGAAATTAACGGTGAAGTTTATTCTGCATTCCAGTGTAAATGCTTGAAAAAAGATGTTTGATATCTTCATTGCTATGACCTCAGCCTTGCTTCATTAAAGTTCCATATTATTATGCAAGAAATAAAGTTGTTTTTTTTCCTTATTAAAAGTTAGGTCAAGTCATAACAAGAAGTATGAGAATACTTTTTTCTCAGTAATTAATCAGGCTCCATGATGGCCTATTTGTAATTTTGTGATGATTTTTTTTTTGAGGGAAAAAAAAAATCCTGGAAGGCTAGAAGAAACAGACCTATATTATTTTACAAATTGAAGATAAAAAAGAATTCAAAAGCACAATAAACTTGTTTTAAAGAAAAATTCAGCTTGACAGACACCTTTGTCATTGTTCTTTGCACACTTGTAAAATATCTCTCAAATGTTCTAACAAGCTTATGGGAAGGTTTTGCTTCTTGTAATATCAATATTCACTTGTAAAAAGAATGATTAAATTGTGGGGGAAGTAGAGTAGAGAATGTTCAAAATAGGAGTTATTTGATCCAAAGCACAAGCAATGCCTTTTGTGATTGGTTGGATTCCTTTCTAGAGAAACACTGCATATCCTCAGGGCAGGGTGCAGGCATATCCTTTCTCTGATTGCACCTTAATAACCAACTAACTCAGACACAAGGATGTGGGAGAAAACACCCTGAGCGTGGCTAATGTCCAAGGAATTTATAGGGCCATTCTTTTTACTATTTTAAATATGGAGAAAAATTGTTTCTTAAGCAAACAAACAAACAAACCAGAATTAAACTGACGCTACCCACTGTCACTCTTAGGTATTCGGTTACAAACTCTAAGAAAGAACTTTTGGGAAAAACTGCTTACTTAAGGAAAAAAAAAAAGACTAAAACTACAAAAGGAAGAGAATTTCTTAATGCTTAACTTTACTGTAAGTGGGTTGGTTCAAACACATACCAGAGTGATGTATTCACACACAGTGCTAGGCACAGATTTTATAAGAATATGCATCTGTGTGCATGTGTTATAGAAATTTAGGGCATCATTTTAATATACCTGTTCTTCCAAATCTATCGATCTGCGATTATTTCGAAATGGTAAACTCAACCACTGAGGAAACATGCTTGGAATTTTCAATATTAAAACCTCACAATTTGTTTCTGGAGATGAGTATTTAAATGGGACTGTATGTAAGGCTATTGTAAAAATAAGATAATGAATGGATCATAAATTTAGTGGGCTTGTATTGTTTATTAATTTATATACATTTCAGAGTTGTGTAACTACTGCATTTTGTTACAGAAGCAACAGAACTGATTTATCTAATAATGTCCTGAGTTTTGTACCTGTTAGAATAGATTAAGAATGCAGAAATATGGAATATTTATTCAAAGACAGATCGTGTTTGATGGATGTTCTGAGATTTACTTACTTAATTTGATCTGACTATCAAATGATAAAGTCTAGAAAAAATAAACCATGCACAGTGAAAACAATCCTGAGAAGAATGAAAAGAATCAAAAGAAAAGACTAATACATGGCTTTCCATTCTTATATTGTTGTCACACTAGCGGATTATTCAGAATTTCATACAGCTCTCACTTTCACAGTGAAGTCAAATACCTAAAAGTAATATAAATACAAACTCTGAAGACACAGTGTCCTCTGAGGGTAAAGCTGACATAGATTTATATTTTTAAGATATTGATGTGTGATAAAAAACATAGTGCAAACAGCTTACATTACTTTTAAAATAAATTTAAGTACGTTTAGATTTTATTATAATTTAATGAATTTAAATTTAATCAATTTAATTTAACTAATTAAATTTATTTAACTTCTAAGGATCTTTTTAACTAAAGAAACTGTTCGACAGATAATGCTGGAAAGTGAAGGTGTTGCCAAAGTGTTAATTTGGCAATGTCTGGAGCTCTTCTGTGGTGGTCTTCCAGAGCTATGTTTGATTGCTGTTGTCCCTTGCTAAAAGAGACTTGAAAGTTCAGAAACATATGAATTTGTTGCATTTGGAAGAAAAAATTATCTGAGTATTGCTTTCTTTTCATATCCTTGATGTTCTCTATATTTCTGTCATATCACTGAAGGAAGTAGCAATACTTATTTCAAAGATGGATAAATCAGATATCAAACACTACCACTATTTCATTGACTTTGTAGGATATTCAGCGTATGAATTTGCAATCTGATAACTACCATGATCTTGTAATGGGAATCCTCAGAACATATGTAAAACATTGCTTTTTAAAATCTATTTTGTGTATTAAGTAAGAGTTAAATACACACCCCAGATTACTTTCTTAGTTCTAATACTAACCAGAGAGATGCTTCAATAGTCACAATATTTCTTCTAAACATGAATACTTAGTCTTTTCAGTTAAGTACACACTGAATAAGACATAAGCTCCTCTTAATAACAACTTTTGTAGCAGTTCTTTTTATCTTTTTTTATTTAGTAAGTAGCTGTTTTGTAACAGTTAATAATTCAAAATATATTTATTCCAATACTACCATTCTTTCATGGATTTTTAGCTTTATTTTTCAATCACTTGATTATGCAGAAAATGTGTTATTATTTGGCTAAAAAGTAGCAGCAGAGAGTTATCACATGAAGATGCAAACATCTGCAAATAATCATCTCAATAGAAATAAATGTCTTGGTATATATAAAATGAACTTAGGATTTTCGCTACATATGATGACACAGGAGCAGATATAACTAAAATATATCTACACGTTCTCCCTGAAGTTAATCCCATTAAGACTTTAAAGAGCTTACAAAAGACATAGCTTTTTTCTTAGCATACTGAAATATCATTTCATGGGGAGTTGAATTAAGGGTTTATTTTCTGGAGAGAAGGTTGTCTTTATTTCCAGTTCTTCACTGGGTTGAATTGCTTTTAAGAAATTTCTTTCTCCATGCTGAGAGTAATGGAAATGCATTTCTTAAGTGAGGCAAGATGAATTTGGCCACATTGCTGTACGTGTTTATGACATACAGTGGATATATTTCTGTTGAAGATATCATAATATATTTCTGCTGAAGATGTTTAGTGAGAAGCCCTCAGTTTGAAGTGAAGTGACACAACAGGTTGACTGCCAGCTAAACCTCACAGAATGTCCTGATGTCTACTGAGTCATGAAAAAGAAAGACCCTACTACAGCGCACCATATGTATGACTTGGCTTGACAAAGCAAAATGTGAAAGTAGCACACTTAAAATAAACTGTAGAATTGATCAAGTATGACCATTTTTGCCCAAGAAAGAACTTTAAGAATGTTTTAGAGATATGCTTAATTGAACCCAAATTGGCAACTATGTAATCCAAGCCCTTAGCTACAACTTTGTAGCACTGGAGAAACAAAATCTAACGAAGTATAAATTGCTACAAAAAAAAAAATTAAAAAAATCAACTTAAAGAATGACATAAAAAATAGTTACTTCAATAAAGTTGTGCTCTTCATTTTTGAGCAAAAACAGTAAGTATACCTAAGCCACTGCATCTTAAAAAATAATTTAAAAAGTGTTTCTCAGAGCAACAGTTATCTTTAAGCTAGTTCTTCATTATGAGAGGTCTACTATAATTTTAAAAATGTCAAATTAGTGTTACTTGGATGGAATATGATTTCATATAGGTGATAGTTTTTCTGATTGCTGTGATCATATATAGACACACAAACATGTAAGACTTTTTTGTGTGCATAAATATATTTGTTTTCTTGAGGGTTAGATGAATTAATTACATACTACTATGTAGTACATTTTAAATACATGGAGAAATTGATGTAAATTCACATAACTTCATTTAACTCCAAGCAGATCTGTACATTAAAACCAACAGAATCAGGATGAGGGAAATAATTTCAAACCCTCGTATTAATAAGGGCAAGAAAAAAGCTATTAAGATCCTGATTAAAATTATAGAATACAGTGAAAACTGGACATGCTTCCTACTTTGTCATCTTATATAATATAAAGGACAAGAAGATTAGTTGAAATTCATTAGATTTTTCTTTACTTACTACCAGAAACAGAGCATACAAGAACTGTTTGTGGGCTTCACATGCAGAGAAGTTTAACAATGTGCCAAATACTGTTAAACTAAAACAAATAAACAAAAAGCCCCCAACATTTCACCTCTCTGTGGAAAAAAGGAATAGTTGCATCCTTTACTCATAACTATAACTTTACTCTTACTGCTACGGCAAGAGTTAGGCCCCACAGCTTTCAGTATGTATCACAATGTGTTTCAGGGTCCTAGGTACTTCGTTACTTGTATTAACACGCATGCAGAGAGTCTTACGGATCTCATGCACGGAAAAAAAAAAAAAAAGATTTGCTCAAGTGAGAGCAGGTGGAGCAAGCGGGCAGTCCACATCAATCACACCTAGGAAGACAGAAAAGGACCATCAGGCCCACACACAGAGAGCCTTTGAGGCTACCACTGAACACTGAGTGCTGACCTTATTGAAGTGAGTATACCAGGTGTAAGACTGAAGGAATATGCACCGCTGTGCAGTTGTGGGGTCTGCTGGTCAAATCCTCATCGACCTGAGCTGCTTTACCATGGACAAAACAGATTCCAGTAAGTAAGTTGTCTTCCTTTACATAGGCTACAGAATCTGTACACATTATCTGTACAGAAACAGCAAAGAGGAGGGGAATAGCAAGATATTCTGCAGCTGGAAGATGTTCACAAAAGGAAACCTGTCCTATGATTTGCGATCATGAAAAATTTGTCTAAAATACATAAAATTATATGTAACAAAGATTCTTGAGATCTATGGTTACATGAACATGAGCTCAGCATAACAGTTCAGAATTCTGTCCCACATAGTGAGATTTTCTCATCCAGAGAGTGACCATAGTCAGGTGCTTCAAGCAAAAAGTCTAAAAACTCTGTATCAATTGAAAACAAACACTGATTTCTTACAATGTATGAATACCCCAGACAGCAATCTGTAAACTTGCATAGTTTTGCAAGAGTACCATTAAATCAGTCTTGTAAAAGAGCAGTTTTGAATTATCAGGTAAACAGAAAATATAATTTTTAAAACTCTTTTCTGTTTTGTTTTGTTTTCAAGACATGCTGTTAGAAAATAGTCTTCATTGAGTATTTTAAAAACTATTACCTGAGTATTTAAATAGTGGCATTAGAAACTTTGTCTTGTGCTGTATCCACAATATATGGAAAAGTGTTCATCTTTTCATTTTGAAAATATCTATTATTCTCCCACTCTACGTTTAATTTTTTTTCCAATAACACCATAGAGAAAAAAAATTACAACATTTTATTTTTTCTTTCTATTATTATATTTGTTTCTACATTTAACAGACAATTATATCTGTTACCTTAGAGTTTTGATGGATAATGAAAACAATAATATTCTGTATTCCAAAATCAGTCATTTACCGTAACTGATTTATTGAAACATTCTGAAGCAATTGGAATTGTTAAATATTATGAGCGCTAAAAGTGCTTTTCTTCATTAATCACTGTAAATGGTTCTGACATTTTTTAAGGGCCAATTTTACATGGAAATTATCCAAGCCCTTCGGGTAAAATGATTTGTTATTTAAAACCTCTTGGAGTGGTGATACTAGTTCAATTTGTTTAAAGAGAGAAATATATAGCCTTTTGGAGGAGAAATCTAACCATATGTAAAGAAAGCATTTATTGAATTTAGTAATTTTTAGTTCTATTTGTTGTCAGTAACGAGCATTATGGTTATGCTTTTGCATGTAAAATACATTTTTTGTAGTAAAAATGACAAAACTATCAAAATTTCATTTCAAATATTTATTCTAATAACTTATTAACGCATAATTGTTTTTAACAAGCCTGAGATGTTCCATGGTTTTGTGGCAGGAGAACAGAGAATTTTTACTCACTTCCTTGCTATCACAGTGCTTTACTTTGAAAATTTCAGACTCATACATTCAATTTTTTTATTCTTGCCCCCCCATAAAGATTTAAATGACTGTAGTTTATTTAAAAATTTATTACTCAAAATAACTTGTTCACATTAATTAAATTTCTATGAAAATATATTTTACATTCATCCTTAAGTCATCATTTTCACTTCTTTCAGAAAGGTAAGGGTAACTACACACCGTATCTGCAAAATGCCCTGGCCTTGCCTACTGAAACTCTTCAATCATTTCAACCCACATGACTTCATGAATTTGTCCACTGGAAAAGTCTGAAATGTTCATTCATTGAGATATTTCCCTCAGAGGCTGGAAAGCAGGAAAGGTCTCATCTTGTCTGATCATCCAGAAGTAACAGCGTAGCTGCCCTCATAGGCCTAATAAGCGCAAGTAACTTTACACGTGCTGGAGCCCTGCTTTCCTGGAGATGGCTGAGCACCTGCCTGTCAATGGGAAGTAGGGAATGGTTTGCTTGTGTGCACAGATTTGGCTTTACCTGTTAAACTGACAATCTCAACGTACCAGTTTTCTCACTTTTAACTTTCTGAATCTCTTCCTCATCCCACCAATAGGGTGAATGAGTGAGTGGCTGTGTGGTGCTTACTTGCCAGCTGGGATTAAGCCATGACAGTTACTTTCTCTGAACGTAGTTCTTTAATACAAGAATGAGCTTCTGCATTAGAACTGTTCATTATTTGACTGAATAGCAAAAATATATACTTCTTATGCATTTAAGATTATTGTAATTTATATTAGTGTGATCATTGTACATCTGTGTTTAATAACTTAGAAAGGAATCAAGAAACTTAATTGTGTCTGAGGACACAATCACACAATTATGAATACTCAGCAACACTAGGTTTACTCTATCAAAAACCCAAACTGAACCAAACCAGAAAACAAACACAGAGAGTGACTACTGTTGATAGCTCATTCCAAGATCTACTGGCTAATGCCTGCAGTGTACATGCTAGCCATTAATTTCAATAATCATCTACTCTCCTTCTGTTTGACTTAATTGTTTCTGGTAACTCAGAACGAAGCATGTCACCAATTACATGGGCTGCACCATAATGTCTCCAGAAGCTAAAATTCCCCAGACTTGCCTAACAGCACAATTTTACTCAACACATCTACATGGACATTTCTTTACTCATGTTAGTGTGATAAAGAGCAAGCTTATCATTCTTCAACAGTGTAGTATGGTGGGTTAAACCATTCAGGAACTTGAATCCGGAGAATTCAGTTATAGCTACAATATAGGCGTATTTTAATTAACTCACATGTCATTAATTTTGTGTTCTTCTAAGTGTTTACTATCTCTATTTCTAATTTCTACTTTTTCCCTAAAAGAAGTATGAAAAAAGGTTTCAGTCACTGTTTGTTTTGTGTTCAGTTCATGATAGAGATCTTTAAAAGACATACACAGATATCTAATGCCCTTTAAACCCTCCTATTCAAAATGTCATTTGTGCTTCAGTAAGTACACTCTTTCACTGGTACTTTGCTGAATGTAAGAAATATTTCCACAGTATCTAACTAGTTATTGGTCACACTATAAAGTTAATCTCATTTCAGCACATTTATAGTATTTAGATTTCATGGGTTTACGCTTACATAGGTTAAGTTACAATGATTGAGTGTTTGAATGGTGAACAGCTCTTTTTCATTTTTTTTCTTTTAGTCTAAGGAAATTAAACTTACGTGATTATTTTGTTCCTGGATGGTTATTTAGTATTCGTGGGGCATTTGTGTCCTACCTTATGCTTTTATTTGTGACAAACTGCATTTATACAAGGATTTGATCAAATAAATAACAAAGATACTGTATTCATGAATATTAGGGTTTTTTAAGTGAGGGCCTAGGATAACTTCGAGAGACCTTTGTAACTCCTGCAGATAAAGAAAAGCCCAAGTATGAAACTCTGTAGTATATGTGACTTACTGGAGACTGCTGAGTAAGAGAGAATGGAGGTGACTAACTTCAGTGAAAGCAAATCCTCATGAACATGTAAGTTGAGGCAGATCCTGGAGATATTTATTAATATACAACTTTGGAAGCAATGACCTGCATTTAACTGGCAATGAAGATGACAGTTGCCTTGAGAACTGGACAGAGGAGATAGATATTTTCATGTTTTTATGATAGTTCTCAAAAGTGCTTGATTTCTATATTATATTAAAAGAATATGTTTCAATGAAATTGATTAGGAAATAGTAATTGGATCTTTCCACTCACTTTGCATGCCAACAGTGTGGTTTACTTCTGAACTATAACATCTTCATGTCAATATAGGGAAAACAATTTTTAGGGCAAAATTATCTTGCTTATTTTAGCTATTTTCTTAAGGAAAGACATAGCACCTTAAGGAGTCAACAGTGACATCAGAGACAAATTTGGTTAACTCAGACATATATTGTAAAAACTTATATTTAGTCAAATAAACATACTTTCTCACTAAAGACCTCTTTCACAATCGATACCCAACAGGTAAGTGGATTATTCCATGCCACTAAAAGAAAAAGGAGAAGACAAATAGGATCACTGCCTATGCTTAACTGTCTCAAACAATTTTCAGTGGAAGCATAGTGTTGCTATAGTAATTTTGAGGTTATGATTTCTATTCACCTTAAAAAGTAGAAAATTTATACTGTATCTCTGTGTCTTTTTCATATACTTGGTTTCTAACATTTTGCCGTGTCTCAGAACAGGTACTGCAGAGTGCTATTATCACAGGTGATTTCCCTTCTCATGGAGGAGGTGTTCAAAGGAATGACAGTATCCATGTCATCGCCTGGTATGCAGTCATAGAATCATAGAATCATCTGGTTGGAAATGACCTCTGAGATCATCAAGTCCAACCATACTTGTCCCCTTACTAAATCATGTCCCTAAGAAACTCATCTACCTGCCTTTTAAACACCTCCGGGGATGGCAACTCAAACACCTCCTTGGAAAGCCTGTTCTGTGACATGACATGATATGATGTGATTACAACACGCATCTTAAGCTGGGTTTCTAAATTCAGTTATATTGTCCTGGTTTACCATGCCCCTGGCCAGATAAGCAGCTAAATGAGGCAATTGTAGTAGACTAATGCCTCACACAGGAAAATGGAAATGAGGGAGAGAGACTTGTGGGTTGGAAACTAAAAGAACATTAATGAAACAATAATAACAAAAATGAAAATAATAATATTATTAAGAAACTAATGAAATACATACAAACCTAAAAAAACAAGGCAAACTTCCCTGATGACTATACATTCACCGCTGACAATGCAGGGAAGGCGTGGGGAAAGTCCTGGGCAAGATTCAACAGAAATTGAGGAACTGGATTCAGGAACATATGGATCGGGGTCAGGAGCAGAGAGGTGGACAAGGCCCGCACTGGACATTGGCCATCCCTAAGCTTTATGCTTAGTATGATATATAGAGTCTGGAACATTTTGGTGGTCAGTTTGGGGTCAATCTTCTTTGTCTGCTCCTCCCTGCTTATGCAATCCCCTTTTCTGCGCTTTGGCTACTGCATTCCACCAACTCTAGGATCGTCTTGATTTACATAGGAATAAGTATAAACAATGGCCTCTCTTTATATCAAGGCTCCATTTGCTTTGTAAAAAACATTATACAATGTCAGTTTTACATGCATATGCTGTCCGAAAAAAATATTGTTAGCTTTCAGAAACTGAAGTTACTTAGAAAAAACTTAGTTGAAAAGTTAGGGAATTGGATCTGCTTTATCTGAAACCAGAACATATATGCATCCAACCTGTTACAATAAGAGAAATCTTGCACAGCAAAATATTCGGGTTTGGCCTTATTGCTACATTTCTTATTTGTTTACATGAAATTATATGTCATCAGGTTTGACATATTTATTTTCAGTGTTTCAAGCACTGTGAAACAGGATTTATAAGAAAAAAAACCCTGAAGATTTAAAATGTTCGATGCATTTTTCTTTCTAATTTATATGAGATTTATCTTCTATAATACTGCAACACTTTTTTTTCATAGGAGATATCACTAGGTTTGAAATAAAGAGAGAAAAACAGAGAGACAGAGAGAAAGAGATGGAGAAATGCATAATTAATAGATCTGCTTCAGAAATATCTGGCTACTGCACAGTAGTTGGCAAATAAAAAATCACATAACTTTTTGCCAAAATGTGTATGCCATATGGTTGCCGAAGACATACCATCTGCAGTAGATGTCCTTTGGGTAGGTAATAACTCATTTCCTAAATGACCAGTATTAATAAAGCCAGAATAAAGGAGTCTATAGCAAACAAATAAAATGTTAAAATAGAGGAAGAAAAACTTTCCATATTTGTTAAAAAAAAGAAGGAGACGAGGAGACTTTTCAATAATGTTTTGCTAAATAGGGATTCAAATTCTAATAACATTTATTTCTGGTCAACCTATAAGCATTTTGACAACAATCATCCATTTATTTTAACTTCATTACTGGAAAAGGTTCTCAATGTCTTTAAAGAGATTATACAGTAGTTAAATATTGGCACATATTTTAATAATATCATAGAATCATAAAACGTTTTTGTTTGGAAGGGACTTCCAAAGATCATCCAGTCCACTCCCTCGCCACAGGCAAGGACATCATCTACTAAATCAGAATAATAAGAAAGAGCCCCATTCAGGCTAATCTTGAACACTACCAATGATTGGGCGTCCACAACTTCTCTGGGTAACATGTTACAGTGTCTCACCACCTTTATTGTAAAAGAATTCTTCCTTTCTTTCTAAACAAAAACCCACCCTCTTTCAGTTCAAAACCATTGTGCCTTGTCCTATCACTGCACACCTTAGTAAAAAGACTCCTCTGTCTTTATCAACCTTCTTCAAAGACTGAAAGACTGCTTCAAGGTCTCTCCAGAGACACTGATTGAGTCGGTACTTATGTATTTAGTAGTCAATAAGACTGTTTCAAATAATCTCCAAATTAATAGTTAAATCCTGTAAATGGATTAGAATACACATATTGTAGAGCAATATCCATTTTTTATGAATGAATCAGAATTAATTTACATATTGTGTGGCAAGTTGTTAATTAAAAATAATTTAAATACTTTTCATTACTTATCTTCTCAGTATCATTTCTCTTTTGTTATACTGGTTATCTATTTCACAGTTTAAATCCAAATATAATTAAATTCTACATCCTTACATATAGCATTTTTTTATTGTAGTTTCACACTGGATTGAAAATTAAAGAGAGTATAATAGAATGACTCAGCACACTTGCTTTCATTTCTTGCTGAAACGTGTAATTGTTCCATTTGACACAACTGGTTTACATTTGTAAATCATCGAATCATTTAGGTTGGAAAAGACCTTTAAGATCATCAAGTCCAACCGTAAGCCTAACACTGCCAAGCCCACCATTAAACCATGTCCCTAAGCACAACATCTCTACATCTTTTAAATAACTTCAGGCAAGGTGACTCAACAAGTTCGCTGGGCAACTTGTTCCAAAGCTTGACTCACTTTCTGTGAAGTAGTACTTCCTAATATCTAATCTAAATCTCCCCTGGCACAACTCGAGGCCATTTCTTCTTGTCCTATTGCTTGTTACTTGGAAGAACAGACAGACTCCAATCTTGCTGAAACCTCCTTTCAGGTAGTTGTAGAGAGTGATAAGGTCTCCCCTCAGACTGCTTTTCTCCAGGCTAAACAGCATCAGTTCCCTCAGCCACTACTCCTAAGCTTGTGCTCTAGACTCTTTACCAGCGTTTTTGTCTTTCTTTGGGCACGTTCCAGAAACTCAACCTACTTTTTGTAGTGAATGGTCCAAAAGTGAACACAATATTGAAGGTATGGCCTCACCACGGTACAGGGGAATAATCGCATCCTTAGCCATTTTGGCCACATAGTTGCTGATACAAGCCAGGCTGCTGCTGGCCTTCTTGGTACAGCTGGCTGCCAACCAACACCCTCAGGTTCTTTTCCTCTGGGCAGCTCTCCAGTCAGTCTTCCATAAGCCTGTAACATTTCATGGGGTTGTCATGATCCACAGATAGGACTCAACAGGACTCAGCCTTGTTTAACCCTGTATAGTTGGCCTTGGTTCATCGATCCAGCCTGGCCACATCACTCTGTAGAGTCTTTCTTTCCTCAAACAGTTCAACGTGGCTGTCCAACTTCTTGCCATTTCAAACTTGCTGGACATGCACTTGATCCTGTCGTCCATATAATTGAGAAAGGTATTAAACGGGACTGGCTCTGATAATGGGGAACACCACCTGTGATCAGCCACCAACTGGATTTAACTCCATTCGCCATCACTGTTTGGGCCCAGTCATCCAGCCAGTTTTTTACCCAGTGAAGAGTACACTCATCATAGCCATGAACAGCTAGTTTCTTCAGGAGAATGCTGTGGGAAATGGTGTCTCAGAATTTAGTAAGATGTTATCTGTTAATGTCTGTCTATCGATAAACATAGTAATCTTTTAGCAGTGACTTCCATAACTCAACATATTTTGGTTGAATTGGTCAATGATTAGTGCCTAATCAAGAGTCAAGAAAATTTTTGCAGAAAGCATCTTATATTCTTCAGCATTTGTGATCAAGTCACGTGATCTAATCTCAAAACTTCTTAAAAACTTTTCAGTTTTGTTAAAAATTTATTCCAATTATCAGTAAGAGGGAATGAAGATTGTATTTTGCAGAAGTTGAACAAAAAATACCCCAAGTAAAGATTCCATGACTAAAATATAAAGATAATATTACATGTGACTGGAATCAATATGCACATTCAGCAAATATACAAACCCATGCCTAAAATGAAAACAAATTTGATTAAATCCATTGTAGTTTATGAGTATTGAAGGGAATATATATATATAATGTATTCATTATTTCCTGTTAAAGGTCTGGGAACAGATTGTATCCTCTTTCAAAAATGAAAAATTAAAATGTTCAATAAAATACAATGTTATGTGAAAGATATCAAAAGGAGTAGAAGGCATTTTAAAAGGTCAATAAGTATCATATGTGTGCCTGCTTTCCTCTAAGCATGATAGAGAATATTTTGAAGTATGAATTTCTTACTTAGCCAAGATTATATATTTAATTTATATCTTGCCCTTCTCATTAACCTGAATTACTTTTCTATCCATTTTCTGACCAAGACACAACTTTCATAATTGGACGTGACAGCACCGGTTACAAACACCTAAGCCTCAATAACAGAAATAAGCATGGTATATTTATTATATTTTTCCTGATTTCTTCATTACCTGAAATGCCTTTATCTATGAAAATATGATTCCTATTGCAACAGTACTCTCAATTTTACCAAGTAATATGTCACTCAAATAATTGCATTGAAAAACATCAATTTGAATATGAAGAGAAAAAAACCAAAATATAAAACCCTACACTTTCTATTTGAATCTGAAAACAACTACAGTGATTAACTGTATATAATTTATACGATCAAAATATAGATTGATAATGATATATCCCTATATATTTTTAAGAACAACTTGATTGCATGTGGGAACAAATGAATGCTGTTGCATAGTTCCTTTTTATGTTATCCTTCCTGTAAGTTAAGCTCACAACACTCTGATGTCAGGTTTTTATATCATGCACTTCTTTGCTTCAATAATATGAGTCAGCAGTGTGCCCAGGTGGCCAAGAAAACCAACGGCATCTTGGCCTGTATCAGAAACAGCATGGCCAGCAGGACAAGGGAGGTGATTGTACTCCTGTACTCGACACTGGTGAGGCCGCACCTCGAGTACCGTGTTCAGTTCTGAGCCCCTCAATGCAAGAAGGACACTGAGGTGTTGGAGCACATCCAGAGAAGGGCGATGAGGCTGGTGAAGGGGCTGGAGAACAAGTCTTACGAGGAACAGCTGAGGGAACTGGGGTTGTTTATCTTGGAGGAGAAGAGGCTGAGGGGAGACCTCATCATTGTCTATGGCTGCCTGAAAGGAGGCTGTGGCAGAGCGAGTGTTGAACTCTTCTCTCAAATGACAGGTGCTAGGACAAGGGGAAATGGCCATAAGTTGCACCAGAGGAGATTCAGACTGGATATTAGGAAGAATTCCTTTACCAAAAGGGTGGTCAGGCACTGGCACAGCTTCCCAGGAAGGTGGTTGTGTCACCATTCCTGGAGGTGTTTAAAAAATAGGTGGATGAGATTTTGAGGAACATGATTTAGCAGAAGGTGGGTACAGTTGGACTCGATGATCTCAAAAGTCTGAAAAGCCTCAAAAGTCAACCTGAAGGTTCTGTGATTCTATGAATTTCCCTTTACTAAACATTTTGGATCACATCCTTCTGTGACAGTGATTTATAAAAAGAGAAAACAAAATTATTTACACAGAATTGAGAAAATTTTTCCTTTCCACAATATTGACTAGAAATGTCTATCACAAAAAATATCTTTCTTCATAATACCTTGTTTTTCTCCTTCCCCTGCAGACTGTTTATCTTTTTGCATCACTTGTCTTCCTAACTTTGTCTCAACTATAGCACCAGTCTTTACTAGTTTCCAGCCTTCATCTCAACTTAGAAAATCACAATCATGGGGTTTTTTGTATGTTTCATTATAATTTTTAATATATTTCACATTCTTGAATTCTTTGGAAATAGATCACATTTTTATGCACCCAATTTTGATCATCTGTATCACTTTTGGAGATCTTGCTTTATTTTGACTGTAACTTTGATTGTCTGAATTGAGACTAGTAGACCTACTGAAGTAGGTGGTGAAAACAGATCAGGGTAAGATTTGTGTTATTACATTATGTGGAGCTAAGAAGTAAAATTTTTATTCATTGTTCTTAATTTTTTACTCTGCTTTCTGTTGCTAAAGCAAGTTCTAAAATGTTGATATCTTTCCTGTGAAAACTGTCCTTTTGTTAATTTGTTTATTTTAAAAGTAAACAAGGAAAACTTCATCCTTAGTGCATTCCTTAAAAAAACAAATGTGCAAAAACCTGTTTGAACTAATCTACCTTAAACAGTAATAGAGACATTGGCATACCCCTTGCAAATATTTGGCTGCTGCAAATGTTAAATATTTCCTAAAATAAACCATAATTATTTTCACTCAGGGCTACCTTAATAAGCATAACTAATATGTTACTGGAAAACTGTGGTGGAAAACATTTGATTGTCTATGCTAGTAAATTAAATATGCCCAAGAGTGTTCACAGGCATTGAAGCTGGCTAAACAGAGTGGCCTACATCAGCTTTGGGATATTCTTTTTGTTTTCGTAATAAAATTACTGCATGAGAACTGCCTATAGTGACTAGTCCCTGGAGAATTCATCCTCACAAATCATGCTAAGAAACTGTTGTTAGGAATAATATTATCAGCCATAAGATGAAACAGGTTTGAGACCCTTGTAACATGGCAGTAGTATATGAAGTTGTATTTAATGGCCCAGCAATGCTCCTGAGTGTTGTGTGTTGTATTATTAAAGTTATGGACTATGGTGCCTCCTATTAAGTTCCCATTTAAATGAGTAATCATTTGTGAACACTACCTTCTCCTGAAAAAAACTGATTTTTTTTTAAATACTGACTGTGTTTTTCAGGATTTAATCCTCTCTGATGGCTAAGAGTCTTTCTGGTTTAATTTTATTTGTTTCCCCTTCAGTATAACCCCCTGTTTTATCAACTAAACAAAGGTGAAAAGAGAAAAAAAATCATCAATCTTCCATAAGGTTTTAATATATGACTTTTTTTCATTTGTTTTTCAACTCACTCATTTTCTAGTAAATATTACAACATAATAGCATAGCTTCTGTAGTGCTTAATAAAATAAATTAACAGAATATATAAATCCCTAGACTTCATAAATCAAATTACCAAGAAAAGGAACACATTTTTATTATGCAAAGTTTGCTTCAAATGACACAGTACATTTGTTCCCATAGATGTCACAGATTATTTTTTGGTTAAAAATGGAAGAAGAGTCCCTTAGTAGTCATTACACAATTAAAAAGGGGGAAAAAAAAGGAAAAAGGAGAAGAAAAAAAAAAGAATATCTACTCATTTACAGACTCTGCTCCTCTTTTACATTCAGAAGTTCCAGAAGATTATATTATGCTTAATAATCCTAATGCAAATATTTTACATAATTTAAAACAGAAACTATACCTATGTGTATATGATTATCTAGAAGTTATTAAAAATACCTCTTTATATAACTTCTTATACGCATAGAAATTCTTGAAAAAAACCTTGATTTTTCAAAACATAATTACAGAATTTTCAATCAATTCTTCTTAAAGAAAGTGATTCTACTACAAGCAAGAAAAATAATGATCCATTTTTATTCTTCTTGTTATATGGTCCTGCAAAATACAGAAAAGAGACAGTCCTTATTGTCTCATAGATTAGATTTTGTAAGTTTATTTGAACTTAGAGGAAGGCTTCTTTTTCCCTCATCTGCTTTCTATATTGAGAGAAATCAGTCCCCTATTTCAATATAAATGGATCTTTACAATCTGTGTAACATGACTCCAAAGAGGTAAGACGGAACACAAGTTTGTCTTGAGGATGATGCAACCTACCATAACTATACATACATAAACACATTTGACATGGATGAAACAAAGATACGTAATAGCTCAAGTGCAACACAGAGTATATTAAACACGAGATTTATGTATTATTCAGCATGACCACACAAGTTCTGAATTGAGATTTTGCGTAGTAGAAATAATAGCGGTCAGGTAGTGGAAATGTATTGGTAAAGTGACATGTCAAAGCAATAAGCGTTTTGATTCAGTTCACTTTGATGATGTACATGTTTTTGCACCTTACTCCTTTGATGATACTCATGAAGAAAATGAACTGTTGCAAACAATAGAAAAAGAGACAATGTTTAGAATACCAAGAAAATATTTTTAACAACTATGTTTTGTATTAAGTCAAGATAAGGGAAAAAAAACCCTGACACTCCCCCCCCCCCAAGCATTTGGGATAAAAGAAATGAAAGGCAATAAAATCTGAAATCATAACTTGAAAATATCATACAAGCAAGCACGGTGTCCCCATTGCAAGGAAAGCCAGAGACTGCCTGGCCTGCATTAGGAAATGCATTTTCAGCAGGTAAAGGAGGTGATCCTCTCCTCTGCTCAACCATGCTGAGACCACATCCAGATTCTTTGATCCATGTTCAGGCTTCCCAATACAGGACAGAGTTGGATATAGTGGAGGGAGTTCAGCAGCAAAGGTGCCATGAAGATGATTAGAGGACTGGAGAATCTGACATATGAGGAGGTGCTAAAATAGCTGGAAATGTGCAGCCTGGAGAAGGTTCAGGGAGATATTATAAGTGTGTATAAATTCCTGATGTGGGCCAATGACGAAGACAGAGCTAGACACTACTCATTTGTGCCAAGCAACAGAACAAGAGGCAATGGGCACAACTGAAATACAGGCAATTCCATTTAAATATAAGAGAATACAATTTTTAACTGTGAAGGTGGTCAAAGACTGAAAGTGTTTGCCAAGAGGGTATCATCTCCATCTCTGGAAATCTTCAAATAGATGCCTCTTCCAACTTCAGTCATTCCGTGATTCCATGAAAAGCTGTGTAATAGAATACAATAAGGAATTACAGATTTTCGGGGGATGGGGCAGGGGGTGGGGGAGAAGAATATGATACTGATTAAGGAGTTTAATTGAAATAGAAAATAGATGTAATGAACTTCACTTGGTTGTTTCAGTGTATGATCTTTCATCATGGTAGATGTAATCCAAAGCTAGGAAGGCAGGATGGATGGAAGGAAGGCAGGAAGGAAGGCAGGCAGGAAGGCAGGAAGGGAGGTAGACAGGAAGGCAGGAAGGAAGGCAGGAAGGAAGGTAGGAAGGCAGGCGGGAAAGAAGGCAGGAAGGAAGGCAGGAAGGCAGGAAGGAAGGCAGGAAGGCAGGAAGGCAGGAATAAAAGTCACATTACTAGATAGTTCTGCTAAATAGATCAAGAATTTTCTTGTTGTGAGGTCTAAAAGTATCTCATTCCATTACCCAAAGCAGTTCAAATCAGAATTTCTCACAGATGATTGAACAATCAGGACAAGAAAATGTATTTTAATATCTGTGTCAAATCACAGATGGTTTCTATGTACAATTAAAGCTTTTTAGAGATAAAACGTGTCTCTTTAGGTTTGACTTCAAGAAGTTATTTATATAGGTGACTTTTCAAACATCATTTAAATTATAATTAAAATACATTTTAAAATAAATTAAATCAAGGTATATTAATTTCTAAACTACACCGCTGCATTCATGCATGTTTTGTAAATAAAATTAAATGCATTTTAAAGGTGAAACAAATGAGTCTTAAATGTCTGCCTATATTTAGGTTATTTTCTGACAGTAGTGGAAACCATTGCCATCAGAAAGGCAGGAAACCAATTCCTATGATCCAGATGCAGACATGGCCGAAGAAATAAAGAAGTATGGAAACAAGATACACCCCTTAGTATCATGGTGATAAAGAGTTTTAAACAGTTATGTTTTCATTTAACTGAAATGGAGATACACAAAAACAATTTAATCTGTACCTAAAATATATTTTTTAATAGGAATTGCCTGTGTATATAAGATTTAGAAATAGCTGTAAATCTCAAAATCTCCCGGCTTTTTGAATATTAGAACACTTATTTTTCATTCCATTACTTTGTAAATTACACATATAGATTACTACCATAAAAAAAATTTCCTGTATTTCACACGGTCTTAAAGCTGATAAAGAAATCATCTTCAATATGCAGCATTTTCTCTGTACTTAACTGTTTCAATCATTTTTGCTGTTATCCTACTTTATTTCTTACACATGATGCTAATTTAAAACAAATATGGTAGAAAATAATGTAAACATAGTAGCATTATATTTTAAATAATTTTTATGTTGATTTTTGCTATAGTACATTTTACTGTCTCTTTCAATTTTCACCAGAAATTATCAGAATTGGTTCTTTACTTATTTGTCTGGTTTCTGGGGAATCAGCCAGACCTCCAAATATCCTAGTGTTTGGTTTTTCTTAAAAAAAACCCCTTTTATAGAATTCCCTTATTTATTCCAGATATCCACATCATCTTTGCCTTTTTTAAAATTTATAGAAATGACTGAGTGAATATTTCACTGCTTCTCTTTACATCTTCAGATTATTTTTTTTTGAGAATTACTACTACTACTGCATCTGTTTCTCTATCGACTTAAAAAGTATCTGGACTGTTCACTGTCCAACTCTGGAAATTTTTTCTTCCAATGTAACATATACTAACTCATTTACTGGCACTTCAACTACTACTGTATTGTTCTGTTTATGCTCTATTCTCTGAACCTTCACTGTTAACCTCTACAGCGTACCTGATCTTGTACAAATATAACCATGGGGTTAATTTTTGCACCCAGAGTAGTTGTGTTGCAGACGGTGCATGTCCGTAGAGTAACACATCTAAATCGTTGTGGAAATAATCAAGATATGATTACATGGTTGATATAAACAAATGCTTTGTGATAAAAAATTTGTAGTGTAGACTCCTCCAACATGTTTTGCATTTTCTATTGAGGTCCTCATTTGGATGGCAAATGCATGCTTATATCATGGAAATTTTTACTTCTGTTAAGCCTTTTTGAAGTCATTTCAAGGCACAGGTTGTAGTTCCTTTCCTTTGAACATTTCAGAACATTGAAATTTTAAAACTATATTTAGAATCAGCAAGACTCATTTAGAACAGAAATATCCTTTTCACAAATAAATTTTAGAATTAGGTGAAACTTCTCTTTACCTGGAAAGGATTTTTTTTATGATAACGGTCCGAAAGCAGTAAAGTCACATTTGAGCATAATCTCAACGCTAGAGGTAGACAGCAACTTCAATATTTTGCACTATTTAATCAAGTAACTTTAGAGAATGAATGGAAAATCTACTGAACTTAGAGTTTTTGGGTTTTTTTAGAATTAAATTATATTTTTCTCTCACTTGGTGCAGTGTAGCATAATGAGCAGTATTCCTCTACCTTTGTAAGAAAACTGCTTTCCCTTTGTGAGTCCACTACTTTTTTTTTTTCCTGAAACTTGGGTCCAATATTTCCTTGCCAACATTAAGCTTGCACTTGATATTTACATACTCTTACAGGAGGAGACAGGATCTGGTTTTAGGCTCTCTAAATGTTTATATTCAAGGATCCACTAAGAAACATTATGAACTAGTTTGGTGACTGGTGACAAGTTCTACTATTAGGTTTCTCCAAGCTGGCTTTTGTACCGAATCTTGTTAATCTCTCCTCACAACACATACAAGTGCTCGTGTTTATTCATATTGACCTATTTCACATAGAACAAATGAAATTGATTCATACAAGCATATATATTTATAGCTTCATGGAACTAAGTGAACTAATAATGTATGCCATAAAAAAAAGAGCTTTCAAGGTTATAATGTGTCATTAATATAAGATAGGGTCTTTGTAACTGTTAAAATCGCTGACTAATAAGTGAGTAGAAGATGAAGATGCTGTGAGACACATTAACGTCTCTTTTTGGACATCAGCGCACTGAAGCACACAGCAACTATATACTTGTTTGTACCCAAACAAGATTAGACAGTATGTTAGATTATACTTCGTGTTTTACCAATCAATATTTACAAAACAGTTTCCACCAAAAATAATAACATATAAGCAGAATGTCATATTGTATTAACTATCACGGAAAGTAATGATCCTTTTCACATGTCTGTACATACTTCCATAAAAATAAGGTCAGGAGGCATACTTACCTGGCCTTCCTTAGTATCTACAGCTACAATAAGTATCAGCATTTACTGGACTGAAAAGTAAATACATTAACACTTTTTCAATATTTACCACAAAGGATCTTTAGTACCACTGAGTTATGAAGCCAGTAATGAACTTTTCTGAACTACCCAGCTAACAATCAAATTCAGATCAGTCAAGACTTGTTTTATTTTGGTGTCACTGTAGAACAAAACCCTTACTTTCTCACACACACTCCAAAATATTTTATGAGATATGTGTCATAGGTTTTATTTTAGTTTCAAAGATCACCCTTTGAAGTCAGTTTCACAGGAAGAAACTCATATCCTTTTTCTTTAGTCTTATTAGTCTTTTTTTAGTTATCTTTAATATATCCATGACAGAAAGTACAGTTCATTGTGTTGCTGAGAGAAACTTGTCTTCTGATGTGATATTTAAACTATTTTTACTTCTCAAATTAAAAAAGTGAAAGATTTTAATTCCGACAATAGCACGAAAGTAAGAGAGACAGTTACTGTTTCAGGTCTGGAGGGAGATCTCTGAACTGTATTCAGGAAAAGAATAGGCCTTTTCATGGTCTTCTTTCAAACTGTAAAACTGTTATTTTGAAATCAACAGCACTGCTTGATTTCCAGGCAACAATTTGATACCATGCAAACGTTATCAACTGGCAGAGTTACCTTCAGTACACTTGAATAATGTACTGGAAGTCCAGCCAGTTATTCATTCAAAATATGAACAAATGTATCCATTACTTGGCTAATTTCTTACTCCATTTTTGAGACAATATTTCTAATAATTCAATGGAAGAATTTAATAAAAGAAAGAGATTAACTTATTTTTCTAACTGAAAAAAATCATTCCGTCATCAGAAAGACATAAGTAAAATGTTGGCCTGTCCACAATGGAATTGAAATCTGCTTAGAATAAAACTTTCATGGGTGAAGATTGAAGTGTTTTATATCTTCAGTGAATTTGTTAAAGGAGATCAGCATCACACACCTTCACTGGTAGGCTATAGTCAGGAACAACGATGCTGCTTTTACTCTTAATTATTAGAAACACAGTTTGCTTGGCCTTGGCCTTGCTATACTATTGGTTCAGAGACCAATAGTATAACCTAAAATAGCTACTTAATATTACTAGCATAACATTTGATCAGGATCTGATCAATAATATTTTAATAACATAATCACTAAAAAGGTCTATGTGTGGTAAAAAAGTAATATAGTAATAAATACCTGGGATATGAAATCTGTGCTAAAAGGAGTTCCTTACGAGGATTTACTTATATGGGAAATAAATAAACACAACATTTGCAGATGGACTGCCAAAACCCAACTTTGTAAACATGTTTTACTTTACTTATGTCTCACATTTTGATTATGGAGATAAAAATGACCTATGTTTCTTCTAACAAGTCAGTTTAATAATTTACCTATGTTTAAACAAATAATATTTTTAAAATCCTATTTCTGGAAAATTAATGAGTTGAAAGAGAGTGTGAAAAGATGCTATGCTAACATGAGGTTATCTGATAGAAGTTCTCTCATTTAGGAGTTATATGATTCATTGTTTTCCTTCTCACATAGTCAACTACATACACAAAAGCTGAATACAATTAAGTATGAACCTTTATAAGTCTAACTGAGAGTTTTTTTCAATGTTTGCATAACAAAGGAAGCGGATACCATTACACTAAACTTACACTTGATTGAAGTGTCATACAATCAAAGCTAGGGATTCCCATGAAAAGAATCTTACACAAATACTGTATAAGTGACCCAGAAATCTCTGATCTGTGTTGCCAGTTACAATACTGTTCTGATCAGTAAGTTAAAAACAATGAGGTACTGAAACTTCTGCAGCAAGCAGACCAATACAGACCTAAATTTCAGTTTTCAAGCTATACCTGTATTTTAGTGAGGAATAAGAAAATGTTTATTATTATAATATAATAATTTAAATGTTTTGACACAGAAATCGTGACCAAAATCAGC
Organism: Dromococcyx pavoninus; assembly: GCA_033558185.1. Taxonomy (NCBI): domain Eukaryota; kingdom Metazoa; phylum Chordata; class Aves; order Cuculiformes; family Neomorphidae; genus Dromococcyx; species Dromococcyx pavoninus. Next base: position 1,643,838 of record JAUMJL010000110.1, on the reverse strand, counting down.
TATGTAACCAGAGCTCTTATCTCTGCATAGCAGTTTACTGACCAGAAATAAAATTATCACCTTAGTAATAGAAGTTACTTTAACGTTATTATTTTGCTGACATTTGTAAATGGTAATCTCTAAAAAAAAAAAACCTAAAAAAATACCCCAAAACCTTCATACTTTTTTCTTAAGGTCATGTCCTCCCCCTTTTGTGTAAAATCATTTGGATAAACACACAAGTTTTTCAGCATAATGCTGTGTGGTGTATATTTTGCATTGTAAAACTTCATTCATTATTACAGGGTGTTCCAGTCCTGCAATAACAGATACTAGAGCAAGATGATTCATAGATAAGATCAAAAAAGCAATTGTTTTTGTTTGAAAACATTTGATATATTTGTCTGTTAGTTTTCTTACTTCTTCTTCTCCTTCTTGTCTAATACTATAAAGATTGTTCTTCCTGTTGAATAGGCAACAAGCTGTGGTGAAATCCTTACTCTGGGCAAAGAGCTTCAAAGTAGACTCACTTTCCAATGTCACCGTAACAAACAGCAACACATCTGAGAACCTTAAACTCAGTGGTAACTTCATCGAAAGAATTCCAGTCACACCTGATACATTCTTAATGCTAGTACAAAATTATAATTTTGGATTCAGATCCATAGATTGGGTAAAAATGCACAGAAAAAGTCAGTTTTAAATAATTTGAAAGCAAAGCACCATTCATTTGAAAGGAATCAAATCAGCAAGACATTAAATACGATATATCCTTTATGCCTCTCACAAAACTATAAAAGGTAAAAATAAAGAGTGATTTATTTTTAAGAAGCATAAAAGTATTCAGAAAAAGCAAATTCATTTTTAATTCAATGATTTTTTCTTTCCTTTCACTTCTGTAGTATTCCCTGCAGGGATTTAGCAGACATTGAGAAAGTATCTTCCAGGGCCTTTCACATTCTGAACATGCTAAAAAAAAGAAGCATTCACATTGACCCTGATTTCCATAGAAATAAAATCAGACTCTTTATATTCAGTCATAAAAAACCCATATGAACTGAGGAAAATAATTTTTCTCTAAGTGTTCTCCAGAGAACCTCTGCAGACTTCAATGCTGAGCTCTCATGCAACCTAATTCTAATTCAGCTGCAGAAAAATATTACCTCACTTGTACTGCAGTACACATAGCACAGGCTTGATTTTAAAGTCCTCTGATCCATAAAAAGTCTCTTGAAATCTTCTGTCTTAACCAAAGCACCGATGAAATATCTTTTCAGATTCAGGAAACAGAGCGAGAATGATAAGAACCCCCCCAAACGTTGTATTAGCAGTGAGCCATACATCTATAAAGGTAATAAAACAAGCTATCAAAAATATAAATCCGAAGAAATTCAATAACAATATCAAGTTGCATAATTTAATTGGTTCAGTTTCAGCTAAAAATTTCTCTTCTGGATTCATTTAACTTCAAGGCTGAGCATCATAAGGTTCTTGTCTGAGGACTTAAAAATTTGAAAGTCAGGATGTCACACTAAATTTTGAAGATGTCCTGTCTCTGAGGTGAAAGTACTTGTTCCTTTTCACAGTTAGTCAGGGTCAACAAGCAAATGACAAATCTTTGTCTCAGAAACTCATGGAAGATGACTATTTCTTCCTTACTAATTCAATACTGCTCTTTTTAAGACTCACATTCCCTCCAGCTCATCTCTGCACAATATTCTATTCACTAATACATTTCAATAGTGCATGTCTGTCATCTATATTTTTGTTTGTTTGTTTGGTAGGGATTTTCTTCAGGGGTCTGGGTGTTTGTTGTTTTTAATTGAGCAATGCAAAAGACCACTAGGTAATAAATATGCTAATTTAAAAACTCACAGCTAAAATACACACCCACAAAAGGAGGAAACTCTGAGCTTACAATGCCCTCTGATGCAATTCAGATTTTTCCAGAGAAATAGTGAAATGCTCTTTTTGGAAAAGGAAAAACAATACTTTTCTCTATTGAAACTGTGACTTGTATAGAAAAACATTTTCTCTTTGCTTTAATGTACTGCCGTATTACCTCAGGACTGAGCATTACTTATACTGTATGTCTGGAGATGTATACGTATCTTTAGCAATATATTTTTCAATTAGAGTTTTTTTTGATTAGCATTTTAAAATCAAATATCTATAAAAACACACATATTAGAGAAATCATTCTTGTAGGTTTCCCAAACAAAGTCTATTCTCTATTAACCTGTCTGGAGGGGAAAAGGCCTACATTGGAAGCATGGGAAAATAACAGACAATTCTCTTTTCCCCCCAATATTTTCAATTTGGGCCTATAAAGATAATAATTCATTACACACAAAAGACTTTTCTAGAAAGAAGAAGTTTTGCAGTTTTCAGACTATATTTTGTCAATGTGTGTGGATCTGCAAAATTCTGATCAGCTGAGAAGGAAGTCAGATTTTTGCAAACAGTCTTAAATTGATTTTGTGGAGTCCCAGACTCTATTGCAATCTTTTAAGGAAAATAAGTATATTGAAAAATACACAATTATGCACCTGGTAATATTCTATCCTTTTTATTTTTTTTTCAAAGATTTAAGTAATTTTATTATGGAATCCGAGCACTTTGAATGCATACTATCACACTTGACCCTCTCAACCTAGTTTCTTCTTGGTATAATTAACAGAAATCATTCAAGAGTATGTTTTGTTCATTTAGATTAATTTCATAGGCTTCTGATGATTGTTTATAAATAGTTACAGAATTGACTGATAAAAAACTTGCAGTAGAACTACATACTTGCTTCAGACAAATCAAAATCACTTTGAAAACAGTTACTGTTTATCAGTGTCTGGGAAGACAGCTAAACTTACTTTCAACACATTCAATAAGAATAACACATAATTTAGCACTACTAAAACCAACTTTGGTATTTCTTCTAATTTTTTCATCCATAAATTAGCAATCTGAATGTTATCCTCATGCATATTGTACATCAAGTAAAAAAGATGTCAGTTCCAGGTTTGTGTAAGTCCCTTTGTTATAAATGAGCATACGTTGCATATGTTACGTATGTTGCATTTCCCCTAAACTGAAAATATTAACTTCCAAAGAAAAGATTCTGAGAATCTGGGACTGACATTTATTTTATTAATCTTAATTTTCACAGAATAATTTAGGTTGGAAAAGATTATCAAGTTCAACCACAAACCTAAAACTGTCAAGTTCACCACTAAACCATGTCCCTAAGCACCATATCTACACATCTTTTAAACATTGTCTGGCATGGTGACTCAATTAGTTCCTTGGGCAACCTGTTGGAATACTAGACAATCCCTTCAGTGAAGTAATATATCCTAATATCCAGTCTAAATCTCCCCTGGCACAACTTCACACCATTTTCTCTCATCCTATGCTTGCCACCTGGGAGAAGAAACTAACCCTTATTTCACTACAACCTCTTTTCAGACAGCTGTAAAGAGTGATAAGGTCTCCTTTCATCCAGCTTGTTTTTATCCAGGCTAAACAACCCCACTTCCCTCAGATGTTCCTCATAAGATTTGTTCTCTTTTGAGAAAAAGTTCCATGTAATTTTGAGCTCTACGTCATTTTGAATGCCATGTCATACTAAAAATATACAATTTTAAGATACTTAGAGTATCTTCTTCACACTTCCACTCTAGTAGAAGAGAAATTTATGTGAAATCTGCTTCAAATCAGACAGTATACCTTTATGTTACGATTTAGTGCAAAGAAAGTTGACATTCTTTTTAAATGGTTATTTTGTGACATCAGAATAACTCAAACTATACGTGTGCATGAATAACTGCTGTTTGAAAATGCATCTTCACATTTTAATATATACGGATTTTTAAGTTCATATAACAATTATGTTTTCTGTCTTTGTCTTTCTGAATAATATTATATTAATTTTTAACTCCTGTACTAATATTATCTGCTTTAAATCTTAAATACAATTTGACGTAGTTTTGTTTTGTTTTTATTTTTCAGTATCAACATATACTGACTTAATTGTTTGTTTCTTCTTTATGTATTTCAGTACTATTTGTATGTTTAGCACAGACGTAAATACTAACCTTGTCATTAGCAAATCACGACTAGCTAGGATCACCAGGAAATCAGTTTTCATTTGGTAATAAATGAATATCAAAAATACTTGTGCTCGTACCCATCTCACATGCATTGCTGGCTAGTCTCTGCTTAGCCACTGCTGCTAGAGTAGACCGAAGGTGAAAATAAATATTGCTAGATCCCATCAGAGGGTCGTTAAGTAGACTCTAACTTCAGTTTTGGAATTAATATATATGCAAAGACAGTTTTTTGTTATTGCTGGTGATTTCAAAAAATAGCTAGTGAATTCAATAGCAGCTGAGGCCATCTCCGATAAACCCCAGATCTCTGAAAACCTATGAGAAACATTCTGTACACTATACAGAAACAAGAATATATAAGGCTTATAAAAGAGAAGTACAAGAGAATGGTGCAGCGTTTTATCCTATTTGGTGTTTGATTATCAAGAAATTTACCATAACATCAAGGATTCTACACCATTTCTCCAAAGAATGTGTTGGGCTTGTAGATATGGTGCTTAAAGAAAGTTGAACAAACTTGTCTTTCCCACTTTGTGATTAGATACACAAAACCATAGCACTAAAGACTGGTGAATTTCCTCTGGTTTTCTCATTTTTCACTTTTAATTCGTAAGGACAATCTTGTTATCTTTTAAGAGGTACTGACATGCTCCGGAAATGTAGCTGTCCAGAAAAAATAAGTTACTTCAGTGACAGTACAAGGAAGAATCTTAGTTTGGGCATTTGACATACAGTGGAATAAAAATTATGTTTGATCAATCTCCAGACACTCTACTTGTGAAACAGACAAGTCATTTCTACAGCTTCCCTCCATGTGGCTTATAATTCTGTTATACACCTCTTCAAGGGACAGAACTGGAGATGCAAACAGATCCCATGCACTTTAACATCATGGTAAATTAATTTATTTCTGAACAAAATCATATAATACAATATTGAAAATGTCATTGCAGGTTCTGATTTTTTGTAGTGGTGGTGGTGGTAGTGGTGGTGGTGTTTTTAAACCAATCCTGCCGCTCCAGCAATAATTAATAAGAAAAACAGATGACTTAGTCTATGAAGAAAATGTATTTCAGTCTTCTTCATGTATTTATGTATATGTATGTGTCTGTGTGTATAATTAATATATAATGCGTACATATATTATTATTTTCCTTTAACTGGTACAGATAGAAAAGAATCCTAGTGAGTCATGCCTCCTGCTGATGTTACAACATCCTACAGTGACCCTGATTGAACCAATATACTAAGCATGTTCTAGGTAAGCTCCTCCAGGGCCTTATGGAGAGTGTTAGTGATTTTTGTTCTCCACTTTGGCAGAGGCACTTTTACTGAGGTGGCCTTAAAAACATACATGGGAGGCAGACCACCCATGTCTTCAGAGCCGTCAGAACACAGAATCATGGAACATTCTTCATTAGACTGATTTATAGCTGAGTCTCACTTGATAGACATATAAATTTTTGCCAAATCCATCACTTAGGCTTATGTTTATCTTAAAACTGAAAGTTACAGTCCTAAATCAACAGCATTCTAGAAGTTTTCAGGACTGGAGATTTCCAATCCAATGCTGTTTGTTCCGACCTTTCTGTGAGCTGTAAGCAATGCATTTAGCATTATGGTATCCAAATTAATGCAGTTGCATTAAAGGAATAGTTTAAAAAGCTATTCTCTTTGATTTACATGAGAAACAATGATTTTCCTGGTTTACATGCACTTTATTCTTGTGAAGATATTTTTCCCCATTGTTTAAAATCAGCCAATGCATGTAACTGAAGAAAGAGAATTTCCAGTTATTTGGCTTGTGTAGAAAAGTAAGCCTTTCAATTGCTTTCCACTAGTTTTTTTCTTTTTAAAGACAAGTTCATCAGCTCAGAATTTATCAAAAATAATAGAAAACAATATTTTCACTCATACCTTCATGTATAATATAAAAAAAGTAGTTGAACACGGTTCTTTAAAAAAGCAAATAACATTTACAGATTTGTCTGTATGTCTAAACACATTTGTCAGCCTACTTTGTATTGTTATTCCATCTATATATAACATACCTTTGGTTTTTTGAACAATGTCTATTTCAACTGTAGATCGTACAAAATACTTCCGTCAAACTTTCCCTTGTTCCTTTAACGTAAGTGTATTTTTAGAGCTCCTCACTTGTAAGATTTTCCATATAGGGCCTTTTGTCTCAGAATCAGCAGCTGGTTCAAAAGCAGTTCCTGATGGTTTGAGCAGCTTCTGACCTCTGGGTAAAAAGAATAAACAGCAGAGCTGAGAACAAAAGGAATCCTCAGGCTACTATTAAATCACAGTAACAAGGCAGACGTGATATACGATGGTCAGTACAAGTTCCATTGGTAGATAAGCTATAAAGAATAAGCATTCCATCACTAAAGAAAGGTGAAAAGTTTAAGAATGATATGATTGCTTTTAACTAATCTTCCAGTGGCAAATTTTTGAAATATAAAGGAGTTCTTGGATTATTGAAATACATTTCAGTGTATTTTTGCATGACACTTGATGTTTCAAGATGCTCTTTGCAAAGAAAAAGCTTACTGGTAGATTTTGGAGGAAAAGGAGAGCTGAAGGGAAGGGGTTCTTAAGTTTGTTTTCATAAAGTAGTCAAAGTAAAGTTTACATAAAAACTTTACACTCTTCTAGTATTTTTTTAAAAATACCTAGTATTTTTTTAAAAAAACCTAGTATTTTTTTAAAAAAAAATGGTTTACCTTTTAGAGCTATTTCAGAAAGAGCATGAAATATGAGGAAGAAAAATGCTTTTTAGTAAATTACTTTGACAAATGAATATGTAGAATACCTCATATATAAATAAGGTCAGATTATGTATGTTTCCTTACTTGGATTTGATTTGTCAATGGTATTTCTGTTGTCATGTAAATTTTCTTTTTTTGTTCCACATAATTTCAGGGCTTGGAAAAACAGCCTTGAGAAAAGAAAAAAGAAAAATAAATAGCATATAAAATGCACTCAATTCCTTTCAAATCAGAAGATGATAGCTGAATATTTGAAAAGCAAGCAAATGTTAGTTTAACCATAGTTACATTTTTTTGGTTTGGCATCATACAACAAACACCTTTAGCTATTCCTATCCACTAGGAGCTTGCCCCAATTTCTAAGACCAGGATACGTTAATGAATAGTTGCTGGATATCATTTCAGTGCTTTATTGAAAACCTCAAGAAAAATGCTACCCAACTTTGTGAATAATCAAATATTCATTAAAGAATATAAATAGAAGGGCTGTGGCAATAATGATAATTTCTGATATTTGGTACTAGGGAGAACCTGAGAAGTGTATGGAAGAGTGTATTTCAAGATATTGAATTAGACAGTAAAGTTGGTATATGAATTGTAAAATCCTAAATTCAGAGTTGTCATAAAAGGTTTTTGTCAATTTCAGCAATAATATTCATTTGGTTTCAGAGGATGAGAAACGTATTTTCTTTTAATATGCACAATTTCATTGTATTTTCTGTTTTTCTATAGTATTCATCAGTGGCCAACTCCCTCCTATTTATCAGAAGTGAGGGATATAATTCACTCATTCATTTATTGTCATTGCTCAGTTTTGTCAAATAGCTTAGTTAGAGGTACTGGAAAATTAACTGAAAACTTTGTATTCATATACCTACCTTTTATGATCTTACAGCTCCATGAGTAATATTTTTACTGGCTATACTGTATAGAACAATACTTGCTTTTAACAACTCTATACTAACTAAATTCTCTTCTGAGCAAACCTGTATGTTGTTGTAGTTTGGTGTAAAATTAATGTTAATGTTAATATTGCAAATTCTAGTTTGAAAAGTTACTAATGTCTTTTACTCATCAAAATGCATATTAATAATTCTAGGGCTTGTACTGGAATATTTTGGGTTTTTTCAAAGACATGCCAGGTGCCCAAAAGAAACAAACATGTTAAGCTATTAAGTCCTGGCCTTAAATTGACCTTTCCCTCTCTTCTCCAAATGCTAAAAACTTGACGTTAATTAATTCAAATTCTTAATAATTCTGCCTATAGAACATCCAATAATGCACAAATTCTAAATAATTATGTTCTGAGGACACAATTACAACTTCAGAGATAACTTCTAGAAAATAAAGAAGGGTTTGATTTTTTTATTTTCCCCTCAGTAATTTTTAATGGACAGTTTAAGAATTGTAAATGGTAAACTTAAAAACAGATCCTAAAAGCAGATTTTATGAGATGGCAATTATATCTGATTTGGCTGAAGCCTCTGGGTGAATTTGACATATTCTTCACTTCTAAAATCTGTTAATAAGACAGACTACATGAGAATAAACATCATAAATTTACATTGTTAAGCAAAGGGGAAAAAGTCCTTTTCCCCAACTCACTCTCTTCAGATAAATGTCTTTAAGGCTAATGTGTTTTGGAATGAATTAAGGGAGAATCTAAGTTGCTTCCTATAATATCAAGCAAGGAACTGAAGCACTAACAAGGACTACATGAAGGATGCACGCAAATCAGATGCCAAGAATTATTTAGCTTTCTCTCAAGCTTTTTAACTTCTGAAGGATGAGTCAAAAATTGTGAAATAATGAGCTGTGCAAGACTGAAGAACTACTTTCTTGTGAAATCCTTTCTCATCTTCATTGTAATTGGAGTAAAGTTCTGAACATAAAATAAAATGTAGCTTTAGGACTTAAGAAAAGAAGAATTTCTCAGCTTCTGTGCTTGAAGTTGAGGATGATGCCTTGGGTGATAAGGTTGATTGATGAACTCAGTATAGTCAGTCATATGGGTGGAACTGCTCAAAAGGTTGTGTTAACATTGTTCCATGTTTCATATTGTGATTGTGTGTGAAGGTTGACAAACCTGGCATTGCATAACATAAAGAATTCAGAGCAGAATTTTCTGAGATAGACACTACTAACTTGAGCTCTATGGAGGAGCTCATCCTTGTGCTTTTAAAATCCAATACAGGAGAAACAGTCTAAAATGGTCCTATGCATAGTAAGCAAATTTACTTTTTAAAATGTATTCACCCAAAGGTCAGTTCTCAAGCCCTCAAATCTTGTCGCAGAACTCTGTAGTACTACTTGACTTCTCAGCAGAGGGTTGCTTCTTTGGAGGATAAGGAAACATTTATGTAATAATGTTATACAACTCCACAGTTAAAAAAATGAACAACTCATGACTGACAATGAGAAAGAAGATGTAAGATCAAACAAAGTGAAGTAGAAGTACCACAGCAAACCAAAAATTGGATTATTGGATTACAGTATAAGTTTGTTTGTTTTTTCCCAAAATACACAGGTATTGGAGAAAAGAAGCTTCTGGTAGTTTGTTTTGTGGCATAGCTTACCTAAAAGGAAGTCAATGCTATGGTGTAGAAATTTTAATATGAACAAATATATGCTAAATTCACAGTCATACATAAAATGTAGATAAATTCTGTTTTTCTGTCAAATGACAGAATGGCATTTCTATATTTCTGCAGTCATTACCTCATGTTCATGTCACAGCCTAAATTAGTTCAACTTTGTGTTTTGAGATTGATTACAGTTTTAAGGAAAAAAAGAAGACAAAACTCTCATGAGACCTTTCATTTAACAATCATTTCTTCTCTCTTCAAAATTGTTTCTCAGGCATAGCGGTTCACTTTCAGACACACACAAACCAAAAATCTAAATTATGGTCACAGTGAGATCATCATTTGATGATCTTTGCTTTCAATTCATCTGTTGTCTCACTACTGACAAGAGGAACGCCTTAGCTCCCAGTGCCTCCTGTGCTTGCTGCAATGGTATGTGCATTTCTAGCTAAACTGTGTAGTAATTCTTTCCTATTTCTGTTAGCATCAGCTCGACAATAGCAGGCAAAGAGCATTCATAGGCACTGTGGCTAGTATCTGACTCTGCAGTGAAACAAGCTTCAGCTATGGTGGTTTTTTTCTGTAGTTATACAAAGACGTTGCACAAGAGGTAATTCAGTTCACTGTGTAAATGGGGTGATGACAATAACAGCAACTGAATAAAGTTGTTACTGCATGGCTTCTCATTTAGTCATTACTTAGACTGCAGCAGAAAGATTTATTGAAATTCAATACTCTATTTCCTGCCATTTCAATCTAAAAGAGGAAAATGATACCCTCCTTTTGAAGAGCCAGTGTTTAAAAGAACATAGGAAAGAACATGTTACAACTGTAAACAGTAAGCAAGTAAATTAGGCTGGAAAAGTTCAAAATTAGTTGAAGTCGGTTATGGCAAAGTAGTGAACGGAGAATATGAACAACAGAAATCTGGGAGAGAAGACTCAATTATAGAGGTAAGCGTGAATAGAGATCTAACTGACAAATCGTTTCTGTAAGTCACTGATTGATGTGTGTTATATTTACTTCTCTTTCTGGTCATCTAATTTTGGAATCTGCTTTCAGTACTGTTTATCAACACATGTATTCTCATTTATTTTTGTAGATCTAGAGGTCCCTATTAGAATGCTACTGAGCTTGTAAAAAAATTAATAATTTTTCAGGGACGTATGGATAAAACTACTAAAGATCACACATGCCTCCAAAACACTGATAATTTTCTCTTAAATTATCTTTTTCAACATAAAAATTGTAATCCAGTTTTACTTCTTTTATGTCCAGAGAAAGACAAACACATTAACCTCCATGAGGCCTTGATGTTTCATAAACTTACTGTCTCTTTCTCTGTTGATCTGAAAATTCTCCAGTTCTTTCACACCAATGTAGATAAAGTTGTCTGGTAACAACTGAACCATAAAAATGATCCAGAAAGTAAATAAAACATTGCATACTTCTGTTGTGAAACCTGATTTGAGATATACTCTGTATGCATTTCACAGATACTGGCTATATTGTGCGTCAATTAAAAAGTTGTCTCAAAACTACTCCTATGCATCTTTTTCAAAAGGAGTTAACTGGAACAAAAGGGAATCATGCCCACTTTTCTTATACAGTTTACAGCTAAGATATTAGGCCAAGAGAAGGAAGGGTAATTTTATTTTTTCTCCAATACATATGGATTGAATATAAAATTCTTCACTTTCTCAAGGGTCTGTAGCATCTAAGCTGTTGATTAGGTTTTAATTAGGATATGTGGAGAACTCTACATTATCTGTTAGATACAGTTATGGGGAAAGGAGCGTAAGATTCACATATTCACTGGGAGTTTCAGCGAGAGCAAACTATATGTAGTTGTGCTATTTTCTGGTCTCTTCTTGCAGTGTTATCTCTGGTTTGTTTGTATTTTTTTAATTTATAAATTGCTGATTTTATAGAATATATTGTTACCTAGGTTTCCTGTTAGCTACTTCTTGCTGACTTGTGCTGCATGTGCTCTAGTTAAAGATTCATGCATACGTCTTTAGCTGAAGCATCTGTCTTCCCTGTACACTATATTATGCCTGGTGTATGATTTTTCTCCTGCTCTTTCAACTGTTTCAACAGATGACTTGGGAATTCCAGATTTCTAGTTTAAGTCAGATTTCGGGAGTTGGTCTGTTGTTTATTTCACCAGTTGGAATGAATAAGATCACTAAAATCTCCATAAAATGAAGAAAAATATTGCAAAATTAAAGAACATAAAATTCTTGTTTCTGGCACAATAGAAATACAGAAATACAAACATTCTTGCTTTTAGAAACTGCTAGTGACTCAGCTTCTCTTATGCAATAGTTTAGGACCATTAATCCTCAAAAAGGATTTATTTGGTAACCACAGTTCTCAATATCTACTTTGCTCATTCAGTATTGGTAAATAGGTCCATTTTGTACACAGCGGTCTGTCCAGTCACCACAGTCAGTTGTCATGTACATCGGGGACAAAATTCTTCAGAGTCTAATCATTTGGTTTAGTTTAATTTCAGCAGTGTATGAGGAAGAGGAGAAAATGAAAGGTGATGAACAACAAAACTAAAGAAGCTGTTGAGTTTCCTTCAGATTGCTGACACATTCTCCTTTTGCTAGTGTCTGGGGCTACCACACACCCAAGTGCCCCACCTGCATGGCAAAACAAGCTGCAGCGTGCCCTAGCTGACTAACAGCAGCACCAGTGTATTTGGCTGCTTCTTCTCAGAATGGGGTTCAGTAGTAACCGCCTTTCATTTGATGGGACATTGATTTGGATCTCTGCCCTCCAGCTAACAGCCAACCTTCCCAAACCTGTTGCGAAATGTCTTATCTGTAAGATTCTGTACTCTTCTGTCAGTTTTGGTTAATGAACCATCAGATTCAGAAGTTACTGATGTGAAAGAGATAGACAGCTGAAAAATTCTGGTGTTTGCGTAAGCCAGACTTCGTTTGAAAAGTAAGCTCATGCAAAGTGAGAAGAAAATAAAATCTAAAACCAGTGAAATGAGAGCAACAGAAATATCACAAAGGAAAAAAGACTTGAGCACAGATAACTGAAAGTGAAATGTTAAAAGACAGATAAAGATACAATATTTTAAAGCAGGAAAAGGTTAAAAATAAGAAAAATTAGAAAACAAATCAAGGGTAAAAGAGAATGTGAGCTACACCAGGAATTAAATGTAGAAAAAGAACAAAAAAATTCAGAACTAAAAGAAAGCAAAAATAGGACAAATGTGTGACATAAAACTGGAGATAGACAGTAAATTTTACTTACATAACTTTTTATTTCACTTGTGCCAGGTTAAGGATTTCCAGCAAATCTTCTGATGTTGTACTGCTCAGCTTGCCCAGGTATTTTTACGGTCTCAATCTACCCACAATATGAATCTTTCAGTTTCTTAAACATGCAGCATTAAAGTCTTTCATTTTCTACCACTGTAGTAACCGTGAGCTATAAAATTAAAATATTTATAAAATTGCATCAAATACATAACCATTATCTTAGTTTTTATTTAAGTAATCTACTTTCAAATCTACTTTCAAAAGAAATGTAATTTCATAAATTCCATGGATTCATTGAATGAAAAAATCTGTAGATCTTTGACATCTCCCTCAGTAGTTCCAATATTCTGAAATAGGCATATTTATATTTAGGAGTTTTGAGAACTGTGATTTTGCTATAAAAATTTGCAAATTTTTATCAAAACTTACAAATAAAGTAAGACACAGAGTCTATCTGGAACTCATTGATCCTCCTTTTTAGAGGCTTTCTTACTTTCTTTATGGGTGCGTTATAGTTACTTATTTGGTAAACTACGTACGGTAGAAAATCATTTTAATTAAAATGTAGATGCTCCTGATTTTGAAGCAGAATCTATCTGTCTTCCCTAGGATCATCCTCCCAATCATAATGTCACCTTCCAGTCCCAGAGGTCTTGAACATTTGTTGCGATGCAACACAAAAGGAGAGAGAGAGAGAATTCTACTTCTGCTATCTTCACTTTCTTGCAATGTCCTCCACTCCTTGGAGGTGAGATTATAGATGAAGAGTGATAATGAGTAAGCCTGCTTCTAACTGCAATTTTGATAAATATTTTCATTATTAGAGTATTAGAGAAATTGTGCAACAGAGCTTTTTGGATTTTTTAATGTTTTTATTTGAAATAGAGTTCTTATTATATATTTATTTGTTTGTTTGCTTGCTAGTTAAGAAAAATACATACTGAATTGAGATCCTCAAGAGCCTTAGGTAAAAGAACAGTCAGGTGAGTTATTTACTCTAGCTGAGGAAGTTTCTAATATGAATAGAAGCAAGACTCTTGAACGTGGGATGTCTCTGCACTAACTTTTAGGCACCTCTGTTGTAAAAAGTTAAATTATAGATAGCTAAGTCTCACTTTGGAGTCAATGAACAGAAAATGTCACTTCATGTAGTATGATCCATTCCATGCTAAAATACCAGTCTTAAATAAGTCAGTCTCACCCTCAATCGGCATAGATCTTTCCTTTCTCTATACAGTAACTATTTGAAGCTCGGGCAAATATCACACCTTAAGAACCTTCCAAACTTCCAAAACGAGTAACAGCATAATTTTCTTTGAAGAGTTCAAAGTTTAAAGCTACAGTGCCATTTGGATCAGTTTGGATGAAGGCATCTAATTTCAACTAAATTCTGCTTCAGGTTTTACAGACTGGCCCAGTCTGTAGTGTTGCAGATGACTGTTGTGCAGCTATATTTTTAAACCATTGCTAGTTTGCTCTTTTCTCTGCTCCCATTGCAACTAGGAAAATATTTCCTAGAGCACATTATATATAATTTTAAAATACACAAAGAGAATAAATAAGCAAAACATTTCAGGTTACTATATTTAATATATGCATGACGGAAGTATATAAAACATTTATCAGGAATGACCTGCACCACTCAAGAGATCTAGTGATTCCAACCTCATTTTAACAGAAACTATATATATATACTATAACATATCATTATTTATTTCTTCTATCCTTAACAAAGTGTAGAAAGTTGGTAGTAAAGCTCAAAAGGAAAAAAAATGTTAATTTTTATAATAGGACCGTTGAGAAGATATTTTTGCAGTAAAAAAGATACTGAAAAAGAAATTCCCAAAGTAACCCACTGACTCCTTTAATTGAATATTAGTAATCTTCCTCTGCCTATCCCTTAATGCTTAAGGTTCAGATCTTTCTCCCCCTGCCACACTTAATGCTTAAGGTTCATATCTCTTCTAACAGAGCTAGGCCCAGTGAAATATTGACTTTGAACAAGTGCTGCCTTATCTATTCATTCTATAGATTGGATTGATCTGAAAACAAAATAAGTCCTCTTCCCTTTATGCTGCTCTAAAGTAGTTCTAAGGTACTGCGGGCTAGTCTATATGGAGCTGGACAGAAGCAGGCTTTCCATTTTTCTGATGTTAAGTCAAGCATTAGGTTAGAATTTGCATTATAATGACTTTATCCTTAAAATTTAATTCTTAAGAAGCTTAATTACAAGTAATGATGTGGAAATGAGTCAATTTGGTATTTTGTGATATAGTGGGGTAGTATAAGTTTTATATCTAATGTGGAACTATTTCTTTTAAAGCTGTCCTTCCCCTTGTCTCCACAATAAAGCTGTTATACATGATAAAGTATGTGAATCCATTAAGCCAGGATATGTAATCTGTTTTCACCGGATCTTTATAAATCTTTCAGCCAAGAGGTGTGGAGATTAGTGTTTGCTGGGGAAAGCTGAGCTAGTATATTGTCCCTACAAAATGTCAAGGCTCTTTGGGCTGAAGGAACTTTACTATGTGAGGTGACCAAAGGCAGTTGTTTGAAAGGAGGTTGACAGAGGACTGACAATAAGTCAAATGGGAAACATTAAACATTTATCTGAAAGCTTCAGAGAACCTTCACTTCTCCTTATTTCTGCATGAACACTGGCAAGATATTTTTTTGTAAAGTTAATTATTTTCAGCCTTTTCAATGTGGAGTCTCTGTTTCAATATTCAGGTGTAGCCTTGTAATTTAAGATATCTAGAACAAGATTTGCTTTAAAACTTTTGGATTAACAATGGTGGTATGTTGTCCTTTAGGTTTTATTGTTATATTTTAGCTTTATAAAGATATATGTATGACTTTGTTTTATGAAAGTTTTGTGAATAAGGCATTTGGGAAGAAAAAAAAATTAAAAATCATCCTCTGTTTTTGCAATGTTAACACAGAGAAGACTATTGAAATGAAAGATTTGTATGAATTTCACAAGCACAGTTCCTTTTCTGAAAGAACAGAAAATCTGAACATAAAAAATGTTACTGTCCCTTTCTTATATGAACAAACTATCTATTGTGGCATAACGACAGATCTAAAAGATCTAAAAGAGACTCAGAGTGAGTTCAGTCAGAGTGCCATGGTAATATTACTATACTGTTCTAAGACTTGAATGTACAACACCGTAACACATACCCACAGTGTTATCCCAGCCAAGAAAGAAAGTCTGTAATAAAGTGAGATGCAAACCTAAACCTAGATATCTTGAAGTCTAGTTTAGAGTCAAATCAGAAAGCGAACAGTCTTTCGCTTGAAGGAGTAAGGATCTTCACCCTGAACTTAGAAATCTGCAATGTAGATTAGATGCCAGCTACACCTAAACTAGTTACTCTATAACCCCCATAAGTCACTCAAAATGGTACTTTTAGGATATTTATCATCTGGTTTATTTCAAATGTGTTTCCATATACAATTAAATGAGGTCAACATGTATTTCTTCTCCTGTGTTTGTGTCAGTATAGATAACTTTCCACTTCAGGACACCTAGAAGTAAGGTTACATTGAAAAGCAGATGCCTTAAATTTTCGTTTTTGTCAGTGATAATTAATCACAACAGTCAATGTTTTCTGAATGAAGTCTCATTCAGAAGAAGAATGAATATAGCTGAAGACGAAGATTTCTTTTTAAGGGTGAGATAAATAGCTCTAGATTTCACTGAGAATATTGGAACCTTAAAAAAAACAGTTGGGCCACAGATTTTTACCTTTTAAACACTTGATTCCTGCAGTCTAAATCAAGGGCTGATTCTTCCAAGCCCAAGATGTCCAATGTGCATATTTTTTTTTCAGTTAGATGATTAATGCTCTGTGTTCAGAGAGTCTATAATACCTCGCTTGGCCTTCAACTGTCACACCAGAAGATGGTTTGGTTTTTTTTTCAGATATTGTGCAACGTCTGCCAGAATTGAATGGATTTTTCATATACTCTAGGGCACCAGCCACGTAGATCATCAACCATAATGCATATGTCAAAAACATAAGTGACTTAACTATAGTGTAAAACTGATTCTTTTTTAACTAACAGCAAACTAACTCAAATTACCTACACTACTTTTAAAACCATTGCTTATACATGGGTAACTATAATCACTGTTGGTCATAGAATCATTGAACAACTTACATTGGAAAAAAACTTTAAGATCATCAAGTCCAACTATAAAACTAACACCACCAAATTCACCACTAAAACATGTCTCTAAGCACCACATCTATATGTCTTACAAATACATCCAGGGCTGGTGACTCAACAGGTTCCTGGGCAGTATGTTCTAATGCTTGACGACCCTTTCCATGAAGAAACTTTTCCTAAAATCTAATCTAAACCTCCACAGATACAACCTGAGGCTCTTTCTTCTATCACTGGTTACTGGTAAAGAAACTGACACGCACCTTGATAGTACCTCTTTTCAGGTAGCTGTAGAGGTTCATAAGGTGTCCCCTCAGCCTCCTTTTCTTCAGGCGAAACAACCCCACTTTCCTCAGCTGCTACTCATAAGACTTAATCTCTAGACCCTTCACTAGCCTCATTGCTCTTCTTTGGACATGCTCCATCAGCTCAATGTCTTTCTTGTAGTAAAGGTCCAAAACTGAATACAGTATTTGAGGTGTGGCCTCACCAGTGCCAAGTACAGAGGAGCAATCATGTGCCAATCCTGCTGACTCCACTATTGCTGATACAAGCCAGGATGTTATTTACCTTCTTGGCCACCCAGCATGCTGCTGGCTCATATTCAGCTGTCTATTGACCAACACCCTCAAGTCCTTTTCCACTGGACAGTTTTCCAACCAGTCTTCCCCAACTCTGTAGTGTTGCATGGGGTTGTTATGGACCAGGTGCAGGACCTGACGCTTGGCCTTATTGAACACCATAGGGCTGGCCTCAGCCCATCAATCCAGCCTATCCAGATCCCTCTGTAGACCCTCCCTACCTTTAAGATCAACACGCCTACTTAGCTAGGTATCATCTGCAAATTTCCCCACTCAATCCCCTCATTCAGACCATTGACAAAATAATTAAACAAAACTGACCCCAAAACTGAGCCTTGAGGAACACTGCTTGTGACTGGGTCTGCCACCCTTGAAATATGTAGATGTTTCTCAAGTCCTGTTAGCATTATGCAGAATTTTCTGGGATCTCTTACAACCCTAGGTATTCATATTTGGAACTGGATTAAGATTTTGTAGCTAAATAAGATTCATTCACTCTTTAGAAGTCTCTATTAAGTCAAATGAATCTCATACCTGGTGGCTTTAAATATTATTTCAAATGGAATTCCCATAAACAAACTTTTAAGAAAAAGTGGGAAGTTCTGCTCTACAGAACTTTGTTGGGTGCAGAAGTCCAGGTGCTGATAGTGTGAGCTGCAGGGGTTGCATCTGGTGAGGAAAGCCTGACCTGTGATGAACACAGCTGATTCCAGAGGGCTCCAATGGACCCACTACAGGTCACAGCTGAGCCTCTCAGCCAAAATCGTGATGCTTCTGGAAATCATATTTCAGAAAAAACAAAAGATGCCTGACAGTGAAAGGAGAAAGGGGAGAATAGGAAAACCAATAGAAGGAGCATTAAGGTTGGAAAAGAAGGAGGAAATGATCCGTGGCATCAGAGCTGATATTCCTGCAGCCCATGGAAGATCTACAATACAGTAATTTTTTTTGTGAAGAACTGTAGCCTGTGCAAAAGCCCTCTAGAGAAAAATGTGAGAGGGAAAGAGCATCAAACTATAGTAATAACATGGTTATAACAATTGTAAATATAATCTCCCAGACCCCAGAGATCAGGAAACATGTCGTACAGAATGGAGTAAGGAACTGGAGATCTTTGGTTTAGGGAATTGAAAACTCTAAATGTAAGAGCTTGATGCAGAGGAGGAAGGAACAATCTGTTCTCCAGACCTATGGTACACAGCACAAAGAATAATACATTAAATTATTGTGGATGAGAGAAAGAGAGATGGGGTGCTTTCCTGTAGGAAATGTAAGTAAACATTGCATTAAACTACTTGGGAAACTGTCAAATTGCTATGACAACAAGTCTTTAGATACAGTCCAGACAAGCACGTGTACTGAATGAACTTGGAGTACAGGAGAATGGAGTAAATGAACTCCTAAGCTTCTTTTCAGATTTTAAAAATTATTTTGTGTGGTGTTAAGACTGTTAGTCTTATGAAATATTTAGAATAGTTTGAAATGACTGTATAAAATTGTTATATTTTTTCCTACTATCATAAAACTGTCAAATAATAAAAATTCTCACAAAATTTTCTGAAATACTTGAAGGTAATAATAAAGTGAAATAAACATAGTCTGTGTTTATTTTTAGACAGCTCAAATATTATTTCCCTTTTAGTGAATACTTTCATTCATTGCCAAAGTTTTTGAAATATCAGGGGAACTAAATAAATATTAACAATCTTTGGCATTTGCAAAAGCTGGATATTTTCCAGTATTTCACCTCTGTCGAAAGTAAGAAGAAAACATTTTATGTCATTTCTTCTTTCATTTTTTGTATCTATCTCTCTGTTTCGCAGAAAACAGGCAAGACCTGGTCAACTATGAGTCCAGAACAGTAGGCTGACATTTCTTTGGAAATTTGCGACTTTTGTGATCTTCAGAGTATAGCAATATAAGTATAATTATTTATGAATGAACTAAAACAGACATTTGGGAAATCAATAATAATGCTCCTTATGCAGGGAACATACATTATTTAGAAATATAAACGGAAACCTTGAGAGAATTGGAAACAATTACTAAGAAAATTTTATGGTGCAAATATGCCAGTGCTTGGAAAATGATGTGTTTAGTCTATAGCCAAATAAAGACTCAATCAGTGTATTTGCCCATCCATGCCAGCAGCAACTTAAAAAAATAAGATTTTAGTTTGTGTTAGTTTTTATAAGTTTATGTTGACATTTCCTGGCAATAAGGACATCTGAAATTAAAAGTTTCCTGTGTGAGATCTAAACATAACTAAATTGGCATGCTAAAACTTCTGTTTTCACTATGTGGCATTTTCCTATAACTTTTAAAGATGAAAAAATACAGTAGAAATAATATATTCTTTTTTAACAGTTTACTATAAATAATAGTATTTAAGAAATTATGTCTATGTGAAATGAGCACTGTAGTTCTAGCAAAAAGATGCTGAAGAATAATTGTCTTCTACTTAGGAAAAAATCCCTTGTTTTTGTTTGTGGTTTGGTTTTGTTTTTGTTTTTTTCCCCAAGAATTGGCTAGCATATATTACTGGAGTACAAGAAATATATCAACCAATTAACCTGTAAATCCAAAAGAGATTAAATCTTGTTTATTGTGTAAAAAGATAAAAAGAATGTGTGGTCTCTGGTATTCTGAGAAGACAAAATAAATATGCATATGTATGTATGTATTTTTTTAAAACTTTAAATATTGTGACAAAACCCCCACAGTGCTGCAAAGAAATATCTAAAAATAGTGTCTACATTTCTGGTTTTGGTACAAATTAGCACAATACTATTGCCTTTTCTATTGTAAGATGATTGTTTTGTTTTGCTTCATTAGGAGTCCCTGCTGAAAGCACTGGCCTGCTACCCTTCTGTGAAAATTTCTTTTTGAAAAAAATTAAAAGCAAACTATGAAAAAACCCCACAATTAGGCCATAAGTCTTTCTTTAAGTAGAACAAAAAAGAAATTTATTTTCAGAATTTTTTAGTAATACTCTTTGGCGTTCCTGGAGGATTTTAGCATTAATATATGATCTTAATTTTTGTTTTTTAAATAGTGAGGTCACTGGATGAAACACAAAAATCTGGAACACCATTAGGTTTTCTGTTTTGTCAAAAAAAAATATAGGTAAAGCAAAGAAGTGTGTTCTATCTAAGAGAGGTTTTAATATTGAGTAATAAATTATTTGAGGGAACACTATTAGTTCTCTCTTTTTTTTTTTTTAATAATGATAGCAAACAGACAGGGAAGGGACAAAGATAATTCGGAATTATCCTGATCTGTTTTAATTTATCTGTTCAGCTTTTATTTACTCCGAGTCACTGACTCTGTTTTTATGTTTTAAAATTTTTTAAGATATGAATAAAATAAAAGTATATCTTAAATCTTACAGGATGATGAGGTGATTTAGCATGTGACATAAGCATAAACAAGGACTGTGATTTAGAAATACAAAGTGGTTTCAGATAAGCTGAGATCAAACTCTTGAGGGTTTTTTAATTGATTTAGGTAAGCCAATCAATAATGTAATAAAAAGTAAAAATAAAAATTAAAAAGGTCAAATATTGGTACTAAGAAAACAGTGCTAGTTCTTAAGTAATGAAGAGGATTGTATTATCTAGTTAAAATTATGTGTCTTTAGTTGGAAATCTTTTATTACTAAGATTTTAAATAAGAATGCAAAGAAACACTATAAATTTAGTTAATTTGTCAAGTTTATGATAGTTGTAACTGCTGGTATCTTTCATGAAGCCCAGATGACTATTGGGTGTCTAACAGAAATCCTGGCCATATTTGTACCTTATCGCCTCATTATTTAATAATCATTCAATACATTAAGTAATTATTTAAGAAAATCTTTTGTTAATTTACACTGAGTTTACTAACGCAGAATTAACCATTCAGCAATTTTTGAGTAGAGGGAAAGGCACTTAAGGAACTACAGTTTTTAACTCAAAGACTTTCCCGGATTCCTGATATTCTTTCAGTCTAGGCTCAGATAGCATAACAATGAAAGAAGTGATTATTGATTTTACAATTATATCACTAAATAAAAAAGACTCAAGAACTAACTAGCAATCTCATTTCTTAGGTCTTTCTTTCTCTAGAGCTGACTGATGAAATCTATACTACAGAGTAAATATCTCTGTATGTGCACTATATCCCTGTGATCCTAGACAGTAATCGTAACTTTCTGTGCAACTTCCCAGTGTAAATCTTTGGAGGAATGTGAGCATTGTGTAGCCCCTCTATAGAACAATGGCATA
Source organism: Dromococcyx pavoninus (assembly GCA_033558185.1). Taxonomy (NCBI): domain Eukaryota; kingdom Metazoa; phylum Chordata; class Aves; order Cuculiformes; family Neomorphidae; genus Dromococcyx; species Dromococcyx pavoninus. The sequence continues at coordinate 1,622,088 of JAUMJL010000110.1, read as the reverse complement.
CAGCATGAGAAAACCAACCTGCGTCCCCCTTTTCGGGAAGGTGAGAGCACAGTTCTTCCAGGGTTGCTGAGATAATGTTGAAGATCTGGACGGGAAGGCAAAGGAGAGGTCAGACACAGCACTGTCTAACCTCAGGTACCACAGGAAGATGCTGGGCTGCTCTTCACACTACAACTGGGAGTTGCCTGGGAGAAGGAAAATTGGAAGAGTGCAAAACAAAGAAAGTGAGCAGGCCAGCAAACCAACACGCAGGTAAATCTGGATCTTACCTTCCTACCCTATCCCTCTTTTTCTGCAGTATGGTAATGTCCTGAGAGCTAGTCTAATCCTCAGAAACATGGCACACTGCAAGGAGAGGAGTCTGGCCATTTCTGAGATCTCTAAGTATAACCCAGGTACTTTTTAATATTTCTGAGATGGTTACTGGGTATGAATTCAACATAGCAAGACCTCTCTCAATGATTTTTCAATGCTTTTGGGAATCTGGAGAGGTACTTATTGACTGGAAACTGTCAAACGTTGTCCCAGTCTTCAAGAAAGATAACAGGGATGATCCCAGTAACTACATGCCAGTCAGTCTCACTTCAGTGCCTGCTAAGATTATGGAGAAGACTATTCTGGGAGCTACTGAAAATCACCTGAAAGGCAATGCAGTCATTGGTCCCACCCAGCACGGGTTTATAACAGGAAGGTCCTGCCTGACAAATTTGATTTCCTTCTATGACAGGGTCACCCACTTAGTTGACCAAGGAAAACCAGTAAATTTGGTCTTACTAGATTTCAGCATTTGACACTGTCTCTCATAGTTTCCTCATAAACAAAATGTCCATCTGGATAAACACATAAGTCAGTTGGTGAGCAACTGGCTGATGGGTCAGGCTCAAAGGGTTACAGTGAATGGAGCTACATCAGGCCGGCAACAAGTCACTAATGGTGTTCTACAAGGATCCATTTTGAGGCCAATACTATCTAATATCTTCATATATAACCGGGACACAGGACACGAGGATTTACTTAACTGAGTTTGAGGGTGCCACAAAACTCAGTGTGGAGTGGGGGTGAGGAGTGGTTGCTCTGGAGGGCAGGGAAGCCCTGCAGAGGGATCTAGACAGATTGGGGAACTTGGCAATCACCCACTGCATCAAGTTTAACAACTGGTTTTGCACCTGGGATGCAGAAACCCTGGGAATACATACAGACTGGGGAGTGAGAGGCTGGAGAGCAGCCCTGCAGAGAGGGACCTGGGAGTTCTGGTCGATGACAAGTTGAACATGAGCCAACAGTGTGCCCTGGCAGCCAAGAGGGCAAACAGTGTTCTGGAATGCATCATACATGGCATTGCCAACCGATCGAGGGTGGTGATTCTCCTATTCTGCACTGGATTGGTGAGATCCCACCTCAGATATTGTGTTTAGTTTTGAGCACCGGAATATAAAAAAATATCAAGTTTCTGGAGAGTGTCCAGATGAGGGCCACAAAGCTGGTGAAGGATTTATAGGAGAAATCATATAAGGAGAGGCTAAAGTCACTTTTCTGTTCAGCACGGAGAAGACTGAGGGGACACCTCATGTCCTTCTACTTTTCCTCACAAGGGAAGGAGGAGGAACAAACGCTGATCTCTTCTCGCTAGTGACCAATGATAGGACTCAAGAGAATGGCAGGAAGGTGTGCCAGGGAAGGTTTCAGTTAGATATTAGGAAGAGGTTCTTCAGCCAGAGGGTGGTGAGGCACTGGAACAGGTTCCTCAGAGAAGCAGTCACAGAACCAAGCCTGACAATATTCAAGTAGCTTTTGGATAATGCACTCAGACACATGGTGTGAATGTTGAGATTGTCTTATGCTGGGATAGGAGTTGGATTAGATGATCCTTTTGGGTCTCTTCTGACTCAGGTCATTCTATGATTCTATGATTCTTTGAAATGTTGACAGAACACAAAATTTGGGTTGGTGCAAGTACGTAAGATATACTTGGTCAAAAAAAACCCCGTTTAGTCCAGTCATCTAACACTGAGAATAGGAAATGCTGTTTGGAGACTGTATGCAAGCCTGGTTGCTTTGTACAGCCAATTTCCTCTCTTCCCCATGGCATACACAGTGGGTGGCAGCAGTCTTCCCTACATAATAGAGAAAAATAACTGTATTATACCAAAGTAGACAAGCTTAGAAGGCAATGGAACAATTTGGTTTTAGGCCCAATCTGAACTCCTAAAAAGGAAGGAAAGAATTTGCAGCTATTATTCCCCCAAATAATATTTTCTGCTGAATTCATGTGGTACCATTTGGGCATCTATTGTATAAAGGACTTCTTTTTACCACAAGATTGCAGTTGTGGGTTCCAGAGAGTTAGAAATGTGCTATATTTATGGCACAATATTTGGAAATGCCCAGAAACTATACTAGCCTTTCTGCAATAAATTTAATTTAAAAATTGGCACAAACCTCTATGTAAGAGTCTTCCTCCCCACGATTTACTAATACGTTTTCCAGTACTTCAAAACAAACTTCTACCCTAGAGGTCCAACTTTTCAGCACACTTACTCTCTGTTTTCCTAGTAAGCTTGTTCTAAATATTCTAAGTACCAACTTCTTTTGCACCCATTTGTCTGTCCTTAAATCCATAATATTACATTCACACAGGACAGGCTAGGAAAGAGAGGTGGTGGGGTTGCCCTCTATGTTAGAGAAAGTTTTTCTTGTCTAGAACTAAAATATGCTAACAGTAGGGTTGAGAGCTTGTGGGTTAAAATCAGTGGAACCCACAGTAAGTCAGACATAGTGGTGGATGAGGAAACCGATGAGCTCTTCTACGAGCAACTGGGAGAAATCTCGTGAACGCAGACCCTCGTTCTTGTGGGAGACTTCAACCTTCCAGATGTCTGCTGGAATTATAATACAGCAGAAAGGAAGTAGTCTAGGAGGTTTGTTGATTTTAAGGAATATAACCTCCTAACACAACTGGTGAATGAACCGAAAAGGGAAGGTGCCCCACTGGATCTGCTGTGTGTGAACAGAGAGGGCCTATGGGGGAGGTGACTGTTGGTGGACGCCTGGGGCTCAGTGATCACAAGATGACAGAATTCTCACTTCTTGGAGGAGTAAAGAGGAGGGTCAGCAGAACTGCCACATTGGACTTCTGGAGGGCAGACTTCAAATTGTTTAGAAGGCTGCTTGATAAATCCAGTGGGAGACAGTTCTAAATTACAAAGGAGCCCAAGAGGGCTGGATGCTCCTTAAGAAGGAAATTCTGGCGGTGCAAGAGCAGGCCATCCCCATGTGCCGTAAAAAGAGTTGGCGGGGAAAAAGGCCATCTTGGCTTGACAGAGAGATCTGTGTTGGTCTCAGGAAAGGAAGAAAATAAATGATGTAGGCAAAAATTTAGAAGAGCTAAAGCCCAAATGGAACTTCAACTGGCCAGTTCAGTGAAAGACAATAAGAAATGTTTCTTCAAGTATGTTAGCAGCAACAGGAGGACAAAGGATAATCTCCCTCCTCTACTGGATGCCAGAGGAATGGTAGTAACAAAGGATGAGGACAAGGCAGAGGTACTTAATGCCTTCTTTGTCTCAGTCTTTAATAGGAAGGTAAGATGTTCTCTGGGCTCCAAGCCTCCTGAGCCAGAAGACTGTGAAGACGAACCCTGACTGTTCCAAGAAGACTTGGTTAAAGATCTGCTTGGCCAATTAGACATCCACAAGTCTATGGGGCCAGATGGGGATCCACCCAAGGATATTAAAGGAGCCGGCAGAGGTCCTTGCCAAACCCCTTTCCCTCATCTATCAACATTCCTGGCTGACTGGGGAAGTGCCCCTCAACTCGAGACTGGCAAACGTGACTCCCATTTACACGAAGAGTCAGGAGGAGGATCCTGGGAATTATAGGCCTGACAGCTTAACCTCAGTACCGGGGAAAGTCATGGATCATACTGAATGCTATCACACAGCACATGCAGGACAGCCAGGTGAGCAGACTCAGTCAACATGGGTTTATGAAAGGCAGGTCCTGCGAGACCAACCTGATATCCTTCTATGACAAGGTTACCCATTTAATGGATGAGTGAAAGACTGTGGATGTGGTGTACCTGGACTTTTGTAAAGCCTTTGACACTGTTTCTCAGGGTATTCTGCTTGAGAAACTGGCTGCCATTGGCGTGGACAGACACACCCTCTGCTGGGTAAAAAACTGGCTGGATGGCCAGGCCCAGAGTGTGGTGGTAAATGGAGTTAAACCCAGTTGGAGAGCAGTCATGAGTGGTGTTCCCCAGGATTCAATGCTGGCTCCAGTCCTGTTCAATATCTTTATTAATGACCTGGACAAAGGGATAAAGTACACCCTTAGAAAGTTTGCAGATTACACCAAGCTCATTGGCAGTGTTGATCTGCTTGAAGGAAGGGAGGTGCTGCAAAGAGATCTGGACAGGCTGGATTGATGGGCCGAAACCAATGGGATGAGGTTTAACAAGACCAAATGTTGAGTCCTGCACTTGGGGCACAACAACCCCATGCAGCGTTACAGGCTTGGGGAAGAATGGCTGGAGAGCTGCCTGGAGGAGAATGACCTGAGGGTGTTGGTTGGCATCTGACTGAACATGAGTCAGCAGTGTGCCCAGGTGGCCAAGAAGACCAATGGCATGTTGGCCTGTATGAAAAATAGTGTGGCCATCAGGACAAGGAAGGTGATTGTACTCCTGTACTCGGCACTGTTGAGGCCAAACCTCGAGTACTGTGTTCAGTTCTGGGCCGCTCAGTACAAGAAGGACTCTGAGGTATTGGAGCACGTCTAGAGAAGGGCAACGAGGCTGGTGAAGGGGCTGGAGAACAAGTCCTACGAGGAAAGGCTGAGGGAACAGGAGTTGTTTAGCTTGGAGAAGAGGAGTCTGAGGGGAGACCTCATCACTGTCTATGGCTGCCTGAAAGGAGGCTGTGGCAGAGCGAGTGTTGATCTCTTCTCTCAAGTGACAGGTGATAGGACAAGGGGAAGTGTCCAGGAGTTGCACCAGGGAAGGTTCAGACTAGATATTAGGAAGAATTTCTTTACCGAAAGGGTGGTCAGGCACCCTGGAGGTGTTAAAAAAACAGATAGATGAGTGTTTGAGGGGCATGGTTTAGTGGATAAGGGGTGCAGTTGGACTTGATGATCTCAAAAGTCTTATCCTACTGGAAGATTCTATGATTCTATGATTAGTATAATAGTTTTTGTCTACCTAATTGCCAGAATTTATTCAGGGCAGACAGACATCTGAAGAACTTTCCTGAAATATCCATTGGATATGCAGCTACACAGTGATAAATGTCTTCAACATTTGTGGTTTGAGACTTATCAGGAGGTTGGCAATTTTTTCTAAATTAATTTTCTTATGAATTTGACTACATCTTACTGTCCTTCAGCTTCTCATCTTCCTCCTTTCATTTCTGTTGTTCAGATTTTAAGCTATATGTGATGTTAAACCGACACTGAGTCTTGATATTCATTATATAGCATTAAAGAACAGAGTTCTTTTATTCAGTGTCCCACAGATGAATGTGATTATACTACAGGAAGCTGTGCAACATCTGTGATCATTCTTTTAGTACTGCTACTACAACAACAAAATCCATGCGTTCATAACATGGATACAGACTCCTCATCCCTGTTTTCTTGGAACTCCTCTTTCCTTTGCTTACCATTACTTTTATTAATCTTCACTACTAGAGGCACAGACTACTCTTCTGCAGCCTCAGATAATATTTCTGGTTGATATCAGTGGTTCAGAACTCACTCAAGAATAATAAATCTCTAAGTACACTCTTCTAGTAAGAGTCAAAATTCCAGGTAACATAATATAACTATATAGATCAACGTCTAAATATTGTGAAATAATGTAGAGAAATAATTCTACTGCATAATATAACACATTTCCCACAGCAACAATTTCTCTCACTCTATCATGAAGGCATATTGACCCATAAAATCACCCATGTTTTTTTTCATACACTTATTTAATAGATGCACTATATCTTTTAAGGAAAAAAACACAACTGGAATAGAAATTCATGTGGTCAAATTCACTTTTCATAGTGTAGAAAGCTAAGGTTTAAGAAAAGATAAAAGAAAACTTAGAGGAACAAGTTCACGTAACAATACAACACTTACTGTTGTAAGAATCTGTAAATAAGCTATTGAAAATGGTAACAAAAATGTTGAGAGTGAGAATGTTCTGTACCTTGTGAAGCCAACAACCAGGCCAGTTTGTGTTACACAGAAAAAAACCACAAAGAGTTTCCATAGCTATTAATGGAATAAAAGGGTATCCAGAGGGAATACAGGAAGAGATTTTGAAAAAAAAACCCACATGAAATTCACTAAATATTCTGCAGTGGAAAAAAAATAGCATAAACACATTATTTGGTGGTCAGCTATGACAATTTTAAAATAAGAAATGGTGATTATTGCATTTAATCAAAACATTATTGAAGGAACTAGACATATAATTTGTTTTAATTCTTTGTTTTGAAAGCAATTGGTTATCAATCAACTTGTACATGGGAACCTGTTTATAGACTCATTTTATCATCATATTATCTCCTTTCAAATTTGCCAGACAAACATATTAGTCACATATCATGAGGATAAAAGCTTTTGCATTACAGAGATATACATTTAGGAAGACCCATCATAACACGGTTCTGCAAAATCTTCAACCTTAGCATTTCTGCAAATCACTGCAGCTCCATGTATTTGTACTACCATTCTTTACAAGCCACAGCTCTATGAGCAAGCTAAAAAAAATTGTTAACTCCTTTCAAAATGTTTATACTAACAAAAGTAACTATAGGTATTATATGTATTAAGTAGACTAATGAAGCGTTACTTGGGAATTGATGGGATTCACATCCAAGTGCAAGGGTAAAGCTCAAAAAGGTGTAATAAAATATTGAAGAGCCATTGTTAAACCTCAAAGCTGCAAATCATGACATAATAGAATAAAACTCTGGTTAGATGAAGATACTTTAATCAGAATGAGGAAAAAAGAAATAAAATGAAATAATAAAATAAATCTTACTACATCAGTAAACTACATCATTCTGAATTCTAGTAGCACCTGGAAAATCTAATACAGAAGAGAAGAGTCTAACACGGTGATACTGTTAAACAGACTAAAAAATGTGGAAGAAAATACCCAATTATAAGCAGAACTGAAGATATTCAAGTGTAAATTACCTTATGGTTTCCTTAGGAATAAATCTATATGCAACAGTAATTTAAACACCAGGTGTCTAAATGTAGGTACTTACTTAAACTGTTTTAATATTCAAAGTTAGATAAGTAAATGTCATAACAAACTAATCTGACCATATAAATGCTAGCTCTGATGCAGAAAAGCTAAGTAAGGAGAACATGTCTATTAACAGGCACATTAAGCCATGTGCTTTGCGGAAAAAGAAATAACTCAGTTTGAGTCCACACAAGAGTACTGAAAAATTACCCTATTCTGTAAAAATTACCACTTGTGTGAATATTTAAAGAAAGTCCAGTCTTTTCCTTTAAGATTGTTTCACTGAATTTGAGAGGTAACAGTATTTTACTTTAAAAATGTATTCAGAAAATGAAGCATTTTAACAGCGTCTTTTCATAATTTTGTGTTTGTTTGCCTTATTCTTTCTCATGTTTAAAAAATTATGTCCAGTTTTGAGAGGTTCTCTTATCATTCTATGACATCTGCTCTCCCACCATGATAGAACATCAGGACATTTTAGAACAATAGAATTGTCTCAGTCTTGGAAATCTCATGCCCTTTATGTGAGCGAGCAGTGGTAGTACATGGGGCTCTGAGTGGAAATGTATGAACCAACACAGAGTTTATGAATTACAATTAAAGAGAGAACAGGCAAAGGTGAAGTTATAGTAGGGGTCTTCTATAGACCACCTAACTAGGAAAACAAGTGGATGAGACCCTGTACGGACGGATAGGAGAAGCTTCACTTTCACAGACTCTAGTCCTCATGAGGGACTTGAACCACTCACATATTTGCTGAAGGTCTGAGCAATCCAAGACATTCCTGAAGTGCGTTGATGATAATTTCTTCTTCCCAGTGATAAAGTAGCCAAAAAGAAATGTTCTGTTGGAACTCATACTCACCAGGTAGGGGCTTTCAGGGGAAATGGAGAGGTGGTGCAGTCTAGGATCCTGAATGACAAGAGAAGAGTGAAAAACAAGATCATGACCCTGGACTTCAGAAGGGTGAACATTGGGAGTCAAGTTAATATTCAAAGATCACATTCTCCAAGCTCAAGCAGGATGCAACCCATCAAATATGATGTCAACCAAAAACATCAGGAGACCTGTGTGAAAGAATAAATAGCTCCTGGCTAAACTCAAACACAAAAATGGAGCATAGAGGTGATGGATGCAAGGGCAGGTAATTGGGGAGGAAAACTGAAACATTATTGGAACACTCAGGGATTAAGGTATGAAAGTCAAAGACCAAATGGATTAAATATGGTGAAGGATGTCAAAGACAATAAGAAAGGCTTCAATAAGTATATAGGAAACAAAAGGAAGACTAGGGAAAATGTGGACCTATTGCTTAATGAAACAGGGACCTGGCTGCACAGAAAAGGTCTTCTTTGCCTCAGACTTTACTAGCAAAGGGGATCTTCAGGATTCCTAGGTCACAAGGACAAAGGGGAATGGCTGGAGCAAAGATGATGTACCCTTGCAAGGTCACTCCGAACAACGTTTGCCAATCATGGAGACTGTGATAAGTGCCCCAAAACTGGAGGAAAGAAGATGTGACTTTCTAGGAAAGAAAGAAAGAAAGAAAGAAAGAAAGAAAGAAAGAAAGAAAGAAAGAAAGAAAGAAAGAAAGAAAGAAAGAAAGAAAGAAAGAAAGAAAGAAAGAAAGAAAGAAAGAAAGAAAGAAAGAAAGAAAGAAAGAAAGAAAGAAAGAAAGAAAGAAAGAAAGAAAGAAAAAGAAAATGTTTATACTAAAGTTCCTCAAAGTGTAGAAGGCATTCTTTCACATTTGGAGGCACTAAAGATGCCGCAAACTGCGAATATAAAACGTGTGCAAAAGCTCTGGACAAACATACAAACATTAGACTGACTTCTCACTGTAAATGTATTGTCTCAACTCCACTTTCTTCTCCTGTTCACTAGCACTTTTAGTCACCCAGTTCTTCATGCTGTTTTCACTTGCTTCCCCACTGCTTCCTTTTGATCTTTGCTTCCTGTCTCTCTCCCCTGCTGTTCTTTTCAACAGTGTTCTGCTTTTTGTTTGATGAGCAGTGAAAATTGCATGATTACTGACCTCTGAAAAACAGACAGAGCTTCAGAAATGGGATTATCTTGTAAATTGTACTTGGCTCCTAGTACATGGATACTATTAAAGATCAAGAATGACCAAACTTAACAACAACAACAAAAGAAAGGCGTATATAAAAGGTCTAATGCTGCACTATTGTGCATGGAATAGGGTCAGATTCTGGCACTCATTAGTATATGCATTCCTGACACAGTTTTTTTTTTTTAATTTTGCAAGACAAAAGCAGTTTCAAGTTAAAGACTGAAGTAATTTTTCTCCCAATCACAAAACTTCTAGTGGTAAGGATTTATCATTTACCATATCCAAATTATTATCTTCCTTTTTCCTTTCACCATTTGGACAATGAAAGTTGATGATTATGCACAATAGATGGCCATGGCTTCATGATTAACTTGCATAAATCTTGTACCTTAAGATTTAAAAGATTCTATTTTTCTAAAAGCTTGACGAGCATGCCAGAACATACATCTAGTCTTTGGTATATGGGAATCCTAGAATGTTTAGTGTTCTTTGGTATGTAGTACAAAAATCAGACAGACATGTTAACTAGTTTAGAACTTGCAGGTGAAAAAATATTTCATGGAGTGGTAGCTAAAGGATAGCATGTTCATGCCTACAGAGAGACAATAAGTTCTTTTGAGACTATCTTTATCTACTGAATGACCACTTACTTAACTTTGATCCTTGGATATTAATGAAAACTAAGAACAATTTGTGTAGTGGTAAATATGAGGCAGAAATCTTTCATGTCAACGGTTTACTTATCTTCCATATAGGAACATTATTGCTATCAGGAATTAAGTACCTTATAGCAGTTTCAGCCTCCAGTAGACTTTAAAATTCCTTATTCTCATGCAGCAGTGTATCAGCCGCAAGTTGGATAGTGCAGCTTTCAACTCTACAAAAATTTTATCTTCATATATGATTTTCTATTTTTAACAGTATATTAGTCAAGGCTCTGAGTGTAGTAATAGAGCTTATCTGCCCTAACTGGCCTTGCTAGCAGCCTCAGTATTTCATTTAAACTCAAATCCAGTCACCCAGACCTTGTCTGAGCCATGCTGTATAAGTGTCTGTACCCAACTATCCTGTTGTTCTAATTAGAAGTTAAAATTAGGATGCTTAATTGTTCCAAACTGATTGGTAAGGAAAAGAAAGAAGCTCACTCCAAAGTTTCACATATACAGTTAGAGTGGAACTTCAAATGGGTGGTATGAAACTGTCTAGAAACAGAAAAGTATGAGTCCTAAGCTATTTTAAGGCTGGGATATACCAGTTACGAATATCGACTGAGCAACTGACAACTCTTCCTCATCTCTATGCTGTATGCCCATAGATAACACAATCTTCTTTTAGCAAGAGGATTCTTTAAAGGACATTGTACGAATAGCTGCCTCTTCCTAGCAGAAAGTTACAAAACCAATCACTTAGCAAATAGGATCTCTTCCACTTCTCTTCTTCCTTACAAAACCACAACAAATCTGAAAAAAATCCTAAATTGTTACAGGAAATCTCATCTCATCCTCCCAACAAGGTCCTTCGTTAAGTAGGGACAGTTCATGAACCTGATTAGAGTAGCAGCTATGCTGTTGAGACTTGGTTTTCAGTAACATACTTAGAAAGATTTCATCTCACCAAGGGTGAAATATTCAATCTGTAGAAGTAGGAATGCATTTTTCTCGGTAACCACAGTTAATTCATGCAAGCTTTTTCTAAAGTCATATTCTTCTGGAAACCTCGTCACTGAGGCTAAAAATTAGAACGGAAGTGTCGAATCAAGCATATCTCAATTAAATTATTCCAGTTTAACATCAATGTAATTGATTACCAATTGACCCATTTTTTATATTCAAATAAGAACAGGTTCCAGATTCCTGAATAGCTGACGTGTCTGGAGGCATATAAAGCTATGCCTACACTGTCTCTGTCCCTGCTGCTCTTGATTCCTTAATGCTTTTGATCTTGCTCAAGACTTTAGAACAGTGAAAAGGAGATAAAAAATTGTTCCACTCCATTTGCTAGCATAATACATCTACATATAGATAGTTGATGTAAAAAGCATAAAGAAGGGATGTTTCTTTTCTACCAATTCAGTGGATACAGAAAGATTTGTGGAATTCTGTTCCTTCTATAATTGCTAAAGCATCTCAGAAGCATTCTGAAGATCCTGCCCCCTCAGGACTGAAATCATTAATAGGTAAAGTATTGAGTAAACTGTCTGCATTCAGACTGAGCTCTGTCTGACTGCAGATCCCACCCACCCTTGCAGCAAGGAACATTAAAACATTTCTAGGAAAGACATTTACATATTTATTTTAATTGCACACAGTGTGACGTGGTGATTATTTCAATCTCTTTCTGAAGCAGCATCAGAAAAACAGCTGGTCTGAATCCTTTATTACAGTCCCTATGAAAGACTGGAAAAGCCTACATTTTGGTGACCCAACAAGCTAGTTGTGTAACCAATCCATCTTCCTCACAGACCAGCTCGTGGTTCATAGGGATCCATCATCTTGTCTGTGAACTGTTTTCTCCTGTTCCTTGTGGTATTTTGCAAATGTGTCTTCGTTTGTATAAAGATTGTAGTATGCTGATCACTTATGCTGTACTACAAAGAATTTTGTACAATAGGAAATAAATACTTTCTTTAAACCTTCCTTACTGACACTTGAAACACTGGTTTGATGTGTCCCCTTTCTATAGGTGTTAAGGACTAAAATGGATAATAGGCAGCAAGTTTCATGACATTATTATGAAAGAGATATGCAATAAGGCAGAGAACACTCAGGAGAAATGAAGTAAAACATAGTAAACCTGAAGCTAAGCAGAAAACAGGCTTCATTTGAAGACAAAGTGGTACGTAAGCAAGTAAATATTAGTCAATGTTGTGAGCAGCTGAGAGGTGTGTAAAGAAGTGTACAAAAGCCTTAGAAAAGGACATTTTGGTGGAATGACCTCAGTTCTTGAGTAGAAGGTTTATGAATTCTACTGCAATCAAAAAACAATCCTCTGTCCAGTCTGAACAGTTTGAAACAGAGATGCAGTCACAGAGAGGGGTGTTCTACCCTGGTTATACCTGTAGCTTTAGAAATTTGATTGAAGCAGTCAGAAAGATCTTGTGCATCAACAAGATAACAATGAAGAGGAGCGTCCAAAGGAGCATTACATTCAACACAACATCCACATAGTTTACTTGCTTTTCTGAATATCAACTATTGATGTCAACACAGTCACAACTTGAGAAAAATGCTAAACTAAGAATAGACGCAGAGATATATTAAATATTAAATAATATTAAATTAATATTAAATAATATTAAAAATAAATAACGTTGAATAATAATAAACAATAATATTATTAAATAATATTATTAAATAATATTAAATATTATCTTCAAATAAAACTATTTAAATCTCTGCAACTTTCCCGTGGAAGCTGTCTGTATACTATGAGTGTATGATTTGCTTTTCAAAAGTCCCTTAGAGTTGAGGAACCTGAGAGAACTTAAGGAACCTCCCTTATTCACAGTGGGATCCACTCTATTGAGCTTCTGGTATTTGCACTATAGACATTTATATCTGATCTGTCTACTTAGGATCATTTTATATTTGCTAGACAATAGTAGATATTTTTATGGCATGAGTCCCTCAGCTTTACTTTGGAGAACTACCTGAAGGAAATTATAGCACAGTGAAAATTCTAACATTCTTGAAATATCTCTGTTTCTACTAGAAGTTGAGGATGACTAACTCATCTGTAGACACTGATATTGGTTGGATAAGTTAAACTTCCAGTTTTATTATATCAGCATGATGTTATGACTGGACCTGAAGTAAGTTAGCCATGCTTTGAGCAGAGGGTTACATTAGATGACCTCCAGACATTCCTTCCAACCTAAATTATTACATGATTTTTTTTAATCCTATGACTTCTAGATCCAAATTTGATACTTTATTATAATTACTTTAAGAAATGACATAAATTCCTCTTGACACTTCCCCCTTAGGTATTTATAAGCATTGATAAAGTCCCTTTCAGTCCTCTCTTCTGCAGGTTAAACAGACTGAGTTCACTCAGCCTTTCCTCATAAGAGAGATGCTCGAGTTCTCTGATCTTCTTTGTGGCCCTCCACAAGACACTCTTCAGTAGTTCTTTGTCTTTCTTAAACTGGGGAGTCCAGAATGGAAACACCCTGTACCCTTATCCCAGTCACTGTTAGATATGAATTCTTCGTTATGATATTGGGATTTTGTTCACTTACCTGCATTGTCTAATCACATTTAACAGTCATACATTGTTATCATTAATGATAATACCTGGCTTACACAGTAGCAGTACATATTACAGTCATCGCTGTTGTGCTTTAGAAAGAAACCTGTCTCTGTCTTGTACATTTTTTTCCTTCAAGTACTCAGAATATGGATTCTCATTAAACAATTAGCATAAAATATTTTATTGTGCATTAGCTAATTTACTCAGAGGTGTGTCTTTAACATTAGTTTGGGTACATTAAAGTGTGAGCCTGTGAAGTATAGCTGTTGCTTGATTTAAAGCTGATATTTGAAAATAGGAAAGCACCTAACCTACAGTCACTGATGGAAGAAACTGAAAGTAAAAATCGGTGGATCCAAAGACCAAACTTTTAAGTATTTACTTAGTGGTAAATGTAACCTTAGCCATTTGTTTTTCTTTTTTAAAGATATACCCAAAAGCTTTTTTCCTAATTAAACTAAAAAAATATGTATCCTTTTTGTACAGTTATTTTTCCAATATATTATTTACTCCAATGGAAAAAAAAAAAGCATGGAAATACTTTATCCATTTTTAAAACATATTTAATTCTTTTCAATTCCATAAATAGAATAACAGGAACAAAGGATGTGGTGTTAATATTTTCATGATGACACCTCCCTAAATATTTATATTTTTTATTTATTTACTATCTCTTGGTCAGTTGTTCTGTAATACTTGTTATAACCAAAAAGTTTATTTTTCCGTTATTGAAAACAGTGAGATAAACACCACTACACTGAGAGATAGGCCAAATATACAGCCAGATGAAAAGATAGTGCCACTGCTTGATTAAACAAGGGTAACACTGATCATTCTAGTCATCTCTTTTTTGACGTCTAGCGTCATTATTCTATGTTTGCGGCTGAAAATAAAGACATCTGTCATTTTTATGCTTACGTGGTCTTGGACAAAACTGCCTCTGTTTTTCACTTGACAGAGGAGAACACAGCTCACCTTACCACAGAAATCCTAGGATAAGACTTTCAACATCAAGTCTTTTTGCCAGATAATAGCTTTTCCATGATCAAAGCATATAATGGATGTGGTAGTCATGTTCACGTTCACTCTGTTTCGCAGACAATGGAAAGAAAAAGGAAAAAAATTAGCCCAATTTGTTTCTAGATGCCTGATTTTCACTGGCAAATACTATTTCTGATCAAAGATGTAAATAGCAGCATTTGTATAAATTCCCTTGTTGTCACCAAGTCCGCTAATAAATGTTTTTACTTTGAGCTCTCTTGAAAATGTTTTTTCCCAATGTAACGATTCAAGCATTCCTTTTAAAGAGATCATTTTCTTGCTTTCTCTTTTTTCCTCTAAAGCCCTACAGGAAACTAAATAAATATATCATGTTTAGAAATGTAGTCACTGAAATGCAATCATATTCATAAACGTGATTACTGATGATTAAGGAATATTTTAAACCTTTCAGGTTTTCTCTTATTGAGCAATATAGCAAGCAGTAAATTTATTCAGCAAGAGTATTGAAAATGACTGCCCACTTAGCAAGATATTTTTTGTTGTGAGAACCATATATTTGCAGCTACTGAAAACTGGTCTGCGAAAATGAAGTATGAAAAAACTACTTCTGTGTATACCAGCTAAACATGTGCAGTTTAGCAACCTCATCAACAGTGTATTTTGATTGTATCGGTAATTGCATGTATTCATTCACAAAGTATCGTACTATTAAACCAGGTTCATTGGCTTTTTATTGACTATAAGACATTTATTTTACTAAAACTTGCTTATGTGCTGAGTTAAGCTACTGGAATTAATTTCTGAATGGGTATATTATTTCATAGTTTTCAGCACCCTTGATGCAAGGTGATGCAAAATTGTGATCACACAATAAATTTAGAAAATAATATTCAAATCCTTTATGGTTTTAACTGTACTTTTGAAGTAATTTATACTTTAATTACTTTTAAGATTATGAAAAACATTTTAATACTTCTAAGCAAGTCTTATCTATAGTAACTACTCTTCAGGATGTATCTATCTAATCAACCCATATGTTTCTTAATATTGGAAGTTTTTGTTTGTTGGTGGTGTTTTCAACACTATTGTACAAAAAAATGGGGTGTTATTCATTTATTTATTTACTTATTTAGTTATTTATTTATTAAAAGGAAGCTAGTCAGTTAAGACTAGACTCTGACTTTAAAAATGTCACAAAAATTTATGCCGATTGACATGTTCTTGTTCCAGAGAGTGACTATGACTTCCATATTAATTTCCATCAAATCCCCTGTTACCTAAAAAACTGTTGGGGTGTCTATTTTGGGGCTCCCTGTATGCCATCTATGTAGCTGCTTTTATTTGGAATGATGACAAGAATTCATGCAGAAACATCTATTGTATTTTGTATATTTCAGAAGAGTCCAGTCAGCTAAACATGCTCAAATCACTCAGGTAACATCAAGTTCTTCAGTTTATATCACAGAAAAAAGCAAATTGAACCACTTGCTAGGTGTGAGAAATTTGTTTGTGGAATTTCCAAATTCCATCAAAATCACACCACTGCTCTGAAAAAAAAATGAAAAAGTTGATACTGTACTCAATGAAAACAAAAGTGTTCCCTATTAAGAGAACTAAACCAAAAATAATGCATGGCATTGACTAGAAATGTAATCTCTGTTGGTATTTGAAGCTGAAAACACAGGTAATAATTTCTTCTCTGACTTTTATAACTTACACCAGTATTTTTTCAGAGAACTTCTGACATTACCAAGTTCTTGGATAACGTCCATCAGCTTCCACATGAAAAATACAAGTTCTTCATATATTATTTAAAAATAAAGCTAAATATAATGATATAAGCAATTCTTCTGAGACACAGCTGTGTAGGTTTTGGCTAGGATGTAGTTAATTTTCTTCATTGTAGTTAGTGTAGAGATATGATTTTAACTAATGCTGGAAACAGTATTGATAACTCAGGGCTTGAGTGAGTAGCTTTGTAGCGCTTAGTTGCCAACTGGGGTAAAACTACAGTCTTAAAGGAATCGTCTGAAATGCTTCCTTTAATTGTATGTGTTCTCAAATTAGTATTTTCTGCACCTCACAAAAATACTGGGTAATTCTGTAATTGTTCTGGGCATTCAAAGGAATCTCGTGTGTATTATGGACATACATGTCATAACAAGTGAAAAACAAATGAAGAAATAATTTTAATGACATAATTCACTATACTGCTTAACAGGATAAATTTATACTATGCATTTTTATTCATATCAATTTATTTTTATTATTTTATAATTTTACCTAAAAACTCTAGTTTCCTTCATAATCTCTTTATAGTCTTACATTCACCTTTCTCTTATTTACCATCATCCTGATATACTATTTGTAATCAAGATAGGAAATGTTTTGGGAATATATAGTAAAATATATTGTTACTACTAATATTAAGCAATGCATATTAATGCAATCTGCTTTGTTGCAACTAATTTATCTCTAGTCATCCACTGTATTTTTGACAGAAAATTATTTTAAGACAATGTTATTTACTAAGAGTGTATTGTTTAAAACAAATTAATAGCTTATCTAATCCTTGCCTCTTAAAGATTTGTTACAAAGGATTTGTATTCTAATTTGCATGTCTAATTCTTTAATCAATAATTAGAACTAGTTCTTTTAATTTGTATGGCTTACAATTATGTAAATATGCAATACTATACAGATATACCTTCATATCTGCGTACATAGGCATATAACATATACAAGTATATTTATTTACGACAAACCAGAATTCAACAAGCTTCTCTGACAGTCCTGACAGTCATTTAAAATGAGCTTGACAAATAATTTACATTAAGAGCTTAACTGGTATGCCCTCAGCAACACACTAAGTATTACTAACCTTACATAAAATGTCATTACTCTGCCAACTAAAGCAAGTTTTAACACTCAGTTTTCAATATTGCTTTTTCAGCTTCTTGGTTTCTCCCACCATTATTACAAAAACATGCTTAAACCTGACTTGCAACCACATTAATTTATGCGACAGTTATTCGCAGTTGTATAATGGATGGATTTCTGCCCACATAGTTTTACACAGATGGGTGGTATGGGACTCACCTGATAGGGATGAGATGGAGCCATAAAAATGGAGTCATTTTGCATTTCTAATAGCAGAACAATACTTTCATAATAACAAATGTGTAGATTTAGACAAAAATCATACAATCCACTGGAACTGAGAAGGCAGCTGGGACCTTTGGCAAATGTTGCTATTCTTGTCTGTCATTGAGTGTTTATTCTAAAAGCATCTGTCGCACTGCAGGCAACTTTTTTTCTGAGTGAAGAACCCTGCGTGTTAAGTACCTCACATTTCCTTCAAAAACAGCATAGAAACTTTCTTGATTATGAACATTTGTCTTGTGTATGAGGCAGGAGATAAAATCTAACAAACATAAGACTACAAATATGCTATATGTTTTTCCATCTGGAAATGAAAATTGATTGTTCAATCAACAACAGTTTGGGATTCCAATGCTGATGTTCATATATATAGATTTATTAGTCTACAGCTAAAATATTTATTTCTTTCACAATAAAAATTCTGTCCTCTTTGTGTCTTCTTTCATTTTCTTCTTTATTATGAATAATTAAATGAACTATGAAACATTTTAAAACTACAGAGCAAGATTTCCTCTAAGTTTGGCTGTGTATTGTCAATAAATTCATTGACTATTTTTTTCTTTCTAGATGCTTGTTAATCACTGAGGGATAAGCACTTTTTGATAAAGAAAGAGGAAGAAGTCGTTTTGGGAGGCATTTTAAGTAGAAAATAATGCAATAACTACTCATGAAAGATACTGCATTACAGAAAAATTTAGAGAGCAAACTGATAATGTTTCAGTCATCTTAGAGGGCTTGTTGGGTTTTTTTATGGATCATTTATGACTGCACTTGTGGATTGGCTATTATCTCTTTCACTGCATGTTCTTGAGAAATTGAAACTAACATTTTAAACTAAAACTTCAAAAGATAATTTTTGAATTCCACTGAAATTTTGCTTTTGTGCCTTTTCTATTTTTTTTTTTTATCTTTTAATACACATCTTCCTGAACAGTAAAGACACCATTCTTGTATGTCCTCATTGATTGGTAGTGCTACTAGGCTTTCCAGTCTTGAAGCGTTTGTTTAGGTTTTTCAGCACTTCTAATGGTTATGGTACATATGTGGGAGACATAAATACCATGTTCTCTAATCTTTTAGTCAAAACATTCTTTCATGACAAAAAAAGCCAATTGCATGTTTGTTCACAGCTCCTATCTCCCACACTGTTTCTCTTCCAGAAAATGTCTTCAGAAAGAATTTTTGTTACAATTGTTCAAAAGAGTATGTGATCTGAGTTTTGTTTCACCTCTGGAACAATATAAACTTTCTTCAATAATACTTTGCAGGTAATATGCATTCATATTCCTCAAGTTTTTTTTATTTTTTTTAATAGTTAATGTTATTGTCTAATTTGAATGTTAATTTAGAAAAAAAATGTATACAAATACCTAAGAAAGCTATAAGGCAGCAGCTAGTTCTTCTGCTATTTTCCATTTCCTTTCCTCTTTCAAGCCTAATACTTAAATAAGTACTGAAAGACACATATTGAAACGGGGAAGAGAAAAAGTCTGCCTTCAAAAGCTTTAATCATGTTCAAACCAAGAAACCTGAAAATAAGCCAGTCATTTATTTTGAATACTGTGTTATTCTCGTGTTTATCTTTAGCTAGATATTTGACTCAAGGTAATTCATAGTTTCACGAGGCTGTAAATTCTTCATAATTTGTAAAACTGATGCTCTTATGACGGTTCTGTCAGAGAAAAAAAAAATCCCTGAAAATACTACCAGTTCTTGATGAATAAAGAAAATGATCCAACTTCACCCTTCCATCATTCCAAAATACTTTAAGTAATTAAAAGTTCCTCTTCATCATCTTGTTTTGTGGCACTGATTTGACTCATTTAGATTATCTGAACCAGTAACATGGTAGGAAATTATTTGTTTTTCTTTCTTTTTTTCCTCCCTACTGGGCTAAATTATTGCTGCCATTGGGAGCTTAACTGTCCATCTAAAGTCAGTAATATCAGTAAGATCTCACTTCACTTAACAGAGGATGTAATATTGCACTGTCCATGTCTATAATATAGGCTAGACTGGAAATCCAAGTAGGTTTGTCATGGTGATTTGTTATAAGCATGAGAATATTGCTTTTTTTGATGTATGTTATTAGCCAACATTGGGAGTCCAGCAGATTTTATCAGTCATGAGAAGAAACTTCATCTAAGGAACTCTTTAATTTTATGCAGTACTGTTAATTTATAAATTGGCCTTGGACATCCACAGGGATGGGACTTATATGACTTCTCTGGACAATCTGTTCCAGTGCCTCACCATCCTCATAGTAAAAAATTTCTGCTTAATATCTAGTCTAAATATACTTTCTTTCAGCTTAAAACCACTACCGCTCATCCTGCTACTGCAGTCCCTGATAAAAGATCCCCTTGCCAGCTTTTCTGTAGACCTGGAGTCTTCTCTTTACTAAACTGAACAACTCCAACTTTCTCAGCCTGTCCTCATATGGAAGATGCTCCAGCCCTCTGATCATCTTTATCACCCTCTTCTGGACTTGTTTTAACATATCCATATCTTTCCTGTGCTGAGGACTTCAGAACTGAATGTAATACTCCAGGGGAGGTCTCACAAGAGCAGAGGGCCAGAATCCCCTCCCTCAATCTGACTCTCATTTCTTTTGATGAAACCCAGAATATGGTTGGTTTTCTGGGCTGCAAGTACACATTTCTGGCTGAAGTTGATCTTCTGATCCACCAGCATCCACAAGTCCTTTTGTTCAGAGCTACTCTCAATCCTCCTAGTCTGTATTTGTGCTTGGGACTGTCCCAATCTCAGTGCAGGACCTCGCACTTGGCCTTGTTAAATTTTGCGAGCTTTGCGCATCCCCACCTCTCAAGTCTGTCAAAGTCCCTCTGGAGGGCTTTCCTCCGGTTTGCCTGCAGTACTACACAGCTTGGTGTAATCGACAAACTTGCTTAGGGTGTCCTCAAGCCCACTGCCCTTGTTTGTGACAATTGAAACAATACTGGTCCAAATATGCCCCTATAGAACGCCACTCATAACCGGTCTCCACTTAGAAGTTGAATTCTTGATCACAGCTCTTTGAGAGCAACCATCCAGCCAATTCCTCATCCACTGAGCGGTCTACCCATCAAAGCCATATCTCTCCAATTTAGAGACAAGAATGTCATTCAGTACAAAGTCAAGTGCTTTGCACAAGTACACGTAGCTTCATAGACTTCTTCAACAGTTAATGGAGAGAGAATTATTCTAGTAAGGAATTGATTTCAGTAGTTGTTTGCTTCTTTTGCTCTATACTTACAAATATGGGATGCGGTAGATCTAATTTGTGGGCAGCCAGATTTAGGAAAATTTTGTTAGCACCAGATCTGTGTATATTTATGTAGAATTTTTACATTTCAAATGATCAATTTTTATCAATACATTTATGAAGGTAAACATCTACCATCAGGGAAACAGATGTATAAGCATATGGATGAACACGCAATGTAAGTAAAATAATATAGATGCAAGGTCTTGGAAAAATATCTATGTTTTCTCTATTTATTCACATTTTACTGGAGACAAGACTGGAGTCAAAATTGTCCTGCACATATTTTTTTTTAACCTGAAGGAGTAATTGGTATATTTTCAAATTTTAAAATTAAAAGGAGTCCTAGTTTATTTTACCCAACACTCCATCCCAGGATTTTGAAAGAGAATGAGTCAATTTTCTTTAATTTATTTCCAACATATGAAATGAAAGAATTGACATACTACTGCTGCAAGACCTGTACATCTCCACCAGTTGGGAAGAGTTGCATAATTTTTATTGTAATATCAGCTTGTGATAATTGTTTGAGAAATATTATGGAGGTTAAGAAAAAAGGAACTACTAACAGCAGTTACTGAAGGATATGGAGCTATTAACTGCAAAAATAAACACTATCAAGCTGCAGAAGTGCTGTCGCTGTTGAAACGGACATGACATATATGAAGATCAAACAGGAATCTCTTTATTGTTTCTCACAGCTGGCTTTTATATATTTTTAGCATATACGTGCTTTAATATCACTGGCACTTATTTCATATACACAAGAAATCATTGGCCACAGTCACATATCAATCTCCATCCAAACTCATCCAAGTTCCTTGTCTTGTTGTTTCATGAGATCTCTCAGCTCATGCAACTTGTTTGGTTTTGTCCCATCGGGGGATTTCCACGTTCTCACGGGTACATGACAATCTGGTTGATATCAAATACCTCATGCTCTGCCAAGGGATCTGCAGGCCCACTGCAGTTTCCCACAAAGTACTCCCTCCTTATGCATGATGCTTTCTCAGAAACAATACTACATTGGTTCATACTCTTCTTTCAAGCAAAGAATATGGAAAAATACTCTTGAGAGTTTTATTTGCCTCAAGCATTTGTAATACAAAATATATTGCAATGTGTTCAAAAGATGCTTCAGGCCTGATCAGCTACTTTCTGAATAGATTTTTACTCTTTCATGCATAAAATTTTGCAGTATCTACGTGAAAATAATAAAGTCTCTCCTTGATAACAAATTAACAGTAGAATAAGTAGTTGTCCTTTGCTTCTTTTTTTCTCCCACAAAAGCTAAGAAACAACACTATCATCTTACTTGTTATAGCTGCCAGCAAAATAGTGGTATTTGTCCCAAGTCACCACACAGCCATATTTGAGAAATTAGCTGGTAATTACCACAAGGATATACATAAATTACCAGGGGGCATTACTTACTGGCTCACAGTTTGTTTCAATCTTTTGTGATGACTGTCCAATATACAGTATTTGAATTTTGAACAATATTGAACACAGCATATGAAAATCAGTGTCAAAAGGCAAGATAATTTGACTTATATTTTACTTTGATAAGCCTAACTAGAGAAAATTGTATATTAAGTATTTTCTCTGAAGTTTATTACAAATCCAGACTTTGCTGCAACAGTACAGTCTTCTATTGTGGAAACATGTTCTGGAATTATATACTGAATTTTCATCAGTCACAGTTAAAGGCATTTAGATCTAACTGGTAATAGTTTAAGAATTATTAAGGTCATCAATCTACTAGATTATTTTCTTGTAAGAAAAACAAGAATTGGAAAAAAAAAGAGCTTGTTGTTTGGCTAATTGAAGGCATAAACAGAAACAAATTTAATTAAACAAATGGGCCTGAAATGACCAGTAAAAAACTTAGTCTCTAAGTTATGTAGTGACTTGTTTTCAGAGTTCCAAGGTTCTGAAACAATTTTCAAACTAATTTCTTGACCTGTTATTGTTCATATAACAACACTGAATATAGGAATGAATAACTGCATGCACCTGCAATAGTACTTAAAGACACCACATGTCCCTTTCCTTTGTTAAAAAAGTATCATCAAATCAAATCTATCCACCCCTGTTATTTAATAAAAAACTTCTCCGTGAGGGTAATATTTTCTTACTTCAACAGTCAGTATTTGTATTGTCAGTGTATACATACTCAAATAAATGATGTAAATAATTTACATATTAAAGCGCATGTATTCTCTATGTTCATATTCCTAAATGGCTGATTTTTTTTCAGACAGAAGTATTCACAACCAACGGTCTTCTTAAAGAGATTATGAGTGAAAATTTCAGTGAGAAAGGAAAAGACTGAAGGAATTGCAGGAGCAAAAGTATTATCCACTTAAATTAATTTTCTTCCAATATGGTTTTGAAAGGACTTTAAACTATTTTTTCGGTGAACATCAATAAAACAAAAAAAACCGTATTCTCTGCAGGTCACTTAAACTCTAGGTATATAATTTGGTAGTTACATTCTACCTTGTTTTTTCCTATTGTACTTCTATTTTTCTTATGTGTCATTGAACGACCCCCACAAATTTTCCAGTTGTCATCGATGTTCCAGATAATCCTTTCATGCTTGTCTTTAATTCAGGAGGACTTAGGGCTTTTTCTTCAGTAGATTTAAGGAACATGGAATTGTCCTTTGATGGTCTTTAATTTGCATTTACTTCACATGAAATACTGTACAGACTCACAGTTCTTTTTAATGTAATCAACAAATGAAGCCTAAATTGTAAGTTTTACCTTTTGGATAACAATATTTCTAAGTTAGTGTCTCTATTATAGATATTGGCATAGGGAACTTTGGCACATTATCTTCAAAATTAGTTTGTGCTTGCTTAGAAACTCAAAGGCCTCCTTTAGAGCTGAAGTAGTAACAGCAAGTAGCCATGGATAAATGTAGATAACATTTGACTATTTTCATGTACACAATTTGAAGTTTGCCTTTTTCTCATTCCCAGGCCTGCAAAACCAAAAAGAAAAGCCTACCATAAATGCTATAAGATTTGTTTGAGAAGATAGCTGCAACTAGTGTTTGATGCTACTATAAACAATGAAGAAATATTCTATTCGCAATTAGAATAACATAGGTTATTGTTTTTGAGTATCTAGCATGCTATTAATTTAATTTAAGGAGAATCAGTAAAAAAATCTTTGTGGTGTGGTTTAAACCCAGCCATCAACTAAGCACTACACAGATGAGGGAGACAATCAGAAGACTAAAAGAGAAAACTTGTGGGTTTAGATAAAGACAGTTTAATAGGTAAAGAAAAACCTGTGCACACAAGCAAATCAAACCAAGGAATTTATTCACTACTTCCTATCAACAATCAAGAGTTCAGTCATCTTCATGAAAGCAGGGCTCTGTCACACCTGATGGTTACTTGGGAAGACATAACGCCATCACTCTGAATGTCCCCAATTCCTTCTTCTTTCCCCAGCTTTGTATTGCTGAGCATGAAATCATATAGTATGGAATTTCCCTTTGGTCAGCTGGGGCCAGCTGTACCAGCTGTGTGGCCTCTCAAATGCTTGTGAACCCTCAGTCTGCTCACTGGTGAGATGGTGTGAGAGGCAGAAAATGCTTTGACTCCATGTAAGCACTGCTCAGCAAAAATTAACACATCCCTGTGTTATCATCACAGTTTTCAGCAGAAATCCTAAACATACCATCACACCAGTTACAATGAAGAAAATTAACTCTGTCCCAGCCAAAACCATCATACCAGGCTTGAGTTATTAACTCTATCAGAGCTTCCTCTCTATATGAGACTGAGATACCTTGTAAGAAAGCTAAATAGGGCACTCTTGAATCACACTGTAACTTTTACCCAAAACACTATGGGTATTTCCTTTCAGTTCATACCAGGATTGTTGAGACAAGAAGACAGAGGACTCATACGTTCCTCATCTGACTGTGTAGAAACAGGACACTCTGTGCTTCTGCACTCAGACTTGATGTGTTAAAGTGTTCAAGTGTTTCAAAGTTTAGTAATATAAATTGAGCTGGCGTGATGTATTGTTATTATTGTTATTTTGGAATGTCATTGTTTCTTCTACCTTAACAAAAGGGGTTTTACTTTTAAACATACTTCTGGTTAAATATTTTACACTATTGTATTAGTATCTCTGAAAAAGAAAAAAGCCATCTTTCGGAAGATTAGTGTGTTGCACATGCCATAAGAATCATGGTTGTGTTCTTCATACTGAAAGTTTATCCCAGAGTCCTGAGGTAATTGGCTGAAGTGGTAGCCAAGACACTCTCCATAATATTTGAAAAGTCATGGCAGTCAGGGGAAGCCCTGGAAAAAGGGCATCATTTTGCATATTTTTAAAAAGGGTAGAAAAGAGGACCCTGGGTACTACTGACCTGTCAGCCTCACCTCTATGCCGAGGAAGATCATAGAACATTAGAAATTAGAAGGAATTCTTCACACTGAGGATGGTGAGACAGGCTGGTTGGAACAGGTTGATCAGGGAAGTTGTGAATGCCCCCTCCCTGGAAATGTTCAAGGCCAGGTTGGATGGGGTCTTGAGCAGCCTGGTCTGGTGGGAGGTGTCCCTGCTCATGACAGGGAGGTTGGAATATGATGACCTTTAAGGTCCCTTCCAACCAACACCATTCTATGATTCTGTGATTCTGTATCTCAAGATCGTTTCAGAGAATATCATTTCACAAACGCATAGATGGGGAAATTGAAAAAGTTGAAGGATAAACTGTTCCTCTGACTTCACTCGTCTTTTACAGTTCAGCTCTGTATTCAGAGATGGATCAAGCTCGAACCCTAATAACAGAAACCTTTCAGGGCTATTATTCTACCATGAAGATTTTGTACCTGTTCTTTCAGCAAACACACCATGGGTATATACACACTGATTGGCCAGAGATTATTCTGGCTCTCAGTGTCCACAGGAGTGTGTGGCAATCCCCTGTTCTCTTTTTGTACACACGTAGAAGACATACAGTATACTCTCTTCAATACTTCTAATCAATTGAATGAGCTAGAGAACTAATATTCTGTTGATCTTTATCTTCATGATTTAGTTCTGTTTATTGAAGGTCTTTATGATGGGCTGCTCACAATTTTTTACTCTTTTGTTACCACTAAAGGAGCTAGCTGGATGAGCTGGTCTCCTCCGGAGGGTCGAAGTGAATAATTGAGTGTATTCAGGGAAACAAGATTTCAGATGTTGTAAGATATGATGGGAGAAGGAATCTGATGGTGACAGTGATAACACAGGATCCTGCAACTTGCGCAGAATTTGCTGAGAAAGGCAGAGAGCCAGGTCTCAGAGGGAAGCGGTTTATGCAGAGGGGTTTATTCAATTGGTTTTGTTGGGGGGTTGTTATTTTTTCTTTTTCATTTGCTTAATAATAGATTTTAATAAATAAAATATAAAATGAGCTTAAAAGACTGAGTCTTTGCAAGAGGTGGATATAGTAAAAAACCTAGCAATCCCTAGTCAGTTTAGGAACTTACCATTTACTTTTTAAACACCTTGACACCTTGATCTGTGCTCTTATTTCAATAAAGTGACCCAGGCATGACCTTTAAGTTTCCCTTTTATCTGAGGTTGGCTTGCTAAATTCAACATCTAGGTACGGCTTTCGTTTCCTTGACAGGATTACAGTTTGGGTTTTTTCTGTGGAGTTGATGTTTGTTCTTGTAATTATCACAAGACTTGTCACTATAGCCTCAGGGAGGAAGCAGATGCTTCTCTTATACTGATAAGTAAAAAGCAATAAAGAATGGCCTCTCTCATGCCGTCTTTCCTCAAAATGAGTAGATTTTGGTTGAACTGCCCAATGGGCAGTAAAGGCAAAGCCTGTCATTTCCAGATCCCTGAAGATATCTACTTGAGTGTAACTTTAATCTATCAGATAAACTGTTCCCCTACCATTCTCCATTTAAGCTTCAAACTGCAAGTCTTACATTTCAACCTCTACTATTCTTCACTTCAAGAGCTTCTAGTCCCTCCTCAAGTCTAGGAAAGATTGCCAGAATGCAAAAGACACTAATGCAGTGGGAAAAAACAGCTGATGATATGGCACAAAGGTTCATCACAATATTTTTACAGATTAATGATGTACAAGATGTGGTCTCTTGTGATCAAGATTTGACATCAAATATGAACAATAGGTCTGGCACATAAACTATTGACAAACACTTTTTTAGAGGCTTTAAGGGATTTGAAAGTGGCAGTGTGTATCTACTAATCAGATAGCTGAAGGAGGAAAAGATGTCATTTACTAACAGCTTCAAAATATATGCATATATATACATACATATTCTCAAATTCTCTTTGTCTTACAAGAGTTCTAAAATGTGGGACTTTCTAACTGGTAGGAACTACAAGGGGAGGCCATGTGGACCACACACAAAGAAAATGGAACCTCAAATGCAAAGCTAAGAATAATTCTATGGTTAAAAAAAAAAATCAGACTAACAGTTTTTATGTATAAATAACTAAATAGCCGCAAATGAAACTAAGATTCTACTTGCACCACTTCAGTTCATGAACTCTGATGACACTGCTGGCAAGATTGATAACTAGCATGAATATAACGACTGTTTAGGGGATATGCATATTTTCCCCTTGGGAAGTGTGCTGTGGCAATTAAATTCATTCTTACAGGCCCACAACGAACAATACATTTCAGTCACTACTGACCTGAGATTAATTAAAAACAACAACTAACAACTCAGGTTAAATGAAAGAAATACAGGAAATAAAAACGATCTTTGCTGTTTTAATGCAACTTAAAACAGGTCTGCCTTTTCTTGCATAGAAATACCATAACAGCGAGTTGTATCAAGTGAAAATAGCACTTCTGAATTCAGAAAATTTAATTTTTTTCTTAAAAATTAAACATTTAATTGTATTTTCCCCCTTTGGGGGTGTTGTTTTGAGTGGAAGGACTATAAATGGGAAGCATACTTTTTCCATATATAAAATTTCACAGTTATGAAATGCCGTGAGCAAATTTCACTGGAAATCGAGTAATCTAATCTCATGAATTTAATGGTGTTCCCATGTCATATTGCTCAAATATGTTCTTCTCTGTTACTGCAAGGTTCAAATACGCTATTCTTCTTTGCTGATTTGAGACCTACTTATTCTAAGAAAAATATTAGAGTTCAGTATTATTTCATTTCTTATCAAAATTAAAATCCTTATCAATCTAATAAATCAAATCAATATTTTATGTACCTTAATATTCATATTCCTATTTATTTTATTCCTGTTATATGTATACTGGGGTAAATTTTCCAAAACTAAGATTTGCTTTGTTTTTTCGTTGTTTAACTAGAGATACTTTTTTTTTAAAAAAAACCCACATAAATTTTCCAAAATCAGTGATAAAATCAATGATTTTTAGTTTATTAGCCTAGGACAGGATAACTATAGTTTGTAGAATTCAAACATATTAGACTTCTTACGTGGTTACTTCAAGCTGTTTTTAATAACAGCTTATTTTGATTGATAGTTTTGAAGTTGAATCTCACTTTTTCATCTTGCACAGTATTAACATGAAATAAACTGTATAGTCTGTTATGCAAACTAACTAAAACAAAACCTTATTGTTAACAAATTCTCAAGAGAAAGTGTAGCTATTCTACAACATGATTTTCTTTGTTCTGCTAAAATGTTATTTTTGCAAGAAACTAAGAAAATGTTTCCATGTTTAATTATATTGAAGAAGTGATGATAAAATATAGTTTATACATGTCTCCCTCATTATTTTCAGTTTCATTTGAAATTGACCTTTCGTTGATTCACAATGAGATATTTACAAATATTGTCTTGCAAAAAATGGAAGTGAATCAGTGTGCAGACTTACGATAATGCTCATGAGAAACATCAGATATTGCTTAAAACCAGGAGGTGATTTATAGAGAATAATACACAAAAGACTTGATTAGCCAAATGTATCTTTTATGTTACTGTATCTGCATTGATTTTATGACAATTGGTACAGATAAGCCTTTGTAAATAAGAAGTCATACATCCCCTCCATATTCCATATTCCCCTTTAGATAAACCTGAATTTTATATCTGTAATATTTTATGGGCTTGAATAGATGGTGACAGGCACAGTTCAAAACCTATTTGTATGAACATTCCACACAGAGAAATCTAATCATTGTAAAGCAGCTGATTCATTTCAGACCCTAGTTACTGAGTACAAGCACTTTAGATAAAGAAATTAAAAGTAAGAGGATTTTTTTCTTTTTTACTGGTAAAATAACAGTATTTTCCACCTCTTTTACCAGAGAAGGGAGAGAGTGTAAGGTACATTATGTTCAGAAGAAATACATCACTATCTTCAATATGAGTAAAGAAAAAGGCTGAATTTCAATATTTTTATTATTATGATTATTTTTCTTTCTGAACCCTGAGTAGAGAATATATGGCCCAAAAATCAAACTGACATTGGCTGTTTGTATTTGAAGATACTGTGTCTTTCTGAAAAATTATTCACCTAAAGCTGAACTTTTATGTATGGAAAAGGGTTTTACTTTTATTAAGTTTTACTTTATTCTGATTGAAATGACCTATGTTTAAAGACGCTAATTGTTACTATAATTTAACTATTCAGGTAATGCAGATTTTATAAGCCTACTACACATAGAATTAAGTGACCAGGAAATGAAATTAGAGCAGACTGCTATTTGTATGGAAAAATCACTACTTTTCATCTGTCTTAGGAAAGTTACCATCTTCCAGTTAACATCTATTCTGATTGCATTTTCCATAGATTAACTGATATGTTTACCTGCCTTCCCATCTGCTGAGCTGACTGTTTGCAAGTTACCTACTTAAATACTGGCAGGGAGCATAAATTAAGCCATTTGTCATTGTATGCTTGTAAAATGAAAAATATTTTGATGTTAAAATAAGTACATATATAAAACTGCTTCAAAGGAACGGACAAAGAGGTTACTTCTTTATATTTATCAAGGTTAAATGAGGAAAAGATTGGAAAAACTCAAGATTCAAAATCTAAAATCCCATTACGTTTAAACTATCCATTCAGATTTTGAGAACAGCAAAACTGGAAAGCGTCGTTTATGCTTTTTTTTTTCTTATTTGCCTCCTGCAAGGGCAATCACAGCAGCAAATTACTTCCTTTCTCTGTGTACAGAAGGCAGTAAATTCTCCTTAACCCATCCTTTCCAACACAATAAAATCACACCGAATACCTTCTAACTTATTATAATTGCCAAGAAGACCCCTGTCAGAAGTAGGCACAATCTGAATGAGTTTCCCTCACAATTTGACCGATTTGGATTTAGAAGTAACAAATATTAAAGCATTTTATTAGAAAGATTCTATAGCAGTCTAACACAAAACTGCATGGTATACATTTCAGAGAAAATACTTTTGCAATTTATGAGCTATATGTGATGAATATTTACCTATGATTTTTATTAGATACATTTTAATAAAAGATAATTCGGGTGAACATTTCACAGTTGAAAATTTATATGTGTATGGAAATTTGTAAATGGAAAAGAATTACAGATTTCAGAGAAGACATTAAGCTCTACTTTTTTGCTGTTGTTACAAATAATTTTCAGTAATCTTCATTAATATTTTCAAGGAGATAGATATAAGGCAGATTTCAGAATTCTGGAAGTCACTACTTGTGTCTTTACTACGAAAAGAAATTACTTGATAAATATCTAGTTACATATTAATAGTTGTCTTTTAGTTCTATGACATCTGAAAATATTCCTTCTAGGTAAATTAAGCGTTCTCCTTAGCCTTCCTAAATAATTATCTTCTCTGCTTCATTTTTACGTAGCTAGGTAATAGATTATTTAATACCAGGGCATGCAATTATTAGCTTGGACCTAACAATTCCCCGGGCTTCCCCAGCACAGACATACTTATCCCCCAAAATCCTGCTTAGTAATCTGCTGGTTTGACATAGAAACAATAGTATGATATTGTCCTTATTAACCATTATTTAACTCAAAGTTACGCATTTAGCATCTGAAGACTTCAAGGTCAAAAGATAGGCAAATTGTACTAGACTTGCCCTTCAGGCCTCTAAAACAAATATTACTCGCCATCTTGTAGAAAAGAATTTTCCTCCCATTTCAGAAATCTGACAGAGAGAAGAAGAAATGAAGAACAGGCTTAGACAATAATTAAGTATGCAAAACCAGACAGATGAAGCATGTAAAGGAGTCTTCTGGGTCTGGAAGAAAAAATAATAATAATAATTCAGGTTGGAAGAAATCTCTTGAGGTCATGCAGTCCAACAACCAAAAAAAGAAATGGCTTATCAGAACTTCACAATGATCTGAAGCTGAATGAAATGTTATTTCTATATTAAAAAAAAGTGCTGAAAATGCGCAAAATAAGGAACAACATGTCTGGTCTAAAATTAGCACCACACTCCCTTTAGAGTAACTAGTGAATTAAATATTGCTAAATAGGATCCAGAAATGGATTTAAATGCACAATTATCACAAGGAACATGACCAAAACACAAAGTTTCATGCTGCAAACATTCTTGGTTTTTAGAATTGTGCTAGTATATGATTGTAAAGATGATGAAAAGGAAAAGAAAGGCAGGTGGTGGGAGGAAAAAGTGTGTGGAGAAACATACACCAAAAACGGCCTTGGACTGAGGTCACCGACATCCTGCTCCACCTGCTTGTGCCTGCAAGGTGTTGACCTTCACTGCAACACCCACCATGGCAGGTTGAGAGAGGCTGCTGTAGTTAGCCAGAGAGCCCCAGAGACATAGACAGAGAAGAGTGGTTGCTGTTAGTCACACCTCTTGTGTAATACTTGCAAAGGTATAATTAATGAAGATTTTTGTATTAGTTTGGAGTATGATTATTTTTTTTGTAAGTAAGTAATAATAATTGTATTTAGATTTGGCTGTTACGTATTTGCCTTAACATAAAAAGGTTGTGGGGAGGTTTCATCTGTAACAGGGCACAGTTTTTAAAATGTTATAGTATTCTTATATTGAAATTCTCAACATTGAATTAAAAAAAACAACTAAACATACAAATAAATGTTAAATACTTTATGTAGAACAAGATAGTCTACTGTTTTTATTGTATTCTAGAAGTTCTGCTAAGGACATGATGAAAAAGGAGGAAAAGGAAGACTAATCTTATTGAAAAGGCACTTTTAAATATGGGTAAAAATGAGAGTATAAGAAAAGAAGCATGTAAAAATATTAAGGGGTTTGAATAAGACAGCTTGGCAAGCTTGCTTTTCTGCTTATTAACTTACTCTCCCACGAGCCAAGTTCCACAACCTTCTTAGCCTTTGAAGGTTGCAGATGCTTTTTAACAGGACTGGTTATTGACAGAAGATCTTTATAGCCTCTTTTTCTTGTTTAATATAATGGGATAGAGAAGCAATCAAAGTACTCAGATGGAGACTGAATTATAATGAAAAGGAAAACAAAATAGTTTTGTAGAATTTCAAATGCTTGAAAGTGCATGTAACTTTTGTTTTGATCAAACAAACAAAGCAAAAATTGAGGGAAAAGTCTTCCAAACATCATCTTTTATTTCTTCCCCCCCTTCTTAGTGTTAACATGAAAATGTAGCTCTTCAGATCAAAAGTCTATATCCTCTATCTACCTTTGTCATGTACACTTCTCATATTGAAGCCAGAAAGTGAAATATGAAGAATTCTTTGAAGTATGTATGCAATGATTTTTTGGGGCAAGAAGTGTAAGTACTTGCCACTCACATGTCAGTAGTTGTTGCAAAATTCGAGACACAGCAATCCTCTTATAAATATAAGAGAAGGGCAAAACAGATTTATGCATGTTAACCTGTCTAACCAACTCCTTAACTTGGAAGAACATCGACTCATTTAGACAGAACACTCTTGGATACCTTTATAGCATCAAATGTTTGGAAGAGTTTAACATGAATAATAGTGCTTCAAATGAATGCATTTACAACAAAACACAAATCAATTGTGCACATCCCACTCTGCAATGTCAATGCTATTTTTAGAATTAGTGATGATTTTAGTTCTGCAATCTCCACTACTCCACTGCTACATTACTTGGAGCAAAATTCTTATGAGAAGCAGCTGAGGAAACTGGAGTTGTTCAGTCTGAAGAAAGGGAGACTGAGGGGAGATCTTATTCCTCTTTACAACTACCTGAAAGAAGATTGTAGTGAGGTGGGTGTTGGTTTCTTCTCCCAAGCAACAAGCAATAGGAGTCTCGAGTGGTGCCGGGAGACATTTAGTCTTGATGTTAGGAGAAATTTCTTCACTGAATGGGTTATCAAGAAGTGGAACAGGCTACCCAGGGAAGCAGCTGAATCACTATCCCTGAAGGTATTTAAAAGATGTGTAGATGTGGCAGTTAGGGATGCGGTTTAGTGGTAGAGTTGGCAGATTATTTATATTTATGTTTTATGATTGGACTCAACGATCTTAAAGGTCTTTTTGAACCTAAATTATTCTCTGTTTCGTGATTTTGTCATTCCCTTCCTCAGGAAGAACTTAAAAAAAAAAAACCAGAAATGCAGTATGGATAACTCCAACGTGCACCTCTCTGTGGTCTACAGGGAAATACCTCTTTCATTGCTATCTCTTCCATAAGATGCAAAAAATACCTGCTCCACTGTAGTGTCTTCCATGAGCTGCAGGTCAGTATCTCCCCTGTACCTGGAACATCTCCCTCCTTCTTCTTTGATCTTGGTGTTCACACCGTTGCTTCTGACATTTTTTTACCTCACTCTTCACTGCTTTGTGGCATTTTTCCCTTTCTTCAATACCTTTCCAAAGTAACCTTCTTTCTATGGCCTCATTGAAGCTACGCTAACATATACCAACTAAAGATGTGAGCCAATACAAATGGTATTGTCAGTTGTCCTCACAGGTATTATGCTCACAAACAGTTAAACAAATATCTTGAGCTTTCCAAAGTTTGTTGTTTTCATTTCTTTTGTGGGTTTTTTTGTTTTCTGTTTTCTGTTTTCCACATCTAAACATAGTCCATAGTCCTGGGGAAAACCAGGGTAAATAGAATGAAGCAAAAATGTTTTTAATATGTTTTTCAAAATACTGTGACATATGGATAATTAGCTAGCAAATGAGTAATAGGAAAGCTAGAAAGATGATATCAGCTAGCATCATTCATACAAAATGTACTTCTAAATAATTGCTCTTCTTTGTAATTGCTTCCCTATGCCAACTAAGAACCAAGCAATTAATCAGGCTGGACACCTGATTAAAGAGACATAAACAAAAACAACAGGAAAATCAGAACATATCCTAATGAATCAAAGGAAAACTTTTATTTTTTTTTAAAAAAGAGGCATATTGTATTTTAATTATTGTTCATCCAGCATTTAATTCAAGTCAACTACTCAATAAGTCTGTATATTTGAAAACTGTGTCTCTGATTAAGTTATGTTTTCATCCTTACGTTTTAGAGTAATATAAAGGCTGCTTTTCAGAAGAAATTATAAATCTGGTCAAACTAAGCAGTTTTCCTTATTATGCTTTAACATCATACAATGAAATGTTAAAAAATTAATTTTAGATTAACTTCTCATTTAGAGAAAAAGCTACTAAACTCATCTTCTCCAGGTGTCTTAAATTCTAATTACCCTCTGACCACAAATCTGTAAAATTTTGAACTAACAAAACAAAAAGCTATAAAGAAAATGTTTTCTTATGTCCGTGTTCAAAAAAACTTTCAAAGACATGCCTAAATTTTTTGCTATTCTTATTTGGAAAAAAAAATGTTATTTGGATTTAAGAAAAAGGTTTATTTCTTGGGTGAATCAGAACTTTTAATCAGTATTTAAATTTCATTTCTAAGCCCTAACTCTGAAGAAAATCCAAGGTCGCTTGTATGTAATTGACACACTTTTGTGGATGCTCAGCTTAGCGTTACAATTGAGTAGAGAGACTTGGCAACCTCCTGGGATGCTAGAAGATGATTTTGTAGAGACCTATGAGAGAATCACTTAATTCTGTTGAACAAGACTAAAAACAACTGTGTGTTCTGTGACTAAAACCATGAAAAAGATAAAATTCAAAGTTTCTTGAATGCGTTTTATCAGACTATATCAGAAGACAAATTCTCATCACAAAGAATTCCCTCTTCTAATGGTTCCTAGTGACTTCATAAACCTTATTAGTTTCAAAATATACATTTGTCTGAGCAAATCAAGCTTGAAAATCACTGTTTATCTCTAAGTTACAGATCAAGTAGAAGAACTCTCATAAACAGAGGTCCTCATCCAAGAGAAATAGTGTTCATTTTCAAGGTTTCTCATTCAGGAACTTTAATGCTCTGTGTGGGAGTGATTAGTGTTAAGCAAGGGTGGCCACCACTGTGAGTGTGGTGATGGGAATTGCCACTGTTACTTAGGCTAAAAAGAACACCCTGAGCAGAGTTTAGAATATCCTTGCTCTGCTCCAGCTCCACCAGGAGAGAAACAACCTGGAAGCAGTCCCACCAGCCTATACCCATTATCCCACATATATGTCAACTTTGTTTAGGTAACAACAGCTACCAAAGCTTGTTCTTCCAGTATTCTGATGCTGACAAAATGGGACCATGATATTATTGTATTATCCTGGAACCTGGATGAAGGCACCAATCTGTGTTGTTTTGTGGAGGACCCTGGCCCGGGGACACCTAAAATGTTTTGCCCTTGGCATTCCAGCAGTTACAAGCAGCTTTCTGTTTATCAGAAAGGTCTAAACTGCTCCCTCTGATTCCTTGGAAAATATTCTTTTCCCTCCCTACAACTGAGTCTCAGTTTATGTCATAAAACACAAAACATTAAGAAGTAGCTCTTTAAACAGAGAAAAATTAGATCCACTACTGTGAGATTTATGAAAGAAATAAGGTTGTTAACAAATATCCTTGGATGCACAATGTTACAGGGTAAATTTTTCTACTATTTTTACTTTTCACACCAGGATATTTAATAACCTATACTGAAAAAACTCCAGTCTGTTTAGACCCTCTGCCGCATCTGTCATTTGGCTTTGGACCTTCTTTGCATTGAAGATAGACTCCTGGTCTTCTACCTATCTTTGCCCTTCAGCAGACTTCCCATTTTTTTCTGTCTTTACTGAAAACTAATAGGGATGATTGAATTCTTCTTTAAAATATTTCTGTAATAATAGCAGAAAGATAATAATAGTGGGAAAAATCTTGAATTAAAAAAGAAGGATTTTCATTTGAATTACAAACTGTATCTCCCATTAATATAAACAGGATTAGAAAGGGTGACATACATGAAAAAACTGAAAGGACAAAGCCAAAAAAGGATTTTCATTTTATCCACTTAGTTGTTACAGAATGTTTGAACTCATAAGAAAAAAAAAAAGAAATGCTTGCTGCAGTAGAGATGTGGTTAGTATCTTAAAAATATGCAATGAGTCAAAAGTTCAATAGAATTTTAACAGCAAAAACCAATAGTAGAATTTGAGCAATAAGAGAACTGAGGAAAAATACATTTAACCACCAACATAGGTGTGCAATTGATGTCTGTGATTTAAGATATTAAAGATACGTTCTTTTCAAATACACTTTTTGATGGACATGTAAGACGAGAATATTTCTATATTCTATGTGTCTTCAGCAAGTAGACTACAGCAGTTATTTATATCCTAGAGATAAAAATAAATATATAGTGTGCAACAATAAATACATTAAAAAACATTTTTCAAAGTAAGTTTTCAGAATGCATATGTTCAGACAGCAAATAGAATATTTTGGAGCAGCCATGTCACACAGTGTTACCGGGAAGGGCCTTCCGTGACACAGTAAAGTATAATTATACTGACGTGATTAGATTTCCAATTCCTAAACATTAAAAAGTGGGCAGGTTTGAATCTATGTTGGGACTTACTTTAGCGTAAGTATATAGAAAAAGTTGAGTAATTCAGCGGCTAATTTGACCTCTACTGAAGGTAAGTACATACAAAATGACTATACCAATACTGACATTTCCAGTGCCACTATGACCGAAATCTCTCTTACATCAATAGCTCAGCTCAGGTTTCCAAAGAAAACCTGAGGCTTTTATTTCTAGGGTACAGCTCTGTTCTAACTGACGTTACAGGCAAGACTTTCATTGCTTTAATGAGACTAAGATTGTGTTTTTGCTTTCTATCATGCAATTCTTCACATGGATTTCTTTTTCTTTAACAAATATTACAGTAGCTAATTTTCTAGTATGCACAGTGTTGCAATATATTGTACCATAAATTTAAGAAATTAGATCATTTTTTTAGAAGAATCTTCTCTCTGAATGTATTACACCTTAGAATATAAAAGTATAAAAATGAATAAAACTTGTTCTGAAAAACAACAAGATTTTGTTAGTTGTCCAGAGGCAAAACTTATTTTCTATGTGAGGTAAAATTTTTAAAACTCTTCATGGGAATATTTTCCTGAGAAACTCTGGAAATGTATTTTGCATCTATATTAACCATTTACCATTAGATACCCAGGCTGAATTAGTTTATCAGGATCTCTGCTGAAACTATCTTCCTCAGTGGAAGATTCACTCCAAGAAGCAATGCATTCTGTCTAGTTAAACACATAACACTGCAACAGGGAGAGTCTTGCCTGGGGAGAGCACCAATGCTCTTTTCATTGACTAAGGATGGATTTAACGTGATTGTTTCTGAATAACCATCTACTTTCAAAATGTCTCGTATTAGGTGAAAGGAATCCATCTTTAAGGGCACAATCAAATATATTAATTATTTTATTAATCATTTCAGTTGATCTAGCATTTAATCTTAAACTCCATTTTCAATTAACTCTTAACTAATATATTAAGTGTACTTAAGGAAAATATTAAAATAATATAAAATAATATTAAGAAATCAAAAATCTTTCTATAGAAACTATGAATGGACAATCAGATCTTCAGTCACCACGAATAAGTATATTCAATCTACTCAGTGCTATCATAACACTGTAATATTTGAGGAAGTCCAGAAATAAATCCAGTTTTCTCTTTATGTTAAAGTTTCACAAAGGTGTCGTAATGATAATTGTGACAAAACTCAAGCGTGTGTCTCTTGCTGCATCATTGCATGTGAGCTGCTCACTGAAAGTCACTTGCATGCAATTTCAATCTTTTCTACAGTTTGCATTTTTACAGAAGTATTGGAATTTTTTTACTAAAAAGAGCAATTTTTTTGTAAAAGTGTTAGCAGAACCAACTCTTTGGCACTGGCATACAGAAAGAGAAAAACATTAGCATTTAGTATTTCCTTCGAATTGATTGAATTGAATATGACTACCTAATCAGATTAAATTTTATTTCTTTTTTGCTCAGTCTTTGTAAAGAAGAAACCCAACTGGAAATCTTCAGTTTCCATAAAGCAGGTGGGATATGAGTAGCAGCAAAGATTTTTTGGCAAAGGTCCTTATCTGAGCTCTGTACATGCAGAGTACAACTGAGTATCTTCTTGTGACTGCCAAAGGAATGACCTGATGCAGTGAAGAAGCCAGGAGCCAGACAGGCTGAGAGTAACATGCAGTCATGTCCCTCCACAGCAGGCAGGTACCCAGCCTTTAATCTAGTTAATTAGAGTTACAAAAAATAATTCTGTTATAACTCCTGCACCACAGCTGAACCTTGAAAATCTAGATAATCTGTGATGTTCCAATAAAAAAAGTGAGACCCTCTGAGTACTTCTGAGGCCATACATGGTTACACTACATGATAGTAATGGATAAATCTCAATAGGTAAACTCTCATAACTTAACTCTTACCCGATCTCCAAACCAGTTATGAAACAGAATAATGACAAAAGTGGCAGGACTGCATATTTTCTGAGGTTATAAATAATGTACAAAAATATTTTATTCTCATATACTTTCTTTCTGTAGCTAATACAATTCAAATATTACTTTGATTTTAAAAGTATTTGGAGTTTCTGCCTAATTTTGTCAAAATTTCAGGTTAGTTCATTTTTTGGTAATGATTACTACTTTATTCTTCCATAATAATTAAGGAATGAGATGAATAATCTGCTAGCCATCTTCAAAAAAAGGAAGAACAGATCGCCCACTGTTCTTTGGCATTGGGAACGTTGCATGTCGTGCAAAGTCTTGCAAGCATCTGCTTAAAAATATGAGCATGACTGTATAATGAATTGAACTATGTTTGAATCAGCCCCTTTCAGTGAGTAAATGAAGACTTTGGAGAGTGCCTGGAAAAAGCCAGTTTTCTTTTATGACCTATGCTTTGTCACGCCATTACTAGTTGCAGTTTAGAAGGGAATCATTAAGCTAGGAAATTGAATACATCATTAAAAATGTTCTGTTTTGAAATATGAAGCATCTAATTCTTTATACAAAAGCAAAAATATGTATATATATCATAATGGAAAGACTCCTCATCCCTTAAGGACTTCCTGGCAGAATTGAGGACCTAATATATTTATGAGTGCAAAAAGGGCTATATTATAATTATAAATTTATTCTAAATGGTACATGAATTTCTGGTGTGATACTTTTGGGTTTTGTTGGGGTTTTGTGGTTTTTTTTGTAAGCAGGGGTGGATACATAAAACTGCTTCCATCTTATTTTCATGTTGAAGATTTAGTCACTTTTTCATATACAAATTTATGAGAACTAAATTAATGTATAAATAATACTTTCATATAAGAGGACAAACTAAAAGACTGTAACCATACTGTAGAATCTAAATTTATATGATTTATTTTCAAACTTTAAGTTCTGTAACATGGATTTGATTTTAATTTTCATAAAATACTTCCAAATTGTCTCTGACACTGTCATCTGGTCTTTATTATAGTACTCCTTTCAGAAACAATGTATCTATTTCCTTGAATAAAAAAAAGTAATTAACTTTGTAGTAATATATAGTCTTACATAATACATATGTGTTTTCTGTTTATCTGTCTAGTGGTATATATTGTTGTTAGTTCGTGAATTGGAATTGAGAGACAGACTGATAGGTCACTCAACTGATTATTTTACAGATAATTAACCCTTTAGTTGTGTTGTTTGCCTGTGGTCATGTTTGTTTCAATTTCTTATATATGCTGTAGATGATTAAATCAAAATAAGTTCTAAATTGAAAAAAAATCATTCTTGTAAATCATCAGTATAACAATATGTTCATTGATATCCTATTTTTCTATATTTCAAGTAATGATTTTAAATGTTGTTAAAGACTTCTCTTCTTTTTATTTTTCACATGCAATTCAGCTGAATTACTTCACCAGAATACAAAAGAATACATTCTGAGATCCAAAGACAGAGATAGATTCCTTCCAGAAATTCTTGATTTCAGTAGACTTCAGGAGAAACTTGTGACTTTGCTAATGTTTTTTTTTCCATATCCTTATACAAAGAATGAAAGAAGACACAAGAAAATAATGTGTATCTTTCCAGCGTCAATACTTCAAGTCGTCTGTTTTATCAGTTGTTCTTGTGAAATAGGATCTAAAAGCTCAAAACTAATCATGCAGACCACATGTGTGTACTTAGGTTTGCTGACAAGCAGGAGGTTCTGAACTTGAAATAGTAAACACACTCCTTTTCTTGTCTTTGTTATTTAAAATTTGGAAAAGTGAGTTTTTTTCTTGTTCTCTCTTTCTCTAGGCTTTTCTTAATTTTAATTCTTATTTGATTTATTTAAGCTGTTGGTTCTCCATATATTATTACCAGATTCTTCAAGGTAATAATATAATATGTGATTGAAATTGTACCAGTATGGTGCCAAGATCCTCAAGAAAAAAAACAACACAAATTCAAGTTTTTTATGTATATTTAGTAGTTCTGAAGTACAACTATAACACCAACTGGGAGAGAATTCCAGTTTTCCTTACAATTAAGTTGAATATGTGTACTTCCCTTCCCTTTTCACTCTAATTTCCATCCAGTCTCAAATCAAGTTTTTCACCTTATACACATGAGTACTTGAACAGTATAATTGTAAATATATGATTAAAATTATTCTTTGGCTATGAAGAAGAAAAGCAGATACTAATGTTTCCTACCCAAAAGCCCTGTTTTGATAGGATGTTCAGTGAAAAAGAGAACATAAATATTTTAATAATGATGTATTATTTTGTTTCCATTTCGTTCTGTTTACATTTATTAATTATTGCCTAAATATAAATGTAATATAAATACTTTTATTATATGAACATATTTAATCTTTGAATTCACGATTTGTATGTGGGCTATTCCAAAAATAAAATTTCATCGAAAGAGTATTCGAATTTTCATAGGACTTTGCCTTTGTTTCTGAAGACATATTTGCAAGTTTATTTTCATTTCATGTTGGAAACGATGGACTTTTATCTTTTCTGACTGCATAAAATAGCTATATATTGATGGTTGTACATAACTACATCAATTCTGGAAGTTTTAGAATATTGTAAGGGCTAAGACAATTTTAAACTTAAAACTGGACCAATAGGAGCAAAAAAGGAGGAAAAAAGAAAGAATGAAGTATCTCCTTCTCTTACTTCTTAAAAGATTAACCAACGAGATCAATATCAGTTCAACATTAAATGATCTAGAGTCTTTGAATAAGAACTGAGTTGGTTTAACAAATAGGAAGTATGTGCCAGCATTATAGATAGAGCTTTCGGAGGCCTGTGATTAGACTTAAAGGTTGGATTTAGGGAAAATTTTTCTCTCTGTTAAAGTTGCATTAAAAATCTTGAAATCTTGAATAAATTAAACCAAGAGTACAGAGTCTGCTTGTGTGCTTGAAGCAATGGCTCAGCATCTAAAGGTGAGAGAAGGTTTTATCTTGAAGATGAACTGATGCAGAAGGTTCCATAGATCTTTCAAAATAAGACTTCATCTTTTGAAATGGATATTCTACCCAGTTGTGAATATAAATTCCACTTGCTTTGTTGATGGATGATGAAAGGAGTCAGATTGTTCCTGATAGAGGATGAACTGTCAATGTTTAGGTTACCATTTGGTTTCTACTGTCAATGCTAGTTGTTCAGTTAAAATTATGGATAATCACAGCATGATTATCCTCTGACAGGACTTATTAGACTGTGACTTTAACAGCATTTCAGAAGAAAATCCATATATGTAAAATGTTTTCTTTCACACTCACATTAAATATTTGATCCCTATATATGTTATGAATAGTTTATTTCTGAACATTTTCTTAATCACTTTTAGCCTGAATCTCAGTATGA
Source organism: Dromococcyx pavoninus (assembly GCA_033558185.1). Lineage (NCBI taxonomy): Eukaryota > Metazoa > Chordata > Aves > Cuculiformes > Neomorphidae > Dromococcyx > Dromococcyx pavoninus. The sequence goes on along the minus strand of JAUMJL010000110.1, from coordinate 1,579,866 downwards.
AAGGACTCCCCTTTCTCTCTCCCAACCCCACCAAGTGATTTTTTCTGGAAACGATATTAGAACTTATTGCTATGCATTCTAAATGGAATTATATCTATTAATAAGAATTCTATATATTTAAACATTGTTGAAGAATTAAGACTCTAAACAGATGGAGTCACGTAATTTGAGGAGACCAGAAAGCCCTCAGGCCTAGTCCTCTTCATCTTCAAAAAGGAATAAAACTCAAAATAATGTGTGAAAAAAGATGGGAAAAATATAGTCCACAGTATCACAGCAAAATAAATTACTAGCTTTATTGGAAAGTGACATTTCCCCCCTGTATACTCCCAACTCATCTGTGCTGCTTTCAGAAGAAGCTGTCACACAGCAATGAAGCTGTTGTGCATGCAGATGGCTATGTCTCCTTGTAGGCACAGACAGCTGTATCCATCCTTGGCAATCATATGAGCACTTTCTACTAATTATCTTTTCAGTGCACTCTGATTACCGTCAGTTCTTCCCACTAGAAAGCCATGGAGGTTTATTTTTCCATTCCTTTGTAGAATTCATGTTATTTTCAATTGCAGACGCATGCCGCACATACACATACTGAAATTGTGAATGTGTACAGCCAGAGCACAAGGTTACTATTGAGCACAGGCAATTTGTAAAAACTACTTAGTTGACAATTTTTTCCTAGCAAATTCTGACACTCTGAAAATTGCAATATCTGTATTGTTTTATTTTTTCTAATCATGGCGGGCCAGATCTTTGCATACTAAAAAAGAAAGAGGGAGAAAAAAATAAAAATAAAAATATAATAATAGACAATGTGCTAACTTAGTCAGTCAGTCTGAAAATGAAATGATATGATCCACCAGAGTCTAAGTATTCTCTTATTTTCTGGACTGTATATATGGACTAGGTACTAGATTTTTCTAACAGATTTTAGAAACTGGGTCCATCACTGGATGCTTATCATTAGGGAAAGAGCAATTCAGCTATTCCTCCTGTCTTTAGTGATGTAAACAATATTATTTTTTAAAATAAGGGAGTTTTTCCACAGAAGTGTTTGCAATCCACTGGCAAGTCTGAACAACTTGTTGATAAACAGGTATGCCTCAAACAGCTTGGATGAAAGGATTTTTTCATATTTTTGTGCACACATGGGCGGGAAGGAGGATCTTTCTCATAAGGACAACACTGATAGTACTCAAATTTTTAGTTGTCTGTCATTTAGAATAAAGGATATTTTTAACCTCCTGGCTATGTGGAACTGTCAAGGCTCCTGAGGATTCTGATATTGTTAACTTTCTTGGAAGAACTGTGAATTTTGTTTCTTTCCACAAAAGGAAAAGTTTGGTGTGTTCTATATGTAAAGATAGTTCAAAGATGGCTGTGAGATTTTTGTGGTTTCGTTGTGGGTTTTTTGTGTGTTTGTATGTATGTGTGTGAGAGAAAGTTTAGGTGTTTTGGGTTTTGGTATGTATTTTTTCCAGGTGAACTTTTGACTCTTCCCTAGAAAACTCTCATAAGTTTACACAGGCTATGAGAATTGTGGTATATTAGTTACAACAGTTAGGATCAACATTTTTAGCTAGTTAACATTAAGATAATATTCCTCATTTTTACAAAAACTCATGTATTTAAACTATCAGGAGAAGAGATTAATTTCAGATGATAAGTAGTGACAGGAACAATTTCAGATCCGAAGAATTAATCAAAACAATTAATATAATTCATACAGCTATGGGTAAACGAGTCGTGTCTTTATGTTTAAGTAAAGTCCTTTCTTCTTTATATCTGGATTGATTGTCATAATCATGCCACTAATAAAGAAATACAAGTTGCTGTTTTTATGTTACACCTCTAATATGCAGAATATCAAGATTTAGCAAGAGGACAGCTGATATATCATCCCCCTGTACTCGGCACTAGTCAGACCTCATCTGGAATACTGTGTACAGTTCTGGGCCCCCCAGTTTGGGAAAGATGTCAGGATACTGGAATGTGTTCAGAGGAGGGCAACGAAGATGGTAAAGGGGCTGGAGCATAAGCCCTATGAGGAGCGACTGAGGGAGTTGGGGCTGTTTAGTCTAAAGAAGAGGAGGCTCAGGGGAGACCTCATTGCTCTCTACAGCTACCTGAAAGGAGGTTGTAGTCGGTCAGGGGTTGGTCTCTTCTCTCAGGTGACCAGTGACAGAACTAGAGGGCATGGACTCAAGCTACGTCAGGGAAAGTTTAGGCTTGATGTGAGGAAGAAGTTCTTTACTGAAAGGGTGATTGGCCATTGGAATGCGTTGCCCAGGGAGGTGGTGGAGTCGCCGACCCTGGAGGTGTTTAAGGGGAGATTGGATGTGGCACTGAGTGCCATGGTTTAGATCATGGTTGGTGTTAGTGTTGGGTTATAGGTTGGACTTGAAGATCTCAGAGGTCCTTTCCAACCTTGTCATACTGTGATACTGTGATACTGTGATATTTCAACAAATCTATTATGTATCCTGCAAATTACTTAGTGAATTAAGTGTACACTTTGAGCGTTATGGTGAAATGTATTCTTGAACTTTGTCACAGAGTTCAAGTCCTCTTGTCTCCTGATGGTGCAAAAAGCAAAATAATATTATCACTTCTTTATTTTTTTTCCTTCATCAGTTAGAAGATACTTGATGACTAGAATCTTCAAAAGGAATGTCCATAGTCCCTTTTGAAGTACCATTACCATTAAAAACTTTTATAGCTTTAATTAACAATTTTGTTAATGAACTTTGAGTAAGACAGTAATGTTACCCCTCTGCAATGGTTTTATTTCTTGTAATACTCTTAGAAACCTTTCTATTTAAATTCAACTTATTACTTTACTTTTGTATAATTTTTTAATGTAATAGTCTTAAAAGATAACCACGCAGAAAGTTCTTGAGTGGTAGAATGTAACAGCATTATTACTGATTGAGAAGCAGAGATTTTATGTAGTGGGATGCTTTTGGGAAAATATTTCAATTTTTTGTGCAGTGTTTTCTGCAAATTAAATTAAAAAGTGTTCCTTCAAATTTCTTTCCCATCCTCCAGCCAAGAATGGGATCATTCTGTTTCTCTAGCCTCTTGTCCTGCCAAAGCAAGAGACATAAGAAATGTCAATAGATATGTTATTTTCTACAAGTCTTTCATACATTGACCCTTTCCTCCCTCCCCATTTTCACCACTTAGAGCTGAAAGTTATGATCAAACCTACAGACCCACCCCCCTCAGAAACAGAGAGGCAACACCAGACCCCTGAGTTTGTCCAGGTGGCTCTTCAGGGGGCATCTATATAGGCCCATTTCTTCCCTCATTCCATGGAACTAGACTCAGGTGGCATATTCCTTGGCGCACGTTTAGAAAAATCATGACAACAGCTGCCACTAGTCATACTCTCAAACATACATAATAAGTTTGACAGCCTTCATAACAGTTTGGGTGAGAGTACAGAGCATCTAGACTCCCAATTTTTACATACATTACCATCTGCACAATTCACAAACATGAAGTTTGGCATTCTCATACAACTGATAAGAAACAGGCATCTAAAGAGTAGGGTATTTATGTACCACCAAGGTTTGCAAATGCAGAGAAAAGAAAGGTCTGCTAATGTTACCTCTTAATGAAAAGTTGGTCAATTGTTTATGTCTGTCTTGAAAGTGGTCCTCTCCTGTGGTGTCTGGCAGGTAGTGCTAGTTAAAACATTCACTCAAGTAAGTGAATGTCAGCCCCAGAGGCAGGGCTGGGCACCAGCACACTAAGTATTGTCACCAGGAGGCTGACTGAGACAAAATGTGATCCTGGCTCTGGGCAGGTAACGCCTAGGTAAAACTTCTCAGGGACAGTGAGACTGAGTAGCGCTCTTTGAGCCCTAATAGCAGCAACCTGGGAAGGAGGATTTCACTGTCTACTAAGTCTCAATATTTCTGTCTCATTATGGCCCATCCTACATAAAAAACTTAAAAGTGTCTTGAGTCAATGAGATGACAGGTATTTTACTATAATTTGGTGTTGAGTAGATTCAGATTCTAGTGCGTCATGTAAGTAAATACAGAAATAGAATATACATGCAAATATTCAGGTATGTATGGGCAGCTGACAGATGATTTTGTGTAGCTATAGAAAATAAATGGTTATGTGCCCAGATGTTCCACAAAACTAGATTACCACAATCAATTTAGTTAAAATTCACATAAATACCATTAAAATTATGTTCATATATAAGCTGATATTTAAGCTCTATGATATAAATTTACAAAAGTATACCACTGAAATGATTCTATAAAGAAAAATCTATGTGGTCCTACATTACTTTTATTTAAATGAAATTCATGAAATTTTCAGGGAATATTGACTTATTTAGAAAAAAAAAGACTAAAAAATTAACCTGGACTTTAATCTAGATTTCATATTAAAAGTCTACAATTTCTGTCACAAGGATGTACCTTTTTTCCTGAACTGAAGATAAATTTTAGCAGAAGTATCAGCTCAAATTTTTCAGTCTGTCATTTCCTTTTTGATCTTATTAGTTTGACAGAAGTATACAGTATAATTCCAACTTGATGTGATAATTATGTAAGAGATAGTGTCAGAAGGGCAGAAAAAAATCATGAAAGTCTAAACGAGAAAATGCATATGAATACCAAGAAAGTTTCAGATATCCTTCAGATAATCAGATGCTCTTCCCTCAATCACAATGACAGCAAGACTAGGGTTTAAACAAGATCACAGAGGGAGTCATTAATAGGTTTCATTCAAGCATATCCTTCACTGAGGATGAGAATTTGTCCCTAGGATGATCCAGTGTCTTCTATGTTTAATTCCAAAAGTGAAAAAGCATAATAATTTAAAAAATGTGGAAGATCCTAACTTCTGGACATTATTTCTTCAAGGTATACTTTAACAAATATTTTGTCTACTTTATATGAAAGTAAATAACAACTCTGCATACGAACACTACCATCTGCCTTTTATGCATCTAACAAAGTGTATTGCAAGATATTTTTCTTCTGATTTAGACTTATAGACAAGGCAAAAAAAATGTGGTCTGGGAATGACATTCAAAGCATCAACGTTCACAGGCACATTAGAAACCTGAGTACACTTGGAACCTGAAGGCGCTGTAGAGTAACTACTGGATCACATTTTCCAGAGGCCCATGGAGTGGTGACTATTTCTTTCTTCTGCTGCTTTTTTTTATTTCTCGCTCTCTCACACACTTCTCATTACATATCTTTTCTATGGCACTCTTGTGTATTGGATCAAATCCGAGTTCTGTTGTAGGTTTGTCCAGCTACCCTGAGGGTATCAGTTTGGGATATGAACAGATTGAGATATGGTTTTGCATCCTTGGGAAGCTGCAACTCAGAGTGCACCCAAGTATCTGATTTTTTATTTTGGTTGAGCCCAAAATAAACAGTCTTTTGAATTTACCCTGGGAGATCTGTCGGTCTCCAATTTGCCGCACTGACAACAAAAGACCCTCCCTCTCCCACTGTGCAAGTCCAGGGGACCCAGTGGCAGGAGCAAGACTTGACCACACAAGCACCCTATAAGACAGCGTCTAGTCTAGTGCATTATAATGTGCTAGAGACTGTTTTCTGGTCAGCTGCTAGAGTCTTACTTGCATCTTCTGCAGTTGAATTTGGCCCCGGTTAAAATTGTAACAGTGCCAGTGTTTAGGCTGCTGCCCTAGCTCTTTGAGATTATTAGCAGTGTGGAAGTATCAGTATTCTCTTGTACAGTCTGAAGGAGTTTTGAACCAGTATATTAAAGTATGTATCTGTACAATCACATATCTTTGCTTCTCAGTTCACATCCCTAACTATCCACACTCTATAAGCATTTATTTGTTCTGAGGCTCTCTTTTATCATGATGCTTGAGAACTGTGAAGATGATTGACTGCTAGATCTCAGGGTATTTCTGAGAAGGCAAAATATCAGATGTCGGTGCCCAAGAAACTTTTGGATTTGACTAGAGGGCACAAGTTTAATGTTAGTCACGTAGTGTCGGTCAGGAGTGTTCAGGCTGTTAGAATCACAAATATAGTAATCACTATTTCTTAGCATCCCATATTTATTGCACTTTTTTTTACTTATCTTTTTTTAGTAATACATAAATTATTTTTTCCCAAGTTTATGTTCTTCTTTGCAACCAAAATCTTACAGTAGCAAAATGAACATCTAAAAATATCCCTTAGCATGCTACTCACTTAAAAGTAAAATGAGGTTTCAACCTCTCAAGACTTGTTGTTATTTATAATCAGGCCCCACAAAGAGATTTGTTCAAGAAAATAAACAGCAATTCCAGAGACATTGTCATGTGCCTATTCAGTTCATACTCTCTTAATTGGACACTAAAGAGGTTTGAAAGACTTAAGATATAATGTTATTTTGTGTGTCTTCTTTCCAAAATAGCATTTTCATGATACTCTTACAATTACCAGTTATTAAAGAGATATGTTGTCACAAAAATAGAAAGTAATTTACTCCTGTCAAAGGAAAAATTAGCACCTTCTGTTGTCCATGTCTGAAATTATAATTTTTTTTTGCTTTATATAACAACAACAAAAAAATCAATAAAAAACTTCTATTGTTATGGCATCCATCATATATCATAAATCCATTGCTTTAGAATTAAAATTGTAATTAGCTTAATAGTGTTTGCTTACTATTAATAAAACTTACTGTATACAAACAAAATTCCCTGCCAATAGAATAAAGGAAATTTCTTTCAGATTTTTTTTTTACCATGATTGTGAAGATGGGTACACACAAACGGTTTTGTAAGGATTTTGTTGTATGAGCCAAGAATTCCTTGTCAGCTCTTGAATAAGCCCAGAGAGTTAGGATATTGGGTAGAATTCAGGTTTACACAAAGACACCTAAAATTAGACATCTGTGTGCAGCTATGTCTACAAGCTATTTATCTAACTCTGTGCTACTGTCAGTGTTTGGAACTCAATTCAGTTGCACAAAGATAGGCATCTAGTGGCAATAAAATCAGCCTGAGGCAAAAAAATATGAGCTTGATATGTCCAGCCATTTTAGGTGAGTGTGCTATCCTATCAAAAACTCTTGCTGTTGACTAACAAGAGTGTAAGATTCTGCAAATTGTCTTTTCCTTCTAGTAACACTGTGCAGTCTTGAAACTCCATCACACCTTAACTATCAGGTGTGCTTTTAATCTATCATTAATTTCTGACAATAAAAGCTAGAAAACTGTCAAAATGACTTACAGATTGTTTCTGTGATGAAACACCTTGAGAAAGCCTTTTATTTTACTCCCTGCATTTACCATTATCTTCATTATTTTGGTCACACATACTCATCCTCGATAATCTAAGTTGGTTTTGAATATTCTGCATGGAAGCCAATTTTCACTCAAGATAAATCCTTTCCTAGGTATTCTCATAGATACCGTGTTCTACGTTCTTATTCTGTACTGGATATCCTAAACTAATGGCAAAAAAGTTGATTATAGATGGGCATTTTGAATCAAAACACCAGCACTACCTGAGATGCCTGGATTACTCAAGATAGACTGGGCAGAAGATTTATGAGAAGCCTGTGCCCTTCTGGAGTAGCTGTTAGAAGATTAAACTATAAAAGAATTTGTCCACAGGTAAGATTTAACGGGAACTGTCTTTGTCAACAGATGAAAAGGGATAAAAGAGCGGAGGGGAAAGGAGAGTGGAAAGAGAAGAGATAAGGGAAGGGCAAAACTTCTTTTCAGGTGAAGTCTACAAAGAAAATACTGGTAAAAGGAAGAAAAGCTCAATAAATAAATTGTTTAAATCTCAACTATAGCATCTAAGATATATTAAACTAATACAACATGATAAAGATTTTGACAATGTTATTCAAGAAATCTTTGCCCTTCAGAACATTGTAAATAAATACATAGAAGCAAAAACAAATCAGGAAAGTCCAACTAATCAACATAGTACAAGAATGTGATAATTATCTTGGAGATGCAATTGAAATATTCCTTGAACTAAAGTGCTATAATTTTATTTTCATAACTTTTATCTACTATTTATGACCCACTATTAGCAGGAAATATCAACAAATACGATGATCTATATATTGATCTATTAACATAACCCTTGAAGTAATTTATCATTAAACATATCCCCCAAAACCCTCACTTTTCATGAAATTTGTAAACTCTTCTGTATCTGTAACAGAAGAAATATATTTTGATGCTGAGGTTGTCTTGTAAAATAAAACTTGTTAGAAGTATTTCTTAAGAAAAAAATAATTTAGAATGTCCATAGTTTATAGGACTAAATCAGAAACCTGGTATTGCAATTAATTTTTAATTAGATTTTTTAGAAAGGTTGTTATGCTACTGCTCCTGTGTTTTTCAGATAGTGTGTTACTTTGTAGAAATTTGTACTAGCTTGAACTAAAAAATTTATTCCACTAACAAAATAATACAATTATAATGCAAACTACTATAGGAAGAAATCATAACTGTGTGTATATTGGAAAAGAAAACAAATACTTCACTTGAAGACACATATGCTTTCTAAAGCTTTGAGAAAAAACATAGCTTGGTATTGTAATTTTGTTGTGTTTGAGCTCTTTAACACAATAGCAGACACACTCCTGAAAGACAGACTGTGTTTAAATCAAACATAAATTAATGATTTAAGGGAAAGTAAATTATACAAAGTCATTTTTTTAGAGAATTCAAATCATATTATTTTACTTTTCACATTTTTATCTTGAATTGTTTTGGAAGGTTTATATCCCTTAAAGAGAAGAATTTTCTCTTCCCCTTATGAAGCAAACTTTATATTAAGCTAAGATTATATTTTTGTACGTAAATATTTTTTCTGAATCTTAGATGGGAACTGTGATTTAAGTAATTCAAATACCTAGCTTATTATCTGTTCTTTAACAAAAAGGCTGCATTGCTTCTCACTTCAACGATCTATTTTTCTTAAGGCACTCGAGAATATAAAACATATTTTGTTACTTTCTATTGTCATTTTATTTTTATTTAATTAAAAGTTTTTCTGTAGGGGCACCATGGTTTTTTTTTTTTTAACAAAGTGAATAATCCTTTCAAAATCAACTCACTCTGAACCAAAGGCATAGCAAGCAAAGTGAAACCAGTTCACTTCTTTGATATTTCTTCCAGAAACATGACCTACAAAACACTGATTTTTTTCCAATAGCAACTTGGCACTGATCTCACAGGCTTTTTTTTTTCCTTGGGCTTTGATATATCCTGAGAAATTAACTTACTTCTTGTCTCGTATCAAAGAGGGTTAGAAACTAAGGAATTATCATTTTAGTATTTAGCATACTTCTATCTGAAAATGGTTTTTTTGTTCTATAGACAGATATATTTGATGGAAAAGATATTTTAACTCTTTAAAATAGGTTGGCGTAATTGGAAGAAAAGTTGAGATAGAAAATACTTGCAGAGGACTACCAGCATGCAATTAAGATTGAATGTCATGATGTCATTCTTCTGGGAACTGTACACATGTAAAGTATAGTGATTAATTAGCAGAAGCTCTTGTGTGGATTTTTTTAGTTGGGAATACACTCTGCTATTTAAGAATGGTTTGCTTTTTCTCTCATTTTTTTGAAATCTATGAATATGACAAGTAACAGGAATTCAATATGAAGAGTTTACATAGTGTCAATATAACGATTATGTTGCAGGCAAAGCAGTTGTCTTCCTCTGTTTTTGATGCTTTTTGCAAATACACACCAATTCTAACACAAAAGGTGGAAATTATTTTTACTTTTACAGTATATTTCCAATTTCCCTTTTCCTTTCCAGTTCATGTTTGTTTTTTTAAATTATGAAACATTGAGGTTTTGATCAATTGTTACATTAGCTGTCATGTTTAATTTCTTTTTCTGCCTTTTTTTTTTTTTTTTTACTTTTTCTTTTACAGAGAAAATATATGTGGAAAAAGTTTATCATAGCAGGTACCTTAAAACTGGGAGGAAAGCCTGTGTCCTAGGTACCGTCCTACTGTATAGACATTTTCAGTTGATCCCTCAGGCATCTTTGTTCAAACTCATTTTATTTTTCCCTTCACTTGACATTGGAAATAAATGAACTAGATATTAGATTAAAGTCTTTGGGGTATAAAGTCAAAGCTAAAAATTTTACATTTTGTACTTCCTCGTAGTTCTCCTGTGCATCTTCATTTTTTAAAGTATTATGCATGAAGATATTCTCATACCACAGAATAAAAATAAATAAATGATCAGTTAAACACTAGATCCCCTTGGGGTCTCTGTCAGACCTAGATGTGTTGACCTGAATTTCTGCCTAGAATTTTAATCTGGCATCAAAGAAAATAACTTCAATTTCTATATATTTTGGATTGTCTTATTCTCTGTAAACTTAATCTTACAGTGTTGGTCATCATAAAGCTGCTTTTTTAAAGGATAGACATTTATTTCACCATTTCTTTCTGTTGTTTTTTAGCTGTATATCTTATAACACTTGAAGCATGTAATAAATAAAATTCATTAAATTGGACAGAATAAGATTATATATGTCCATATGGCTTCCAATCTTTTTTCCATTTTTGTTTTTAACATAATTCTTTTCTTTCACTTCTTTAGTATTCTGAAGCTAAGTAAATATAACAGAATTATTTCAATACTGCTTTTTAGTATTACTATTCCAACAATAACAGCATGATTATGCATCCTAGACAGAAAAGGAAAAAAAGAAAGAAAATAAGATTCTGCGTCTTCTATTACCACTTAACAGCTAACTATCAATATTGACTTCCAGATATGAAATCTGCTTTGAGTGTGCATATAAGCAAATATTGAAGTGTTGTCATTTAGGATTTATAATCAAATCTCAGCTCAGCAAGTCATGTAAGTAAGTTCATGATCTCTACAAATTTAAGTGAAATAAATAAAAAACTAAATGCTTTGTTGAATTAAGCTCATGGTCAGTTAGCTTTTAATGTAGAGAAAAATAGTAATGTTTGCAGCATAACGTGGACTCAATTCATGGATGAAATATTGAATTGTAATTCAATAACAGATGTATTATAAACAAAACTAAATAGTATTTTTTAATTTTATTATGCATACAAAGAGTGACACAAGCAGAATAATCATACATGCACAGACAGATCCACATACAATTTACTTTCACCTATTCATTATTCATTCACATTTGAATTAGCAATGTTACACAGCTTAATAACTTCATCGCTAGTTCTCTCCTATTTTATTGCCAAGTATAACTGTTGATATCTGAAATCACCTTGGCTTGCCCTATAGAAGATATTTTGCCTTTTTTTTAGCAAAACTAGTTCAACACTTCAGAGCTGGGATTATCAGAGTGTAGAAGACGTTTTCTAACATTAATTAGTTTTGAGTTTTTTAAAAAACATTTTCGAACTTAGATTTGGACTAAAGGGGATAGGCCATGGTTTACAGGCCAAATTTTTGCTTGAAGAAAAGTCTGAAATTCCACTGGTAGAATTGTAAACTGTGAGAGAAAAACATTTAAATATTTCTTCATGAGTAAATATTAAAAACCTAATTTTCTTAATGTCAGTAATCATAAGCTAATGAAGTGTGATTTGCATGAAACTCTAAACTTTGTGAAATTTGTTTATGATACTAACATTGAAACAAATAAATAACTTTCCCTGTGGTTTCTGAGCTGAATCTACATGTGAGTTATTCATGTACTTTCTGTTCACAGAAGTGGACCCTACAAGTTGGTCCAATATGACCTACAAATTTATAATCTCCCAGTCACAGAATAGTAGGAATTGGAAGGGTACTGTGGATATCATCTAGCCCAAACCTCCTGCTAAAGCAGGTCCACCTTCAGCAGGTTGCACAGAATGTGTCCAGGCAGGTATTAAATACCTCCAAAGGAAGGAGACTCCACAATCTTGCTGGACAGCCTGTTCCAGGTCTTTGTCGCTCTGACAGTAAAGAGGCTTTTCCTCATGTTAAGGTGGAACTTCCTGTGTTCCAGTTTGTACCTGTTGCCCCTTGTCCTGTCATGGGACGCCGTTAAAAAGAATCTGGCCTGATCGTCTTGATACTTGTCTCTCAGATACTTAAAAGTTTCCCTCTTCCTCTTCTTCAGGCTAAACAGACCTAACTCTCTCAGCCTCTCCTCATAAGAGAGATGCTCAAGTTCCCTGGACTCTCTCCAGTAGTTCTTTGTCTTTCTTGAATTGAGGAACCCAGAACTGAACACAATACTCCAGATGCAGTCTCACTAGGGCAGAGCAGAGGGCCAGAATTTCAACCAGCTGTCCATAGTCTTCTTGACGCAACCCAGGACACCTTTCACTTTCTTGGATACAAGGGCACATTGCTGGCTCATCATCAATTTGTTGTCTTCCAGGACTCTTAGGTCCTTCTCTGCAGAGCTGCTTGTCCAGCTGTTCAACCCCTAACCTCTATTGGTGCAGGGGGTTATTCTACCTGAGACACAGAACCCTACACTTTGTTGAACTTCATTAGGTTCCTTTCTGCCTTACTTTTTAGCCTGTCCAGATCTTGCGGAAAGGCACCACTGCCTTCTGGTGTATCAGTTGCTCCTCCCAGTTTTTTTATCATCAACAGACTTCGCGAGGATACACCATCTCCTCATCCAGGTCATTGATTACTATCTTGAACAAGATTGGGTTGATTACTGAGCTCTGGGAAACACCACTGGCCACAGGCTTCCAACAGGACTCTGCACCACTAATGATAATGCTCTGAGCTCTGCCATTCAGACAGTTTTACGTCCATTTCCCTGTCCACTCATAAAACCCACTTTACCTAAGCTTACTGCTGAGGAAATTGTGGGAGACAGTGTCAAAAGCTTTGCTAAAGTCAAGGTAGACAACATCCATCATTCTCTCCTCACCTACATAGACAGTCATGCCATCATAGATTGGTCAAGTGTGATTTTCCCTTGGTGAACCCATGTTGACAACTCCCAATAATCTTATTTTCTTCCAGATGCTTGCCAATGACATGCAGTGTGATGTCTGTCATCTTTCCAGGGATATTTCTACTGATACTGTTTATAAAGGAGTAAAACAGTTGATAAAATTTAAAGGCTGTGTTTCTAGAGAAAGATACATACTCTATGGGCAGAGTCTTTATAATTTTTCTTGTTCCCTCTCTACTTTGTTTTGGAATATTTTAGGCACTGTCTTATCATTTGATCTCTTGCAACTAAAAACTGAATTTCTGCTTCAGTTTATCTATTTTTAGTTATCTATTTTTTTCATATCCATTATTCTATCCATTATTTCAAAAGCTGTCTCAATGTAGTCATGGGCTACTGGCTCTAGATGGCTGTACTTGAGCCAGTGGATCAGACAAGATGACCTCCAGAGCTCCCTTCTAAGATCAACCATTCTGTGAATCGATGATTCTGTCTGTAAAATTATTTTGATTCACTCCATTTCTGTGATTTTACAAAGTAAAATTATCTACTCCTTCACCAGCATCAACCACTGTACTTCTGCACTTCCTCACTCTTTACCTGATACCAGGGAACAGCGCATTTGTAGCAGAATTTTGTTGATTTGAACATGCATGTGGAGACTAGTGGAAAATCCTTGAAGGCTGGAAAGAAGAGATATTCTAATCAAATGCTTTCTAGTCCTTTTTGACTAATGCTTGATTTTATGCTGCTCATATGGTTTTGCCACTTATTTGTAACCAACCTGAAGCAGGATAGTTACTAAAGTAATTTAGTATGCAGATGCATATTACCTTGTGCATCTATGAAGTAAAATAATTGTGGTGTTTAGCTTAATCTCCATCCTACACTATGTGCTGCGACTGATCTCAACAGATATCTCTCTCTTCATATTTGAGCACCTGAAAATCTACATATGATTTTCTTTTTTTTTTGCTTAGCAGCATCCAGCCTAAAAATAGTTCAATAATTTTACATTATTTTCCACTTTCAAATCTTTAATAAATATGACAGGTCCATTACTTTTATACAGCTTGTAGTTGTCTAAGATATTTATTCAACCATACCTTATTATGTTTTCTTTCTAATTTCGGTACAGGTGCTGGATGCTATTTGTAATTTGATGATAAAAAAAGACAATTTCTTATTGGCATTCAAATTTCTGCCACTCATCTGTTTAAGATTATGCTGTTCTTGCCTGTGATATAAGAAAATTTCTTTGACCATTTAGTAACCTTTTCTGTTTATGTGTCAGAATAAAATTGCAATACTTATCACTGTAAAGGTATCAGTTCTAAATATTGAACTAATACATACAAGAATATATTTGGTTACTAAATGAAACCATGCCATTAAAGATTTTCTGTTATCCATCTGGTAAATTCATATATTCATATCTTGTCTCTTCTAACATTTGTAAAGAAGATAATTTTCGAGATTTTTCGTATCTTATACAGTCTTGCATATTTGGATAATCAAAATATTGTGCTTGGCACTGGGAATTTAGAGTCAGTAGTGACCTTTGGTTTTCATGGAAGTATTCACAGGAGCTATATCCTTGAGTTAAAAGCAAAGCTCAATCTTAAAACAATTGATCTTAAACTTCTGAAGGACTTTGCAGTCTATTGATATTACGGTAGAAATTTTTCTGTTTGCAATCTAAAATTTCAAGTAGTAGAGATATAATTTAAAAAAAATAATTGGAAATTATTAAAATAATAATGGCAAAAAAAATTATGTCTACAGATAAAAGTCTTCATCAATTTAATTGTTTTTGTCGCTTATTTCTTGCAGATTAAATGCCAGAGGCAGACAGCACGTACAAGAATGAATGACCCATATCTCTTCAAAAGTCCTTCTCTTCCAACTTCAGCCATTGAAGTGTGTTCCCCAAATTCTGACTTTCACAGGGCTGGACATGATCACAATCTGTAAATTACTTCTAGAGGTTTAGAATTTTTCTAATGCCCTCTTGAAAAGAGGGAAAAATACTTTATATTTGCTCTCTACGTTGAGAATATTCATTGGAAAAAAAGCCTGTTAAAAGCCTGTTTTTTTCTTCGGTGTTAACATACCTAATATAATTAGTCATTTAATCTTCTCTTGATGGTGAATACACTTCAGTGAATCATGTACCTTGAAGTTAAGTTCTTGACTAAGACACTTAAATTAAAAAATACAGTTGTCCTTAGAATCTTTTGTTAATGAAGTAAAATAAGTCATATCTAGAGGGAGAAAAAGACCTTAGATGAGATGAACAGTTTATTGATATTATAATGATGCTTCTTGTTAGTTACCTTAATCTCTTTCCCGAGGCTAACTATTCTAATTTATGTACTCATTAATAGCTTAAAATTAAGTGAACTAATTCAAGCCTCCAAGACTCAGTTGAAAAATAGTTTGATGGAAGAGTTTTCAATAATTCTAATAATATTTCAACTTTAGAGTGTGAAGGAAGAGAAAGACAGGAAGGAAGAAAGTGACAGTAGGACAGAAGGTCTTATCGTTCATAATGTCTACATTGTCTACTCATTCTTCTAGATAATTTATTTTTGTAACATTTTAATTTCCAGACAAAGTTTAAAAATAGCCTAAGATCCACATAAGAGTCAACCAAGATTGCTGTAACTAGATGTGCTCCTGGCAAGTGACAGAGTTTAAATGTATTTACCTGAAACCTAGCAAAATTTAATTTGCTGCAATATTTAATGAAAATTTTAATATAGGTTATTTTCCTCATTTCAGTAGGCAAAAGTCAGGCAGTTTTTTCTTTTCTAGTCTTTAATCTATTAGGCTGACACTATTTTTTTGTTGCTATCTATTATTGATGAGAGTTTATCTAAGTCCTGGGGTCATTGCAAATTTTGCTGTAAAAACAACAGAGTACTAATAAATTAGGTACCTGCTTAATAACAAAAAGCTTTGTGTAGATTCATTTTGTTGTTACCTTTATTATAAGAAAGGAGGAGGACACTTTTCAGTTTCTTGATAACCCCTATATTTCATATCATGGTAGAATATGTACTATTATATTATGAAGATAAACTCAAAGCTAACCAAAAATAATAATATCAAATGCATCAATACTGAAAACAGAGTTATTTAAGAAATATCTTGAGTAGCTGCACTCCAAAAGTAAATGAGTTGGGGAGACACAAAGAAGTGATTATTTATTCTAGTGAATGGCCTCTGTTCTCTACTGTTCCCTATCAAGTTTCAGGAGTAGCTGATACATTGCCAGGTGAAGCATAGCTGAAGTTTGTGTGCTATACTGCTATTAAGGTGGTTTTGCTTTGCAGGTAATTATCTTTTTCATACTCTGTTGACAACCCACTGTGACTCTTTTCTACCTGTGCTTTGCACCATTTCCGGTTCTAAAGCAATTTTTGGTTTTACCTTAGCTAGCAATCATTTCAGCTGTGGGTTTTATGAAAAAAGGATTTTCTCCAGATTTCAGTCAGTTATGAATTGAGGAAAAGAGTTAAAGTATCTTCTGATTTTTCATACACTGATTACTTATTTATTTCAATATATTCAGCCGTTTTCTTTTCCCCAATTGCACATTTGTTTATTTCAGGCTGCTATTGCCCTGCTGTCACCACAGGACAGGTTGTCCCTTCAGTCACCCTGACCACAGCCGAGGACCCTATTTCAATCTTTGAGGGCCATCAGCTCCTGCCCCAGTGACACCACAGAAAGGCCAAAATCCTGTTCCCCACAGCCCAGCCCTGCCAGGCCATGAGTCCTGTTGAGCTGGGCCACCCATGGTCCCACATCCCATCCTAACATTGGCCTGTTCCTATCTCCAGAGATAACACCCTGTGAGATGGAGATCAGTGACAAGTGGTGTCTTCCAGGGGTCCACATTGAGACCAGTGCTCTTTAATTTAATCTTCATTAATGACCAAGACATTGGAATCAAGTGTACTTTCAGCAAGTTTTCAAATGACACCAAGTTGAGTGGTATAGTTGACATGCTTGAGGGATGCCATCCAGAGGAACCTGGACAAGCTTGAGAAGCAGCTCCATGTGAAAATAATGAGATTCAAAAAAGCAAAGTGTCAGGTCCTGCACCTGGGTCTGGGCATCCCTCAATATCAATACAGACTGGGGAATGAAGGGATTGAGAGCAGCCTTGCAGAGAAGGACTTGGGAGTACTGATGGATGAAAAGCTGGACATTAGCAGACAATGTGCTCACAGACCAGAAGACCAACTATGTCCTGGGTTACATCAAAAATAGCATAGCCAGCAGGTCAAGGAATGTGATTCTGCCCCTCTCTGACCTCCCTGTTTTAGTGAGATTCCGTCTGGAGTGCTGTACCTGGCTCTGGAATCCTCAGTACAGGAAAGACATGGACCTATTGAAAGGATCCATAGAAAAGAAACAAAAATAATCAGAGGGATGGAAGAACTCTCCTATGAAGTTAGGCTGAGGGAGTTAGGGTTATTCAGCCTGGAGAACAGAATGCTCCAGGTAGATTTTATTGCAGCCTTTCCATGCTTAAAACAGGTTCAAAAGAAAGATGGGGACAAATGTTTTAGCAGGTCCATTGTGCTAGGACAAGGGACAATCGTTTCAAACTACAAAAGGGTAGATATAGATATATGAGGTAGACTAGATATGTTACTTTTGAGTCGGCGAAACACTGGGACAGGTTGACCAGAGAGGTGGTAGATGTCCCATCCCTGGAAACATTAAAGGTCGGGTTTGATGTGACTCTAAGCAATCTGATCTAGTTGAAGATTCTCTGCTTATTGCAGAGGGGTTGGACTAGATGACCTTTAAGCGTTCCTTTCCAACCCAAATTATTCTATGGTTTTGTGATTCCACAAATTTTTGATCTTTGTTTTACGATCAACAGACATCCTTAATCCACTTCCTTTTTTTCAGACACAGTGAAACAAAAGAGAAATAGAGAGGGATCTGTTTTCTTGTTTGTTTGCAATCATATTTGCATCCAATTACATGTATGTTCTCCCTTAGAGAATATTTAATGAAAAAATCCACTATTAACACAAAATCTGCCCAACTGTTTTCATGATCCGTTTCTTCCCTAGGAAAACTGTCCAGAACATGTCAGTTATGCATACTGGGTGGATACCTCTGAAAACCAACCTAGCATTTCAGTACAAGCATGATATAAAAAATAGAAGGCAGGAAGAGGTGAAAAACATAAACACTTAGTAGATGTTTTCCTAAGAACTTTCCTTACTGGTGCAACAGGCAGCACTACTGACCAAAAAAATCAGTCCTACGCATACAGGTCTTGTGATGCCTCCTCACACCATTTCCAGCTTCAGTTCAGTCTGGACAGTTGTGAAAGTTAGTACTCAGTTTCTTGGGAAAGTATGAATTTGTTGTTGGATTATTAATTATTTTGTGAGATCTCTATGGTGGAAGTAAAGGTTTACAAAATACTGTAGTGTGATATTTAAATGGTAAATGGTCTGATGCATGGCTAAGTGAACCCTCCGGCTGGTGTCATGAGGTTTCGGTAGGGACCTCCTCGCTTTCTAAACTCCCTCTGGCAGAGGGGTCTTGGTGTATCTGGATCCAAACTTAGCATTGGACCTGAACAGTCTGTGTCTAAGGAGTGCGTGTGGAGCCACTCATCAGTCAGTAACAAAGTTTTGCCCTCCAGAGACCCAGCTTCCATGGAAAGGATGTAATATTGACTGAACCTGTCAAAGCTCAACCAAGGTTTTTCACAGAAACAGTTTTGCAAAGTCAGTGTAAATGATTTATTAAAGCAATAGATATTACAGATCTGTTAAGGTATTGTCATTGATAAATGTACTTGCTTTTAGTGTTAATTGTTTAAAAGAAGCCAGCTAATGGGTAGAACAGTTAATAAACTGGCTCAAGTGTCATCCAGACTATGGCAAAGGGACATGTGCTTTTTCTTATCAATAGAAGTATCCTTCAGGGGAGTGGAGAGAAGAAATGTCTGTCAACACTGCCTGATAAACAACAGTTTAATATTTGGATAAGTGAAGTTATACTTCAGAAATTCTTTTTTTAGTAGCTAAGGTCTACTTAAGAGATATTGCCACGCAATAGTGGAAAGTACTTGTGATTTTCGCTATGTTAATACGATAGTACTTTCTCATGTTAAGATTATATTCTTAGCACCCATATAGCAGTTCTGCATGTTATACAGTTCTGCAGAAGGAAAATGGGAAAATAATTGATGGTGTGTTATTCTGACAGTAAGTTTCAAAGGATCATTGAACCCAGTTTCTTACGTATTTTTCAGTTAATTCTGTTCTCAAAATCTTAGAATTTATTTTAGCAATCTATGAGCAAACGTAACAAGCTATGACCCCAAAGGCACGAATATAACAAGAAAATTATGATTGCAAGAAACTTTAACTATATTCATGTGAATCAAATAATTCAACAATGACAGATTTTTCCCGTATCATAAGAAATTAAACGCCATTCATAAAATAACCATTCAGCTGGAAAATATACAAGGATGACCATTTTGTGCAGTGCTGTCATGGCCTTAATTCTTTCTGTTCAGCACTTTGATGACTTTATCCTAGGTAGTTTCCCATACTCATACATAATAGTTGAGTGCCCTATGGTGAAAATATAAGCTAAATAGCCATGTGCCTGCAGTCTTCTTGCAAACTGAGCAGGTTTTTGATTGGCTCTAGCAGGTTTTGGGAAATGACCATTTCAGACAGGACACAGTCAAGCAGAAAATGGGCAGATGCTGTAAGTTGCATAATCAGTACAAAGAAAACTCATCTGCCATTTATAGTACATGAGATTAACTGAAGGGATACCGACTGATTCAGGCTAATTTAATGACAATTTCTAACCATCTGGCTAGAGAGCGTTATTTTACAAAGGCCTAATGCTGACCCACATAAGCTAGTCTAAAAAACATTTGGTGAGTTTAATAATGGATTATACATCAAAGCAAGAACTCATTACTGTTACAAGTCATGAAATATTTATTTTTAATCTGACAGTTCTACTACTGCTAAACAATAAGATTACACTGTGAAGCAGTATATATAATAAATGACTGACTACTTTTCTGCTGTGTAAGTAAATGCAAAGCTTTCTGAGCCCAAAGCTTTTACTTGCTGACAGTGTGAAACTGTGAAATACATCCTCCCTTTTCTTCAATGGCTTCTCCAGCACAAGATCTATCTTTGCTCTTTGGACTTATAATTTTTCTGTAATATTCTCCATAGCTGATACATTTCCTGAATTGTTAGTTTCTTTGTATTTAGCCTGATTTCACAGTCAGCATCCTGGAGCCCAAATTAAGCCCACGATGATTTTTCCTGAAAAGTCTTCATAGAATGTTATTGAAGAAAGAAATTGGCAGTAAAAAAATGCATAATTCAGAGCACAATTTGGCTGACAAGATACAATTTACTCATTGTGGTTTGTGAAGTGGAAAGTACCCAGCCTGATTCCCAAAACTCAGAGCTGGCAGTTAGAAAACTTATATCAACGAACTTGATTCAAAAGCAGTGAAAGGATAACCATTTAACTTCCTCAATAGACTCTTTATGGAGTCATTTTTATAAACAAAGCCACATATTAAAAGGTTGAAATAAGGGAACAGCAAGTGTTTTTCAGACAGCCTATGTTATTTTTCTGAAGACATGTTCTCAATTGTACAGATACATAGTGATGGATTCATTTTTAAGTTTTTTCCCTCTTTTTTCTTTTTTTTATATCATGTTTAAATAAAATTTACATGAAACAGTGTATACAAGTTGATGAACATGCTATAAAACATTCTGCTCAAAACATCAGAGATGGGGGTATGAGGGAAACTGCTGAGAAATCAAAAAGATATTTTTCCACATAAAATTTACAAGGGTGTAATAGGTACTGTCAAATTCTTTGAGGCATAAAAGTAAATTATGCCATTTGCACTGAAACTACATTGTACATATATTGAACTGCATTATTCCTTCATTGAAATCTGCAGACAAATATATAACTTCCTGCAAAGCAGATGCAAGTAGTAGTACTACAAGGTGCAAGTAGTAGTACTAGAAGAGCAATAAATGAGGGCAGGCTCTTCTAGGAATGTTATTTACTACTGACTACTTGTCAGAAGATACAATGCATAAACTAGGCTTAGTGCTGTGTAACTGTTTTCACATGCAGTGTCAAACACACAGCCTATTCAGGAGGGATAGACAAGACAGGCATGGTAGGGGTGTTGAAGTAAGCGTAAGGGATATGTTTGATTGTACCATAATTGGTGATGATGAGGTTGAGTGTCTCTGGATGAGGATTAGGGGGATGGAAATAAAAAAGAAGAAGTTGTAGTGAGTGTCTACTACTGATCACCCAGTCAGAAATAGCACTGATGAGTTATTCTATAGGCAAATAGGAGGAATCTCTGTATCAATAGCCTTCCTCCTTATGGGAGACCTCAATTTCCTAGACATCGAGTGCGAATATCATACTGCTGTGACAAGCAGGTCTTGAAAGTTTATAGGACATAACTTCTTGTCATAAGTACTCAGTGAGCCAAGTAGAAAAGATGTTTTCCTAGGCTTTCTATTTTAAACAGAGAACAACTCGTGAGGCATGTGATGATAGATGACTTTCTTGACCACAGTTATCCTGAAATAGCTGACTTTGAAATTTTCAGTGTAATGAGAAAAAAAAGGACTATGGAGTTTCTATCTTGGACTTCAGGAGAGCAAACTTTAAAATATTTAGGGAGCTATTTAGAAGAGTAAAGTGGGAATTTGCTTTTGAGGCCTTAGGAGTCAACGAAGGATGGCTAGTCTTTAAGAACCACCTTTTAGAAGCACAGGATCAGGCAATTCCATTGTCACATAAATCAGGCAAGTGAGGAGAAGACCAGTGTGACTGAACAGGGAATTCCTCATGGAGCGTAAGAAGAAAAAGAAATTCAATGATGTCTGGAAGTGAGGTAAAGTTTAGCAACAAGATTACAGAGCTGTGGTTTGTATATGTAAAGAGAAGACATGAAAGGCCAAAGCTGAATAAGAGTTGAAACTGACCAGTGCTGTTTCAGATAAAAAGAAAGGCTTTTTAAAGTATGTTAACAGCAAGGGAATCTGGGGAGGTCCCTGATGACTGGAAGCTAGTCAGTGTGATTCTAATCTTCAAAAATGGTGTGAGGAAAGACACAAGTGGCTATAGACCTGTTTAGTCTAACCTTAGTTCCTGGAAAAATTGTGGAGAAGATTTTACTGAGCACTACTAAAAGGCATTTAAAGAATAATGCAATAATCAGGCACAGTCAATACGGATTCACAAAGGGAAAATCCAGTTTAACTAGCTCCTAGGGGGTGAAGGGAAGGTGATGTTTTCCTGGATTTTTTAAGGTTGTTGATACCGTCCCTCCTAACATCTTTCTGTATAAGTTGCCCAGTTATGGAGTGAATAGGTTTACGGTTCACTGGATAAAGAACTGGCTGAATGGCAGGGCTCAAAGAGTTGTAGTAAATGGGGCTACATCTGGCTGACAACAACTTATCAGCAGTGCTCCTCCAGCTTCAATTCTAGGGCCAGTTCTGTTCAATATATTTATCAATGATCTGGATACAGGAGTTGAATACACCATTCAAGTTTCCTGATGATACAAAACTAGGAGGTACTGTTGCCTCTCTCATGGGACAAAATGCTTTGTAGAGGGATCTGGAGAGATTGAGGCATCGGGAAATTGTTAATGGGATGAAGTTTAACAAGTTCAAATGCTGGGTTCTGCACCTAGGATAGAGTAATGCCCAACACAAGTATTAATTAGGAGAGGAGTAGCTGAAGATCAGCCCAGCAGAAAGGGATTGGGGGATGCTAGTCAACAGCCCGCGCAATACGAGTCAGTAGTTTGCCCTGGCAACCAAGAGGAGAAATTGCATCCTAGGGTACATCAAACACAGCATAACCAACCACTTCCATAATTATCCCATTATATTCAGTGTTGGTGGAGCCTTACTTGAGTACTGTGTGCTCTGGGCCCCAAAATGTAAGAAGCATATGAAGGTCCTTGAATGCATCCAGAAGATGGCAACAAAGCTTATGAAAGGGCTGGAAGGAAGATCCTGTGAGGAGTGGTTAGGGAATTTAGACTTGTCTAGTTTGGAGAAAAAGAGGCTGAGGGATGACCTCGTTGCTCTCCACATCTCCCTCAGGAAAAACTGGAGTAGGAAAAATGGAGAAGGAGATGCTGATCTCTTCTGCCTGGTATTCAGTGACAAAACACATGGGGATGGTGTAAAGCTATACTAGGGGAGTTTTAGACTGGACATTAAGAAGCATTTCTGTACTGAAAGGGTTGTAAAAAACTGGAACAGGCTTTCTAAAGAGGCAATCAATGTCCCAAGCCTGCCTGTGTTTAAGAGGCATTTGGATGAAGCCCTTAATAGCATGCTTTAACTTTTGGTCAGCCCTGAAGTGGTCAGGCATTTGGACTAGAGAATCATTGTAGGTTCCTTTCAACAGAAATAGCCTATTCTATTCTATTCTGTTCTATTCTATTGTATGCCATGCCATGCCATGCCATGCCATGCCATGCCATTCTGTAGACAGGAAAATTCAAAGACTAGCCTTGTGAAATTCTGGTTTCAGTATCTATAGAATATCACAATATAATTTTCCATTAAGTTGTTAGCTGAAAGTTTGTATAAAATCTGAGATGCAATAAGAGGATGCTAAGACCTGCATAGCCATTTCAAATGTAAAATCCTATAATTATACTGCTAAGTAAATCTGTTTTTCTACATGGAATGATTCTTCTGACCTCCTTGATCACCCTCTGAAAATTATGCACACAAGTCAGAGAGGTTTTCCTTCATCAGTAATGAATTGGTTAGAGAAGTGAAAATGCAACACACATAGTTTGAGAATCTGCACTTATGCAAAAGAATATTCTAAGGAACACCCAAATCATTGATCTGGTCTCAGAGTTACACAGCTAGTCTGATGAAAAAAAAGCTGACTCACTTGGGAACTCTGCTACTTTCAGTTCTTTGAGATGGACAACTCCTCTGTCATCTTCTGAGCACCAAGTAGTCTAAACAATAGTCAAGAAACTGCTATTCAGCACTTAGTTGTACTGCCAGTTTTCTTTCACAGTTCTTTCTTCTTTGCTAATATAGTCCATGCTTTTAAGTCAAGTTCAAAACCAAAATGAAGAATGTAGAATGAAGAATTCCTTTAGGAATGTAATGTTTCTCCTCTTCTTATCTACTTTTTTTTTTTTTAAGCAGCAAAAGATAGAATATGTACTGTTCTGTAATCTCTTTCTTAAGAAAACTTTTTCTCCTCAGGATATTTTTTTTCCAATTATGTGTTTTATGCATTTGGTACTACTATTTCATATTACTATTTCATCAGTACTATTTTTATCTCATCTTCTTTTTCTTTTCTTCTCGGGTAAAACTTCATTTGCATCTGAAAGCTACATTTTGGTCAAATTACATTGGTAAGATACAAATGTGAATACAAACAGAGTGTGTGAATAAGACAGTAAAATCTAGCTGGAGGATGTTTGCCCAAAACTAATCATGCCAAAGAGATGGCCTACCATCACCTGGGCCGAAAAATAAACCTTCATCTCTTGCATATGGAATGGAAAAAAATATCAGCACATCTGTCATTCTTTAACTTTGCAGGCAGTTTGACTCTATGTTAGTCTGTAACTGCTCGCAGTCTTCTAAATGCATTTTTTTTTCGTGCCTCAACTGTTAGTGTCCTTTATTTTTTTCAGGGAATATGTAAAAGTATCCTCAATTATGGTGCCCTCCAGGGTTTTATTCACTGTCTTTTGAGCCTGAAATCGTCTTCAGACATTGGTCACTAATCCTCAACAAACCTAATTTAAAGTCCACATCAGTAGGATAGCAAACCTGTTGGCAAACTTGTTCTTGCTTTGCTTTGTTAGATGGATTTTATCTCCCCACAAGTCCTCATTCTTTAGAGATGGAAGAAGTGTCATAAAAACCAATGTTTCTCCTATTTGACCTCTTGTACACTAAGATGTTGACCTGTAGAATGTCTGTGCTTCTACCTGAGC
The DNA here is from genome assembly GCA_033558185.1 of Dromococcyx pavoninus. Taxonomy (NCBI): domain Eukaryota; kingdom Metazoa; phylum Chordata; class Aves; order Cuculiformes; family Neomorphidae; genus Dromococcyx; species Dromococcyx pavoninus. Next base: position 1,554,883 of record JAUMJL010000110.1, on the reverse strand, counting down.
CATTCCCTTTTACTAGCAATTTTAAAAAGAGCACCACCTTTGTCCCTGAGCTGATAACCATTTACCCACAACAAAAAGAAACATAGTTGACATATAAATATGTTTTTACTTTTAAACTCAGCATCAGAAAGTATTCCGAATCTTGTGCAGAGAGAAAAACACATTAATAGGGTTTCTCATACCACTACAAGATACCTTCTCGTAACCTATTAAGTGCATATGTAGGAGACCGATAGCTTTCTCCATCTTCCTTCCCAGAAAAAGTCCTTTACTCAGATTACCTGTTCATATAAATACAAATACTCTTGGAATGACCATTTAACAGAAATAAATTGTCATGAAATTATTTAATCAATTTTAACATTAAAATTATTTTGGCTAAGTCATGAAAAAAAGAGTTTGACCTTCACCGTGGAATTGGCAGAGAAAATAAACATAAATGTATACATTTTCACACATACAGGTACACAAAGTACATTATAATTACTGTACAGAATGAAGTGAGTGAGAGCTTTGAATAAAACCAGGAGAATATTTAAGTACTTATAGATTAAGGATCTATTTATCTGGTGTTTTAGGCTTTTAAGTCACTTTAAAATTGAAAAAAACCCAGTTTTTACAATGAAAGGAATCAATGGCTTCATAGCTCAGATTACAGCTGTATGCATAAGTAGCTTGAGAATTTTACCCCTGAGTTTTTTCCATGAGTTTAACTCTAACAGCATTCTGTATTTATTAAAAGGTATCCACATCTATCTCTAAATTAGAAGTTGCTCTTCATATTATTCCTCCTTGTTCAGTAGTCACAGAGTGTTATCTAACAGAGCCATTCAGGCTAAAACAGCTATTTTTGCCTGGTTCAGAGTGGTTCTTATAGTTCTTTCAGGATCTATTTTATATCAAAATTAGTCTGTAGTCTGGACATTGGCCATAAATTACAGCACATCCAAATGCATTTACTCTCTATGTGCACCTCATCTGCTTTTAAATTCCTCATTACTTGTAAGTTTTTTTGTAATAATAGAAAAATGCTGTGCATTGACACCCTGCCCCTTAACAATGGTGTAGACAGACTGTTGACACCCTGTCTCTTGACCGACATTGTTAATGTAGACAGGATGCTGCCCACATTATCCATATAAGGTAGGATTCTCCCAAATCATACTGCCATCAGTGGAGCCAAGGGGTGGTTAAAATCTTACCTGCATTCAGAAAGTGTTTGTACAATTGGCTGTTGCTGACATCAAATGTTCCCAGCAGCCTGATAGAGTCAGGGCATTACTTATGACCCCATGTTTTCTGTCAGTGATTGCGTGAGCTGCCATATGCGCACATTGTTGCTCAACTTTCTTACTACCTCAAAGAAGTTTAGTTTATAAAGTGTTGGCACACACTCCATTATTGTTCAGATTATATACATTTTATATACATATATATGCAAATGCAAATAAAACCCACCAAAACCTAATTAAAATTACATTGAGGAAATTACATTGAGATTGAGGGAAAAAAACAAACATATTGTAGTAAGAAATTTTAACAAATACACTTTTTAAATTACATGTTAAATTTTACTATTTATTTAGTAAAGTGTATAGTCAATTACTTTCTTTAGTTAACAAAAAAGGCACTGCAAGACAAATAGAGACAATTTCCAACTAAATATTTCTATTGCAGCTTCCCAAGTTAAACACCTTTATTTTAATTTGTTACTAGACAATCAAACGTGAAAAACAATATCACCCTTCACGTTCTTTACTAGAGGATTGAGAAAATCACTTAGACTTCATTGAGTAATTACACAGAATAAGTCAAGCTTGAACTGTTATCTCTGAGGGACATATTATCTGAAAAGAGGCTAAAAAAATAACTTTACAAAATGCAATTAAAGAAAGGAAAAATGTTGTAAACAGATGAATGAGAGAAAGACATAATGCAAATATTTATCCCAGGAAATCAGAATTCCTGGCTAATAACCATGAAATAAAAATAACAGGTACCACAGTGTAATTTAAAATTGCAGTAAAAGACTTACTATTAAGTATTCTCATACAAAGCCAAAATTTTGGCCCAAAAAGGCAATCCCATCCCAAAGTATGCACTTTAGTTGTGCATAAAAGATAAAAATGTACATACCTGGAAAAGCAGCCCTACATGTTGTTCCTATACCTGCCCTGCCCTGCTATCGTAGCTAGGAAAATGGTCATGGTTGTGATAAAATAAAGTCAGGGTAAAACCAGCTTCTTCTGGCAGCAATTCTAGAAATACTGGTTTACAATATTTTCTTAAAATCAATCTGATAAATTATTTTATAAAACTACCTGAAAGGATCATTTTAAATAACTTCATTTAAACAAATACACGACTATAAAGAAATATTGTGGGACGGGCAATTATTTCATAGGTCATGATGAATAAGTGGAAAGAGTAGTATTCTATTTTTAAATGTGAAAGGTATCTACGAACTTTTCAGCTGAGGAGACCATGATCAACGGCAAGAGAACTGACCTGCTTTTGAGCAAAATTCTCCTTACCAGACTTAAAAATGAAATCACTTCCAGTGTATAAACTCTGTAAACTGAATTTCTACTTGTGTACAAGCATCCATTACACTTAATGGAAAAGTAGGTCTTGATGCAGTTGCATATAATACTGGTCTCTATTGTTGTCTGAGATCCACCTAGGGACATTTCACACTTCATGGCTTCCAGTTCCTGGTCCAGAATGCCACAAGTCTCCTGAAGGTCAGGTCTTGTTTTGTAACTGTTTGATTTCAGTTGCACACACAGAGACATGTAATACAATTTCATGTGCTTCATTTCAGGACCAGCTGCGATAGGAATTGAGGAGGAATATGGTTGAAGAGTAGTAGAAGAAATGTTTTATGAACATTGGATAAAATAATTTAAAACTTCAACAAGTACATGGGTAAACCAGATGAACAAAAAATAAACATAGTTTGTAAAATAGTCTTTATCAGACCACACAACTGGTCATTTCATATACATTACATTTGTCCTTTAGTAAACTGTAATTTTTATTATTATTGGATTTTAACCCGATAAGTATGTATAATAATGTACATTGTGTGTTCATTTAAATACATATGCAAAATTCACTTATATGCTCTTACTCCTTGGAATACATAAAATGACCCAAGCAGGAATATCTGACTGAAATACATACCCATATGTGTCCTGACTTTTTAAGGCATTCTTTCAAATAGTTGTCAATTGAAATAAAAAAAAAACCTAAGAAACTATTCTGAGTCCCACAAACAACTACAAGAAGTTTTTAAAAACTGAATTTATGATAAGTGTCCATTTGAGGGTTTCAATTATATTGCATTTTGTCCATGACTATTTTGTCTAATATTATAACAGATGCTTCATTTTTCTAGGAAACCATAATTAACCAATGACAAACAGAACAAAAAGATGTTTTAGGCAGCACTACAGTCACACTGTACAGTCGCACAAAATATAAGCATGTTTAATCCTCCTTTCTTTCATTTTAGATTCAGCTTTCCTATTGCACAGTGTTTAATAGTTTTCAATATTTTGTATCAATCATACTACTTTTGCTGTCAATGTTGAGTGAAAGAACATGCCTTGCCTTCTATATATGTTGGCATAGCCTTTAAAATCAAATGAGTTCTTATTCTTGTAATTGTTTCCTTTTCAACCAGCTTTTTCTCAGGAGACTTCATTTCCTGATTAATTTTCAGAAAGATCCATGACTAATTCTAAAAAAAACCCAAAATAAATTTAAAAAGTTCTCCTGAGTAAAGAAAATAATAAGACCAAAGGAAGGAACACAAGGCCAAACAAACAAAAAACAATTTACTGTGAAAGTTGTGCATGTTCCTGACACAGATTTTCTTAATCAACAAACTCTTCTGTCTGCTTTCATATGAATAACACCTCATTAACATAAAAGAAACTAAAATAAAATATTCTAACAGTTGCATTTACTGTCTTTTAATGACTTATTTTATTAATCAGCATTATTAAATCTAATGAAATGGAGCATTGTTGGTAGCTTCAATTTTTATTTGTAATAATGACTTACTGGTGACATTGCTCTCTGTAGATAATGCATTTTCAACTGCCAGGGCAGAACCCCACTTTGATTTTTCTCCTTGGTCTTAGAATGCAATGCAAATGTACTAAGTGATAAACTTTAAATACTACTTCAATATCTTTTTTTTTCTTAATTTACACAGTATTTTCAGAATTTGGCAACTGGATTTTTAACTAGAGGATTAAGCTAGTAATGGGAATATAGAAATCCTCTTATAGAATGCATCTGGAAGGGAAAAGGTGAATGTAACATTGCATAAACATCAATATTTTGACTCCGACATCTTTCTTGTGAGCACTTAACATATGGATAGGACTACAGTTTAATGAAAGTTCTAATTAAAACTTTTTATAACATTTATAGGGGTTTATATTATTGAAGAAATAAAGATTTCAGCTACATTTTTAAAATTCAGAATAGAGATAAATAATGTAGAAATAGGAAGGAAAATTTATAATTGTAAATTGAGCCATGTATAAAGAAAGAACTGAGACAACTAAAACAAACCAATCAAACAAACCCAAAGAGCATTTGTTTCTTGGAAGCTACCCTTGAGATTAGCTTTTGAGTCACTACCAAGGAAAGTGTTTTCTGACAAGAGCTAAGCAGTCAGGCTAGTCTTCAGTCAGAATAGGCAGATGACACCCTCCAAACATTTAACTTTCCACCCTGAGTACTAGCAGAAAGAAGGCAAACATAAGAAATCAGATGAGCAACTTCAAGTTTGAAGTAATCGCAAGGTTCTCAAGCAGATGTAGAAGGCATGCACGGTATTTTATAGATGGAGATGGAAATAGCTTCCTACTTACAAAAGACAAAACAAAACATAGATGATGAAAGAGTGATGATGGAATAAAAATTGAAATAACTTATCTTGCAGCTGTCAATGATTCATTGTTCTTTTCCATATGCAGTTGACCGGAATATCCTCATATTCTTGTATCTTGTAACCCAAGAAAGTGAAAGGTGAAAACCAGTTATCTAATATAGGTACCTAACCTAGGCATTGTTGCGTTGAATTATTGAGAATTTCATGTCATGAAATTACAACCTTAATTTCTTACACAAGTAATGGAGAATTATGGGAGCCTCTGAATACCCACAAAAGGATTGTGTGTGTCTTATTCTACTTCTGTTTACTCTATAGAAAAACAATTTAAAAGTACACCTTGGGAGTTCTCTTTATCTGCTTATCCTGCCTCTAAAGCTGGAGAAAGGGTGATTATATGGTTACGTAGTTTTAACTGTTCTGTTCTTTTGACAGGGATGTGGGAGATAGAGATGTTTCAAGGTCTGTTAAAGTCTAAATGGGGTCTTCCACACTACAGGTTTGGGAGGCTGTCCTGAATGCCAGGCAGCAGTCTCTTTTCCTTTCACAGTAAGCTAGCATCAAGCTGGAACATAAGATAAAAAAACAAAACCAACAACCACACCCCTGAAAAAGAAAAACTATTCAGGGAATTGATTCTTTGTGCATCAGAATGTCACAAATGAGAACCTGAAAACAACATCAAATGAAATATTTACTTATTTATTGGTATAATTTTGAGGGTGAGTAATGGAAGTTTATTCCTGTTTATGACAGAATTACTATACAATAATCAATCACAACTGTTATGAAAAGTATTTCAGCACCTAATAAATAAATCAAACCCTAATGATAATAACATGTCTCTACATAATGAGTGCTTACATATTCATCTGGAATTTTTATGCTGGATTTCAAACATCTTATCAGATTATTGTTGACAAAAACTAATTAGAAAAGACGGCAAAAAAATAAAGTATAAATATGTATTTTTTCTAAACTAGTTCAGTTAGTATGACAATGTTCTGTAAAACAAAGTGAAAAATACGTACAGACATGATGAAAGATTCTAAAAATCTCTAAACAAAGCCAGAACACAAAGTACTGCTATTTTATGAAAGAACGAGATGCTTAGTTGTTCTAACTTCATGGGAAGAAATGATGTGACACATATGTGTCCCAACAGAACACTCCTCCCTTTATGATGGCACTTGTGGGTGAATTTTCAGAATGGGGAAAAGTGCAGAAAGTGGTTTTAACTTACTAAAGAGTCAAAATGCATGGCTGCTTTCCTGTCAGTCATATTATTGTCCTTGATACGCAAAGAGAAAAGTGCTTAATGAATGTTTGCTACCTCAAGTAAATAAGCAGGTAAGTTTTGATGCAGAGATGAGGGGAAAATGTTATTGTCTCTTTACTAAGCACTATAATAAAGGTTTAATGTTGCAAATTATCTTGAAGTATTTCAATATACATTTAGTCACTTAGTTATTCAGTTTTGTTATTATCATTTATATGACTGTTGTTTTAAGTAAAATTAATTACAATGTTGGTTCAAAGCACAAGGTGCTCAGCCACTTGTATTTGTGATATTTGCATATTGGACAGACATAGGAGTTAATAACCCTGCAAGAGCAAGTAAAGCCTCCTCAAAAGTAGATGTATGTTATAAAAAAATATGTACATTTCCAGTCAGAAGATCTACCAGTACTCTTTGGCAAAATGCCCAACCTCCTCTGTGTAATTCACTGAGGAATACTTCTGTCTCACTCTGTAAATAAGCAGGTAAGATTAGATTTCACTGCTTAAAAGAGACAAAAAAGGTATCTTAATATAAACACATCTTTTTAACTGTCATTTGATAACCACGCAGCAAACTGGATCAAAAACTAACTTCTTTTCATTTGCTCCAACAATGATTTGTGAAATCCCACACAAATGCATATGACACGAAGCCTCTTACATTCTTATTGGTACTATTGTCCTCCAACTTACTCTTAGAGCCAAAATTTTAAAGGATAGGATTTTCTCCCAAGACATTTTGAAATACATTCAATGAAGCACTCAACTCCTCATTGACTACATCTCTTTAGTCTGTGAAAATAAAAGAATTCCAGGCCTATCTTTTTGCTACACTACGGGTAAGTAATCAAACATGGTCTGCTGGGATATCAGCCTTACGATTTGCTGGTTTGAGAATACGTATCATTTTCAAATAAGAAAACAATACCTTTCAGAAAGGCTTTTCACTTTTTTAGAGAATGTTTTCAATCTAACCAAGCATTACTATTTTCCAAATGCTGAAGAACTACTTTTGTGTACTTGCCTGTATTTTCTCCGATTTGCAAGTCAAAAGAAAATACGTGAGGGATGTTGTTCAATTAAACTGTGACCTTACCAGTTAATCTAGGAATTATTCAGTAATGCAGGCCTTCACTCCTTTCCTTACCTCTTTCTTTTTTGAGAAAGACTACAGTCAGTCTGGGCTTAGGACATATTAACCTTTTCATATAAGGAAAAGGAAGTTGCATGCATGAGTTGTTACACAACTCCTTGATGTTTCTGTGAGACACTGTTGACTCAATGCTTTTCTGACTGCTATTGGGGAATTTCTCCATTTTGGAATTAGAACTTGATGCTTGCTAAAATGTTTTGTTGTTTTTGGTATTAACTAAATACAGAATTTCCCATGAAAAGAAAGAAAACATTCTTATACCAGTCAACAATCAGTCCTAGGGGAAAATTTCTCTCTAGTCTTAAGAAAAATATCAATGAATGGTATAAAATATTAAGTAAACAAGAAATAAGCAAAATAAAACCCTTAACCAGCAGATAGAACAAGTTATTTGTTCACGGGTGAGAGGCAGGCAAATATTAATCATTATATAGCTAGTTTAACTCAGTCCCTCAGTCATTTTCTGTCACTGGTGATTTTTTCTCAGCCTTAAGGAGAACTTTCAGAAGTGATGGCCATTTCAGTGTTAAGGCAACTTTATAGTTTTCTTCTTCGTGTCCTTACCCATTATGCAAAATTTCAGAAATCCAATCTAGATAGGAAAACAGCACAGGAGGTTTTAGATCTGCAACTACTTTTTTTAGCTGATAGTAAACATAACATACTCCACAACCTAACTGATTCATTTGAAACAAGAATTGATAATAGAGATACTAAATACAGATCTTTAGCTGTCTTCTTGACAAACAACAATAGCAAGAGCAATTGACAAGTAAATGAAAACTGTTAGACTACAGCAATCTTAAGATTTTAATATGTTCTATGGCATTGTATCAATGATGAAGCATTTCAGAAAAAAGTAAATACCCTGGTGAGTTTAAGTGTGCAACTAACCCTGTTTTAAACAGAGCAAAACTAATTTTTGTAAGCACTTCAACTTGAATGAAAGCATATGCGAGATCCCCTGAAAAAGGTTTTCTTTGTTATATGACAATGTCCAGAATCTGGGGTTTGTGGGTAGCTTTATAACAGACTTGGATATTCTTGACTATTAGTTTTACTCTTTGTGTGTCCTACTGGTGTCACGTTTGTGCCTACAGGAATGAGTTTGCTCTTGTGCAGGTGGTTGACATTGGAACTACCCCAGAAGAATTTTCTGAGCCATGAATTACACTGAGGGGAAGTTAGCCTCTCTCAGACACAGACTGCTGACAACTTTTGGAAAATGAAACATGGAAAATGGGTGTCAGCACCAGAACTCAGGTCATTAATACATAAAAATAAGATCCTAACACCTTACAATCCCTGTGAAATAATTAACACTTTTCATAATCTCCAGGAAAAAAAGGTTAGCAATATTTATTAAAAGAATGTGACATTGACCTTGATCTTTTTTCTTCAAAAGTATCTCTTTATGTCTTCACAGTCAGCCATTTAACAGTCAGTACAAAGAATGATTTATGTACCTCCCACACTAGACTCTTAGAGGAGCTGGCAGCCTGTGGCTTAGATGGGAGCACTCTGTGCTGGGTTAGGAATTGGCTGGATGGCCGATCCCAGAGAGTGATGGTGAGTGGTGTCTCATCCAGTTGGCGGCCGGTCACCAGTGATGCTCCCCAGGGATTGGTACTGGGTCCGGTCCTGTTTAATATTTTTATTGATGAACTGGATGAGGGGATTGAGTCCATCATCAGCAAGTTTGCAGATGATACCAAGCTGGGAGGAAAGGTTGATCTGTTAGAGGGTAGGATGGCCCTACAGAGGGACCCGGACAGACTGGAGACATGGGTCGATTGTAATGGGATGATGTTTAATAAGTCCAAATGTTGGGTACTTCATTTTGGACACAACAATCCCATGCATAGCTATAGACTGGGGACAGAGTGGCTGGAGAATAGTCAGGCAGAAAGGGACCTGGGAGTGCTGATCGACAGGAAGCTCAACATGAGCCAGCAGTGTGCCCAGGTGGCCAAGAAGGCCAATGGCATTCTGGCCTGCATCGGGCATAGTGTGGTGAGCAGGACCAGAGAAGTTATCGTCCCCCTGTACACAGCACTGGTCAGGCCTCATCTTGAATACTGTGTACAGTTCTGGGCCCCCCAGTTTGGGAAAGATGTCAGGATGCTGGAGTGTGTCCAGAGGAGGGCAACGAAGATGGTGAAGGGGCTGGAGCACAAGCCCTACGAGGAGCAACTGAGGGAGCTGGGGCTGTTTAGTCTGAAGAAGAGGAGGCTCAGGGGAGACCTCATTGCTCTCTAAAACTACCTAAAAGGAGGTTGTAGTCGGGCAGGGGTTGGTGTCTTCTCTCAGGTGACCAGTGACAGAACTAGAGGGCATGGACTCAAGCTTCGACAGGGAAAGTTTAGACTTGGTGTTAGGAAAAAGTTCTTCGCTGAAAGGGTGATTGGCCATTGGAATGCGCTGCCCAGGGAGGTGGTGGAGTTGCCGACCCTGGAGGTGTTTAAGGGGAGACTGGATGAGGCACTGAGTGCCATGGTTTAGATAATGGTGTTAGTGTTGGTGTTAGTGTTGGGTTATAGGTTGGACCCAATGATCTCGGAGGTCCTTTCCAACCTTATGATACTGTGATACTGTGATACTCTGATACAGATGATGTGTCTTCTGAGAGATTTCACTGTTTGTCTCCAGTTGTTTTCCAGAATCAAGGTAGCTTCAACTAAACATGTAATTTCTTCATTCTGAGAAAAACATATTTCTGATGATGAAATTGCCGTATTTTAGGTAAAATTGTTTGAGGAATCCAGAAATACATTTTATCTTTCAGTCAACAAAGAAGAATTATATGCAGAATTCTGACAAATACTTACTCAGATAGGTAATTAATTATTTTTTTTACCTTAACTCAAATTGTTTAAGTTACTGAAACTAACTTTCAATGGGGAGATGGATTACACCTATGGTACCTGTTCTTGATAATTCACTATTCCTAAAACTTGTCAAAATGCATTAAAAGCAATAAAAATACTGTTTTCATTTTCATATAACAATAGCTGAGCAAAAAACCTTGAAATGTACCAAGTTAATTAAGAAGATATATCAAAGAATAACAATTCACCATTCAGTTTTCTAGGATAGCTTACAATGCATTTCTGATTCTCTGTTGTAGGATAATTCATCTTGCTCTATGTTATTATTACCATCGGCAAAATAGAAAAAAGAATACTGTAATTAGCATTGTATATTGAGTTTATGCAGTCATGAGAAAAAAGGCTGAAATGTAGAATTTCCCTTAGAAGATGAGTTGTCTCATATTTAGCTTGGAGAATAATTCTCGCTTCCTGTTTGTTTCTTGCAGCAGTCTGGAAACTTACAGTCTGATCATCTCAATAGCTCATCTTCAAAGAATAAAGACAGTAAAATTACAAAAGTCAAATCTTTCAGGGAGTAAATTTAAATATTGTCAGTAAGAAAAGAAGTTTTTAAAAGATCTTTCGTTAAAAGAAAATGGCATCAGCATTTTAAAAAGAAAGGAGTCATAACAGATAGTTTCAAGGTCTTTAGCAGCAATGTGTGAAAAAAACCCACATTACTGCACTGTTCCTTTACAAGAAATTCCATATTTCAGGTTCCAGCTTTCTGGATGGCAGCAATCTGTGATGAGAACTGGAATATACTGTGCTTGACACAGATCTAGCTCTCAAGATCCAAACTTGTAGAAGAATAGCATAGCATTATTGCTGCTTATGTGGCAAGGTTTTCTCCCACTGGCAACCTTAATTAAATTGGTAAGAAAAATGAGGAAAAAGACTTAGGTGATGTCTTGTAGCCCGAGCACAACCGAGCTACACACCTGTGTTCCAGAGTTGGTTGCACTTCCCCCTTTCACAGCTGAGAAATGGTTGTTGCAATTCAGGGATTTTTCTACCTCAGTTAGGGTGATTAGGGTGATTCTGGACCTGTGAACTATGCAAAATTTGACTTAGATTTTTAAGGGGTTTTTTAGTTAAGAAGAGGAAACATCTAAGAAGCTTAAGAACATATGGGGTTAGACAGTTTCAAATCAAGATGCTTGAGGTACAGGATTAAGGCAAACAACATCTTGTAGATCTCACATTTACGCAAAATGAACTGTAGTTCTGCCCCATCTCATGAAAATCTAAATTTTTTTTCAATTATAAGAATATGATATCTAAAATAATAAAAAAAATAATTTTTACCTTTTTTTCCTTATAAGAAATGCCAATCAGACTGTTAAAACTCTCCCTAGTCTCTTCTCAGGCATACATGAAACTGTGGCAAAACAGAAAGAAATGAAAAATAGTGTGAGAATCTTATCTTTGACTAATATTTTACACTACAAAATTATGATTTCCCTCCCAACTTTATTGGATCTTTAATATATGTTTTCAAATCTCGTAATAATATTTTTACTCATTGGTTGAAATCAATGTATTCAGAATCTTGAACCCTAAATAAGTTTTAGGAAGTTTTATATATGAGGAATTCATACTCCCATTTTTTTATTTATGATTACATTCATTCTCTTCATGTTAACACAACAATGTGCCTAGAATAAATACAACTTGTGTTTGGCTGAACAAATGAGATTCATGTTTGGGAAACTGATGTAAATACTAAACTGTAGGATCACTGGCTCTCCCTACAGATAAAAAGCAAGGCAGAAGTATTCTTCATAGTACCTTTGGCCTTATTGTCCAAAAACCTTATCAAGGGGAACCCGATCCTCACTTCCAGATCATACTTTAGCTATATTTTGTTTGATTTTTACTGCAAAAACTGAGCAGTCAGGGCTGAGGTTGACTTGATGGTTTTCTAGGCCTGTGATAATGCTCCCACATCCCTCCCACTGGCATCAAATAGCTTCTTTGTCCTAGTGATGTAAGCAGTAGCTATTTCTTACTTATAGCAGATACAGCGACTTTAGAGGAGATATATGTGTAATAGTGATTTAGAATAGTCACTGGTTTTATGGAAGAATTACAGTTTAAGTCTTCAGCCAAAATCATCTTGAATTGGAATTAGAATACTTATACTGTAAATTACTTAGAAAGTTCTTTTTTCTTTCACATTGTCTCTTATTTTTATTATTCTTCAAGAATATTTCATTGTGTTCTAAAAGAAGAGGGACAGCAATTTTAAAAGTCTTGAAATTCTTAATTAAACACAATTGTATTTTTCCAGCCATTTGTGATGCTAGAAGTGGTTAATGCAGATGAAAGAGACATTTTAAACACATTTTTGTTGCCCTCTGTATTCTACATTTCAAAATATGGCTTTATATCTTTATTATTCAGTAAATTACTGTGGTGAATACATTTGCTTTTATACATAATTAATGTGCTGTGTTTGAAGAAGCTTAATTTAATCTTGATAATGGAGTTCTAACCAGTTTTCAAAAGTTTCAATCTACATTATTTAAAATAGTTGTCTTAGATTGCTGGCAGCTGCAGCATGGGAAACAGCAATGAGGTAAGGCTTTTCACTAGGCACTCCTAGAGATGTAACTTTAGTCCTTTACTGATGATTGTGAATTTCCCTGGAGTGCACCATGACAACTATTGTGGAGTTGTATTCCACAGTAAAATAAGTAGCAATACTTGGCAAGAGCCGCTGAGCATTCTCTGTGTCCTCTTGGTTGCTTTACTTCTTTGGCCTTCCTAATGTCATAGCTTCCACTTCCTAGTGTTCAAAGCATGTTGTTGAGAATACTGGCTGGAATAGTATTTCATTAGAGAATACAATTTACTTTAATTGCTTTTTGTTACCATAAGGCACTCTATTTTTTTATTTTTCAATTGCCTCACTTTAGTTTATGTACTATTTGGTTTTCATAAGTTCATTTAATTTATTAGACAAAAACTGCTTCTAAGACCTGTCCTGTGTGCTGCTTTGAGTAAGTTTCTAAAATATATTTGAAAAGAATCAAAAAAACCCCATCTATATTCTTGCAGAAAACCAGAATACTTATTCATATTTAGTTTAGTTGTGAAAGATAAAGCAAAATTTACAGGTTTTAAAAAACTCTAAGCTTTGTAAAGAAACCCTTACAATTTTAAGCACACAAAATAAAATTTGTGCTCAAGACAGGTATTGCAGGGGTTTTTATATTCTGTCTATGCTGATAACATATTCTTCTCATGGGGAAAAAAATCCACTGTTTAACACTTCCTGTGTGAGCAGAGTTTACAACAACTCAGCTAGAAAGACTATGCAGGACAGGGAATGAAAAACACCTGGGAATTCATGTAAAGAGTACATCATGTGAGGCATACATGTCATCAATTAACAAAAAGGTTTAGCTTGAGAAAAACAAAAATGTCAGGACCATTAATTACAAGTGCTATTTGTAGTAGAAAAACATATTCATATGATTTGTGATATAGTTTATCTATAATATATCAAAGAATGTCAGTTTCTTGTTTAATTATCTCACATGAATTACTATTGTTTTCAATTCCTCTGAATAAGTATTCACTTAGACTGCAACATCTTAAATAAACTATTAAATTATGTTTAACATTTTATTTTGCAAGAAATACAGCAGCGTATGCTAACTTTGTGTAGCACAGCACATGACCACAGGGTTCTGAAGTAAAGAAGAAAAAGTGAATGTGTGCCTACAGTACACACAGAAAGGGATATATTTGTAGTAGATGCATATTTCTCAGTAGTTTGTCCATTGAGCATTCTGGCAAATACAACTGAATCTAGAAATTTTTTTTTTGTTCTTCATAATTCCATTAAAAAAATTATCATAGATTTCAAGGCAATTCAGGATTTTCTTTTTTTTATACAATAACAATCTTACATTTACTATGAAAAATATCATTAAAGTCAATATGAAGATAAGTTGCAGACCAGAATTTCTGGATCTTACATAGTCATTTTAATTAATTTCCCTGTATAAAATTATGTATTAAGTAACTTATCTGGTGTTAAAGAGAAAAGCAAGGATGTATTTAAAAGTGTGAACTAAACCACAAACAAGAAGTTCTTTGTTATGCTTCAGGGGACAGCTTAGTCTGTGGGTAAAAAACAAAAGGAGACAATAGTCTCCTGACACTGGGATAGGATATTTGCCTCAGGATTTTTGCAAAAATCTGTTTACCATGAGTTCATAAAAATGAAAAAAGCAAAACTACTTTTGTAAATGGGTTACATTGTAAATTATCCCAACTCTAATCACTGACATTTTTCTCTCAGAGAGTCACACTCCAGACTTTCAATTTATCTTTTCTATTTGGTTAAAGAAAAATTTAAAATGAGTTATGAAAACAAAAGTTTTAGTTCTATGGAGCTTGGTTACACTGTATATTTGTATATACATAGTGTATGTAAACAAGATCATACTGGTTTATATGAATGTATTAATTTTATATATATAATTAATGTAAATAAGGCCATATTTTTTTAATATTAATCCAAATAAATAAGAGAAAAAAATACTTGTTTCCCAAGCATCACATCTTTATATTGAAACACATCTTCTTTAAAGACATTTTTTAAAGCAAACTAGCTGCAGAGTGGAACTGTGCAATAAAGCATACTTTTTGCTAACTGCTAAAATTGTCTCAGTCAAGGATTAAATCTGTCAGCTCAGGAACCAGTACTGACTCATTTTCAGAAAAGAAAGAAAGATAACTCTTGTATTTGCCCTTATTTTTTAATAAATGAAAAAGGTTAGAGTACTTATCTGTCCATAGTATTTCATAGGGTTTTCGGTTAGAATTTTAAGCAATGGGTTCATTTTTAATGGGTAGTAATAATCTTGTTGCAATTCGCGGAGAATCTGCATACCTTACTCTCTGTTCTTCACTACCTGGAAGTCAGATGTGGAACTGGTTGTTTTCTGCATGCATTTTTGAAGTGTTGCCATTTAAAATAACAAAAAAGCAACATTATTGGTGATAATCATCAGCCAATAGAGAATTTGAAATTAAAAATGATCTACAAGGAGATCCTTTAAGGAACCTTTTGGCGATGTATTCACTTAAGTTTGAGTTTGTCTTCGATTACAGTAGTCTCTGATTGCTGAGATAACACAAGCATAGAGAGTTATAATCTGGGAACTTGGATAACTCCTATCAATCAGAGAAGATGGGGACACTTTAAGGTATTACAAACTAGTGAAAGTCCAAAGATAGGATAAGAGGATAAATGACTGAAAGATTGGGGAAAAAGCCAGGAAAGAGTTGAATTAAGTATCTTCGAATATGTTGTCTTTACTTCAATGGAACTCTTAATTTCAGAAATGTTCTGTTAAATCAACAGTATTGAATATAGTCATGACCTGACTGTTACAAGAAGCTTGGTAGAAAATAGCTTATTGAGTCAAATAACTGAAGAAACAAAGTATTGGGCAAAGCGTGAATTGAAAAATTCTGCAGAGAGGAAATATAAACAAGCTATTTGAGGCAGTGTATTCAGGTTTTTTGCTGGATGAAGACATTCAATCTTTAATGAAGGTGCCTGAAATAAAATTCTCTGACCTCCTGCCAGTTTAACTCAGGTCATGATGCTTTCCTTTGTAGCAATATAGAATAGTGTGTTATTATTGTGATGTTATTGTGAGTAGGTTTATTCTTAGTGCTGTTGGGTTTTAATTCCCTCTTTTCCCTGTCTCCCGACCCGCAATGATTTCCTATTCACATCTGCAATATTGGTCAAGAACGCATTTTCGCAAAACCTGAAAATCCTACGTGACATAAAAGCTGACAGAATCTTTCTGAAATCTAATAAAAAAAAGCCTGAAATATTTCACACATAGCACTTTTTTTCTTTATCTCTCTGTGAAATAGAGAGCTCAGATTTTCTTCCTTTTTATATGTATTATTGCTAATGTAGACCTGAAAAATAATGGTAATATTGGGTTTTTTTGATAATTATATCTCATTTATTCCTTGGTCTCTTTGCTTTGTCCATCTCTGTTTTCAATATGTAAGTGAGAATAAACAGTGAAGAACTTGTGATAAACCAGGTTATTCTCTTATGGAAGTTGAGGGTTATATTTCAGATTCCAAGCCTTTTCTCTGTTTCCATAGGTAAAACTACTGTGATATAAAGCAACGGTAAGGTTCAGTAGAGGGGTTTTTTTTTTGGCTGCTTGAAGTGTTTTGAGGAAAGTTGGTTCTCTTTTTTCTCAGATGAGCACAATCAAGAGAACTTGTTTCACTCTTTGCAGCATTGCTAACTCCTCAACTGAATCATCCCCACGAAGAGAGCGTCACTCAGCACATAGGTCAGCTCCACTATTTAAAAGTTTTTCCTTTTTTTTTTCTAAATCCAAACACTTATATCATACCTGGCTATGGTTTTGGTTTCTTGCATTTGTCTACACCTTAGTCAAGCAGCACAGATACCTATTTTTGTCACTCCAGTGATTTAAAGAGAGGCCTACATTTCCAGTATAGACTTTGTTATAGCCTTCTTGATTTTTCTAATTCAGAAACTCTGCAACTCATATGGATTTGAATGAAATACAAAAAAAAAAAATCTAATCTTGAACTCTCTGTTGCTATACTAGCCTGCTTCATCATTTTACTGCTGTTTTGATTTGGGGAAGGGGGAGTATTCTCCCTGTAATTCTCATATCAATCCTTGTTTATCAGGAGTACAAAACCTTTATGAATAGTATCTATTGACTTTAAGGTACCTAATGGGACTAATATTATATGCAATGCTCTCTAAAACTGCTACAAAATTGGATTTTTTCCCTTGTTACAGCATTCAAGTCTGCTATTTTGTGTTTCTACTATCTCTGGAAGCGCTTAAAAAGATCCTAAGTTGCTTATTTAGAAAGTAGAACAGCCATCACTATCTTTCTTTTATGAAATAAACCAAGGATGTCAGAAAATTCCCTAGGGTAATTCTCTAGCCAAACAAATCCAAAAAGCAAAAGCAAGTTTTATTTCTTGAGTAAAATGACATGCTGTTATACAGTGGGTGCTGTTGAAGTTGTAACAATTTGCAGGAAATAATTCAGCATCCCTTGTAGAAGAACAAGTAAACAAAAGACATGATGCTATAGATCCACAACTAGAGTGGTTCTTCAGAGATGTCTTCTGTGCTCCACTTCATAGAGATTTATTGGAAAATGACCTTACAATCCTTGGAGGAGTGAATAGAATCAAAAATCCTACAGTGAATGTTGCTTGATGGTCTTGCTGGTATACACGATTATATTACTTCTTGGTTTACCTGTTTTATTTCTTTAAAAATTAATTTATTTTACGTTAGGAATAGAAGGGGCGTTCAATAAGAGAGATGTTCAGTGTTCTTGCCTCAGCTTTAAATACTTTGAGCTTGAGATCTGTCTTGATCACAAAAAAATTGAATTTAACATTCCCTCTTTTCATACATACCGTGTGCTATCATACAAAATACACAATCCTATAGTATGCCAGATATAAGTAGACATTACTCTTTCAGAAATTGCAGTGTCTTTGTCCCATATTCAGTCTAACAAAGAAAATAAAACTCAGGAAAAATTACATTAGAATACAACAATAGTCAAATACTCTTAAGGGTAGTTATGACAAGCCAAAAACTTATTTACATATTTTAAAACTAGAGTTTTCTGAAAATGTATTTAATAAATTGTCATGGTAGTGCTTTAAAAGTTTAAAACTTGACAATAATCTCAAGGATTAGAAACACTGTTTCCTTCAGGGGATTCAGAACTCTGTTAGATGATGATGTAGATCTATGTGCTCATTTAAATCAAATGGGGGGGGGCATGTAGAAGAGCAACAAGGGAATATTTCAAGAGAATTCGGAAACTTCTGATGCAAATGAAAACAGACTGCTCAAAGTGACTCATTAAAAGTTCTCAGTAGAGGCATCCCATGAGGCATGCCATGAGTTATGAGCTTGGGATCATGATTGTGTTGATTATTCAGCTATACAATCTTATAGTTGGCTTAAGATGTACCCCTGACAGCTCTCTTTTTAAGCATTTTCATTTGCCTTTGTTAATACTTTTGATAAGTGAACAATTTCTACAAGAGTATTTTCAGAATTCCTTCTTACTTTGTCTCCTTTAACAAAGCCTGAAGCTAAACACATAAATGACCAGAGATGTGGTCCTAGATTAAATATTATTGTTCTTTCTCTAGACCTTTTATAAAAAAAAAAAATCAATCAAAACATTACATTCCACTTTTCTTCTTTAAATGTAGTCTATGTGTATTCTTGCCTTTTTATCATCCAAAGTGATATAACATGTAGTTAATGATCACATTTGATTTTATAAGAAAAAAATATTTGGTTATATACAGTATTTATTTTTTGTTAAAATTCTTCAGTGCAGTTAAAATGAAAATTAAAGATTATTTTAAAAAGTATAATTGTGATAAAAAATATCTTGAAAAAATCAAGAACACATCATGTAAAACAAGAGGAATGTATTCATATGTCTGAAAAGCTGGTTGTTTATCTTTTTTCAATATAGTGATCTGTTGGCTTTGATTTCGTTAGATGGGTCTTGAATTTTGAAAGACAGATTCTACAGTTTACACTACATTTGAATTGATCCTGATCCAAAGGAGAGTTTTATTCAATACATACATCGGTTATCCATGAGCACAGATGGTGGAAGAGTTTAGTTTTAGGTGTAGGATAAAACTCAACCTGTAATAATAATATATATGCACTATTGATTCTGTCAGGCTTGCAATTTGCTAAAGTTAAAACACTGTTACTAAGAGGAAGGTATTTCACTTTTTCATCTCCTCTGCAAGGACATGTTTACTGTATGTTTCAAGGTTCTGTGCCTTGATACTGAATAACCTTACAAGAGGAAGAACATGATTTACAGCAACAGAAGCAAGAACCCAGTTTCGATGCAAAATATTACTACTAATAAACCCCATATAAACAAAAACAACCAAACAAGAAGTGGAATCAATCAATGGTACCCAATTTAATACCTTGCAAAGTATGGATTTCATATAGTCCAGCCTTCCAACAAGGTTCGTCAAGTAACAGAGTTCATGCTTAGTGCTCAAAATCACAGTGGAAAAAAGTTGAAAAAAGACAAGGTGGGACACAAAAAACACAAACAGAAGGATTAGACCCACAAAAAAATGAATAAAATTTGAACAGCTGGAATGTCTCAACATTGCACTCATTGTGCTGGTTAAATATGAAAGAATTTGGCCAACCAACTGTAGGAAATTGTACATAAACACAAGAGGCAGGGTAATCCAAATCTCTAAACGCTTGAATCTGATTGTTTTTTTCCTGGAAACTGTATTTTAGTTTTCCCTCTTTACCACAATCTGACCACTTTCTTCAGATAAATAAGGATTTATTATGAAATATTTTAGAAAACTTCTTACAACAATGCCAGAAATGACCATTGCAATGCAAAAAAATTATTGAAATACCTTTTCTTCTTTTTAAAGAGCTGAAGTTAAGAGCACTTTTTTCCCATGAAATAAAAACTATATTTTAACTTATGCAAGTATTATGGTCTATGCTGAAAACTAAGTCACAATATCTTTCTCAGAAATCAATTGCGAATTCAGGTGCCTAAATTTAGTTATCTGTGGCAACTGAAGACCAAGTAGGAAAACACAGGCCAAATCAAATGATACTAGATGTCAATTTATGAATAAATACAGAGAGCCGAGTGTTGCCTGAAAAAAGTATTCAGTTCACCAAATTTGCACATGTATTTTTGAATGAGTTGAATAGGTCTCTTAATTCCACTGGCTGTACTTTTCATACCAACTATAAGGTGTGTTAAGACATCTAACTAATAAGTGGATGCTGTAGACAATCTGAATGTCTTATTCTGGAGCTCAATTGCTCCCTGGAAATTTTTGACTTAACACTGGAGTGCATAATACAATGTATAACGCAGTACTATCCACAATTTTTTGCATAGACCAAGTGTTTACAACAACAAATTAAAAATGGACAATACGCAGCAATGCACATAAAATAATTCTGTTTTTAAAGATTCACCTACACTTAAAGTAATACATATGTTAATCTGAAATTTCTATGTATTGGCAAATGAATGATAATCTAACTTATCTTTCAATTGAGAAAACAATTAAAGATGTTTTGGAAAACACATATTCTTCGTAACATCTAAAAATGAAAACAAAAATGCATAGATGATGAATTTTGTTTGGAATTGGCCAATATTTCTCGATTATTTTCAAATTGCAATTGAAGTTCTATGAGTGATATTTGAAAATGGTTTTAAAAGAGCATAATGATGCAATTGTTTTGAATTTTCAGAGGGTACTATCATTTGCATATGATAATAACATAAGTTTGGAAGATACTCAGATGAAGTCTGCAAAATAATATGCAAATAACCAATATCTTTTTCAAGTAACTTTCCATTTCTCATTCAACCTATAATCAGCAAAATATTTTTAGATAACTTTTGAAACATTCTACAAAACAATTCACATTCAGTACTGCATTTCTGTACCTACAAACATATATGTTCTTACAAGATTGTAACCCCTATAGTCTTGAATTATTTTTTTAAGTATTAGCAGTTGTTTCTCTATATTAGGTAAGTTCCTCTTCTGTGATTCCTGGTGGATTTTTTTGAGAAACAGAGACAATGAGTGAAAGAGATCTTCGATAACTGAGTATTGCTTTTGCTTTTTCCTCAGTATATAAAATATATCTTAAAATGAACTCCTGCCTTCAATGTGTGATAAAACATAATCAATGTGATATATCAATGTGATGTAAAATTATATCAATTATATGTTATAGAAGTTTAATTAAAAATTTGAAAAAGGTTATGTGTATTTCTATAAGAGATATTTTGGAAAAAGAAAAGAAAAGAAATGGATTTATTTTTTTAACATACATTATTTCTCAGATACCGATTTTCAGTTTGTGCTTTCAGAAAATAAAATTAAAACCAACCAGTAATGTTTCGTAATAAATACAGAAATATTTTTATATTGATTAGAAACAAATATTAGAACATTTTGCAAATTTCCATGGAGATAGAAAATGAGAAACTTCGGTCAGCATATTCATGCTCAATTCATGTTTTAAGTACTCTGATTTCATTCTTACTGTGATTCAAGAGAGAGAAATATCATCCCTCTAAACCTGTATCCATTTTATGCCTCACAATTTTTGCAAGTAAAGTTTAGGCACAGAATTTAATTATATACCCTTCAGCAAAGAATTATGTAGACTATTTAGGTATAGAATTTAATTATACATTTAACCTATTTCATGACAAAAGTGAAGATTTAATAGTAGATGAGTGTGGGTGTGTAAGAAGTAAGAGGGATAGCAATCGTATTTTTTAGCCAAAAGTATTATTACTAGTGATGACCATGGTAAAGAAATCACAATAGTTCTAATTTATTTAGCTCCCAGAAAGTACCCTCAGATCCTTTGAGTGACCATCCAGGGAGAATCCCACTATTAACTGCCATTTTGAGGTGTGCCTTGGCCTCCATTATTGGAAAAGGTTGTTTTTCCACTTCTTTTATTGACCTGGCTTTTTCACCACTGTGTGAACTTTCATTCATTATGCACACACATTCTAGCACATATACTGGTGCAATGTTCATTAATCACTTGAGACTGGGTGAAAAATACTTCAGTTAGGCAGAGGGTAAAGACTAAGAAGTTTAGAGTTACCTATTTACATTAAATGGTTGTAACATGATGACTGTGTGAGAGCTGTCTGTTAGTCATATAACGTATTTACAATGGCAAAAAAAGTTTTAAAATTCCTAGAATTTTTCTCATCTTTACTATTTTTAAAGTCAGAAACATAAAAATGAATGCAATCTTTTTACTACTGCATAAAAGATTTTAGCTCCATGTGATAGTATCTTTTTTTCTGAAATCCTTCATGACTCAGTTCGTTTGACTATAGTTTGAAGTCAATGAGGGGGTCACTTTTTTACATTTAGGTTACAAATTGAGTAAGCAGGATACTTGTGGATCTTGAAAGATTTGTTAAAAAATTCAAATGTGCTATTCCATAAAAATTTCCACAAAGAATTCTAATATTTACTCTCCTACTTTCTACTTCAGATTGTTGATTAAATCACAAACTCTGATTTTTGTCTTTTGTAGTTATATTTGCTTCAGAAATCTGAGACTTTTCATTTTTGAAGGTTTATAAAAGACCTGAAACTAAATAAAGAATTTTTCCTTGTGTTTAAGTAGATTAACCAGACAGAATAATGGTGTGCCCTTAAGTATTTTGTTATGTTTAAATGACTACATTTTCATAAGAGGAATCTTAGCTTTTATAGCCATTCCTCAAGCACAGATCATAACATGGTAATACTCTTGTAACAAGGACGATCTAAGGATATTTAAAGGAAGACTTTTTATATCTTTTTGATAGCTTAAACCCCCCTACGTATTTAAACAAAAAGGCATTTAAATGTCCTTATGTAAAGGAAATGAAATCTTCTCTTAGGTTGAGTATTTTTATAGATGAAACAAAATAACTTACTTTAAAAGCTGATTTTTTGACAACAATTTATTATGGCTGTTTTATTTGTTTTCATCCTCTATTAGAGAAATAATTACTTTTTTCAAAGTAAAGGAAGCACATATCAATCAGGAGTCCACTAGCTTCTGTTTACTGGGTAGAAAAAAGCAGTATATTTTCCAGGGAAATAATAAAATACTGTAATACTTTAAAAAAAATTGAAATTTAAGAGCTTTCATGTGACAGTTTTAAGAAAATCAAATGCTCTTTTATAATCATTCTGAATACTACAAGTAAACAGGGAACAAAAAGGAAACAAGAATTATCATGTGGAATGAGTGTTCTAGATGGAAGTGCACCAAGACCACATAATTACATATCGAGTAGTTTTTTAAGTGTGTAAGCTGATCTCAATTACTATCAAAGAGTACAGAAAAAACTGTATCACTAAGACAGTTAGTTAGCCTGATGGTATGGCTCACATTTTACATGAACAATGTGAATGTGTATTCATGGAAGGGCATCCTTGCAGGAGTTAGAAATCTGGCATTACAGAAAAATTGTATGGGCCTTTCTGGGTGGCATAAAAGTATATTTGATGCTGTGTATTCACATTTCGCCTCTTTTGTTTGTGTATCATGTGACCATAATCCTCCATTTCGTCTGTTGTTTCTAATCTCAGTATTTCATCAAAGATAACGTATCTAAGCATAGATGAGACACTGCAGTTTTATCTGACATGCATCAGGCGTGCATCTGCCATGTAGTCCTTTATACAAACATATACACACAGTTACAAATGATCTGGATATCTTGGAACAAAAATATATATTAAAAAGAAAAATAAAATACAGATAGAGTAAAAGGACTGAGTTGATCTGGAGAACAAGAATATGAAGAATTGGTTTAGGAGAGATATGTATATACTGAGTAAGAATATACAGAGAGCGAAAAGATATTCAACTGAACATAGAGTGATGATAACAGCATAATGATAGACTGATAAGAAAGGATTGGAAGAAGAAAGAGACTGTTAAGAAGGTAGAAAAAGTCCTTTGGAGGAGTGGGGGATGGTGGATGGTGGATGGGAGAAGTTACTTAAAATCTGATTAGTAAAGCAACTAAAAGAAAGACAGCAAGGAGCACAAAAGCTGATACAAATCTCTATAAAGTGAGAAAAAGAAAGAACTTCTTTTGCAAGATACGCACTGCAAATTTCAGATAAAATGTACAGTTATTAATTTAATTTAGTTGATAAAAACTATGCTGGTTTAGCTTGTCCTCTATACCACTTCTGTATAATTTAAAACTATCAGTTTAATACACTTTCTCTATGAGTAAATAAGAATTTCCTCTGTATTAATAGCATTCCCAATTTGCAAACTAAGTTTTGATTCTGCAGCTTTTGTCCTGCAAAAGGCTGTTACATGAGATTTCTAACAGTTTGGGAAAACATTCTCTCTCCTGCAAGACTTTTTTTGGACATACCTTTTTCTCTTTTCCTGCTTTTATACAGTGGTTATGCTAACTTGTTTTTCATTGTAAGTCATGTGTACACTAAAATTGACCTGTGCAAACAAATATGTATTTTCAATCTGGTTTTGGCTTTTCTACCTCCTCCATGAGAGGATTTTTGCATGGGTACTCAAGAAAATTGTCCATCTCCATTAAGCGATATGAACCTTTTCAAAAACTTACGGAAATCCACTTAAAACACAGCTAAGGTTTTTCTCTGTTTCTTTGCTGTTGGTGTCACTATTCCTGAACTTTAGTACTTATATTAATTAATAAGCAGGTTATATATGATTGCATTGTTCTTCACTTTTATTTTAAAGTTTTCTTTTAGTTTCAAAGAAAGCTTTCTTCTGTAACGTTCTAGAGATTACGTTCATATATAAGTCTCAGTTTTGGAAAGGTAGAAAAATAGTATTTTGGATACTGCCCCAAATACATGACCCGTATCTATCCTATTTTTATTCCCTTGCCACATTCTTCAAGGTCTTATATTAGCCTATACTAATGGTTACTCTTGACCTTGTACTATCAACAGTTTCATATGCTTGACCGTTTGAAGTCCTTTCACAAGCAGATAATTAAGGCCTGTCACATTCAAGTCCTAGGACTTAGCTGTTCTTTTTCTTAGTGTATCAAACTTTGTCCTTTTCTCAACATTTTAATTACAAGCTGCATTTTCTTCCATTTATCTTCCATTTAATTGAAATTGAATCAATGTTTAACACATAGGCCGAGATTGTTTTTTATGGCCCTTCTATAGCGTTCTCATTGGAAAAATAAAAATTGAAACACGCCTAACAGCATCACACATTATTGGTTAAGTAACTGTTTGATGGGGTTTTTTTACTATAACGTCCACTTCCTTCCATTTCACTATTTTTGTTTTGCAAATAGTAGCCTGGAAATTAAATTATTTCATAAAAGAAACCATGTCAATAACTTTATTTATCCCTATCGTATTACATCACATCTAAATATGCAAAAGAAGTCCACAAGAAAAAAAAAAAGTTAAAAATCTCACCCTCACTAGATTCTGGTTTATCATCCTTTCTGGAAGTGATTTCATGGAAATGTGTTCCACTGTATGAAAGCTAGATTTTTTACTCTTTCACAATCTCTTACATCAGTAATGCACAACATTATTTCATCATTTCACATTCCTAATGTTCTTAATTATTATACATTCCTCAACAACCGTATTCTAGACAAGACAGTTCTTTCATAGCATTCTGATATCTACTCAGTGTCTAGTTTCAGTAACAGCTCCTTTTGCTGTCAAAGAAAATTCTTTTTCTGTTTGCCCACTCAGGTTTTTTTTCACTTACTATAGGTCATTCTAAGACTAAACGAAATCCAGACAACTACTAAAATTTCATTTCCTGTGGTAAAGATGAACATTAATAAGGAAAACAAAAAGATTTTCAATCTATTTTTAATTCTGTTATTAATATTCACTTATTCATTCTCATATTACAATTTAACTGCTTTTATTTCTCTTATAAATCTAAGTCTAAAGTTGTGCAAGTCTTCTGTGGATTTCTCACTTTGTATGAGTCATTCCAGCACCAGTTCAGAAAGGTAATTCTTTGGCTCACATATGGTATCTTGTCATTCTAAATCATTTTCTTTGAAGTATCCCACCAATCAAATATTCAAAGTCTATAAGACTGCAAGCATAGCACTGTAGAGACTTCAGACACTTCTTTTACTGGAATTAGGTGAAGTCCATCAGGAGAGAGGATATAATGTTTTACAGTAAAGAACTGTAACAGTACAGTAATAAGGTCAAGGAGAATCAGAAAAATATACCTTCTTAGAAAAAGAGGTCTCAAATGATCCCTAAAACAAGATCCACTATACCCAAACAGTTCCTGACAGTTGTGTCTAAACTGATCATGAGAACATGCATTAAAGGATGAATTTTAGTGTCCCTCTTGAATTACTTAAGAATTATTTTTCTGATCCCTTGTGACCATAGGCAGCAACTGCTTACAAGTTGCATCCTCTTAAAAAAAAGAGAAAAATAAGGTATATAAATAAAAGGATTCTTTATTTAAATGGAATAGTATATAAATTTATTTCAGTCTTTTTTTTTTGTCAAATGTGCTCTTTGTATTATGCTTTCAAAATGTTTTACAATATTTTTGAAGTGTGCTTTCCCAAACATGTCAAATAGGACACAATAGAATAAATCTTTTCCTACTCTGGCTTTTATACAAAATGACTGGTAATATACCCCAAATGGCATTTTCTCTCTTATTTATTCATCTAAACAGTACCCTGTTGTGGAGCCATATTCTATTTTTAAACTATTGAAAGTCCAGTTTCTCTATTTTGAAATATCTGTTTAACTAGATCAATTTTACTTTGATATATATTCCCTAGCCACAGAAATTCACATATAGCTTTAATAAAGTGAATTGCATCTCTTGCCTTCTGGCATTTTCGTGGTTGTTGCAGCTCCTCATAGATTGATATTATCTATAAATGTTTTGTTTCTAACACCAGAAAAGCTATTGCAAAAAATAACTCCTAGAACATAGTCCAAATAAAACTTTCTTTGTATCCAGCTTGAAAGACATAAAAAAAATTACAATTAGATTTACATTACGTTTTTGTTATTGTTGTTTTGTTGTTTCTTGGGTTTTTTTAATTAATTTCTTCAGCTATTTTATGTTTTCTTAAAGCCCCTGCATTTCTACCTTATTTATGAGGTTCCCATGTAGAATATGTTAAAAACTTATGAAGATCAAGTTACATAAATTCTACCAGTGACATTAGTTGCTTACTTTCTTCCTAAAAGAAGAAAATATATTTGATTTTGTATGGTTTCTTTTGAGATTTGTTTTAATATACTTGATTGTTGACTGATTGTTCAATAACTTGTTCTACTAATATTCCACAAAAAAAATGAAAATTTAGTCCATAATTTCCTGGACTTTTTTCTTTCCTCCTTTTTCTCATGCTGTAAAATATTTTCAGACAGATAGCAATAAAGCTGAAGGGAAACTTTATTAATTGAAAAATATTGAAATTCGAATGTATTGCCTCACACAGAATCATTTGAGTGAAGCAATTTTAAGGGAAAAGTTTAATTTTCTGGTAGAGATATATTTAATTTTGCATATGATGGAGTGAAGGATCCAAAATTTGAAATGTTCTTATTTTTCAATAGAGAAGAAATATTGTGATCCTTTGACTCATCAACAACACAAGACAAATAAGCTTATCCATAAGCTTTTACGCTTTGTGTTTAAAGAAAAGTGCCAAAATCTTCATGAAGTGGAGTGGACAAATGTAATCAGTTCTTGGCTAATTTTTAAACTCATCAGAGAGATTTCAGTTAGGAGTTATACACCATATCTTTATCATGAAAAACAGTGACAAGAAAAATATGTCTCTATGTTGCCATAATTCATTAAGATTTACATTTTGAATATTGAAATAAATTTTGTTTTAGAAAGTTCAGGCTCTTTAGGGTCTCTTGCAGTTTCTAACATTAACTTCATGAATCTGCAGAATTAACTAGAGAAGTATAAACCTTAAAAAAAAAACCAAAAAAAAGTGCAAAATCATAAACGTGAAATGCAAAATGTTTTTCAAGATATGAATGTTAAAGACACTTCATAACAACTGAGTTACAGAAAGAGATTAAAAAGTATTAAAAACTATATGTGCAGAGCAACTAACTGGGAAGGACAGAATTAGGAATAAATTCTCACATGTGTTATGCTACTTAAGACACTGAAGAAAGAAAACAAGTGAGGAAAGGTTCATCAGTGGGAAAGACTCAAAGAAGTAAACAATTTGCCTGGATTTTCGCATACATAAACAAATTTCAGTGTGCCTCTCTTCTTAATTCCCTAAGGGTAGAACGTAAGAAAAGAGGTTAAATGAGTCTCTGCAGTAGGAGGCTATAGATGCTGAGCTATGAAAAAGGTACATAAAGGCAACAGATGTGGCCCTAGTATATCAGTTGTATAAGGATAAAATGGGAAAGAATTTGACTCTGCTTGGAAGTAGAAGTATTTGAAGTCACAGAAAGCTTAGTGGAATAGGGAAAAAAAACCAAACAGGTATCGTATTATGTTTAACAGGAACTTAATAAGTTATTCTCAAAAAAACAGCAGTGCTTACTGGATGACAATTCTACTGCTCTGAATTCAATTACAGGCTGTATTACTGCTGTATTACTAAAGGAGAGCATAAGAGTACACGTTTTACAACAGCAATTTAATTTACCCAATAATGCCAATTCCTTAAGTGGATTACGTAGAGATAAACCACTTCCATGTTGGCTCTATTTGCAGCATGGAGACATAAAAGAAAACTTAGTGTTCTGTTACCTCTCAGAGTTGTGTTACAAAACCACAACCAAAACAAATTTTACGTCAATATCAGGTACCAGAACTTCTCAGGGAAGGATTTTATATTTATAGTGATCCTAATTTACATCCTCTACAAATATATTATATTATATTATATAATGGTAACATTATATATTATATAATGGTAACATTAAAAGTGTAATTTAGACAAATTAATTAAACAGAATCCAAATATTAAATCAAAATATAAAACTTATTTTTGAAATTAGAATGAAATTGCCTATACAGCAATTCAAATTTTTGCCAGTTTCTCCTGAATATATTTACCGGACTAGAAAAAAAAAAATAGCTTCCTCTGGAGAAAAATATTAGTAATTACTATATTTTCAGCAAAGAGCATTTTTCTGTCAGAGAATAGTTCATTTAGCATTAGTGATTAATATATTTTAATTTTTTCAATAGACTATTGAGAGAGTTTTGTATATTGAAGCATAGCTGTGTTAGGAAAGGTGACTATCGCTAAGCAGGAAACTGTTTTGTTGAACAGTTTTATTTTTACGCAGTCAGCTTCTGATCAGGACATACATGTCTGTCAGTCTGACCTCAGTGCTAGGGAAAGTCATGGGGCAGACCATATTGAGTGCTATCATACCGCATGCACAGGACGATTGGGTGATCAGGACCAGTCAATACGGGTTTGTTAAAGATAGGCCCTGCCAGACCAATCTGATATCTTTTTATGACAAGGTTACCTGTTTAGTGGAAGAGGGAAAGGCTGTGGATGTGGTGTACCTGGACTTTTGTAAAGCCTTTGACACCGTTTCTAACAGCATTCTGATTGAGAAACTGGCTGCCATTGGTCTGGACAGGCACACCTTCTGCTGGGTAAAAAAATGGTTGGATGGCCAGGCCCAAAGGATTGTGGTAAATGGAGTTAAATCCAGTTGGAAACTAGTCACGAGTGGTGTTCCCCAGAGTTCAGTGCTGGACCCAGTCCTGTTCAATATCTTTACCAATGATCTGGATAAAGGCAGTGAGTGCATCCTTAGTAAGTCTGCAGAAGACACCAAGCTGGGTGGAAGGATCAAACTTCTTGAAGGAAGGGAGGCACTGCAGAGGGGTTTAGATAGGCTAGATCTATGGGCTGAGACCAACAGGGTGAGGTTCAACAAGACCAAGTGCCAGGTCCTGCAGTTGGGAAAAAACAACCCTGTGCAGTGTTACAGGCTTGGGGAAGAATGACTGCAGAGCTGCCTAGCAGAGAAGGACCTGGGGGTATTAGTTGACATCCGGCTGAATATGAGCCAGCAGTGTACCCAGGTGGCCAAGAAGGCCAATGGCATCTTGGCCTGTATAAGAAACAGTGTGGCCAGCAGGACGGGGAAGGTGATTGTACCCCTGTACTCCGCATTGGTGAGACCACACCTCAAATACTGTGTTCAGTTTTGGACCCATCACTACAAGAAGGACATTGAGGTGTTGGAGCATATCCAGAGAAGAGCAACGAGGCTGGTGAAGGGGCTAGAGAACAAGTCTTATGAGGAACTGCTGAGGGAACTGGGGTTGTTTAGCTTGGAGAAGAAGAGGCTGAGGGGAGACCTCATCACTGTCTATAACTACCTGAAAGGAGGTTGCAGTGAGGTGTGTGCTGATCTCTTCTCCCAAGTTACAGGTGAGAGGACGAGAAGTAGTGACTGTAAGTTGCACCAGGAGAGGTTCAGATTAGACATCAGGAAAAATTTCTTCACTGAAAGGATAGTCAGGCATTGGAACAGGCTGCCCGGGGAGGTGCTGAGTCATCATCCCTGGAGGCATTTGAAAGATTACTTTCTAAGGGATGTGGTTTAGTAAGGGGACAGGTACAGCTGGACTTGATGATCTCAGAGTTCTTCTCCAATCAGGCAATTCTATAGTTCTGTGACAAGATGGGGGCTGTAGTAAATACTATAATTATTATTATCAGTAATATTATCCAGTCCAAAATCTGCCAGGAGCCATTATGCTAGGTGCTATATGAGCATAGAACTGAATCATAGAGATAGTCAAAGAATACTTATTAAAATAAGTCAAAAAAAAAAATTAAACCAGACAATTATCCCAGAATTTCACTAACGAACAGTAATGCCACTCAATATATTATCTGATTACTTCAATGAAGACCAAGATTCTTGGATTACATGGAGTTATTATATACTAATAGTGAACTGTTCTCTGTTTTGCAAATAATAGTAATAAAAAGCTAAGCATATAAACACTCTTAGACAACATCTTTCTCTTTTGTTGGAGACAGGATGAAAATTTTTCTTTTACTAATTTCAGTTTCAGAAAGAGGAAACAAAATTCCCTACACTGTTAAGAAAGAACTGCAGTGAAATGGCTGGTTTTAGGTCTTGTTCTGAATGTGAGTTTGACTTCTATTGGCCAGGCTTAGTCCTCACACACAACTGATTCTCTGTTATACCCCTGGTCAGAAAACAGAATTTCAAGTAGTACGACAGACAGAAAGAAAGAATTATGATGGAAAAACCGGCATTCTATCCAGAGAAAAAAACATTGTGTACTCACAAACTTTTCTTCAGGGGATAGGATATCTCCTGAATGTATTTGAGAAGAGTAAAAGGCATAACACTTAAGAATATATGTGAAGAGAGAAAGATCAGTGCTGCAGTGGTATTAACTACAAGTTA
Source organism: Dromococcyx pavoninus (assembly GCA_033558185.1). Lineage (NCBI taxonomy): Eukaryota > Metazoa > Chordata > Aves > Cuculiformes > Neomorphidae > Dromococcyx > Dromococcyx pavoninus. The sequence continues at coordinate 1,523,577 of JAUMJL010000110.1, read as the reverse complement.
ATTTTAAGAGCTTTCAAATCTTTGCACAAAAGTTTTAAAATTCACGTTGTTTTGAGGAATTATTCCTATGCAATTGCAAGAATATTTGAGCTTCACTGTATCAGTAGAAAATACATTAAAATAAAGTAAAAAGTTACATTCTAAAATTTCCATCTGCCTCGCATGGACTACATATTTATTTGAACTCACAGTAACTTGAGTATCACATTCATTTAAATATGGACACCATGTAGGAACATATCATGCATACACTACCAGTTATGATATACATAATTATTTGCTCCCATACTGTTCTTTACTGTCTTTTTAATTAGTTAAAAATGAAAAAAATTATTCAGGAGATATCTGGTACCTGAGTAGGTTTCCATCTAATGTCACACTAAAACCAGAAATCTTTTAGAAGGCAAAACAGATCTCTCACAGCAGTCAGATGAACACAGTCCTAGGATCAGTTCCTGGCAGAGACCCTGACTTCAGCTGAAACATCACCATATAAAAAGGGACATAGAGGACAGTAGGGCAAATGATGCCTTGCAAAAAAACAAAGGCTAACAGGTGAGATGTCTTCAGAACACAAAAATCTGGTTCAGAATGAACTTAATCAACCTGAACAGTCATCATATCATAAAGTCATAGAATCATGGAATCTTCTGGTTGGGAAAGACCTTTGATATCATCAAATCCAACTGCACCCATCATCCGCTAAACCACATCCCTCAAAAACTCCTCTACCCATTTTTTAAACACCTCCAGGGATGGTGACTCAACTACCTCCCCGGGCAGCCTGTTCCAGTACCTGACCACCCTTTTGGTAAAGAAATTCTTCCTAATATCCAGTCTGAACTTCCCCTGGTGTAACTTATGGCCATTTCCCCTTGTTCTATCACCTGTCACTTGAGAGAAGAGATCAACACAGCCTCCTTTCAGGCAGTCATAGACAGCAATGAGGTCTGCCCTCAGTCTCTGCTTCTCCAAACTATTTTGTCTTCTGAGAAAAAGGAAAAACCTGATTAATTTATTGTATGGTAGAGAATCTTACACTACCATTAAATTTGGTTTAACCATATTTTATAAGACTTGTATTTAATGGATGAGTTTCTATCACAGAAATATTTGTATTCACAGAGCTGATTAATACCAACTTGTTCAGATGTAAATATCTCTCCAGTAAAATAAAACCCTTAATAATTTTCTGGAGACAGGCAAAACCTAAAGTAGAGGGCAACAGTTCTCTTGAGTTATGTATTATATATATGTATACATTTCTACAACAGACTCATGGTTGATTTGTTACATCAGTTTTATTTGATACTAATTTTCTGAGCAGACAGCCTCCAAATGGCAAAAAGACCTGTACGTCAGAAAACATATGAGTTCTCCTTTGCGTTGTCCTTCTCTTCCCTTCTGGTAACTGATTTACAATGTGTCAAGAAACTTCTAACACACACATCGTTCATTCATAGACACTCCTCTTCCAGTCATGCTTGTTCAGAGATCCCAAAGTGAAAGTATTCTAAGTGATGTCTCTCCTGAAACAACTGTACAGTAATTTCATAATGCTCTTTGTTCTTTACTCCATTCTCTTCCTGAAACTGTTGGAGACGGTAGGGGAGGCTTTATCCATGACTTTTGTAGCTGTGGCTTTTGCAGGTGCTGTTAAAACTACTAGGTAGCACAGCAACTGAGTTACAAAACTGCAGGTATCTAGTGTCAGTGTGTTCTACATATCTCTTCAAGTCACTGTTAGCTCAAAAGTGCAGAAGATTGTTTTATCTGGAAGTTCATAATAATAATTTTTAAATGAACATATTTATCTGTCATAGAGTTTCTCATGGAAGAAGAATTATAGATTAATTTTCAAAGAAAATAAAAATCTCAAAGAATAAAAAGCCCCTAAAAACTATGTTAACTGCAAAAGGAGGACTAGAGAAAACTTTAGATCATTATTTAGTGAGGTTAGTCACCCCACAAATAGGTATTGAGATAAAGGAAGGACATTTAATGCCTTCTTTCCCTCCATCTTTAAAGCCAGTGATGGGCTCTGGGACCCTGGGTTGGAGGAGTGTGACTTGGAGAGTGATAAGCTCCAAGCTGTCTTTGAAGTTGTACAGGATTTACTGCTGCAACAGAATACACATAAGTCTAGGGAACCCAATGGGATTAATTCAGGGGAACTAAGAAAGCTGGCCAGTGTTATTGAGAGACGTGTTTCAGTCATTTATCCGTGGTCTTGGGAATCTAAAGAGGTCCCAGTTGACTGGAAGCTAGCAAATATTATTCCAATTTTTAAGAAGGGCAAGAAGGAAGACCTTCGTAATTATAGGCCTGCCAGTCTCACTTCAGTGCCTGGTAAATTTTGGAGACAATTATTCTGGGAGTTATTGAAAAATTCTTGAAAGACAATGAAGTCATCAGTCAAAGCTAACATGGGTTCATAAAGAGAAAGTTATGCCTTACTAAATTAATATTCTTTTATGACAAGGTTACACATCTAATATATGAAGGCAAAACAGTGGGTGTGGTAGCAAGGTTTTGAGAAATTTTAACAAATCTTTCAATTCTGTCTCTTAGAGTATCCTTCTGGATGAAGAGTCCAGCATGCGGCTAGACATGTAAACAATATGATAGGTGAACAAGTGAACTCATAGAGCTGTAGCAAATGGAATAAAACCTAGCTATTGTCCAGTGATGTTCCCCAGAGCTTAGTTTTAAGGCTAGTTCTCTTCATTGTTTTTATGAGTGACCTTGATACAGGAATTTAATGCAGTCAAAGTAAGTTTACTGATTATCCTAAATTAGGAAGGAGCTATTGTTTATGAAGACATCTTGATAGAGTTATTAGCAATCACCAACTGTATGAAATCTAACATGGAGAAGTGTTGAATTCTGTACCTGAGTCAGTGTAATCCTGGGTGTAGGTATAGACTGGGGGGCGAGAGACTGAAGACTGAAGTGCAGCCCTGCAAAAAGTGATCTGGGGGTTCTGGTTGATGACATGCTCCGTATGGGTTAAAAATGTGCCCTGGCAGCCAAAAATCTGGCAGCTAACCTTATCCTGGAATGCATTAAGCATAATATAACTAACGAGTCGGAAGAAGTGATCGTCCCATTATATTCAGCATCGTTGCTGCCTCTCCTTGAGTTCTGTGTGTAGTTTAGAGTTCCACAATATAAGAATGATATAAAAATATTAGAATGTGTCCAATCAAGGGCAGCAAACATGATGAAAGTAGAAGGCATGACTTACAAGGAACAGTCAAAGATACTAAGTATGTTCAGTGTAGAAAAGAAGAAACTGAAGGAAGGGAGATATTGCTGTCTGCAACTTTCTTATGAGCAGAAATGAAAAGGGAGGTGTCCTGTTTCAAATGAGAGGTTGTGAAGGAATGGCTAAAGTCTATGTCAGGAACCATCTCTGAGAAGGCCGTCAAGCTCCCCAGGGAAGTGTTCAAGGCCCCAAGCGTGTCGGTGTTCAAGAAGTGCTTGGGGAATGCTCTTAGATACATGGTTTAGCTTTTAGGTTGCCCTCTGTGAAACCAAGAGTTAATGATCCTCGTAGGTCCCTTCCAACTCAAGATATTCTCTGATTCTATGAAAAAAAATTCAATTCCTTATTTTCTGTAGAAGCACTAAGGGTTGGATTCATCTGCTTGTATAAGGAACATAGAAGCCTAATCTAGACACCCTAGTCTTTGTTTATAGTCAGTTTATACAGACTGGATGCACCAATATTCCTCTAGAGTTGATATTTTGTTTCTGCTGGCTATAAAGTTGTAATCAGAGAAGGAAGATTTAGACATCAGACTTTTAAACAATCTTTTTTAGATTATGTGATATCGTCCTCTATCAACAACCTTATGAATGATTCAAACACTGAAATGTCCACTGAAACCGGTTTTGTAAGCAGGAATATTCTAATGTAATTGAGCAGTAGACATCTGCTCAGCACTCTGATTACACCTATGATAAACAAAAGAAATTCGAGTCTTCAGGAAAGTGATTTAGATTTTACAAGTATGTTAAGTACCTCCAGGTGGAGTACCAAAACCAGAAATTAGTGATTTAATGTTTGTGGGTGTTTTTTTTTGTAATTCTACTTATAGGTGCTTCTATGTCTTTCAGAAAAAGAAAAGGAAAAAAAAGAAAATAAATTGCTATGGCCCTCATTATCTCCAATACATTATCTCCATATTTTTTGAACATATGCTTTTGGTAATCCCTTGCTCATAACTGAGGATTGACATCACTTTTCTGCCACTCTTTACCTACTTCCATTTTATTATTTCTTTGAGGAATTTCATGCACTGAGGAAGTAGTGTTCAGATAGTACATTTAGATTTTCTGCTGCTGAGTGTTCAAAGTGACTCCCTCCTATCTAAAAGGAACAGTTATATATTAAAGATGCATTTAGACAAGTTGTACCAGTTGGCAGATGTTGAGAACCAACAAAATTCTATTGTCGTACAAGAGACTTGTCACAGTGAGATCACTTTAAGTTCTATTAATGTCACTATCAAAAAATACATCTGAAACATTATTTCCTCATGAGACATGACATATGAATTTTTATGAGCTGTGACATGTCCTATATCCTGTTTGAAAACTGCTGCCTTTTTTGAAGAAAGAGTCACCACAGACACCAGCAATAAAACATTTTTTTTTCTGGAGAATATGCTTAAAAAGACTTTAAAAGTGTTTGTAGTTTTGAAGATACATAAGGGTTTGGGTTTTGTGGCATCTTTTTCAGATTTTCACAAAGGACTGTAAAATCTGTCTCAGACCTGAACATATCATCTACTCTCAGTTAGGAACACATGTTCTTGTTGCATACTAAAAGTTGTAAGGCAGTTGATACATCTACTTCCAAAGTAACTAAAATGCAAAATGTTAGAGTCTGGATTATACATAGTGATTTTTTGAGTAAAATGGTTTCAGTCATAGTTGGAAATTCATTGAAAGTTAGAACCTGGCCCTCAAGTTTCAGTGGTTTATTTTGAAATGAGCACCAGATATCTAAGTAATACCAAAAAAAGCACAAAACTTAAAACATACATACATTTTAAAGAGATAGTTAAGCCCTACAAATAAAAATACCTTTTAAATTCGGGCATAAGACTTCTTGTATTTGCTACTTCTTTCCCTATAATGAAAAGTTGACACATCATTTCACATACCTTTTCAAATTGTTCATCGATATTTATTTTTTGTATAGCCAAATATCAAGTCACAGCTGTAATTTTTATCATTTTGTCCACTGAATTTGTCCACATGATTCGTCATTTTTAATTCTGATTTTTGTATTCCTTGCATGAAAATGAAAATTTCTTAGTAAAAACCTACAATGTGCCCGAACTTTGTTTGCCTTACAGGCACAACTGTTCCCTTTCTGCTTACCATTTACACCCATTACTTCAGGTCTGGATGTAATTTTAACTCCCATGATGTTGAAAATAGAATAACTTTCATAATTTTTTGGGAGGCAATATATACAGTCTCCTCATAAAACAGTAGTTATTGCTTCTGCTCATTTTGTGTGTCATAAGCAAGCTCTGTCCTTTGGTTGCTTACAGGCTGACACTAGGCTGCAGCTACATCATCTGGTCACTGCTCAGTTACAGTTCAAATTATTTTTTCACTCTAAATACTAAAGGAAGAATATGTTAACCGTTCAATTCCATTTTATGCCCTAAAGAATCTTCTTTTGAGTAATTAATTTTAAAACAGTGTTAAAGGTTCTACAAATATTTATATCAAGTCTTTTAACCCTTTTAGCGCTTCATGGCTTAATAAGACGTAACCAGTAAGTAAGTGGCAAGTGTAAACACATAGAAGTGTTTTCTGTGGATCAGTTGATAAAATTTTCACACTTCTTAATTTCCCTGGGTAGACAATACCAGTCTGAAGTTCAGAACAAAACCAGAATCTGTCTCTTTCCCTTTGCGTCTGTCATCACCTATTGGTCATGCAGTTGTGTAGAGATAGTGACCATGGGTCCATAGGATTCTGTAGCCCACAAGAACACAGAGGCATCTGTCCTCTAAATTTTCCTACGTTATTACGGATTACAACAAATAACACGACAATCACTACTAGTATGTAAAATATCACAAAAAAACCCGCTAGCAAGTATATCTATGATTAATAAAGGTAATATATCTCAAGATATTACAAATCACTATTAGACATCAGTAACACAGTATCAATCAGTAGCACGACAGCAGTTAATAATAGCAGCAACCAATCATAGAGCAACAACCAATAACAACAATAAATGAGTAGGCATGTACTATTACACGTTACAAGTCTATCATTAGTGGAGCAACTTACAATAATATAGCAACAAATATACTTATGGCAGATCATTTATATGGATATATAATACCAGGCCTAGTTTCCACACTCAAAACTCCCAGCCTGGCAGTCAATTTCTCTGTTGGTATTTTTGAACACACATTTTCTTCTGTTCAGTAACTTTTCCTTTCCAACCTTTCTGGCTGTTCACATCAGCATCGCCACTCATGAACACATACCCTTGAATCTTTCAAGGTAGCTTTGTGTTAAAACTGACTTTTTCAGCATTGCATGAAGATCGAAGAGCAAGTGAAACAACAAATTTTGTAGCATATCATTAATAATGCTTCCTATCATAATAAAGACTACAGCTCTGTAAAGCTCTGATTGTTTCTGTGCTTTTCCAGCTTGATATGCATTTTAAATGGTGCACCAGGGGGCCATAACAAAACCTTTCTTAAATTGTAGGTGCTTCATATCATTAATAAATCAGTTTAAATGGAGGTTCCAAAGTTTTCTGAAGGACACATGAATCCAGTACATATTAAAATTAAAAAGAATGCAGGATAGTTCCCAATAACTGTCCACAATATAAAAAATGTGTGGATAAAAATAATCAAAAGTGGAATATTACAACAAATGTGTTATTATGTTGGAGTATTGTCAGATTGTTAGGTAAACATAAATTAAAATTTGGATTTGGATGTGGTGGATATTTGAAATGAAAACAGATTTTTTTTTTGTATTCTAATAATGAAGTTCACTTCATGAAGGGTTTAACAGTCTTTTACTAGAATTTAAAAAAATACATGGAGATTTCTTTATTATTAACATTCTTTAGTTCTAAAATCAACATCCATTGTTCTCCCTTATTCACTGCGTATATCATCTCATCATGGAAAACTGATGCATTCATCAGGCAGTGTATGCCTTTGGTAAATCCGCTGACTGTTCCTAAACTCCTTTTTTAATTCATTTGCTTAGATAAACTTTCAGGAAAATATTACTCCAAAATCTTCCTAGAACTGAAGTTATTCTGACTGGCTTGTAGGTCTTGAATCCTCTTCCTTTCTTTTTTTGAAGATGAGAGTGACTTTTCCTCGACTATACCTCTGGCTTGACTATTTTTAAAAAAAGTCTTACTCTATTTACCGAATGTCATTAGACAATTTATGAAATAAACTTAATGTGCATGTAGCTTAAAATCATTGAATCATAGAACGGTTTGGATTGGAAGGGACTGTGAAGGTCACCTAGTCCAACCCCTCTGCAGTGAGCAGCGACATCTTCAATTAAATCAGGGTGCTCAGAACCTCATTCAAGATGACCTTGAATATTTCTAGGGATGGTGCATCTATCACCTCTTTGAGCAATCTGTTCCAGTGTTTCATCATCCTCAGCAAAAAAAATATCTTCCTAATACCTAGTCTAAACTTTTCCTCTTTTTGTTTAAAGCCATTACCCCTTGCCCTATTGCTGTAGACAGTATCAGTAGTGGTCTGATTAAGGTTTTATTTACACAAACAGAGATTTGAAGATATTTTAGTATATTCTGTAACTATGTGCTAAGAGAATCCTATTACAGTGATTAAACTTTTTAAATATGAAAACAAAAATAATTGTTTAATCAGAAATCATTTTGTGGTCACATATCTTGGATTTCAGTCATAACTAACTATGCTGACAGTGGTAGTTACTTGTAGATTTTATTTAATACACACTTGATGATAAAAGCAAGATACATTCAAGCATATTCAACAGGAGAGAGAAAAAGGGAGATTTTAATTTTTAAAGTTCGTAGGCAGACTATACTAAAGTGTAAAATTATAGTGTAGGAGGACAGGAACAAGAGAGATACTGGCATTCTTCATTTCTGTTACTGTAATATTGTTGATTGCATTGTTCTCTGTTTTCCTTTCTGTGGTAGAAAATTGAACAGCATAAAAATTCAGTGTGATGAAATCTCAATCAAGTACATTTAATATTTCATGACCAAATAAGAATACTATAATATCTTTACATTACACTCACTCTTCTAGTGGTCATTAGTATGCATTGTGCCTTTGAGACTCCGAATGGGAAAGGATCCACTGAGAGCATTTGCCAATGAACTAATCAGCTAGCAAGCTGAGTTAAAAACCCCATATTGCCGTCAGTGCCTGTATCAAAAGAACATAAAATGCTCTACATCTTCTTGCATTATGAAACACAGACACAAGTTTATGTCTTTATTACTACTTATTAAAAAATCAAACCCACGACAGATGATCTTCAGCTGACTTCAAAATGTAGAACACATGTAAAAAAATTTAGAAAAATTTCAGTGATATGTACAGTATATTTCACATCAGAATCAAGGTAAATGTTTTCACAGAGCTTTTAACAGTACAGAAAAAATCTGTTGTGGGCTTATGGGAGGGCTTTTAGGGTTTTTTTCCCCCAAAACCAAAAGTCTCCTATGACATAAAATTGTTCACTTAAAGATTATTTTTATACTTCATGCTTTTACTATATTTTTCTACATAAAAAAGCAGGAACTGGCTGCATGAAAGTTTGCCTTTTTCCTGGTATTAAGTTCAAACTAATTATTTTATTTTCTAGTAATTCTGTTATTTTTGAATGAGCTACTGCAAGTATATCTCTGTACACCAGACCATTGTCTATCATACACATATTTTTAATAATATAGAAGTCTGGAATAAGCTTTCATCTTCTTACATAGATCAATTTTGTGACTTACAGAACTATCCTGGTGTTATTCCTACAAAATTTAGAAACCAGTATACAAGGTGAAGAAATTAAAATAGCAATACATCCTACTTGGGTATCATGTAACTTAGGTATCATGGAACTGAACGGGATGGGGTGGGATGGGGTGTGTCCACATGCTCAATTGTAGTACGCAAGTATCAGAGTCAAGAATTTATAAAAGTATGATTGAAAAGACTGAAATATTTATTCAGCCCTTATAAACTGTTCAAAAATCTTGGTTATAATTTCCAAACTATTGCTAAAGGTGACAGGCTCAGAGCAGATAATGAACTATTCCCACTGAATTAGTAGACAGAAAAAGCTTTCTATATTTCTGACACCGTTTCAGAGTTTGTTATCTTGCACAATTTTTGTTAGATGTCAAGATTTTCATGGGCTGTCATACTGGATTTTTGAGCCTCATTACCTCTGAAATAGATTATAGCAGATGAGCAATACCTCTGAGTGTGAGTGTTGCATTCAACACTATCAACAAATGAACCGGTAGCCCATGTTAAAGTCCTAGGCTTCAGTCTAGCACAGCATCTCTCCTGATTTATTAGGCTCAAATCCCAGAAGGTCACTGAGTAGATAATACAGGTGTGGCAGATCTGTTTTTTTTCTCTGAGGAACCAGGAAATAATGGTGTGTTGAAAGAAGCTCACTATATATCTGCTTAAACCACTCCCCCTATCTGCCATGCACTCCCTTCCTCAGCAACTAAGTCGCTTAAACTGAGTTGAGAAAGCACAGCTACTCAGAAAGCAAGAGAGATTCTGAGAGACAAATCTATTTCCTTCCCCACTGCCTGATTCTCCTAAACTCATTAACCTTAACTCCTGGCCTGGGAAAAAATATTGAACAATTTGCTCCAAGCAGGATTGTGTTTTTCTTCCTCTGTCAATCTGGATTAAAGTTCTGGCCACCTGAGTTCATATTTCTAATTAAATTTATTAAAAACAATGTCTGCACTGTGGGAAAAATATTGATACAAGCTATGAATTGGAGAGAAATTCTCCACAAAATTTCCTCTTCTGTATATAATTCTATTTTTTAAGATCATATCTGTAAATTACTTACACTTCTAAAAATACCACTGATATTTGCTTTAACTATGTTTCATTTCCTTTTCAAACTCATCTCCATTGTTGCCTATATATTTACATGTCTTTACCATAGAAACGGAAATGCCATGATGTCCTTTGACAGAAAAGGTGGTTTATATTGACACTTACCACATTGCAATTGTTCTTACTATTTTCCTTCCTAGTGACTACTAGTAACACAGACAAAGAATATTCTGTATTTGGTCCTAAAGGACTTCATTAAAATATATTTACATGTCACAAAATTCAAGAAATACATAAATACTATATATCAATACTAAATGTCAGCCTTGAGCATTCAAGAATTCAAACCAGTTCCACCAAAATTATAACAGAAATAATAAATACATGTATATATACCTCAAAAAAATGTGAGTCAGTAGAATAATACTATGTTTTATGAAAGTCTTTGTTCTTCTCAAATAGCATCTTAATAACTTCATAAGCTTTGAGAAGAAAAACTAATTTATCTGCCTGAGAATGATGGAAAAATTCTGTTATTTTCTTTTCCCTTGAAACAGACCTGTAACATCAGTTCAAAGAACTAATTGAGCTTCTGCAAAACAAAAGATCTTGAAATGAACAATGAATGATGAGTATAGTTAGTTGACTTCTACCAAATAGACATGTCCAAGTACCACAAAGACAATACTATGGAATTATGCCAGAAATGTACAATGAATCTCCTATTATCTATGTCTTATTAAATATATTTTTAAAACGTTATAAAAACTTTTAGAAATTAACATGGTAACTAAAATAGTAAAAGTTCTAAAAAGTTTTGAAACGTCTGTTCCCGCAGATGTCATATATTTTATATCTTTCAGTATTTCAGTCATTCAGAGAGGGAGTTATGTGACTGTAGAGAATAATATTTTGTTTGTAAATGACTTTACACTGGAAGTTTGTTTTCTCAAGACAATTTATTTTTGCTGTGTAAGTCCTATGGCAACAGGTATACTTTGAAAGACTAAGCTATATCACAAATATGCTGTAGAAGTTCTAATAAACATTCATCTGTGTTTGAAAACATTATTATTTTAATATTGTTATTCAATTAAAAAAATCACAGAAAGGGACCAGTTACCTAACTAGTGCCTCTCTGAACTGGTTTTGATTAACGGAAGAGAAGACTCATGTTGTGGTAGCTTGACCCTAGCATGCAACAGAGCACCTGCCAGCTGCTTTGCTCACACACCTGTTCCCCCACTCTAGTTGGATGGGGGAGACAATCAGATGAACAAAAGAAAAAATAGGTTTCCATAGAGACAAAGAAAGTTTAATAAGTGAGCAGGGATGAGGGGCAAATAATGCAAAGTTAATCACTCACCACATCCCGTTAGAAGCCTCTGAGAAACAACTACATTGAAAAAAACTACACCCCCACCCCCACCACTTTTTATTGCTGAGTATGACATTATATGGCATGGGATACCCCTTTGGTCATTTCAGATCAGTTGTTCCAGATGTATCTCCTCCCAACTTCTTGCTCATCCATCTCCCAATCTCTAGATGGTCAGAGTGAGAAAGAGATAAGGTCTTGGTGCTGTGAAAATAGTGTAAGTGATCTTCTCGAGTAATAGGTCCTGGCCTTGGGCAGGATCCCATCAGCAAAAAGCTCTTACCTTTCTGTGTAATGGTGTTTTGTGTAATGGTATTGTTCTGTAATGATATGCAAACCTAGCACCAGAGGATGTGACATGAAGCTGATCATTAATGAGATTTTATTGCAGTCACTTGCTGCACAGAACCCTCAACTAATGTAAATTAATTACATTTTTAGAAAAAAATAATTCTTTCGGGATTTTAGCTTTTTTAGAGCTCAACAGCTGTTATATAATTACATGTCCAAAACGAAAATGTACCACTTGTGAAACAACAACACTACTACCAATGAGCAACACCCATTAATATTTTTTTGGTTTTGATTAGTTACAAAATGATAAGCCAAAAATGTTCACAGGAAAAACTACGTAAAATACAGTTCTTAAAATCGAGAGCTATACTCCATTTAGCAAAGTAATCACACCAGGACTGCTTGTCCAATATTTCGACATAGGTCCTCAGGAAGACAGCTGTGTGCACTGCAGGCAGCCATTCCTATAGCCAGTCATTCAAGAGCTATCTTAAAAATTAATCTTTTGACTTACTACAAATACATTTAAAAGTAATATTCCAAGTCAGTTTGTATTTTCTATTATCCAATAATGGTTCTTTGAATTCCTATACAATATTAAATCAGGTTGTTAATGCAGTAGTTATTATCTGGAGGATGTGGGGAAGAGCTTATAGAACTCCCCAAAATTCCCACCTAGAGGGTTCTTGTCTAATATTAATGGTGAAGGTCCACCCTGTTTCAAACTGTTCTCCCACACCACCTCATCTATTTAGATGACTGGCTACAAAGCGCCTGGACCACCCAAGATATTAACGACTTCAGTGTCTATAAATTAATATACAATAAGCATAGTCCTGGTACCCAACTACACAACAACACCACCTGAAGAACAAACTTGATTTTCAGATTTATAACTCACTAATAACATCAGTTCTATCACTATTTGACCATCTGCCACCACATCTCTAAGTGCAGTATTCTTCCTTTGAACCTTACTACGAAGCGTTCACTATGTTCACCCTCTTTTCATCCTATTTTATACTCTTATCACAGGACAAGTAAACACTGAAATGTCTTGCCTTTCGAATGTTGAGCAATACTTTCTAAGAATTTGTTTGCAGAATTCTTATTATAGCTTTAAGTCTGTGAACTATCTCAATGACAAAAAAAGATTTTACATGGAAATCAAATTAAGCACATCTGCAAATTGATTTTAGGACTAACTACTGCATAATGATTACCGTTCATGGGACAATTAATGTTTTTTTCCACATGCATAGATAGATTATGCCACATTCTTTCTAAGAAAAGCACATGATTACATGAAGCACTTTATTGGTTTACTTTGGAACTTTGTACTATGGTAGAGAAAAAGAAATATTTCTAAGTGATGACTATTCCCTCATCCTTTCACAGTCTGATATCCTCTACACTAAGCCCAGAAGAGAAACAAAGATATGGTTCTCTTACAGAAAACCAACAGTGAATACTAAGCCAAGCTGAGAATCTTGACTTAAGATGCATCCTATCATCAAAATATTTCATTTAGGTTTTAACCACCCTTCGTTTTAGAGGTGTTACTACAAGGAAAGTCTTAAATTGGATATATACATAGTGGAGATGTACTTGCATGTGAGAAGACAAGTTGATTTTAAGAACACTTTTCCTCAGTGCTATAATTTTGATTTATTTTAAATGATATGGAAAAAATAGCTTCTCAAGAGTAATGAAGGAGCAAGACTATCAGTGTCAGAGATTATTTTACCTTAAAGGCTGCTAAAGGTTAACCAGAAAAGTGCCTCAAAGAGTGACTGAAATCTTTAAATTTGGATGTTTATTTTTTATTTTTTAGTTTCATATTTTGGTATTAAAAGTTGAGTCCCTAAGTATGAACTAGTTCACCTGTTTTAGAAAATATTGCCTACTACAGCGTTTCTGTTCACAACAGCTGAGTGTCTAGTGTTCCTTCTATTAAGAAGTTTTCAAGAATTATCTGTTACTCACTGAGACAAAGATCTCTGCTGATGATGCAGCTAAAATTCATGAAGCAGTAAAGAAGTTATATGACCTCTCAGAGCAGTGATCCACACTCACTGCAGCAACCATGCAGAACAGATTTTTTTTCTTTACTAGAGTAAGAGATAGTTTCTCTTTATTAAATCTACAGACAATACAGCCTCTCTGCTTTGCAGAAAGACACTTAAAAAGTCCTTTTTTTAGTTTGTCTACCAAGTGATCAAGTTTATCTTGATATAAATGTTAATGTTAAGTAAAACTTATCTTTATAACATTCTCTCATCTTTCCATGCAATATCAGCACATTTACAAACTGCGTCAGTTGTTTCTCTTTTGTCCTGTACCCCTCATTGTCACTTACAAGATTTGAAGCTGAAGCATAGCATTTTCTTTCATGATAAATAGTAGATAAAAGTTTTCTGTCCCAGACAGTTACAGGTTACGTTGCTGGAGGCTGAATCTGCACTATACCTATTAGGTGTTGTGAAATGTCATCTTAAATGTAAATTGGAAGTAGAAGGCCTTTGGGACGTAAATAGGTTTGTTTCACTTTTTGCTTGTCTGGGTATAAATGACTATCCAAAAAGCAAGAACTTGGAGAAACAAGCACCAATATTCTGCTTCTTAGAGCAAAAAAGGCAATGGATTTAAGGAAGCAGATTCTAAGAAAACTGAGGATAATAGGCACATAATTTAACACTCAACAACCATTAGATGATGTAGATGTTAATACTGATAATCACAAACTGGTAGCTTCCCAGTGTGAATACAGCTTTTCTTTATAATACAAAGAATAACCATAATGATCATAAGACTGGATGGCATTGGCATTACCTTTTAAAAATTTATATCAGAGAATATAGAGAACAGCAGGTAATGTAGGTAATACAAAAAAAAATCAGAAATTATTCCTATGTTTTCAACAATCCATGGATAAATCCCTCATCTATGATTCAAGGGAGGTACCAATTATACCTGTGTGTCTAACAGAAGAGTCAATTTATTCCACAACTGTCTTCAAATGAACCCTCAGCTTCTGATCCTCTTTAACATATTGACCTTTGATCTCAACATTCCCTTACTTTTTATTTTCCCATTCTTTTGTATATTTCTGCAAAGCTCATAAAAGAGTAGTTCTAAAGACGTATGGGTGATCTGATGACATAGTTTACAAGTTTAACAACGTTTTTTCTTTTGCTCACAAAATTCTGCATTTCCATAGTATGTTTTCATTCCTAGTAATTAAGAATCATCATTGTACCTTGCAATGAAGGAACTGAGGGTTACTCATTCAAAGGTAAATACATGAGAATCACGATGTGTGATGGCACTCAAGTGTATGGCATATGCAGTAGACTACGCCATTGTTAAACAGCAGGACTTCAAACACACATTGCACATGAAGTGTATTCCATCCATTTTAAATATTATTTGGATATATTGAAGCCCCTGAATTGTCCATAAGGATCTTTATTTGAACATTATATTTGCTTCTAGGTCAACAGCAAGATCAATAATAAAATTAATATGCTAGTCCATTCACTGTCAGTCTGAAACAGTAAATTAAAAAAGAATCTGTACTCTGGAATCTACAGTTGCTCTTCTTCCCTCATGATAAAGGAAAGTGAGCCAAATGACTTGCTTTCTTATTTAAATAAATCTATACTACATTAAAATATGTGACCTGAAAGTAAGTTAGAGAGTTTTCTGTGGGAAATCTTTTTGTAAAGTTCAGTACATGTGGAAACATAGAATTTGAAGACAATCCTGTTTCTTTCTATTATTCTTTATATTTTAGATTAGATTTTACATTTTTTAAAAATCATTTAGTAATGTAATATCTTTTAAGATGAGAAGGTAATATAAACAGTGTAAGAGGTATTGCCTACACGGTGTAAATCTAGTTTGAAGAAAATAATTTGAAATATGTATGTCAGTAGAGATTGCAACAAAGTCTAAAACTCTGGAAATAGTATCCATTTATGGAAGAACAAAATACAGGAGAAATCTAATTAATTTTTAACTATTCCAACTTCTTAATGAAATATGTAAGATTAAACAATATTATTGGCAAATATTTAGGATTTTTTTTCTGATCCACCTGAAAATCTACATTCTGTGTAATTTTTCAGATGTATGACATTTAAAGCAAAAAGACTTCTACAAGTTAAAAAGTGCTGTAAGAGACAAGGCTATAAACCATTTACTTTTGAATATAGTACTAGGTTCTAACTAAGATATTTTCAGGTTAAAAACAATGAAAAATAAACCAAATAAAAATAAAAATAATTTTTAGATTGCCTCAATAAAACATCATGGATAAAGTCATCAGAAATGTAAAAATTTGTCCATCAATTCCATGTGTCGTTCTTCTTTTACTGACCTTTTGAATTTTTCATTGCTGTTCACCAGTCCTGTGTGCCCTCAAAGTAAGAACAATCATTACTGCAAAATCTGTAGCAAGTTTCATAGTCATCCATCTCCCACAACACAGTCTATTTTCGTCTCATAGAGCTCATAAGGCAGAACTTTAACTCCAGCTCTGGAGATAGATGGGAAATATTTGATAATATTTGTCAAGGAAAAAAATAGTCTATTCTATGACGAGCAATTTCATATGATGGATTACATGTTATCTTAAATTTGAATTACAGTATTAGTAAAAATGAAGAGCAGTAGGTAAATGCGAAATTGGTGAGACGATACAAAGAGTCCTTTGGTGTCTATAGTAACGTACAAGAAACTGTTCTTCCATTCAATTCACAAAATACATTAAGGAAGCAAGTGATCTTGTATATTTCTCCTCTGCCTAGTCAGAATACAGCTGATCATACTCAGTCTCTGAAAAGCGCAGAAATAAAACACAATACTCAGATAAAGCATAGAAGTTCAAAATAAAAATTTTAAACTTGAGATTTTAAGTTCAGTTTTTAGATGTCAGGGCTCTGCAGGCACCACCAGGCCTGGCTGTCCCTACCCAATTCCCTGGGTGTCCCACCACCCTGCCCATGGCCCAGGATCCCATTTTAGCCCACAAGGGCCTTAAGCCCCTGCTCCAGCCATGCCAAAGTAGGACTGGTCTCCAGCTTCCATAGACCTGCCCTATTCAGCCATGGGCCCCACTGAGTCGTACCCACCTGCAGGCCTGTGTCCCAGCCCAGTCTCAGTCCATCCTTCCCCCCAAGAAAGTGCTTGATTTCTGGGATTAGAGCTACCCTGTTGTCCCCAGCTTCTCTTCTCCTCTGGGGCGGTGGGGCAGGCCCAGGCTGCTAGGTTTTGCTCTGACAGACTCCCTGTGGTCTCCCTGACAGGTCCACAGGCAACCATCAGATATCCTGAACACATTAACTCTGCACTTGCTAAGTTTAGTCCATTCTAAAGTTCCTTCTTTTTTACTTTTCATTAGCCATGTGATATCTGTTAGCTATGGTACGCAGGAAGATACCACAGTCAGGGAGAGGAGAGGACGTATGTCATATTATTAGATACTCAGTATATAGTAAAATGAACTTTACTAGCCAAAACTAGACAGTCTATACATAAGTAGATTAGAAATGTCACTTTAAATTAACTAATCAGAGTCTGGTAACACTGACAAAGTAAAAAGCCAAGCATTACAGCTTCTCTTGATGAACTCAGTTCTGTATGCACAAATGTGTCGAGTGCATGTATGAGAAAACTTGAATTGCTTACTTATGCCATATAAACAAATGCTCCTATCTTCCTTGTCTCATGTCATGGTTTTACCCAACTGACAATGAAGCACCACTCAGTTGCTTGCTCACTGACATCTCTCACTCCCACAGTGAGATGGGGAGAATCCAAAATAAGTAAAACCTTTGGGTTGATATAAAGACATTTTAATAGGACAACAAATAAAGAGAAAAAAATAAATAATATACAACACGAGTGATGCACGGTGCAACTGCTCACTGCCCACTGACCAATGGTCAACCAATCCTTAAGGACCTATCACCCCCCAGTTTATATACTGAGCATTACGTCATGTAGTATAGAATATTCCCTTTGGCCACTTTGGGTCAGCTGTCTTGACTATGCTCCTTCCCAACTTTTTCTGCATCTCCTTGCTGGCGAAGTATGAGAAGCTGAAAAATCCTTCACTTAGTATAAACAGTGCTTAGCAACAACTAAAACCTTGGTATATTATCAACATTATATCCAAACACAACAGTATGCCAGCTACTAAGAAGAAAATTTACTATATCCCGGCTAAAACCAGGACACTCATGAGTTTTCAAACTTACACTGACAGTCTCAGACCTTATCAGGTTGTCTGAATATGCAACTCCTTCATCTTTAGAGCAGACAATGAGAAACAAATGCTGTCAAGGAAGTTCTCATATGCATCAGACTTTGGCCTGTGGGGATTCTGCCTTCCCATGCCCCTGCCACTGAAACTTGTGCACTGTCAGATGCGGTAGGTTTCTTCTGTTTCTGTGTAACGGATGTGGCTTCTGCTCTTCCTGTTCGTAGGTCTGGGCAATAGGAAGACTGAATATGCATTCCACAGTTGCAGCTGGAGAGGTGCGTGCGTGCATATACACACACAAACCCCACCAGCTGTCTGGGCCACAAAAAACTAACACAGAGAGAAAGTGGTGTTGTCATGGCACTCACATAAACACCTGCAGCTCTCACATACATGAACACAGCCAGGTAGTGCTATCATTTTCTCTGATAATCAAGTTTGGAGTTCACTGATGAAAACATTTATACTCCCTACTGAAAAATACACTCCAGCTTCTACAGCTGCAGGCATCCCTGACCTACAGACTCCCTTGATTTGTGCCCCTTTTTTCAGGTGCTAGTATCTAGGTACATACACACAGAGAACAGATAGTGAAACTGCAGAGAAAATAGTGAAGAACATGACTTAGTAAGAAGATAGGATGCACTGCAGGGATCAGGTGCAGTGCTCAGACAACTATACTGCTCAGCAACTTGTTTATGTTCAACTAGCCCTTTCTATTACCCTGTTCTCTGTATTGTCCGTGCATTTACTGCTGTGGTCCACAGTCCTGTCTCCTCTCAAAAAATCCATCCCCAATTACCTTTTTCCAATTTGTTCCAATTTAGCTAAATCCATATCAAATTTTGATATTTCTGATAGCCCTACTGTGCCTAACCTTTACCAGAAGCCTTCATTATATGGTAACAGGCAGGATTCCAGCTGTAACTAAAAGATAAAATGAAAGTGTTTGTTAGACTCTGAACATATTCTTGCCAGCTTCACTACTGTATCTTTGAACCTCTGAAAGTCATCCAGCTTTCATCCAGTTTTCCTTTGACCTTTCTGGAAAGACCATATTTCCTTCTGCTTTGTTAAACTTCACTTTACTAATTCAGAAGTTGTAACTTTTAGCAAGAGAATATACATTAATAGCAAAAGTGTACTTGTCAAGTTTCTGCCAGGTTTGTCCGGAAATCTCATTTTTGTGGACATAGTCTACATTGTCAATGCACTCATCTGGCAGTCACCCAGCTACAAATTCCGAGTCACTTCCAAGGCTTGTGGTCAGAAAAGTGCTCACATTGCATTCTTCTTCTTGCAAGTAATTTTAAAAGTGTTTTACAGCAGCAAAAATATTCATAGATGTTAGGATGATTATAATATATGTGCTGTCACAAGCTGCAGAGCTAATTACTTTTACTAACATAACTGACATTTCAGTTTTGATGGCAAAATGTGAACTTAGACTTGTCCATGGGAAAATCCAGTTGGCTGTTGAAAAAGCTTTGCAATGAAGCAATGTTAGTAGCAGACAATGAGCTCAAAACAATCGCAGAGGTTGACATCCATATCAGGGTTTGAAGTGTACCAAATAGATCTAAACAGCCCTGACCAGCTTTGACTGAGTCCTCACACACCTGTCTACACTTGAGGCCCAGAAATTCATTTCATCACAGACCTGATGAGACCTATTGAAGGTGTGCCTGTCTCCAGTTGTGTCTCCTGGACAGACCATTCAGACGTACAATGCAGCTAGATTGTCTCCAATCACTGACACTTGAGTGGACCACTTGAATGGACTTCTTAGAACACCATCGGTTAGCTCCGTGCTCCTATTGGGAATCAATCCAGGTGTTGGCTCAGTGCTTGCCAAAAGTGTCAGGGACTGTTTGTAGGCCTCATAACTGTCTTTAACACTGACTGCCACACTCAAGCACTGCAAGACAGCACCCATCAGGGGAAAACAGTCAACCCCTGGTGTCTTCACTGTGTTTTGCTCAGCCCTGGCTGTCAGTTCTGGTCTCTGAGCCAAACACTGCGGAGACTGACCCACAGCAGTGCAGGACCTTGCCCCTGTGGTTTCTCCTAAGTGAAGAGCCTGGCTCTGAGCTTTAATCTCCCCATATAGTCAAATTGCTGATCAGTCCCAAGCACGTGAGTGATTCCTCTTTCCTCGGTCCTCCTTGGACTAGGGGCTCCTTAGAGACAGCTTGAACACTGCCTCTTCTTGCCTCAGGGCACATCTGGGACAGCCTGGGTGTCCTGCCTAGCTCCAAATGCGATATGTTGTCCCTGCCATAGTCTTGGCACAGCTTCAAGTCCCTACTGTCATTTCACTGTCTCAGCTTCAAGACTCTGACTTGTATCTTTATCACAGAATCATAGAATCACAGAATGGTAGGGGTTGGAAGGGACCTCTGGAGAACATCTAGTTCCATTGCCCATGCTAAAGCAAGTTCACTCACGGCAGGTTATGCAGGAACATGCCCAGGAAGGTTTCAAATATCACCAGAGAAGGTTATTCTACAACCTTCTGGGCAGCATATTCCAGTGCTCTGTCAACCTCAAAATAAAGAAGTTTTTTCCTCATATTCAGGTACCAAACCCAGGTTCCCTATTCCACTGTCAAGCACCCATTGCAGGGGCTCTGCTGTGACACCATGGCCTTGCTGTTATCCTGACCCGGACCTGAGCTCCAGTCTAAGCCATGTCCCTTTCCCAGTTCTCTCCCCACCTCTGGAACTCCTGAAATAGACCAATGATGCCGTACAGCAATCAGATCACTATGCAACACATCCCTTCTGATCATATCTCTGGGAAATGAGAGGACAAACATTGGCCAGGAGAGGTGGAAGGGGTATTCTGTCAGGACCCTGAGGGCACTAAAAGCAGTCAGTCGCTGCCCTTGCTCAGCTTCCTATGGGGCCTCTTTCCATCCCTGCCCATGGCCTAGAATTTTCTTTCAGCTCAGGTGTGGTCATCAAGTCCTGACCTGAGCAATGTTGTAGATGTACCTTTCTCCAGCCGTGTTGTCTGGATGAATGCTTTGGACCCCCACTGTAGCCTCATCTCTGACCCTCTCTCTGGCCTAGCACGCCAAATGCTAGGTATACAGACCTACATCACTGTGCTGTAGATAGCTAATTTCTTATATGGATCCCTTGGACACAGATTTTAGCTTGTCTCCAGCCCTGTTTCCTGACCAGACACTGGATTTATGTAAAATCTTGTCTCCAGACCTCTGTCGAATGCCATCTCCTGCTGCTCTTGACTGGATGCTCCACATAGACCTGGACCTGATCCAATGGTGGCATATTATTTCTGGGATTTTTCAGTTTGTGGGTTAAAATAAGTTCTTTTATGTTAACAAGCAGGACTGAGGTTAATGAAGGCGACGTAGCAAATTGTCTGGTATGCAGACATTCATGATAACTGAATTGAAACCTCTAACTTATTGTCATTTATTTTCCACAAGCTAAATGAAATAGACAGTGTTGAAAGTAGATAGTTTTGTAATTAAAAGCAAAACAAAACAACCCACAAAAAAACAACAACCAAAAATCCAAACAACAAAAAAAACACAAACCCCCTCAGAAAATCTGAAATTTCATGCAAAATATATTATAAAATATTAATAAATCCATTGTTTTCCTTGTATACTAGCCATTTATTTCAATAGATTTTCTGAATTACTTTCTATCAACTTACATTACAAAAAGCGAAAATTTGTAACTATCCTCAAAGGTATTAAGACCTATCCTCCTCATTCACCACCATCTCCTCCCAAAGGAAATGACACACAGATACACAGACATTAAGTCAGGATATTTCTGAAACTCTTATACCAGAACTGTGTGATGCATAATGGAATCCACATGTTCCTTGTCACTGGAACAATTTACCAAGAATTGGGTTGCAATTAAGAGTACCTGCACTGTAGGAATATTAGTTTCTACAGGTAATATTGACTTAGACCTTTTGTACTTCAGCTAAATGTTTCCCTAAATGTAAGAAAAAAATCTAAAAGTATCAGAATATAAAGGCTCCGATATTGTGTTTTCTTGTTTAATATGCATAATTTAATAATAATATTTCATGATTTAATAATTTACTTATTTATGGATATGTCCATATGTAGGCTGTTTAGAAGGCATATGCTACAGGGAGCTTTTTCTATGACAGCAGTATGAAAGCACAGAAGTCTTCTGTTCTTAGTTGCACAGAGCTCATGCTCTAATGAGGTACTAAGGATGAACCCTTCTGTCACTATGACAAGAAATATAATTGGCTATTCAGAGTTCCTGAAACCAAGTGAAACACCACAGACTTCAATCAGTTTATTCCTTAGACTCAAATACAGATGGGGCTATAGGAAACGAAAGACAGAAGAGCAATGTTATCTACATTATAACCTTTTTGTTCAGTTTTCAGTATGACCACAGCTTACACTGGAGTCAATAGAAAGATTAGTTCTAAAGCACAGCATCATTTATTGAAGGTTTCAATCATATTCTTTATAAGAACCATCTTTTTTTTAAAAAAAAAAAAAAGAAAGATTGCTTCTGAGTATAATTTGATGGTTTTTGACTGTATTTAGGGAAACCTACATGCCATCTAAATGAGCTCCTATGGCTTAAGAGCTAAAGTTATTGTAATATAAAATAGGACAGACATTGTTACTGCACACTAGAGATTTCATTAAAATCATTGTGACCTTTGCAATTCCTGCCCTAAACTACTGAAAACCCCTGTTAGATTTGCAAGCACATATGGTTTTTACAACTTGTGCTACAGTTGTTACTTCAAGAAGCCCCAAGAACTTCATCAAATTATTCTATTTTTACTTTTTAAAACAAAAAAAATAAAATTTCTCATCGAAAATTGAGGCAATATATAATGAAGACAGCAAGAACAATGTTTTTTAGGTTTAGTTAAGACTGTAAATGAGGCAGTTGGCTTGCTTTTTATTTGACATGGAGGACTAAATTAATTTCTATTTTGTGAAGAAAAGTAGACATAGATAAAGTCCAGCTAGTTTAAGACCAGTCCTGAGAGAAATAAAATAATGTTGGCATAATAACAAAGCTAATAAGAAAAAATCATCATTCTGATGCTTTCTCTGCAGAGAAGTTGTAACAACTGAACATCTAGTAATTATTTAGATGACTTTTGATAAGTGCTGCTTATTTCAACGACAAATTAAGGACACAAGGTAAATGTTCTGAGGCATGCACAATGTTGAGAAAAGATACATGGTTAGATGAAACAGGGTGGGAAAAGCAAACCAAATCAATCAGTAGGTCAATCATATTGAGACCTACAGCTTATTTTAAAAACAAAAGAAGACAACATTAAAGAGTTAAATCTATATGCAGCAATGTTACATTATCTGCAATGTCCTAAATTTGTGTCAAGATCTTTCAGCTCTTTTTCAATGTATTTTTTGACTATTTTACAATTCTCTTCTTCAGAAACACTTGAAACTTACAGCAAATGAAACTTTATTGTCTTTGATTGACTGAGATCCAGCATTTTTTTCAGTTTAGAGAGAACATCACACGTTTAGATCTTTTTTTATACAAAATCATTGATATAATATAAAACAGAGATTTGAAAGGTTCCTGGGTGGCATCCAGTTTAAACTCTTGTTCCAAGATAAGATGAACTACTCATTCTTATTTTTAAAAGACTTTATCCAATTTCAAATGTCATAAACCCACAAAAACTGCTACAACATTCGTCTATTTTCTAAAATATCCCTCATTGTTCCTCTCAATATAAAACAGTGATCTTGAATCATATTAACTATAATGCCTGTTCCACTCCTGTCCTCTCCTTTCCTACATAGCTCACAGTAAACAGTCTGCTGGTGACCTAATGGAGCTGGTCATAAAAAAGTAACTGCCAACTACATATAAATACCAATTAGTTTTAAGCACTATTGAAAGCAAATTATAGAATACAGGATTAGTTACCTTTCTAAAAATTGAAGAAGACCTGATGGCAAGTTTTCCATTCCCTTACATTCAAAGTTAGAATGTATAGATCAGTGGTTCACCTCTGCAGCTGGAAATGTAATTACAACTTAATTTCTACATTATGCAAACATTTATTTGCAAAATTTTTTTCTCAGTATTAGCAAGAGGACAAATATCTGCCTTCAAAGCACTGAATCACACAATATACAGTAATAAATTTTCATATTACCTAAACACACCAGAAATACTCTATAAAACACAGATGACCTGGAAGATGTTGACAGATAGAGAAAAAAGATAATCGAAAAATGAGATAGGCGGGTCAGAAAGAGTTTGAATACCTTCAAAGTTTAGCTTCAGATAAATCTAAACATCTCTTTTTGATATTTCATGGTATAAGAATTACCATTTCCTTCTCTACAGAGCAGTGAAATAAAAGAATTAGGACCATAAAAGGCTGTGATATTTTTATACCAGCACAGTAAGACAAAGGATTCTTTGCAGATAATCTTTCCCAAATGAATCAACATCTTCTTCGAATACCCTGTGGAGATATTCTTATAACCTAGCATCATGCTTTTAACTGGATTAACATATTTTTTATAGACAAAAGTGCAGGTCAGACTTTCATGATTCATACAGGAATAGTTAAAGTTATGATCCACTGGCATGTTGTTATCCCAGCTTTGAGCAGGTGCTTGACTAGATGTGTCCAGATGTCTCTTTCAACTTTAATTATTTTGATTTCATCTTTCGATATCTAGGGGTTTAGCATATGCACAATGAAGCAGCATGGATTTTATACAACATTTTTGTAACACCACAAGTGACTTGTAATCATTTACAGCTGTGAAATCAAGGTGAAGGTTTTATTTTTCCTCTTTTTTTTCTCTTCAATTTTGTACAGGATGAATATTATTTAATATATAGTAAAAGCTTTTAAGAAGTTAAATATTTATAGCTTCCCATCAAAATTTTATATAGCAAGAATGAAAGCATAATGTAAGGTTTTACTGAAGAAGATATTTTTCTCTTACATTGAGAAAACAGCCTATTGCCATTACTTACTGTGTCTTTGAAAGGGTATCTATTTATTTTTATCATTGAGTTTCACAAGAGTTAAATTTTTTGCTCATTTGTCATATTAAAAGAATTTGTTAAATTTTCTCAAACAGTTAGTGAGTTTGGTGATTGGTGATCTTGCCCAAGAATTGTGTTTTCAGACATTAAATTATATCATAAAGAAAATCCGCATTTCCAGTTATATCCATAGATTCCAGATGCAAAATGCTTTTATTATGAAGCATTTTAGACTAAATCTTTCTCAGTTTACTGAGACTCTTTAAACAAATATGAGTAATACAGGATAGAGGAATATGTGACTGAGAGCAGTCCTGCAGAGAAGGACTTGGGGGTGATGACTGATGAGGAGTTTGACATAAGTCAGCAATGTGTGTTCAGAGCCCAGAAGGAAACCGTGTCCTGGACTGCATCAAAAGAAGTGTGGCCAGCGGGTCAAAGGAGGTGATTCTCCCCCTCTATTCCACTCTTGTGGAACCCCACCTGGAGTGTTGTGTTTAGTTCTGGAATCCCCTGCACAAGAAGGATATGGAACTGTTGGAATGGGTCCGGAGGAGGGCGATGAAGATGATCAGAGGCTTAGATTACCACGGCTATGAGAGTTGGGATTGTTCAGCCTGGAGAAGAGAAGGCTCCGGGAGGACCTCATAGCAACTTTCCAGTACCTGAAGGGGACCTACAGGAAAGATGGGGAGGGACTTTTTACAAGGGCAAGTTGTGATAGGATGAGCAGGAACAGCTTTAAATTGGAAGGGGGAAGATTTAGATTAGATATTAGGAAGAAAGTCTTCATGATGAGGGTGGTGAGACACTGGAACTGGGTGCACAGAGAAGCTGTAGATGCCTCCTCCCCGGAGGTGTTCAAGGCCAGGATGTATAGGGTCTTGAGCAGCCTGGTCTGGTGAGAGGTGTCCCTGTCCATGTCAAGGGAGTTGGAACTAGATGATCTTTAAGGTCTCTTCCAACTCAAACCATTGTATGATTCTATGAAATATTTGTGTGAGCAAGAAAAATATGATTTTTTGTTTGGGGTTTTTCCTCAGATTAATTGCATATTATAAAATTTTAGTTTAGTTTTAGTAAAAACTGAACACTTTATACATTGAGATTGTGTAGTTCCACTGGTAAGGTTACAAAGGTTAGTTTTATTTTTTTATTTATTTTTTCACTCGAGTATTATTTAGCTCCCAGGGAAGTAGTGCTAAATTAAGATGATATGAAAAATGTTATAAACTATCTTTGGAAGCCACTACTAATTTGTGGTTCAATATTGGATATATATCCACAATTATTTACAATAAATAGTATTTTTTTCATTTAATGTCAAACATGAGAAAGCAATGTTAAAAGAGGTTCTTGTGCCAGGACAATGTCACCCTCCCACTGGACAATTTCTGAAGCAGAAAAAACATTTTTATTTCAAAAAAACATTGCTCTTGTAACTAAAGTAAATATGTGATCAACAACTCTTTTGCAATGAAGCTACCTTATTTATTACTCTCATTTTCTCTTTATTGAACTCTTGCGTTTTATTACTTTCTGTGCACTATAATGAATTAGTGTTTCATCTTCTTATAATTGAGATTATTTTTGTATATTTTCATAATTTTGTTAGTTAAAAAATCTGTTAAAAAGAATATAGCATGTCATTCTATATCATATTTCCAATTACTTCAAGTAATGTCACAATGTTCAATATAAACAAGGCTCAAAAGAAACAATGGATATAAGCCTTTCCACATTTTTAATCAAGTTACTAGAGACTTGTCAATTTATGCTTTAAGTAATGAGGTTAAGTTCAAGATTCTGAAATACATCAAGAAAATGTTTGATTCACAACAACAAAAACTGAAAATCCATAATTTACATTACTGTCTACTGCAAAGCTGAGGAATCAAGACTTGAAATGTATGCAGTTGAGTAACAGCTAAAATTATGTAGACATCCCACAACATTTTACAACCTTATTTGAGGAGTGGAGATCCAACACTGAGCAGACCATTCTGTCCTCAAACATACGTATTCTACAAGAGCAACAAAGAAGATATTGAAATTAGCACAGAATAAAAATGTAGCTCTGGGTGCTGTCCAAGTAATCCTGATCAGAGGCAATAATGGTTGATGCAGGTGAGATGATAAGATGAAGCAAGGGTATTATTTTAATCTGTATGTCTTGAAGAATCTCTATCATAATCACTTATTGTGCCTTAGAGATTTGCCTCAACATGACCAGTCCTATTTTATACTTACCTTTGCTTCCGATGCACTGCATAGACACATCTTATAAAAACCTCATCCTCTTCCCTGGGTAGCCTATTCCAATGCTTGACAAATCTTTTGGTGAAGAAAGTTTTCCTAATATCTAATTTAAGCTTCCCCTGGCACAACTGGGGCCATTTTCTATTGTCACTTGGGAGAAGACACCAACAGCCACCTCACCAACCTTCTTTCAGGTAGTTGTAGAGAGTTACAAAGCCTCCCCTCAGACTCCTTTTCTCCACAGTAAACAACCTCCACCACTTCTTATAACATTTGTACTCCTCCTCTGGACACACTCCAGAAATTCGAAGTCCTCATGCTGAGAAGCCCAAAACAGAACACTAAGTATAAGTGCACAATTATTTCCCTACTCCTGATGGCCACACTGTTTCTGATACAAGACAGGATGCTGTTGACCTTCTTGGCCACCTGAGCACACTGCTAGCTCATATTCATCTGACTGCTGACCAACATACCAGGTTCTTTTCCACCAGGCAGCTTTCCAGCCACACTTCCCAAGCTTGAAGTGCTGCGTGGAATTGTTGTGAGTGAAGTGAATAAAAAAAAGGCACTTGGCCTTGTTGAATCTCATACCATCGGTCTCAGCCCAGCCAGCCAGCTTTTCCAGGTCTCTCTGCAGAGCCTTCCTTCACCTCCAGCAGATAACCACTCCCACACAACTTGGTGTTGTCTGCAGACTTACTGTGCCTGCATCTAATTCTCTCATCCAGATCATTGATAAACATTTTAAACAGAACTGGCCTCAATACTGAGCCCTGGGGAGCACCACTTGTGACTGGCCATCACCTAGCTTTAACTCCAGTCACTAGGACTTTCTTGGCCTGGCCATCCAGTCATTTTTTTAGCCAGAAAAGATTATATATGTCCAAGTCACAACCAACCATTTTTTCTAGGAAAATGCTATGGAAAATTGTGTCAAAGGCTTTACTAAAATCTGGGTAGACAACATCCACAGGTTTTCCTTCATCTGCTAAGCATATATATAGAAGGATTATAGAAGCATATCAGGGTAGTTAAACTCTCTCATAATTTATTAAAAAAACCCAGTAAATGTGAATAAAATGAAAGTGGAAAAACACACAATTCTATAATGCGTTTAACAGCTTTGGTTGTGACTATGTCGAGTTCAACTAAAAATATTGTACTTAACAATATCGGGAAAAATTCAACAAGTCTTTTGAGATGGCTAGGATTTATTCCTAAGCATTGAGGAAGAGCAAATCAAGATATAATAGCAGTAAATATTCTGCATAATTCTCCTTCAATATATAGGATTCCAAAAAATGTTAAGAACACACAAGTAGTGTTAATACCAAAAAAGCAGTGACAAACTAACCTAGAAAATTACTATAATAGCCATTCCAAATAAACATCTGTAACCCCAGCTGCACACTGAGGTTACTTGAGAGTACTCAGTTACTTGAGTTACTCTCAGTTACACTCTGAGAGCTTGAAGCAAACTGGACCACAAGCTCAGACGTCAGTAAATTAACAAGACAAAACAGGTATATTGTAGATGAGACAGGTTGTTTTGTTGGTTGGTGGTTGGCTGGTTGTTTTTTCTAAAATCTTCTTAGGCCTGTTATATCTACTCATTTAGGGCTGTTATAAGCATGCCAGGATGTAGAAATGCGTGTGTCATTATTTATCAAAATTTTAAAGACTGTTTTTGAGAATTGTATGTGACAAAATATGCAAAAATTTAAAAATAAACCAAAAGAAATCAAAATGGCAAATTTGCTAAGAAGGAACATTTCTCTGTATATCTTTTATAGGATCTAAAGTATATCTAAATTACAGGTAAGTACTAAAAAGTCTTTTATTCAGTTAGAAAATTTGAGAGTTTACACAAGGTTAACCATATTTTCTAATTCATCTGTTATCAGAGGCTATATTAGCAATTCAAAGCGAAGGATGCCTTGTAATGCTCTCTGTAGGTCAGGAGAGAACTATTTTAACTGGATCAACAATACAGTTACTCATCCACTTGATGCTATTAGCTGGTATGAGGAAGCACATGTAAATTTGCTCCCTCCCAGCCGAAAGAGGAAATTGTTCCTATGAGTCATTCCTTCTAGGTAGACGGAACTCAAGAAGACTTCCACTGTTACTGGTCTCTCTTGAATTTCTATTTCAGAACTTTTATAGGTAGGTTTGCATATCACTTCCTTCCTTTAGTTACTTTTGATTGAAAATTGGTCTCTGTTGTGTGCCTAAAGAGGAAATAAGTTTATTCCTTTTTCTTGGAATTTAATTTGGTTTCAGTCTAATGCATTAAATTAACTTCAGTAATTCGGGCCTTATGTTTTGTGTAAATGGGTAAAATATTACTTCTCAGTGTAGAAACACATATAATAAGATCTGGTTCAAGATTAAGACCTTTAAATGGAGGCATCTACATAAAAGTATATCTATATATCAGCTAGTTTTCCCAGCTCCCACTTTACCCAATTAAAACTAATCAATGGAAGCCAGAGTGAAATGTGACTAAGAAGATGTTAAATTAGGTTCATTACCTAGTGGTTTTGTGTCATTCAGTAAATTCTAAGCTACCTAAGGTACCTACTGTATAGGGTCGACTGATACAAATTAACCACTTCCAGCATAGTTTCAGAATCAAAATTTCCTATCTTTTCTATCTTCATAGGTCTTGAGGGCTCTCTGAGGTTATCTCTAAAAAGAGCCAGAAGGTTTAACCTAGAGAGTTTAATAAAAAAAAAAAACTAGAAAGAAATACAAAAATGTGATCCAATTAATAAAAGCTTTATGATAGCTATAGCTGTGACTTATTTGTTCTTATTAATTCCCATCAGTTCTGTAATTTAAAAGTATGTCATTTTCCTGAGGGCATCAAATGTTAACATTTCACACAAAGTTTTTGTGGGATTTTTTCAGAAAAATTCATGTTACTTAAATGGAAGTATTTTATGTTGATTGTTCATTTTCAGGACAGTAGCATCTCAAGTCATTATTCCTAATGCAGCAATTAGACATAAAAGTATTTCTGATTATATAGTATGTTATGTAATCTTCTTGACCCTGTTGCCTTCAGAATTTACTCTAACATTTTCATAATCTGCAAAAATAGACTAGTTCACTCAAGGCTAGTGTTTCAATTGCAGCAGCATTCACATCCTTGACCTATATAAGCTGTTTAGCAATATTAGCAAAATAACAAATCTTCTCAGTTTTTCTTCTTTGTGACCAGAATAATTTTTATTCAGTACTTCTCTTTTTGCATTCTCTATAATTAGTATTCTCTGATGTGATCACTATGTAAGGTTTTATACACATATTTTATGGATCAGGAGTAAGAGAAAGTTTTCATTGGCTATAAAGTGATATGAAATAATGCACATGCACTCTGAAGATAAAATGTAGAGTAAGATGCAGGAAATATGTTTAACTGCTGAATCATTTTGAATACAGTTCCACTAAAAGACATCATGCGTAAGTAAATCTTCTAGTTTGGGACCAACAAATCACCTAGACAGATTGATGGGAAGTATTTTAAAAGAAGCCAGTGGTCAAGTTTGAGTGTTAAGAAATATTCAGAATTAGCAGCATGGAAAATTCAAAGAGACTTTCATTTATGGAATTGGTCTGAGACATAGCTATTGAATTCTGAAGTTGACAAATATGCAGCAATACATAATGACAGGAAATGCACTGGCTTCAAATGTCAATTACACATAACTATTTTTTTAAAAAAATATCCTAAAATAGATCTTAAACTGAGAGCCAATATTTCAGTAAAAGAATAAGAAAGTATGGAAAGATAATTTTAAAAGTGAGTTTTCTTAAAGACCTTACGTTAAGAGTGACTAACAAAACATTTTTGGTTATGTAAAAACTAGTTATAATTATTTATTGGTTACCAAATAAATAAATATATTCCACAAAATAAAGTATACCATAAAAGCACGTGTTACAAATCTGTATAGATAAAATAAGAATAAATATCCTAATTTGCAAGCTGCCTTTCCTATTATTTAGCCATATGTTCAAAGAAGATATATACTTTTTTAGTTACTATTAAAATCTATTTATTGTATTCAGGTGGAATGGTTATTTTGACTAGTAAATATTTTTGGTTTATTAAGTAACCAAAATTACTGTTAGATAT
Organism: Dromococcyx pavoninus; assembly: GCA_033558185.1. Taxonomy (NCBI): domain Eukaryota; kingdom Metazoa; phylum Chordata; class Aves; order Cuculiformes; family Neomorphidae; genus Dromococcyx; species Dromococcyx pavoninus. Next base: position 1,492,079 of record JAUMJL010000110.1, on the reverse strand, counting down.
ACAAATGTTTCATTCATATTATTAGAGTTGATTATACAAAATATTTATTCTAAAAATTTCTATACTTTCATTCCTTTCCAGCCCCAGTTTTAAATGATACAAGTTCCCTTTTAGGAAACACTGAAAGAATTTTCTTGGGTAATTAGGTGCATGTTTCAGAGGTGTTACCTCTTATGTTATTGTGGGAATTCAGACAGAGAATAATTTTTTCCTGGTTAGTGCTTCCCTGACTGTCCTCTAAATTTTGCCTTACTGTTTTATTTTTAGATTTTTTCCCCTAATTGAACAAAGTATATCAGTCAGTTTATGAGCCCAAAAACCTCTTACTGAGTATTTTCCTAGGATAATAAATATTTTTTGATGAGAAAAAAAGAACAAACAATAGAATGATCAATATACTTAAGGGTTTGGAGGCTGGGTTTCTTTGGTTTTGCTATTTCAGGGATAGTAAAAGACCTGTAATACTTACGAAAGATTTAAAAATATTTCATGTCATATAGTTTTCAACAAGAACTAAAAATAACCTCTGTACTACAAAGTTTCATTTTTGCTGGACTACTATAAAACCCCCAGCACTTTGAATTTCTACTGTGGACTACATTGTATAGTCATTATTTCTTTGCAAAGATATGTTTTTCCACGTTTGATAGATGGGTGCATTCTGAGCTAATGAAAGACAGAATCACACTTGCACAAATATTGTAGATATTCAAAGCCTGACTGGACACAATCCTAAGAAACCTCTCTAGCTGATCCTGCCTGGAAGGGTTAGAGCGGGTGGTCTCAAGAGATCCTTTCCAACCTAAATGAATCCGTGATTCCATGAAATGAATAGTAATTGCACAGCAGCAGTAGACAGTGACTTAAGTCCCCACACATTCCCAATAGAGAAGATTCCTGAAAGTCAGACTGATTTGATTGTGACAAAAATAAAACCCAGCAGCGTTCATAGTATAGCAAGAAAGCTAAAAGAAAAGCACAGTCAAAACAAATCATTTTTTCCTGCAGTTGTCTATACCTATGCTATCGTTATCTTCCAGTGATTTATTTTCTTCCTTTTTCCTGAATTTACATTAAAGTCACTTTAAATACAAAATGCACACACATAAACAGTAGCAGTACAATTGTTTAGAAAATAAGTAAATGTAACATTTTTTTAAAAGACACATGGAGTTATAGTCTAGTCTTGACATAGTGCACGGCGTGTAAGTGAATGGAATAATAAACATGTTAGTAAGTTGATTCATCTTATTTGGGTGAATTTAGGTTTGAGTTTTAGCACTTGTTTAAGCTCTTTTGCTTCACTTTTGTGGGCACTAGCACTGAAAAGAAAAAAAAGAAATAGAAAGAGAAAATTACTGTATTTACCATCTGTTCTTCCATATTCTCATCACTGATTGTCTTTTAAAATGCAGCTTTTGAATCTTTGTAATCCAATCATTTCAGAATTATTTTACTCCCAGTTTCCCTGCTTCTTTCCTGTAATTGGTGAATAATCCCATACAGCATGCAAAGTTTATACTTTTTTGGTGTCTGTCAAATTCTATGGACAATTGTTTCCCTGTCTTTTCACTAGTAGCCCTTTTTCAAACAAGCTTTTAAGCTATAAAGTCTCTGATTTGGTCTCAAATTGAGTTATCCCAGGCTATTCTTTCTTTGATTACTTCATATAATTAAAAATAAACCTAATCCTTAATGTCTTTAAGGTTGACTATAAATAATCAAAGTGCAGGTATAATTTGAGATGCTGGAGTGATCTCAAACATGGCTGGGAAAGAAAAATACACATTCTTCTACAACAATGACAGATACCCTAAGAAAACTTGAGCCTCACTTTATGGGAAATTTAGGATACATACAATATATAACAAAATGAACTGAAGGTTTAGTGAAATGGACAAATGCTTGAACCACAAATCTTTGTATGTTTCTTACCTATTGATTAAAAGAAGATTTTCCATGTTTCTTCAAGGGGTTTTAAAAATTTCTAAGTATTTTCCAAATTGAAAAGTTTCAAGGAAATTAATTAAGACCCTATATTAATAGAATGGTGTTTAAATACTCAGTTTTAAAAGTTAATTCAAACAAAGTGAATTCTGAGAACAAATGGAATGAAAGATGTTTGAATGCAGGATTTCTGGCCAGTTTGTGATTTAGATGTTTTCTAAAAAGTTGCTAAAACTACACTATTGGGTAAATTTGCTTCTTGGTATGTGTACCCAAAATTATGTATTATCATTGAAACTGTTAAATTGGGTATCTTATCAATGATTACAAATATCTAAGGGGTGGGTGTCAAGAGGATGGGGCTAAACTTTTTTCAGTGATGCTGATAGACAAGGGGCAACAGGCACTTCTTTACTGTTAGGGTGACAGAACACAGGAACAGGCTTCCCAGAGACGTTATACAATCTCTATCTCTAGACATATTCAATTCAATGTCTGAATCCGTTCTGTGCAACTTACTTTAGCAGGGATATTGTAGAACATGATCTCCAGAGGTCCTTTCCGACCCCTACCGTTCTGTAATTCTGTGCATTAAAATGAGCGGGTTTTACTGTTTCAGTGCTTACAATTTAGGCAACATAATACAATGTTAGGCGACATAAGGAGAGAACAGGTCCAAATTTGTAATCTGGAGGACACTTGTCACGGTTTAACCCTGGCCTGGCCTGAATCAGCAGCTAAACACATGTAGTTGGTCAAATTCCTTTCCCTACTCCTCATCCCCTCCTTCGCCTCCTCCGCCTTCCCTAGAAAGGGAAACGGAAATGAAAGAAAATTAAAGACTTGAGGTTTATAAACAAAAGCTAAATGAGCTTTAATGAAACAATAATAAGAAGAAAGAAAGTACTTATTCAGTGCACATGAGTAAGGAACTAAAATCCAGTTATTTTTCAATTTATATCTCTCCTGTTAATTTCTAGACCCAACTGTGATCTAGTAAGCATCATTGTCCTCAAAATTGCATTTAAATTTCAATATACGAATAAATTATATTACATACAGACATAAGACTGATAAACTTTCAATTAATTGAAATAATTTTGAACTGTTTCTTGCTGTTGCACATCCTGTTTAAAGGTCTGTCATGTTGCTTGTTGGTGACACTTTCAAGAAGCCGTTTTAAACTTGATTTCATCAGTTTGGGATAAATTATGAAAACCTGAATTTGTAAGTTGGACATTGCATTTACCAAATCACTGCTCAAAGGTACAGTAAGTAAAGTTGTGAGACAAGAAATATAAGTATGAATACTGTTGTAACAACAAACAAGAAGATATGAGGGTTTTTTTCTTCTTTACTTTTTTTTTTGTTAACATTAGATTTGTGGACAGAAGACCAGAAAAACTACCAAAACACTTTCTTAGGCTTTGAACCATGTTGCACTGAATAACTACCCTGCAGATGTTACATAATCGGTTTCAGGTTTTGGGAAGATATTTCAGTATTTTACATCTTTATATAAATTATTCTTAGATTATTTCTGTTTCTTCTTGTTTTAAGGCTAGACTTACTAATACGAAGCTTAGTTATGGTAAATAAAAAAGAAAGGTTCCAGGGACTGTCTTCCAATTATTTTAGTGTTGGTTAAAAAGATTAATACATGTTGAAGTGTTGTTAACTAGTTAATATTGTGTCTCTTTATTGCAAAGCTTTTTGGTTTAGTTTGGTTTGATTTTTTTTTCCCTTATAAGGAAGTTTTTTTTTGTAGTATCCTGTTTGCTAGACTGATTTTTACCTATAGATTTTTAAGCAAGTTTTGGTGCACTGTCAAAAGCATTAAAGTACCTTAGCACTTACTAGTATGTATCTATGGTTAGAAAGTGGCTTTGTGTAGTGCTGCAGTATGGAAGAAGTACTTTAACAGAAAACTGTTACATGCCCAAGGGCATAGAATGAGGGCATAATACCTAATTTCGGAATCTGTTTGGCTTTTTTTGCAATAGATGTGAAAATACTGTTAGCTAAGATTTTGAGGAAAGCATCAGCCCAATGTCAAAGAAATAACAGGCATTTCTCAATGTCACCCATTTTCATTTCATGAAATTCAACAAATCAGTTGAGACAAAGTGCTTGACCATTCCCAAAGGGTAGTATTACATCAGTACCCTATTTTTATCAGGCATATAAAGCAAAAAAATTACAGGCAAAACTGTGTATCAATGCATATAATTAATTTTTTCATATCTTACCTTCCCGATCACACCTTTTATACAATCAAAATTTTTCTTGAATAGTAAACTTTCCAGGTAATAGACAGAAAATTTATACATATTGAAATCATTCGTCCTTGGTCTCATTTTTTACCTACCTTTCAATCACTTATGAAAATTATCTCTAAAAAATCAGATGTCTTAGAGAAAACTTCTCAGAAATCTTCAGGGTCTGTAGGCAGACACCCTCAGTTATATTTTGATTCTAATCTCAGTGTAATTTCACAGTATAATGAGGTAAGCAGTAGTAAATAATGACAGGGTCATGTAAATGTTAACTGCTGTAAGTAATTTAGATGAAAAAAAACTTGATAACAATTTTCTAGAACTTTTTTTCCTTTATATTCTTTCCACCTACTTTAGTTGTTCAAGTTGGCAAATGCATTCCAGTGATGACTAAAATACTTAATGATTAAAGAAAGATGACCAGCATAGTAATTACAAGAATTCCCCATCCATAGATATGCGACTAAAATATTTATGGTCCTGTAGTGCTCTCTAAACTTTCCTTATTCAGTTTCTAACACTGTTTCACAAATATAAACATACTTTTTTCATCAGAATATGAATACAGGTTTAAATTGAAATTTAATCAAAATTCAACTCCTGTCAGGCCTAGCATCTTTCAGACTTTCTGCTATTGATCTTAGGAAATAATGAAAGTGTGCTTAATAGGAAATCAATTTCTTGCTTCTAATAGACATCAGGTTATCTTTTTTAGTGAGAGAATAGGGACAACGTAAATGTTTACAACAATGTATTTGCAGCAAGATCTAATTTATGTAACTGTAGCCATTTCTAACAATAAATATACTGTCTCTTCCTACTTCTCTGTGTTTTGAGTCACAGTGGAAGTAAGCAGAAAGTCAGTTAAACGTACTGAGAAAACTCTGAGTCATTTTTTTAATAAAAGAATGTAACCAATACTACATTGCATGTTCTCTCTGATGTCTGCCTTATTTTTTGGGGGGGAGAAGGAGGAAATCTTTAATTACAATGAATCTCTTCTTTTCTTTGTGTCTACTTAGAGTCACTTTTGTGGTATTGAGGTGAAGAGTCCTGACAATGACTGTGATGTCAAGAGGACTATTCCTTCAGCTGGAGAAATAAACAGAAGTAACAGATGAATTCCTATAAAATAAACCTTTGTTTCCACAAAAGTAGTATTTGTTAGTAAGAAACCAAAAAGAAACATGCAAAAGAAATATGACATATTTAGGCTCATCTTACTCCCCTAAATGGAATATCATTTAACATTCAGGATGTATCCCAAGTGTGCTGATTTCTCTAACCTTCTCTTGTAACACAAACCCTTGCAGACACTATTTTTTAAAGGAGACTTCAGATATCCATACTGATTTTTATGACAGTTACAACTTCCACATCCTCTATGCGCACGTAAATGTCTTCTGTACAAAGTTAATTAGGAACTAATATCAGAGTCATGCTCTGTGATGTCATGATTCATTCCTCCAATTACTGCCCACGGCTACAGGTGTAATTAAATACCAAAGCATAAGGCAGTTGAAGTCATAACTTGGAAACACAATGATATAATTTATTTGTATTTTAATTTATATATGCATTAGATTGACATTTCACATTTGAATATAAACACACAAAACATTAAACCTTAATTTAGCTTTAAATAGTTATCAATTGTATGATTATGAATTATTATACAATTCAATAAAGTAGTATAATATATTATAATATATTACAATGTACTATATTATCATATAATATAGTATGCTATACTGTGCTACACTATACCATTTAATGTAGAAAAACAGTTCAGGGAAGAGACAACTTAAGCCAACACAAACAAACAAAGAAACAAACAAACATTATCCAGACGAAATCCAGAAGAAACTTCACTAGCTTTACCTATGTACCTTCTCCCCTACTTTTAATACCATGATAAAATATGTATCATCCTCAATACAAGCTTTATGTAATTTCTGAGCTGTCTTGGATGAAAATTGAATTCAAATAACATAAGGCAGACTCACAAATTTCCAATTCAACAATTTCTTCTCTTCCTGAAACTTGAAGGCTCATCAACTATTGCAGCAGGATAACCTTGGAAAAGAACTGATTTCTCACAGTATCACAGTATCATAAGGTTGGAAAAGACCTCTGAAATCATCAAGTCCAACCTATATCCCAACACTAACACCAACCATCATCTAAAACATGGCACTCAGTGCCTCATCCAGTCTCCCCTTAAACACCTCCAGGGTCAGCGACTTCACCACCTCCCTGGGCAGCGCATTCCAATAGCCAATCACCCTTTCAGTGAAGAACATTTTCCTAACATCAAGCCTAAACTTTCCCTGTCGAAGCTTGAGTCCATGCCCTCTAGTTCTGTCACTGGTCACCTGAGAGAAGACACCAACCCCTGCCCGACTACAACCTCCTTTTAGGTCTCCCCTGAACCTCCTCTTCTTTAGACTAAACAGCCCCAACTCCCTCAGTCGTTCCTCATAGGGCTTGTGCTCCAGCCCCTTCACCATCTTTGTTGCCCTCCTCTGAACACATTCCAGTATCCTGACATCTTTCCCAAACTGGGGGGCCCAGAACTGTACACAATATTCCAGATGAGGCCTGATTAGTGCCGAGTACAGGGGGACAATAACTTCTCTGGTCCTGCTTGCCACACTATTCCTGATGCAGGCCAGAATGCCATTGGCCTTCTTGGCCTCCTGGGCACACTGCTGGTTCATGTTGAGCTTCCTGTCAACCAGCACTCCCAGGTCCTTTTCTGCCTGACTACTCTCCAGCCACTCTGTCCCCAGTCTGTAGATCTGCATGGGATTGTTGTGTCCAAAATGAAGTACCTGACATTTGGACTTATTAAACATCATCCCATTAGAATCAGCCCATCTCTCCAATCTGTCCAGGTCCCTCTGTAGGGCCATCCTACCCTCTAAGCAGATCAACCCTTCCTCCCAGCTTGGTATCATCTGCAAACTTGCTGATGATGGACTCAATCCCCTCATCCAGATCATCAATAAAGATATTAAACAGGACCGGACCCAACACCGATCCCTGGGGGACACCACTGGTGACCGGCCGCCAACTGGATGAAACACCATTCACCACCACTCTCTGGGCTTGGCCATCCAGCCAATTCCTAACCCAGCACAGAGTGCTCCCATCTAAGCCACGGGCTGCCAGCTTCTCTAGGAGTCTACTGTGGGAGACAGTGTCAAAGGCCTTGCTGAAGTCCAGGTATGCCACATCCACAGCCTTCCTCTCATCCACCAGGCGAGTCACATGGTCATAAAAGGAGATTAGGTTGGTCAGGCAGGACCTACCTCTCCTAAATCCATGCTGGCTGGGCCTGATCTCTTGACTGTTCTGCAGGTGCCGCATGATTTCACCCAGAGTTATCTGCTCCATGATTTTACCTGGGACCGAGGTCAGGCTGACAGGTCTGTAATTACCTGGATCATCCTTACGGCCCTTCTTGTGGATGGGTGTCACATTGGCCAACTTCCAGTCTTCCGGGACCTCTCCGGTGAGCCAGGATTGTTGAAAGATGATGGAGAGCAGCTTAGCAAGCTCATCTGCCAGCTCTCTCATCACCCTAGGATGGATCCCATCCGGCCCCATAGACTTATGAGGGTCCAAGTGGCTCAGCAGGTCTCTAACTTCCTCCTCATGGATTGCAGGAGGGCTATATTTCACCCTGCCCCCATCAACCACTTCAGAGGGCCAACTGTCAAGCGAGCTGACATCCTTGCTGTTGAAAACTGAGGCAAAGAAGGCATTAAGAACCTCAGCCTTCTCTGCATCTTTGGTTACTACATTTCCCCCCACATCCAACAAGGAGTGGAGGTCGCTGCCGCCCTTCTTTCTACCATTGATATATTTATAAAAACTCTTCTTATTATCCTTAAGAGAAGTGGCCAATTTGAGCTCCAGCTGAGCTTTTGCTTGCCTGATTTTCCTCCTACACGACTTAACAGCATCTTTGAACATGACGTGGCTTACGTCTCCTACTTTCCGACAGCGATACATCCTCTTTTTTTTACTTAGTTCCTTCAGAAGCTCCCTACTCAGGTAAGTAGGTTGGTAGTTAAGACTTATTTGACATTGATTGGCTGCTAGACCTCCATCCAGTTGCAAATAAGATGGAAAAGCTCATTGTTCAAGATAAGGACATGGAGGTCACTGGCCAATTACCATCATAGGTAAAAGAGACTCAACTTGTGAAAGAGGAATGTAGTTTATTGTTCATTAAAGACAGCTTAGTATAGTACGAAACAAAGCCAAAGATAAAAACACTTTCTCTCATCCTCATCCTCTATCTCCAACTGGTGCAAGGGGGATGAGGAATAGGTGTTGTGGTCAAAACAGTTTGTCTCTTGTTCCTTCCTCTTCAGCCTCTTTCCCTTCTTCAGTATGCAATTACTCCTATGAGAAACGGTCTTTCATATACTTGTCCACATGCTATAGCATGGGTCCTTTCCAAGAGGTATAGTCGTTCAGAAATAAACTACTACAGAGTGCGTCACAGGTCCTCCAGAAAAGCTGCTCCTGAATGGGCTCCTCTCCATACACATGGTCCTTGACAAGAGTCTGTTCTGGCATGGAGTCCTCCACAGGCTGGAGTGTGAGTATCCGCTCTATCATGGTCCTCCACATGGGCTGCATGGAGACAACCTACTTAATTGAGTTTTCTCCATGGCCTGCAGAGGAAACTCTGCTACAGCACCTACTCCTTACCCTTCTTCTCTGAGCATGGTACCTGAAGGATTGTTTCATATTTGTTTCTCATTTCTCTCTCTCATGGCTCTTGGGTAATATTTTTTACCCTTTCGTAAATATATTTTAAAGGAGCGTCATGGTTTAACTCCGTGCAACAACTAAGCACCACACAACCACTTGCTCACTCCCCCAACAGTGGGATGGGGGAGAGAATCAAAAGGGTAAATGTGAGAAAACTCATGGATTCAGATAAAGACAGTTTAATAGGTAAAGCAAAAGCTGTATACACAAGCAAAGCAAACAAACAAATTCATTCATTCATTACTTTCCATTGGCAGACAATTGTTTAGGCATCTCCATGAATGCAGGGATCTATCATACCTAATGGTTACTTGGGAAGACAAACAATATCACTCTGAATGTTCCCACTTCCTACTTCTTGCTCCAGCTTTAAGTTGCTGAGCATGATGTCTTATGGTATGGAATATCCCTTTGGTCAGCTAGGGTCACCTGTAACAGCTGTGTCCCCTCCTAACTTCCCATGCACCCCTAACGTACTCACTGGTAGAGTGCTGAGAAGCAGAAAAGTTTTTTACTTTGTGTAAGCACAGCTTAACAATAACTAAAACGTTCCTGTATTCCAACACGAATACAAAACATAGACTCATACTGGTTTCTACGAAGAAAATTAACTCTGTCCCAGCCAAAAACAGTACAAGGAGACACCACCATCTTGGTTGACTGACTCAACTGTGTCCCATGATGGGTCTGCTGAAGCCATCTGAAACCAGCTGTGCCTTACATGGGACGGTCCCTGTCCTCCATTGAAGTGACCACCCTTGTAGAATCACTCACCAACAAAACTGTGTTACATAAACACAATAGAGCAAACTATATGCAGAGATAAGAAATCGTAGTGAAGTTTCTTGACAGTATAAAAATAAATTCATATTTTCATATTTAATATGTATTGATGTGAAGTGTTTTATTCTCTTTTTTTTCTGTAATGGATGTTTTCTTGCTACAGATAAAATGAGAAAGATTCACCATTTTCCCTTTTGAGATGTGAACTCCTCTGTGTTACTTTGAAAAGTGTTTTTAATCTCCCTCGCTGATTTGAACACTCTAATTATGGTGGCTTTGAATGTCACAGTATCTATTTCATGGGACAGACATCAGTGTGATGAAAGTATTAAGAAGTAAAGAGTTCAGATGAGGAGATGATAAAAAAATGACTAGGCTCATCAGGATTTCTATGTGTGAAAATCATCAATAAAAGGAAAATTATATGCAACAGACAGAGGTAACATGATTTGACAGTGTCTGAGATATGAAAGGAAAACTAAAGGTGTCATCAGTTTTGGAGAGAGTCTGAGAGTGATGTTGTTTAAATAATGAAATATCTTGATTCACTTCCAAAGCTGAAAGATCAGATGAAAAATAATCTAGGTCCATGTTCTATGCACTAGGAGGTAAGACAGTAAAGCCTATAGTCAAGATAATGTTCATTGCGATATACCAACTGATTATATCATTTTGAGTTAAGTTATGTTAAACAGCAACTTAAATTTATTTGCTCTAAGTCAAATGAAACATTCATTTCTGAATTCAGAATAAAAGGAAAGGAAAAATAGATGTGAAAGGACAGAGCCAGACTCTTTTCAGAGTTGACAGAATGAGACATAATAGGCACAAATTTAAATGGAGGATGTTGCTTCTGAACATCACAAAACAGATTTTTACTCTGTGACAGAGTACTAGGACAGATTAGAGATCCTAGAGATTTTCAAAAGGTATCTGGACTTGATGCAGGGCTACTGGCTACAGGTGAATCTCCTTGAGGAGGGAATTGAACCTCCAGAGGTCCCTCCTCCAACCTTAACCGGTCTGTGTTTTGTTCGATTGCTGTCTTTGTACAGATCCCCCCAGGACTCAACTCACCCTTCTCATGGCCCAGGACCCTATTTCAGTCCCACAGGTTCATCATTCCATGCCCCAGTAATGCCATGGCAGGGCTCATCTTCAGCTCTCCACATTCCTGCCCTGCTTTGCTATGGGCTCACCAAACAGGGTCCACTTGAGAGTGCATGTCCTGGCCTGGTCGCAGCCCTTCCCCATTCCCAGGAAGGTGTCCGGTTCCCAGGCCTCAGGTTTCCCCAGTGTCCTGTGGCTTCTCTTCTGGTCCAGTGGGACAGGCCCTGGTTGCCAGGCCCTACCTTGCCTGCCCCACTTGGGGACTCCCTACTGCTCCCTGACCCCAGGGAGACACCAATTTTGTCTGTGCCTGACAAGTCATGTTACGAGATTTTCTGTACCGAGGATAGTAACATTTCACTACCACCCTTAAATTTTGTTCAGTTTTAAATTTTATTTTAATATATGAAGTTTTGAAATCTACAACTTATCAGGAAAGCTATAGCTATCATTGCAGCTTTAATAACTTTCCTCTTTTTCACTACAAGTTTTCAGTATTTTTGTTACAACTTTTATGTGAAATCATTACTAACTGAAAAATTAAAAAGTATTACTTGTATTATTATACTTAGAAATGTTTTTGATCAAATATTTTGTTTGTTTCACTGTGTAATATAATGCATGTCCTGAAGCCCTCAACTTCATAGAGAATAAATGAAATTATTCCCTTTTATACAGTAGGAGACAAATGAATATGCTAGCATTGCAAATCTAAGTGATAACTTCTCATCAGTAACTGCAAACAAATGGTTTCTTTCATTTCAAGTCAGATATAATCTGTGTTCCCATAGTGATAATCAGGAAATATTTTCTAAGTTAATTTCATGTGAAAAACACTACTGTGATAAACATTTAATAAGACAGAACACAGAACTCTTTGAATTTCATGAAGCTGACAGTAATTTTTATTGTAAGATTCTAAAATGTGTGACCCAAACAGAAACCCCCCTCATCTACCCAGGATCTCTGTGAGAACATCAAACTGAGCACAGGAGAGTTAAACAAAAAGTACTATTGTGGGGCCATCAAATTTCTACAGAAAGGTTATTGTATTCATTGCAGTAAAAATACAGCATTTCTCAAAAATGTTGAATTTAGTTCAAACCATCACTTATCCTATAAAGAGCTCTGGAAAATTACCTCATATCTTTTGTGATAGATTTTCTTGACTCCAAATAAGTCATTTGTGGTATCCTCAAAATTAAATGTGTAATTACAATGATATTGCATAGTGACAAATACTGTCCCAGTCTTTACTGCCAAAGAAGACAAGTGTCAACATAATTTAAGCAGATTTATGCTTGGTTGTGTACAGTAAAATGAAGAACTCAGAGGAGTGAGGTTCAACCTACAGAGTTCTTCGACCTAGTCTGGCAAATTTTCAGGGCCACACAAGAAGAAAAAATGTTTCTTGGCTCATTGCTTTGTCCTCAAATGCAATTAGCTCATCAGATGACCTCATAACACTATCTTATCTTCCTTGTACATCCATAAGATGTTAATGGTTTTCAAATGACACAAATATTTATTTCAGTCATGTTTTATTTAAAAGGTCATTTTCAGTGTTTTATAGTTTCCTCTGTTCTCTGTTATTTGCCATTTTCTCTCAGAAACCTAAGTCAGTATTTCCTACAAATAGCAATTTTTTCATATAGAAAGTATTGGTCTCAGCCTTGCAAATTTCATTGAATCAATATGATTACTCTGGAGAACCCAGTAGGGCACAACAAAGTAGACTGAGTTCTAGAGGGAAGAAAAAAAAAGGTCCAAAGCCAACCAATAATGCTGCAGTTTGGTTCATGACATGTTTTTTGTAATTACAAGAGAAATAGTCAGATCTCTGACCTACAAGACAGAGATGGAGAGCCAGGTAACCCTCAGACCCTCAGCATTAACAGAAGGAATCAGTCAATGATCTGCTACACCAGCTGAACACTCACAAGTCTATGGGACTGGGTGGAATCCACACAAGAATACCGAGGGAATTGGCAGAACAGCTCGTCAAGACACTCTCCATCATTTATCTGGTCAACAAGAAAGTTCCCAGATGACTGGAGACTTGCCAATGTGAAACCCATCTACAAGAAGAGCCAGAAAGAGGATCCAGAGAATTAGAGGCCTGTTAAATGACCTTATTATCAGGAAAGATTACGGAGCAGTTCATCTTGAGTGTGGTCTATAGGCAAGAGCAGGAAAACTAGGGGATCCGGCCCAGTCAACATGAGTTTATGAAGGGCAGGTCCTATTTGACCAAACTGATCTGCCTAGTGACCTGCCCAGTGGATGAGGGACAGACCGTGGATGTGATCTACCTGGCCTTTAATAAAGCCTTTGATGCTGTCTCCCACATCACGGTCCTAGAGAAGATGACAGCTTATGGATTAGACAGGTATACTCTTCGTTGGGCAAAAAGCTCACTGCATGGTCAAGCCCAGAGAGTTGTGGTGAACGGAGTTAAATCCATTTGTCAGCTGGTCACAAGTGGTATTCCCCAGGGCTCACTGTTGAGGCCAGTCTTGTTTAATATTTTTATCAATTATCTGCATGAGGGGATTGTATACTTCCTCAGTAAGTTTGCAGATGACACCAAATTGGGCAGGAGTGTTGATCTGTCCAAGGACAGGAAGGGTCCGCGGAGGAACAAGGGCAGGCTGGATTGGTGGGCTGAGGCCAATTGTTTGAGATTCAATAAGGCCAAGTGCCGGGGTCTGCACTTCGGTCACAAAATTCCCATGCAACCCTAAAGGCCTGGAGAAGTGTAACTGGAAAGGTGTCTGACAGAAAAGGACCAGGAGGTGTTGGTTGATAGTCAACATGAGCCAGTAGTGTGCTCAGGTGGCCAAGAATGACAACAGCATCCTGGCTTGTATCAAAAATGGCGTGACCAGTGGTACTAGCAAAGTGATCATGCCCCTACATTTGGTGCTGGTGATGCCACACCTCAAATACTGTGTTCAGTTATGGTGCCCTCACAAAATGAATGACGTGGAACTGCTGAAGCATGTCCAAAGAAGAGCAACAAAGCTGGTGAAGGGTCTGGAGAACAAGTCTTATGAAGAGCAGCTGGAAAATTGGGGTTTTTTAGCCAGGAGAAGAGGAGGCTGATGAGGGACCTTATTGCTCTCTATGGCTACCTAGAAGGAGGTTGTAGCAAGGTGGGTGCTGGTCTCTTCTCCCAAGTAACAAGTGGTAGGATGAGATGAAAAGGCCTCGAGCTGGACCAGAAGAGGTTTAGACTGGATATTAGGAAACCTTTTTTTTTACTCACGTAGTGGTGAAACATTTGAAGAGGCTGCCCTTGGAGTCACCATCCCTGGAGGTGTTGAAAAAGAATGTCGACCTGGTGCTTCAGGACATTATTTAGTAGGCATATTGGTATTATGTTGATGGTTAGATTCGATGATCTTAGTGGTCTTTTCAACCTTAACGATTCTGTGATTCTATGACATCATGAAATATCAAACATTTATAAGCTATAACTGTAAACCTTTACAACTGAGGCATCCACATGAGAAGCTTTGTGCACCAACAATACCACAAATACAGTCAAACAACATTGAATGGCAATACACGGTCACGATAGGACAAAGATTTCTTTCACTGTGGAGCTAACAGAATATACTTGAATATCAAGAGACATGGTGCACTCCTCTGTACATTTTGGGCAGATATCTTTCAACTGTCTGGTCAAAAACATAGACAAAGCCTGCACTGATGTGCAATGTATATGGGAACTGATATAATATCTGACCTGGGAAAGCAACTTTTCCTTGGTCTTTGTGCAGTCAGTTTCTCAGGCTCGTACGCCCTTCTATGATTCCCATTGCCCACAATCAGATAGAACCAGAATCAGCCCAAACAGTCATTTTCCATGCTTCCAAGACAAAGTCAAGGGAAAGAGGTGCTCCTTTAGAGATATCCAGATTCACTCCAAAGGCAGTTTTCCAAGAAAGACCAGTTCCTTTCTCTGCTGGAAGAAATAAAATCCTCATACCTAATCGACACCTGCTTCTAAGGGAAAGAAATAACTTAAAAAAAACCGTGTTAGACTGTGGTTGGAGGAAAACCTTAACAGGGAACAGATGTTAATGTGAATTAATGCACTAAGATCACTCTGCATTAGCCATCTCTTGACACTACAGAAAAGAGAAACTACTTTATTTGAAATACTTTCCCCTGTATTTATATTTGTATGTATTTTACAATAGGATTTCTAAAGTGGAATAGGAAACAGATAGACTCGTAGAAAGGTCATATTAAAGTGTTCACCAAAAATAAAAAAACCTTGCTTTTTTTCTGAAATACAAGCTTAATGCACTGTGAGGTGCATTTATTTGCCTTTCATATAATCATAGAAGCAGCATTCATTTACTCCTCTTAAATCACACAACACTCTTTGAAAAGATCAATTATTGATTTTCAGCAGATGCCTGAAGATGGTCTTCCAAAATTCACAATGGATCAAAACCTTCAAAACATGAAGGTCTTGATGATACACTTACACTGATGACAATATAAAAGGTTAAACATTTGATAATTTGCAGAAAACTATCTGATTAAAATATAAAAATAATTTAAAATTAAGTTAAAAAATCATGGAGGGATTTAAATATATCTTAAACAAATTAAAGTCTTATGTCCTACAAACTCCCAAATATTTTAATGATCTGACATTATGGAGCTTTCTGAAATTTGCATCCTTAATAATAATTTATAAATTTCACAACTATAAGCATATATAGTAGCAGTTGTTAATGAAGGGCTAATTCTATTGATTGTATAGAAAGTAATCAAGGTTCGCATCTGATAAAGGTAACGATTCATAAGTATTGATAACACTGCTTAGGGATAGCACTTAAGTTCTGTATGTTTACAGTAGCACTTGATAATTTGGCATTTATAGTGTTACTTAAGTTTCAGATCACTTAGACTCAGCATACTCCCTGCTAATTTCATGATAGCATGCTGTACCATGCAGGCATGTTTTCCTTGCAGTTGTTGACTGTACTCACAAAGAGGAAAACAACTCTCAAGTAAGCAACCTTTCAGTAATATAGAGATACACATATCAGTGGAACTATAGCTGAAATGTGAGCACTCATACCAGAGCTGTTGGTAAGGATGGGTAACTAAAGAAAAATTCCACAGAAAACTGAGTTTAATTTTAAAACACAGTAGATTCTCTTACAGTCAGCTTACTGGCTTAAAAAATCAGGAGCCTGTAATTCAGACTATTTTCTAGCACTGGAACAAACTCAGACCTAAATCACATCCTTGCATCTCTAATGGCTTTACAAACGCAATTATGAAAGACGTTTGAAGACCTTTGCATCACGGCCAACTTACAGCAACATGAAAATGCCAAAACAATGTTTTCTGGGGAAAAGACTTACCATACAATTCTGTGATCTTCACTCTGCGTAAGAGAAGATAAAATAGTTTCAGCACACTAGTAGAAAGATTCTATAAAATATATATTCACACAGCAACAAAAGCATAGGGTTACAAGTATTTCTGTCATGGTTTAACCCCAACTTGCCCCAACTTGATCAGCAGTTGAATACGAGCAGTTTTGGTCCCAATCCCCACATAGCCCCATAAAGAAAGGCGAAAGAGAAATAAAAAAGAGAGATTTGTGGGTTGGAAACTACAACGAAGACAACTTTGATGAAATAACAATAATAATAATAAATAATGAAAATACTATTAATAAAAATTAATAAAATCTATAAACCGACCCTCCCTGACAATGACTATACTTCACTACAGATGCAGCCTTTTTTGCCCCTTTCATTTACAGCATTCCATCAACTCAAGGATGTTCTTCATTTCCACTTGTATGTAAGCAATGGCCTTTCTGCATACCAATGCCCTTTTACTTTGGTGATAATCATAAACATAAAGCGCTATCATAGAGACAGACACTGTCTGAAAACATATAGTTAGTTTTCAGAAAATGAAGTTGCTTATATGAGGCTTAGCTGAAAAGTTAGAAAATCAATTCTGGTTTAGTTCAAACCAGAGCAATATCATATGTCCTTGTTATATCTTCATAGACATAAGTAATGGACTCGATCTGTTGTGACTTAGGTGTCCAAAACAGAGATATCAATGAACCTGTGTCTTGAATGAATGGGGAATAAACTCTAAATAAATAGTGAAAAAATTCTAAAAGGTGATTCAACTGATTTCTCTTAGGCATCTAATTTAGGATGAGGTTTATTTTCTAGGTACTTCTCTCTTCTCATTGGATAGAAAGGAAGGTTAGATTGATTAGCTCCCTGTTTGATATTAAACTTAGAAACATATCTATCTTGGTAAAATGAAACCTGCACAGTTTGTCTGAATGAATAATTTCAGTTTAATTCTAAATTAGTGAGAAGTGGGGTTTTTTTACTCAAATCTAGTATTTTCTGACAACCCAAAATTCCTTATAAGAAGGATGAATTATTTCGGCTGTGACATACTTTTCAGAATGTCACAAAATGTTGCTTATGATCAAGAAAAAAAAAGTAATTCTGAAAACTGTAGCGAAATCCCTTAACCTTTAGAAAACCTCTGCAAAAGTCATAGTGATCAAGATACCGCATCATTTAGATTGTGGTATATTTCTAAATTTGTAAACGTTGACAGATACTCAGCTGAAAATAGAGAATATTTTACTTTAAGATATTTCTTGCAGTGTCAATTTTTGTCTGAACGGTTGGAAGGGACTTTTAAAGGTCACATGGTGGAATACTTCTACAATACACAAGGATCTCTTCAACTAGATCAGATTGCTTAGAGACCCAACCAATCTGATTTTGAATGTTACTAGCAGTAGGTCTTCTACTATCTAATATATACTAGATATACAGTGTATTTCCTGTATATACCCTTTTAAATCTAGCTGAGAATATCAATAATGGTAACACTTTCTTAATTATGAAATTGTCATATAAAGTGCATGTAATGCAGATAAAATATTTTACACATTAACAGCTGAGAATCCTGAAATGGTTAGTAGGAGCTGGCTTTACCAAAAGAAACATAGATCATGAGGTGAATTACTGCTTTAAGAGGTTTTTCTTTTTCTTTTTTTTTCAGAAATTAGTTTTTTCCATCTCTGAGTTTTATTACAACTCTATCAAAGGTTTTGAACAAATCATACCTTTTTTTTGTTTTTGGAAAGAAATAAAAATACATACTTTGAAGGTAAAATAGAGTCTCTATGGATAAAATTGCAAATAACTGAAGGATTCCATGCATATTAATAGCTTTGTTTGACTACAGAACTATTGTTTGATATTTTTAGGTAGATTTTTAGAGAAGGAAAAAATAAATATCACCTGGCCCTTGGTGGGGGAGGGAAAGTCTTTTATAATTTTTTTTCCTGAGCATCATCTTAAATAAGAGCCAGAACAATGTCAAGATATTTTTGTCATAAACTAAGAAATGTAAACCTGAACCAAGAGTTTTCCTACATTTGGATCCGAAGAAAAAGGAGTTAGTTTATGCACATATATATATTACTATTAGTGGTTTTTCCTCTATGAAATATTTGTTGAAGAGTCTAAAAAGATGATTTAAATTATCTAAGAGGAAGATGGAACAGGCAGTTCTATCAATGCTTTTCTAGATACAAGAGAAATACCTCCCTGGAAATTAGCCTCGTAATTAATATATTTCTGTTTATGTTTTGCTTTAGCTGATTCTGTATTTCTCTTCTAGAGCATGCAATAATTTAGCAGTAGAATTACATTGGTGAGAGAATATAAATTCAGTGCCTGTGTCTTTATGTTGGAACTTGCTCAAATGTACTTCTATGACCTGATGAATGCTCCCTTTGCAGTGTATTCTGTATTTTTTTTAGTTCTTTTTTGTTTGTTTGTTTGGCTGTATTTGTTTGGTTTTCTTTTTAAGAGAAAATAAAGTCAAGAAGCTGATATAAGTTGGTTAGGGCACAATGCACCTTATGGCAGAGTTGTGTGTGTCATACCATGGCATGACACCAGTTTTAATGTCACATCTGCACTCAAACTTTAGAAGATGTACTGAATATAAAAAGTTCGAGATCTTAGACACTTACTTTAGAAATGCATCTCTACTTTTCTTTGTATGTACATGAATAACTATGCATTCAACATTGTGCTAAGCTTAGATTTCTATAGCTGAATTGTGTACAAAGACTTGATTGTTACTTCAAGTCAAAAATAAGAGCTAACTCATAGTAGGCTATGTTGTATATCTGCACTACTGCAGGCCAGTTACTGGTGATCCATAGTCAGGCAGTGATTCGCTTTGTCTGTGTATCCAGGGTCATTTGAAGCACTCTTAGGATTTCCTTTCAAGCCTTCTGATGATGCTCCTTAATGACATGGATGTCCTGTAAGCCTTATCTCATGTCTGCCAACCACATGTTCATAGCTTGAATGCTTTAGGGCATGCGATGTGATCAAAGAGAACCAGATGACTATGTTTAGGCAATTAATTCCCACACTCTTTTCTCTACATAGCCCTAACTTGAGACCACTGTCAATGTAAAAATAATAGTGCAGACACAGTATTTAATTAATATGTAATTTGTCACAAATAATGATGTCTATGTTGGTTATCAGACAGAACTTGATCGGGTTTCTTCTTCATTTTTGAAATCGAAAATAAACCTCATTCAACCCGAGAATCAAACCACAGACATTCTTAAAATACAATGCTTCAGTGACCTAAATTAAAACAAACAAACAAGCAATGACTTACAGTGGTAATTTAAAATCTGATTGGAAAAGATTCTTCTAAACAGAAGTATAATATACACACATATGTTATATTATGCATGTATGTGTCTATAATATATATTTAATATATAAGGAAAGAAAATATAGATATAAAAACAAGGCAAAAAGGATAAAAGTCTCAAATATAAAGATCAAATAAACTGTGTTCATCAGGAATTGTTCATCCTTTATTAGCAATTCTTTATGGCCAAACTATTATGTAACAAATATGCTCTTTGTGTGCTTACTTCTCCACCAGAAATTTTATTTACTTTAGACAATATTTTTTAATTAATATTTTCTTTTCACTGTAATACTTCAGTTCTGTTGTTTGTTTGTTTTTTCAGACTTCTAATTCAAATTATTTTTTCTCTAGGAAAAGCAAGGGGGCAAGAGAAATGAATCATATTTTTCACCACACCTCCATAAAGAGACATTCAATATAATATTTAAAACGTTAAATATCTTTATGCAATATATTGTAGTGACTACCAGAATAATTTAAAAATAATTTTATACAATTAAAGCTTTTATTACTTAGTCATTTAGAATTTATATATATACCTGTATAAGCTAACGTTTCTATTTACCTCAGTTATTTCTTCTTGATAGGTTTTTACACATGCTTGTATAACTTGAGACTCTCTGCTACCTTTATAGTTATAGAAATATTCAACAACATTCATTCTTCTAATCAGCCTCTCACTATGACTTCTTATTCTCCTACACATAAATCTCAAGTTTAATTACTTTAACTAGAGTTCCATGCTGAGGAGCAAAGTCATCTTAATTTGCAGCTGCAAGAACAACCCATTGGCCCTAAAGCCTGCTGATATTTTTTATGTGTTGACAGTGATAACACCTGATCTAATTTGAAATTTTTTTTTTCTTTTAGCAAAAAGTCCAAGCTCGTGCATACAGTATGACTATAGTGGCTGTTGACAATAGAGATTTTTCAAATGTTCCTTTAAAGAAGTGAAGATCTGATCAACAAACATTGAAGTAAAACAGTTTACTTTCATAAAACAGGTTCTGTTTGTAGAATTACGATTGTGTTCAAAGGTACCATATGGATCATTACCAACAACTCATATATTTTTAGTAAGTGAATTACAGTTTTAACCATTAGATTGTCATTCATTTTCATTGTGATTAACATGCGCAGAATTCCAACTAATCTAATATATTCTTTTATAATCTTTTATATACGTACGATTTCATGACAAGGTAGACTTTAAAAAATAGAAAAATTTATAATCTTTACCAACACTCAAAATTTTAAATTTGAAAGCATAATAATCTCTATGCAAATCACTAGAATTCAGTAGCAGTGCTGACATTTTAATCCAACCCTTTTTTTTTAAACCGAGACAAGACACTGAATGCCAATATTATACTATCAAAGTATTGAAATTGCTATTTGAACACCATATCCTTTCAATTTCAATTGTACTCCTACCAGCTATAATGCAGAACTTAAGGACCTGAATGCATTTCCAATTAATAAATATTCAAATCCTTTGTCATAATAAAGGAAAATAAAACTACATTTATGCAAAAAAGTTAGCTCTGGGCTCAGATTTACATATGAATTGCATGAGCCACAAGAAATTTTTCTAGATGAATTCTAATTTACTTTATTATTTGTAGTAAAAATAAATAAAAAATGAACACTATTTTTTATGCAATAAAGGCTCCATACATTTTCCCCTAGCTGGTCTGCAGATGTTGAAATTCAGTATCCTCAAGCATTCAGCAGAAGGCAATTTTATTGAGTTTGGGTTGGTAACATAAGCTGTTCTATCTGTATACCCAGATTTTAGGATTCCAACCTAACATGTATTTTGAGGTCTACATCCCACCTTCAGCTTTTCCAGAGAAGAAGCTACTCAGATGGCAGTAAGTAACTAACAGTGCAAGTGACATGTACAAATTAATTGCTACACATTTTGTTTCTACTAGTAGGGTTGCAACACATCTCTCCTTCTTTCAGTACTTGCTCAGTATTATTTTGAAACAAGGAATCTGAGGCATGGTTACTAATTGTAAGGTGAATCTGAATATTTATAATGCATGGCATGCAGAATGTGTTGGACTCGACGATGTCGGAGGTCCTTTCCAACCTTATGATACTGTGGTACTGTGTTCCTAAACATAAACATGTCTAAGAAGTATCACTTTTGCTTTTCCTAAGATACTGATGTAATTGTGCTTCTGGCCCTAACAGTGCTATATTACTGCTGTACCTCGACAAATGAAAAGGAAATACTCCTGAGTGAAAGGAAAGAAACGTGTTCTGAGCATGAATATAAACCCTTCCCGTGATATCACTGGCTTTTATTTTTTTTTTATGAAGGAATTTATTGTTTTCTTGGTGGGGAAGAAAGTGTATTACGAGTAAAAATAAATAAAATCTGGCATTCAGTTATGAAAGAAAAACCAAGAAAGTGGTGTTTAATTTGTTGTTGTTTTCTCCTTTTTTGACAATGAAAACATTTACATATTTACCATTAAAAATAAAATCAAAATGTGAATATCCACATACGCAGTACACCTACTCTTGCTCTCTTTTAATTCTTTTTGTTTATCATGGACCCCATTTGCTTTCCATGTTATTCTAAATATAAGAACAATAGACACCTTTTTCTCCCCTTTTTAACTAGGTCCCATAAGAAAAGTTTTAGGGCTAGAGGTGTAAATGAAAGGAAGGAAGCAAAATCATTTGTCTAAGAGGCCCAGAACTGTTCAGCCTCTTTTGTTTGCAATTCTTTCTGCAGCCAAGAGGAACTCAAAAATGAGCCATAGTTTATGATGCAAATACCTCTTCAGCTAGAGAGATTTACTGATGGTGAATAAACAGCAATACATGTCCTCAGACCCTCAGACTACATCCTTTCAAGTGCTGTAACTGGAAATCATAATTTTGTGCTTGTCCCCTTGATGATCCTTTCATGTTTGTTCAACTATTCTATTCCTTCTTCTTTTTTTTTTTTAATTTAGCACACATTCATCTTGCTATATATTTAGGAAATAACAAAGTTATGATGTGTGTTAAAATTAACATGACAAAAAATGCACTGAAATTATTTTCTTGCAATATTGTTAAGGAATTATTTTATAATTTCCAGTCAGATATATAGACATAAATAAAGAATAAAGGTAATGTGATGGACCTAATTAATTACCAAAGAACCACCCATGTGCTCTGTATGCTACACCTCTGAAACTTTCTAGCAGACATTTTCAGAACAATTACATCCATAATAGTGATGTTAAATATTTTAGGATTAGGTTAAAAATTCACTTTTGTGTCAGTAATTTAATCTCAGAAGGGAAGAAATTGTGCCCATAATTTTAATTTCTTAGAATCAAAATACTGCACTGCAAAGTGGACATCATCAGTTTATCTATAACATATGCTCCATGTACAGCCTCATGAATACATACCCTGTATTTCACAGAACTGCTAATTCTGCTGAAAAGAAAGTATACAATATTTAAACATGGCTATAATTTAAGCCAGCTATTAATGAAATACACCTGCTTAAAACTTGTGCCAAGTAGTAAAAAACAATTCAGAACTGAAACATTAATTTACAGATGGTGAAGTATCCCTGAAGTATCCCTACATTTACATGCAATGGGGTCTGGATATTTGAAGTATTTATAATAAGGTAGGAACATATGTTTTTAATTGACATGCAAAGAACATAATCACCTGTTTTAAACATCAGCCAGCCCTTCATGTTAAATATTAAATGATTCTGAATCTGGTTTAAAACCATCCTCAGCAGTAATTAACTCCCCCTTGCACACTTTAATATTTCTTGTGTTATCTGCCAGCCACACACCTGGAAAAAGGCCAAAGCAACATCTTTTCTATAAAAAGGCCAAAGCAACATCTTTTCTGTAAAGTACTTTTAACACTGAGATTCACTGGGATTTATTTTAAACATCTCATTGATGTCTACTGACTGAAGTCAAATGACTTCTTCTCTGTGTTTAAAACAATAATAAAGATCAGATAAAACAAAAAGTTGCACTGACTTTTGATCTTTTTGCCAAAAAAAAAAATAAACCTAGTAGTAAGCAGTGCAGTACTTCTAATAAATACATTTGGGACAGAAATCTGAGCTGAACTGAAGTTAGAAGTGATACCAAAGAACCTGTGTCCACATAAATGAAGATGGTGTAAAACAAAGAGGGTTACATGCTCCACAGCCACTCTTAGGCCATGTGATTGAGCACAAATATGCTGCACTGCATAGTACTAATAGTTCATTTATTTTTCATGGGACATGATGGCCTGTTGCAATTTTCAGGCACTAATCCAACCACGAACATGACATAATCTATACCTCCCCCCAGGATAAATTAAAGCCATTTGATGGGATTTTCAAAATACACAGTGACATATGCTTTCACCAAATATATGGAGCAGGCAATGCCGTTTGCATCCTGGGGACTATACTTAAGATTTTCTTGAAATTTGCTACTTTCATGGGCTGTAAACCAAACCAAATATAGACTTTGAAATACAGCATATAGATGCTCTGTGTGTTTTATGCACAGGATAAAAATTACACCATCTATATTTTTTTTACCATTTTGTGACTTGTGAATGAAAATCATGTCTCCAACCTCACTTTTTCCGAAGTTTTTAAAACAGTCTCCCACAAAATGCACAGTCTTCTTGAAATAGTAATCTAAACTTTAAGAGTGTGCTTGATACTGATAAATATAAATGAAATATAAGCTTCATATGTTTACTCACATCAATCCCATACACATTCTTTAAGTTTGCATTATTATATATAATATATATATCTGTATATTATATTTTACATTTTATTTGAAATTAAAAATTACAGCAGTTTTGAAATCCTAAAAGTAGCTTTCATTTTTTCTACTAATAATCACATTTTTAAGAGTTAACCTATTTCTATTCTATGTAAATTTTAGGGCTTTCATTAACAGTCAAATAAATGGGAAAAATATTTTGAAAACAGGTGCAAATAAAACAAACAAAATCAGTTTCAAAAGGATTTAAATCCTTTTAAGGATCAAGATTATAATTAGGAGTATCGTAAAATATTGATGGAAAGCATTGGAAAAAAAAAGACACAAATATGAGAACAGAGACTTTGATATAGATATCAAAATAAATGTACAATCTCAGAAGAAGCTGCAATAACCCTTCCCCTGACTCATCCAAGTAGATTTTGTAAAGAGTTCTTACAAGGTTTTTATTCATTTATTCACTTATCCATAGTGAAAATGTTCCCAGATTTATTCTGAGGGTTTGATTCCCAAACACAGTATCGCAGTATCACAGTATCACAATGTTGGAAAAGACCTCTGAGATCATCTAGTCCAACCTATGACCCAACACCAACACCTACTTGTCATTTAAAACACAGCACCAAGCGCCTCATCCAATCTGTTTTTAGACACCTTCAGGGACAATGACTCCACCACCTCCCTGGGCAGCGCATTCCAATGGCCAATAACCCTTTTGGTAATTCTTGCTATATGTAATAAAGCATCTCAGGATCATCATCATATTCTTAATTAATCAGTCTTCAAAAAGCTGTTGCTGACCTTTAACCAGTAAGTCAGTTAGAAATACAGCATGTGGTTTTAGGTCTGTCCTAGGCTTGAAGAGATCAGAGTGAATTTCACCATCACAAGTGGGGCATAACTGCTAGAAGTGGATGAGTTTGAATGAAGATACCTCCTACTGCCACTGAAAACGTTGCATGAGTCCACATGAGGATCATCCTCATTTCTCCCATAGTTATAGACACCTGCTTGCTCAATGTCTTGATTGCATCCCTCCCATGTCAATTTACGGAACATAACTCTTCTTAGGCAGTGTGATGTTATATTAGATGCCCATTTGTGGCTTGTTCTTCTGCTATAGAGAAAAAAGTCACTTGCAGCTTGTTCTTAGAGGGAAAAAAACCCTCCAGGTCCTAGTTCCCCTCTGAAAATAGGCCTAATACCTTTTTCATATTTAGTCATAATGTAACTGCATAACCCAGTCATACAATATTGTCATTACTAATAACAGGCCATAAGTTTTGTACTACACTTGCAAGGCCTCAGGTCTAAGGCTTGTCAGGCCTGCTCTCTTGATTTTTTTTTTTACCTGCCTGCAGCTTTGTTTTATCTGGTTTAGCTATGACAGCCATTTCCCTAATTGACAAGGCAGCAATGGCTAATTTTATCCTTGCACAGTACAACCATGTTTTTATATAGGCAGTGGTAATAACAAAAAGAAAATCACATAGAATGAAGGATTTATAGCTCTAACACAGTGATCTAGTGTAAAGTAACACAGATCTGGTACAGCAGCAGGTATTCTGATAAGTGAAGACATAGGACATAGTGCAGAGCAGGTCAGGCATGGGGTGATAAGAGTTGAGACTTGACATTGAAAACAACACAGCTATAAAAAAATCACCAATGGTCATTTAAAGAAATGTAGACCTGGGTTTTGGGATAAAAAAAAACAAAAGAAAAAAATACTATCAGATATATTTATAGAAGGGCGTCATCTACAGTAAAATATATAGTAAAAAAAATGTATAGTCAAATGACATTGGAGACCTATTAGGAAAGACAAAGTTGTAGGAGCTCATTAAAAAACACATCAATGACCTCAACTGTATACTGGGTGACAAAGAAAAAGCTATAAGCCTCCCAGCAAAGGGAAGCCAACAGAAGCTGACAACTTAGAGTGTTACAAGTATGTGGAAGCAAATGTTTCCTTTAAGGGAAATGTTAACAAGGGATGAAGCCATAAACAGGAACACAGAGGTACACAAACCTGACCATTGCATTTTTAATTATCAGTATTATTGTGCCTCTTTCCACTTGTATATAAAATGGAAACTGTGTGGAGGTTTTTTGTTTTGTTTGGTTTGGTTTGTTTTTTTTAAATAGTTAGATCTAAACTAATATTTACTCTTGACCTAGACTGTTAAGATACCCATTACGGTAACAGTGACATCTTGACCTTCCTTTTACAGAAAAAGGAATTTTCTGAAAAAGCGATAAAATTCAATCAGCATTGAGTACTTGCTCATGCACTTTGTTATCTTGACAATTATTTTTTCTGCTTCTTTGTCTAATAAAAACTTTTTTTAATATCTTTAGTTAATATCTTTAGTTTATTATCCAGTGTTTATATTTAAACATATATTCCTTTCTAATTGATTAATCACATTAAAAATGAAACCATGTGCATAACGATTTATAATACCAATCTGCACAACTCACACTGACTATATAAATAAACAATTTATTTCCAACTTTTTTTATCACATAGATACTCTCAGCACCTTGCTTGGTTGTAATTTATACTTCCTTAACTGATTTTTGGTAAAGGCAACATCATGTAAAGCCTAGATCAAACTAGAAATAATGCAGAAGCTGACTCTCAAAACTCTTTAGTTCTTTCCCATTACTTGAAACTAGATGCATTCCAAGACAGTGATGAGAACTGCAAGTCGAGGATTTCTTTCTAGATACACACACATTATATATACATTTTCTCTTTTGACTGTTTTGCTATTCTTGCTATCAGCACAGCCCATCTGGGCAACGGAGCATGGACTCTGCTCTTATCTCCTGCTTAATCATTAAAGAGTTATAACCAGCTCTAATTATATATTTGATCTCTGTTTTCTAGTTAAAAGATACTTCTAGTAGTAACTATTTAAAAGAACCCACAATATAATATCCCCCTGTTGGTGATAATAACCCCCTGCTGGTGATAATTCCTTTTTTTAGTAAAATATTACTAATATTTTCAGGGTTTTTTTGCTTCATGGTATTACCATGAATTCAGTATTTTTAAACAAGAAAAAAGATTATTCCACTCTTACACTAACCATAAATCTAGGTTCCATTACTTGACAGAAAACCAAAATGAACAATGAGTCCTTGAAAGAACAGATACTTTTCATTACAGTAGTCAGTCCATTTCTACAGTCTCCCTACAATCATGAATTTTTGTTTGTTCCGTTTATGAGGATGACAACAGATATTTTCCATCACAAGTAAATTTTTACAAAACTCATGAAACAGGTGGAAGAATCTGTTTCCTCCTATCACGACTCACTAAGCAATCCAACTATGCATGCATATTTATACTTTTCCTTTATTGTCAATATATCACAAATGTAATATTCATTGTTGTACAATCCTGTAAACAGTGTTCAGTAAGAAACAATTTCTTAAGAAAATATATGATGATTTAGCAAATCATCCCTCAAAGGATTGTTTAGAAATTTTTCACATGATGTCCTTGATCTCCACACTGGATACCCAATTGGACAGAAAGTATTGTTGAAGAGAAGCACCCGTGTGGGCTTGTGGACAACATTCAATGTGTCTTTGTAGCAAAGGTCAACAGCATCTCAGGTACAATTTGAAGAGTCTTGACAGCAGATTGATGGAACCGGTCCTTCCCTTCACCTCATCCTTGGTGAGAATATATGTCTGGAGTACCGTTTCCAGGTTCGGGCTCCCCAGCACAAAAGATAGGGGGACATATTGCAGTAAGTCCAACAAAGGGCTACAAAATAAGGGACTAGATTATGTTTCATATAGTGACTGTCTGAGAGAACAGGTTATTTAGCCTGGAGAAAAGAAGGCAATAGAGGACCTAACAGTAGCCCCCTGCCTTGCCCCACTTCTGTCTCCCCTCACCCCAATCTCACAGGATATTTTTTTGAGAAGATGGAGCCAAGCTCTTCACAAAATTGTGTGATAGGAGGACAAAAGAGAAAACTGGGTGTTAGGAGAAACATTTGCACCATGAGGTCATTTGGAATCAGGTCTCCCAGAAAAAATGTACTATCTGTATCCTCAGAGGTTTTCAAGACCCAGCTAGACAAAGACCTAAACAACATATTCTGACATTAGACCTAGCTATGTTTTGAACCAGAGGCTGGGCTAAAGAACTCCTTATGTTCCTTCTGGCCTGAATTACCCTATGGTCTTATCGTATTTGGTCTCTATGTATGTCTTCCAAAGACTATGAGGCTCCCTTAGATCCTGTGCATTATCTGCCAGCTCCGGTCAGATGTCTTGAATACTGTAGGGCACCTGAAATGGTGTTAAATCAGTATCTATGAGTAACTGAAACAACACCAAGGCCTCACTATTTGAAATAAATTACAACTACCCACAATTAGGTGCTCAGTGAAATATGATAACCTGGGTAACTGTAATCTATCCAAGACATACAGAACATGCTTTTGGTTATATCACACAACATGAAGGACAAGCAGAGCCTCAGAGGAACATCGCAATATCTCACAGCATCAACTTTTAGCCTTAGTCATGAAACCAATGGAATTCATCTTACCTCACAATAGACATCTAAGGCTTGCTCCAATTGTATAAGCGCAAAAACTAAATGCTTAGAGGTATCTGATATAACACCATGGCCTAATAGGATGTATGGGAGAGCCATGGGTTCTTTGGAGTAGCAGCTGAGCACCAGGGAAAATTCTCTAGGGCATCTGGAACCATAACAACAGCCAACATGTAGCCAAGCGATCAATCTGATCTGTTGTCTGTTGATATACTGACAAGGGTCTTAATTGAGCTGCTGTGTATATAGGTTTCTAATGTCATTTCAAGCACCCTCAGGTGTCATGGGCATCTGCTAGAATCATACTTATGTTTAAAATTCATCAGTGTAACCTAAATGTTGATATTAATAGACGTTTTTGCAAGGGACAATTGAAGAAATGTTCAAATATCTGCAAGAAGGTTTATACACACACCCAAACATCATATTTAACCAAATACATTGCATATCTATGTTTAGAAATAGACCATCTGGAACTAGATTTTATCCACGGAAACATTAACTGTGTTGTAAAATTACTAACAGTCCTTTCCAAACTGCTGCCTCCTCAGGCAAGGAATAGATTCTGAGTGTCAATGCTGACATGCTAATTTAGAAAACAGCTCTTCCTTTGGGTACCATTTTTCATTGATGATATGAAAACATAAAGATAATATTTCAATTGGAATTTCATTTTAGTTGAGGCTAAAAACTAAATTATTCTCTCCTGAGTTACAAAGATTTAACTAAAACACTTCTCATTTAAACAGTGTTTTTAGCCACATATCTGGACAGCTGCTAAAGACCCAACGCTGAAATTACCAGAACACCAGATATTATTAATGAGAAAACCAATACATCAGTAAATAAGAAAACAAATCTCTGAATGCCCTTCTTTTTTGTCGATTAGTAGTAGAGTTGTAATTCTGGCTTTAATGCATGTGCATACACACTCCTCTACAAACATATTGGTTTGTTAAGCATTCACTCATTCCTCTAAGTGTCTATTCTTAAACGTTTACTTAAATTTGCTTAATCAAAGCTATTCTTATTTAAGAAAATATATTTAAAAGTTTGCTGAAGGTTGTATTCAGCCTGAAATCTGGCGACCATCTGTAACTAGAGACCACAGCATATACCCAGACGATTCATAATCTCAGAAAAATACTAGCCCTCTTGACTCTTAAATGGCTGCTTAGAAGGCATGTTTCTTCCCAGAGTAAAGAAACTGGGGTATCTGGCATGTTCTTCTTTATATGGACAATGTAGAACTCTTACTTTAAAATCCTATAATAAGACAATGATAGAAACAGTATGGGGCTTATTTTATTTTATTTTTTTCTAATTTACTTTTCAGTGTAAAATATTTTAACTTTTATTCTGCAAAGTGGTTAGTTTGCTTGTGTTTCTTTTTAAGATTGCCAGAAACTTCTGAAACATCTGCTGGTTCATGATTCTAAACAACTGCAGAGGAATCCACTAGGAATCAGTGTATAGTCCTGAAAAAACAATTTATGTAGATCTCTTGTAGCTGGAAATGTTAAGAGAAAAGAAAAGAAAAAAAAACCACAGAAAATCTACCACAAATACCCACAAAACAAAAAAACCAAACCAAAACGTCCTCACTGAAAATAATCAAAAAAGAATAAAACTTTCAACATCGCTAGGGTGAGTAAGAAAAAATACCTGTATCAATTAAAAGGTGTGTACATCCAGAGTGTTGTGATTACTATGGTTTTCCTTCAAATCTAAATGCAGGAGAAATGCAGGAACTGAAATATGGAAAAAAACCTAAACACTGTTTAGATAATGCTGTCATTCAAGGAATAATAGCAGTTACATAAGGCTTTTTCAGACAATGTGCAAAATAAATATGGCAACACTTGTGTATATCTCTTTTATTATTTAAAAGTCAAATATATCCAATTTATTTTCTGGCAATATAATTTTTTCTAAGGAATATTTATTTGCTACTTTCAAAATCATCACTTTATAGCAACATTTGAGAAACAATCTTTATAGCCTTTATAGACATTCTGAGATTGAAAGAGCTTTTATTATTAATTCTGTGATACCTCAGAAACAACTGTGTGTGCAGACAGTTGCCAGGTTTTTCAATAAATTTGTAGCCCCATCTTATATTCTGTTGGTTCCAATTCTCACCAAAAAATCAGTTAATGGTTCTATTTACTCCTCTCTATTGCATGCAAATCTTTTTCACTGTGACTGATAGCTCATTTGATACTGCTTGGCTCAGAGAAATAAAATGACACTTGTTAATTCTAGGTTTTGACAATTTTTATTTAACTTTGTTTAATAACCTGATGGGATATCCAACTGTCAAGTAATAATGATTTTTTTTCCTGATCTGGTATGACAGCTTTTTGCATAAGAAGTCCTGTATTAATTTGTATAGCTTTATGATATCATACTATTAAATATTTCCTTTTGTTTCTGTTCTGTGACATTGTTTTTCTTGTTTTCATAGACATATATAGTTTGCATTAACAGAAGTTATAAAATCTTGGTGATGTAATCAAATCAGATGATAAAATATTCCGAGATAAGTAATCTAACAGAAAGAAGAAATATCAGAAACTTCTAGTGCTTTTTCTTTTTTTCCCCAAAGAAAAAAGTAGAATTGACAATGATGCACCAGAAATTCATAGAATGGTTTGAGCTGGAAGGGACCTTAAAGATTATGTAATTCTGACTACTGCCACCATAGGCAGGGACACTTTCCACTAGTTCAGATTGCTCAAAGCCTCATCCAAATGTCTCCACAAGTGGGGTGTCCTCAGCTTCTCTGGGCAATCAGTTCCTGTGCCTCACCACCCGCACAGTAAAAAATTTCATCCTAATATCTAATCTAAATCTACTATCTTTCAGTTTAAATCCATTACGCCTTGTCCTATCACTACACTCCCTGATAAAGAGCCCCTCCCCTGAATTCTTGCAGGCCCCCTTTAAGTACCGGAAGACTGCTATAAGGACCCAGTTGTAGGCCTTTGCACTTTGCCTTGCGTAACTTCCTGAAGGTAGCACAGGCTCATCTCTCAAGCTGGTCAAGGTGCCTGTAGATGACATCCCTTCCCTCCAGTGTGTCAACCATGCTACACGGTGTCATCTGCAAACTTGTTGAGGATGCCCTCAATCCCACTATCCATAAATCTGATAAAGATGTTAAAAACCGTCCATCCCAATACTAATCCCTGTGGAATGCCATGTCATCTGTCTCCACTTGGACATAGACCCATTGGCCACAACACTTTGAGAGTAACCATCCAACCAATTCCTTATCCACTGAGTTGTCTATCCATCAAATTCATGTCACTCCAATTTGGAGACATGAATGTCATCTGGGACAGTGTTGTACTCTCTGCACAAGCCCAGGCAGATTACCTCAGGTACTCCCCACTTATCCACTAATACTGCGGCCCTGTCATAGAAGACCACTAAATTTGTTAGGCACATTTTACCCTTAGCAAACCCATGTTGGCTGTCACCGATCTCCTCCTTCTTTTCCATGTGCCTCAGCAGAGTTTCTAAGGGGATCTGTTACATGACCTTGTCAGGCACAGAGGTGAGACTGACCAGTCTGTGGTTCCAAAGATCTTCCTTTTTTTTATTTTTTAAAAATGGGATTATGTTTCCCTTTCCCAGTCAGCAGGAACTTCATGAGACTGCCACAACTTCTCAAATAAGTTTTGAGAAAACAAAAAATTGAGAAAATATGGTGAAAAATGGAAAATGAGGGATTTAAAAGAACATAAAAGAAACTCATTTTGAAGGAGATTTCTTCTCATTCCTAAGATTTTTGTTTTGTTTTGAGGTTTGTTTGGGGATTTATTTTTGGAATAAAACATCGAGGGACTACTGAGATATATTATAATTGTATCATTTAAGAAGCAAGAAACATTTTACTTGATTTTGATAAAAAATGAAAATACCAAATCTGATTTAAAAGAAGAAAATATGAAAAAAAGGAAGGAATAGTGACATAAGGTAGAAAAATGGGCTGAAAAGTATCTACAGATATTTGCCCATCTAATGAAGCATATAGCTTCAGGTTGGCATTATTTGCAAACAGGAGGATCTTTTGGCAGTGAAGCTGATTGTTGAAGTATATTTCAGGCTGTCTTTCTGTCTTTAGATAGGCTAATATCCTGTAAATAGAGGTCTTGTATCTGCTAAACAGGCAAAATGCCATACTAACAGACGGATATGAATATTACTATAAAAAAAATATTATGTACTTCATGTTTGAGTTTCACAGGCTCTACTCCAGTTGTGGACAATGTTTTTAAAAGTACATGTTATTATTATTCAATTTAAAGAGTTAAGCTTTGGAAAGAATAACGCAATAGATAGAAGTCTGGGACCTGTAAATGAAGCTTACTGACCAAGAAATGTCATAAGAAATAAAGATATATTATAAGGATATTTAATGTCACGACAATTCAAATACAACTTATATCAAAACATTTTTTTTTGGTTTAGTCACCAAAGCTTTTGCTCAGATCAAAATTTAATGCTGAATTAATCAAATTTTCAGGATTATCCGTGCTTAACAAAAAATAGTAAGAGCATTAATATCCAGATATCATTTCTAAATGAACAAAAAAAAGGCTTGATAATGAGAAGCTTCTGTTCTCATGGTACTCCTAAAAAAAATGAGATTTCAAACAAAGGAAAATTACAATAAGGAAATAGACAAGTATTAAATCATCCTTGAATTAACATTGCAGGGTATTATTGCAACCAAACCCAATATTCAAGCACAGACAATGCGTGCACATATATAATATTCAGAGTAATAATATATAATACATACGTAAATAGTAATTTT
Organism: Dromococcyx pavoninus; assembly: GCA_033558185.1. Lineage (NCBI taxonomy): Eukaryota > Metazoa > Chordata > Aves > Cuculiformes > Neomorphidae > Dromococcyx > Dromococcyx pavoninus. Next base: position 1,458,203 of record JAUMJL010000110.1, on the reverse strand, counting down.
GAACTTAATGTGTTACTAACAGAATCTGAAAACTTCAATACTAAAATATACAGATGCATATGCACACACAAAGAGAGGCAAAGAAGCAAGGTATATGTGTCTATGTATTCGCATGTACAGCATATGATTTTATTGATTTGTTAAACTAGGAAACCATATTAATCTTAGAAATTAAAATAGGTCCCTTATGCCTTCCTTATTAAGGTAACTAACATACAATTTTAAAACTCAATGACAATTAGTTGCACTGTGGGAAAAAAAAAAATTATACATGACTTTCCTGCTAACTCACATGAAGTTTTCAGGAAAAAAGGAGTGAAGTTGTTAAAAAAAAATCTAATCCTCGTACTTCTAAACTTTACACAGCATGTATCTTTCTTTTTTTTTTCAGAAATAAATAAATAAAATAAGATTTTAATAGGGTTCAAATAGTGTAGGTCACTTTATCATGAAACTAATGCATAGTGACATTATGACTCCTGAAAGATTTGGCCAGCAAAGGTCCTTGTCTCTCAGCCTCAGTGTCATTTTTAACTATGATTTCGTCTTTTTTTTCCCTTGATGTTATAACTCAAATATCTGAAAAGCTCCTACAATAACAACTAAAACAGTGAAATTCTTCTCTATTTAGTGGTCAATAAAACTGATCTGAAGTCAATAACCTACCCTTTGGGTGACATTTCTTAAGTGGTACACTCACAGTTCAATAAACATTATTGATATGAGAAGGATTTGATGATCCAGTAGAAAGGAGGGGTTTTGTCTATTTTTCTTTCTCAGATAGTTGTAAAACTAAGTATTTTATTATGAGTTTATTTGTTTTTTATATGTGATTGTGTAAAAAGATTTCATTCTAAATGCCAGCATATTGCATTAAAAAATGTGTAATACATTTAATGAAGGTGTCAATTCTGGGTGTCAATTTTGTTCAGTGAAATAACTCACTGTCCCTTATGACCTGCTACAGAGGAAGGATTTCACTTCTCAAAGACCTTGCTCAGAGCTAAATGAGATGTAAGGTACAGAAAATAACCCAAGTGCTAGAGGATTAGAGACAGACTCTCCCAATTCTGTCCTAAATGACTGTGGTATCGAAGAACAGGAAACTATTTCTAGAGTAAAATTCTGAATTTCAGAGACAACATGCAGATACTTCGTCATTACTAATGCAGGAAAAAAGAGCATCAAATATTGTAATAAGATAGTTTTTCACCACCCTTCATTTCAGCTAATCAAAATATGGCACACATTTTACTGTGTAGCAGGATAGTCAAGAAGGGAAGTAGTGCAAGAGAACAGGATAGTGTGTGTCACTACCTATATAGAGAATGAAGAGTAAGCAAGGAAAATTAAAACATAAATTAACAGCAGGACTCCTAAGGTTGAGAAGGATTTCTTCATTTCATTAGGGAAACACTTCTTATGACAATGCAGAGTAAGAAAATGTAAGAACTACTCTATATCTATATATTTCAGTATTGAAGTTTTCAGATTCTGTTAGTAACATATTAAGTTCAAAATTACAGTTTATATATGTATTATTTATTATTTCTCTAAATATTATATATGTGCATGCATTGTCTGTGTTGTCCATAATTAGAAGTTTGCAGTTTTGTGCTCAAAAGCAACAGTGTTCCATAGCAGCATATGACAGAAAATATATAAGTAGAGTTTATGTAAAGAAGTTTTTATTGCCTGTGTGAAAACAAAACAAGACTGTAAGGCTTACATCATTTTATTTCCATGACATTTTTTGTATATACTCAGTTGGAGGTTGGTTTGGTTTGGGTTTGTCTTCGCATTCATTCACAAAAGTAAATAGTGTTGGGAGACTACATTTACACAACACAAAACATGCCATATTTATGTTCTATCAGGTCTAGTTTTTCTAATTAAACATATTTTTCTCAGAAAGACTACGATTCAAGCTAATTTTAAAATCACTGTTGTTTAATAACCAGATCAATTTTTTTATATGTGTTTTAATTTGTTTCTCCACAGTTAGCAACTTATGGTTTATTCCCACTGCTGCTATCTGCATTTGTCACTGTATTGATCCTTAGGTCACTTTATAATGACCACTTCTATAATTTTATCTCTCTAAAGATGAGTCAAAACAAACCTAATACCCTTTAAATAAAGAACACATTATTTCAGCATCTTACTGACAACTATGCTGGGAAGTTTGGTAGGTGTAAAAGGCTGCTTTATTTTGTTTGCAGGAAATAGGTGGAAGTGACATTTTTCCAGGAGCATTATGCTGTAACTGACGTCACACTTCATCGATAATATATTATGTTTTGGCGCTGAAACAGAAAAAAATTAAGAAAAAAAGGTAATTCAACAATATCCATTCTATAAAGTGAAAAAAATTCATTATACACTGTAATAATTCGAGATCTTATGAACCTAAACTTTGCACTTTTATTCAGAAATATCTTTTGGGTGGATACATATTAAATAGGTTTTTATCAAAGCAGGTTTCTTATAAACTTATACAAATAATGGACTTTGTCATTGATAGTAAAATAGTAACTAACATGGAAGGACTTCAGCATCCTACATTTCCATCTAAGACAACTGTGCCTGCAGATTTATTCTCCTCTTCTGTGCTACTCTGAGTAAAATAGAAAAAAAAAAAATTGAAGTTGGCCATCTACTCAAAGAAAGCTCTTAGCTGTGAAATTATGGGCAGCCTTCCCCTTCTAAGTTATCCACCAAGTTTCTAGCTGGTATATATAACAAAGCAGTTTTGCACGTGACTATATCTTTAAGGTAGCTGAACATTGGCAAGACTTCCTTTAAGTTAAAGTAAATTCTCATTATCTACTTATGATGCAACATGGGAGCTCCTGTATTTTCTTTTTTAGGGTTAAAGGATCGACTGAATTACACAGCTTTTCCCCTGTAATATTGTCAGATGCAGCACTACTGAGTCTCTGACTGCTGGGTTTCCTGCCATCAAGAGCATTGTCTCATCCCTGTTTTTCCTCTTGTCACTTATACTGTTCTTCGTCTTCCTTTCTATTTCAAATTCTCTGCCCTCACTATAATTTTTCATTTTTAACTCTTTAAACTAATTACTGTGAATAGTTGTCGAATTCAATTGTCCAATATAGGTGAGATTCCCTGTCCCTGTACAACCAGCAGAGAAGCTGAGCACATATTGCCAGTGGGCATGCAAATCCAAATACATACCGCATGTATATATATATGAGGAGCCTGCCACATGGATCAACACAGGCAGAAAACATGCAGCACTCACATGGATACAGAAAGCATCAATGGCCTTATCCTGTTCCACTCTCTGACTGATCAGGATGAAAGTTCATTTGCAGAAAATAAGTATAGATATAAATAATGCATATAATATAGACCACTCCAGCATCTGGGCTCAGACGCTAATTCTGCCCAGTACCTCTTCCACATCAGCATCAGTACCTGCACAATATGCATGCGCTATGGCATCTCCAGTTGCTGGAATCACTAACACATGGGCCCTCTGACCCTTGGTCCAGTGTCTGACAGTCAAACTCCCATTTCATGCACATGGAATAGAGTGTTTCTTACCCACAAAAAGATAGAAATGGATTTTGATAAGAAGATAGGAGAGACTATGCTGATAAGGTTCAAGGAATGGACTGCCAATCTGTTTGTGCATGACCAACATGCCTTTCTCCCTCTGTTTCCCCATATTTGATCTTCCTCAAATTTCCCCCTAACTCCACCTCTTTGATCAGTTTCTTTCCCTGTCTTTGGTCACTCCACTAAACATCCAATAACACATCTTGCACAATCCCAAGTGTTTTTTGAGACATCGTTAAATGAGTCTTCTGCATTCCCACAATCCACTTAAGTCACCCTGTAATAAATTCTGTCCATTCCCAGAAGTTCTCTGCTTCATCCTGCAATAAGGACAATAAGATATTCTCCTTTGTCTGCAAGTCCTAGTGTAAATTTCCCTATTTCTTATTGGAGATTACCAATGCACTATTTGCTCTTTCTCGGTGAACCTATGGAGCAACTAATTCCACGTGTTTCCTTTGACTGGGAGCTCACTAGATTCCTCCAACAGTCATTATTCTTCTCATCTTGGCTGAAGTTCCTGTGGTGTTAGGTTTTAAGTTCATGGTGTTAGATTTTAAATAGATAACATTTCCTTATTTTTCTTTATTCCACTTAAGTTCTGTTCTCTCAGCAGCAGCAGCTTTTATTTCCATAACTATTACCTTCAATTGCTTTCTACTCCTTAATTTCATACCTTTACTGTCCATTTCTGCCACATTTTCTGCTCTTTTGAAATTTAATACATACAGGGAAATGAACTGCCTCATTTGCCTTAGGATATAATTAGAAGTTCTACTTTAAAAAATGGGAGAATCCACGCTGAGCACTGACAGAAAAATAATGTTTCCTATCTGTTCTGTTTGGATAGCATATTAGATAATTTCATAGCTTTACTATATCCTTTTAATTACAAAAGCCTATTACAAGCCCAGTTCTGTCCAGTCAGTCTTAGTTCCCTCTCATAACACTTGACAGACACTTGAAACTTCTCCAAATTCTGCTTGTGATCTGGCAAAACTTAATCCACATATTGCTTATTTGCCAAGGAAATTCCCTCTGTTATGTGTTGCCCATATGAGACAGGAGGATCACACAAGATGAAGCATAAAGAATACTCCCACACAACCAGGCAACATCAGAGAAAGACCAGGTACCCAGCATGAAGCCACTGAAATCGAGAAAATGTCACGGAAACCAAGAAACAGATACGTATCCAAAAAAGGACACAAACCCCTCCGCTAATACTGACATTTCTTCCAATGAAATATCATCCTAACAGAGCAGAATATTGTCTTATTGCTTACTCTTAATGATTAGTCTTCATTGCATAAATAAAATACGCAAATAATATTCTCTTAATAATATAAGTTATGTTTCGACAGCCAAGTTTCCCTCTTGTTCTCATCCAGGTGCAGGTTATGCTCACGTGGAACACATACAGGCCAAATTCTATCAGTGGAAATTGCATATCATTAGGAAATCTGTTAAAAAAAGAATCAAGAAAAACCTAGACTCAGTCAAGTGCTGTATCTGCAGTACCACTAGTTGTTAAAATACTGAGAAAGAATTGTATTTGTTTTGTTTTCTCTAAGTGGTTACCATCAATGAACTGACCAGACAGAAGCAGTGATATTTTCATGTTCTGAAATAAACTGAAAATAATGTGTTGAACTGATTTACCTCAGTTAAGGATGAATAAACATATTGCATTCTCTGAAAGCTTTAATTGATCAAACTCCATAGGAAGTTACTCCATGTCAGCTTAGCTTTTCAGTAAGTTCGGGATCACAGATTACCCTACATTTATAAAATTTTGACACCTTCTTATTTCTATTAGAAGTGAATTGTTATATAGGTATGAAAAACTAGTGTTATCTTCAATCATATGTTACAGACATCAAGGATATTTCAAACCTTTAAGTTGAAGTGAGATTTTAAAAAAAGAGATTATAGTTCAAGCTTATGATATAGCACACGGTACACGGTAAATAAGTCTATTACTGAACTGTGCAGATGACTCCAATTCTCTTCTAGGACTCATTTCATATTTTCGTTTCTGTCTTTCACCAGTACTTCAAGTGACTGATCACCCTCTGTAATTTTTTGTTTTGTGATTACATCAGCTGTCATTGGCCAACCTCAGATCATATTACTCTATGACTTAAGGAGGTTGAACTACCTGACAGAACTGAAATAGTTGATTAAAACTTTTCATGGAATAAGCCATTGTCACGGGTTTAGCCCTAACCCAGCTTAATTATCAGCTAAACTCGCACAGTTGGACTCCCAAATTCCACTCTCCCACCCCCAGGGAAAGGGAAAGGAGAATAAGAGGAGAGAGAGCTACAGTCTTAATGAAATGATGATAATAATAGCAATAGTGTCTAAAATAATCAGAAAGTAAAGAAAATATGTTCAAATATCCAAGATTGCAACCCCACCCCTCGATGATATACATCACCACAAATGCTGTAGAGAAGGCAAGGGGGAATGGGTCCACAGCTAGGAGGGTGTTGAACTCAGAAACTGGATTCAGGGACACATATATCCAGGGCCAGGAACAATCGGTAAAAGGAGGTCCTCACTGAATGTTGATCATCACAGAAGAGAGTAAGACCTTCATGATCTCTCAGTTTTGTTCCGAGCATGACAGATATGGGATGGAATAGGTTTGTTGGTCAGTTTGGGGTCACCTGTCCTGTCCACACCTCTGTCCAGGTGTGGCCGTTTTTCTCCAGCTGAAGGATGGCCTTAGTTACTGCAAGAATAAGTACAAATATTGGCCTCTCTGCATACCAATGTTCCATGTAATCAATGCCAGAGAGAAACTTTCTCAAAAACATGCAGTTAGTTTTTCAGAAAATGCAGTTACTTTAGACTAAGGCCAAGCCAAAGCCAGAGTCACCCCAATAAGCAAAAACTATAACAGCCATGTCTGACTATCTGTGGTTTACCAGTAAGTTATTTCTGTTGTTCATAATAACTGTATGTTTATTCTTCAGTATTAACTGAAACATGGTCTTCTCTAGTGAGCTATGATCTGTGGCGTTTTTTTCTTCTTTCACAAAATGAGTGGAAAAATTATTTTTCTTATTTTAAAACAAACTTACAATTAACTATTCTCCTTCAACTCATGAGCACATAGCAGATATACCATTTTGCCAACAGATTTTCAACTGTTGTTGATCAGACATGAACAGAAAGAAGGTATGAATTAATTCTGAAATTTAAAAAAAAATGCCTGCTCTTTACTGATATATCTGTTGGTAATATTAATAATAATTTCATAAAATTTATCTGCTTAGGAAGTCACAATGCACAGATTAAATAGTGCACCTTCTTTTACCTAACAGGAGAATTCAGTCAAATAACAGCACAGATCATGTTAAAAAAATTTATAGAAATTAAGATTGAAGAGTAGATTAAGAGCAAAGAGTCTGTATCAGAATTCTGATATAAGGGAAGGTGGAAAAAATAATTAAAGAGGCAGCTTGGAAATAATCAGACTCTTAAGATTATCCTCCCACAAAGGTAAAGACCAGAAATTCCAGAATAAAATGAAACATTCAGAATCCAGTTTCCAATAATATAATCTTGAGAACTGTATGGGAAGTCTGCCTTTCCTGTTCCTTTCAATTCCCAGAAGTAATGTTTTCTTAAACCTATGCAGTGTCCCTTGAAATAGAACATACATATTTATTTCCATCCTTCAAAATAGTACTGGCAGGACATCAGGCACATTTTTGTTTTGGGTTTTTTTCCCCCTAAAAGGCAGTGTTTCTCAGTACATATAAGTGGATTCAATTTTTTTCCTTTTTTTTTATTTGTTTATGGTTGGTTGTATATTCCCATATGTACTATAAGCAAGAGTTTATACTCAAACTTAAGAGAATTGACAGTCTGTTATGATTCTTGTTAACATATATGTCAGGATGATATTTAGAATGACTCAAAGGGGAAAAAAATCAAACTAAACCAAATGATTTTAAGATTCAAAAGAAAAATGTCTTCAGAAAAAAAAATGTCATTTATATTTTATTATCTCATCCGAAAGAGTAAGATTTTCTGGATAATTTTCTGTAGATAGGTTTGTAATTTAAATAGTAGAACACATGATTTCTCTTTTAAAGGTCTAGTCACACCTACGGTAGAGGCTTGACTGAAGATATTTTATCTCTGTCTAATACTGTTAAAATTTCATAGCTTGTTTACGTCTTTCAGAAATCTTTCCAAGCTAATTCATGTTCTATGTATTTAAATATATACATGTATATGAGTAAATTTTTTATTATATATGCATCATTTATATTATGCAATTATATGTAAGACTACGAGGATGACATGAGATCATATAGAGGGAAAATTAGATGGGCTAAAGCCCAACTAGAACTTCAATTAGCTAGTTCAGTGAAAGATAATACAAAAAGTTTCTACAGATATACAATAGGAGGGCCAAGGAGAATCTCCCTCCTTTACAAGATGCAGGGAGAACAATGAGGATAAGACTGAAGTACTTAATGCCTTCTTTGTCTCAGTCTTTAATAGTAAGGTGAGATGTTCTCAGGATACTCAGCCCCCTGAGCCAGAATACAGTGAGAATAAAGCCCAACTATTCAGAAGAATTTGGTTAGAGACCAATTGGTGCTTGGTCAATTAGAGGTACACAAGTCTATGGAACCAGATGGTATCCACCCAATGGTATTAAGGGTGCTGGCAGAGGTCCTCTCCAAACCCCCTTCCTTCATCTACCAGCAGTTCTGGCTGACTGGGGAAATGCCACTTGCCTGGAAACTGGCAAATGTCACACACATTTACAAGAACAGTCGGAGGGAGGATCTGGGGAACTACAGGCCTGTCAGTCTGACCTCAGTGCTAGGGAAGGTCATGGAGCCGATCATCTTGAGTGTTAACATAGACCACACGCAAGAGAATCGGGTGATCAGGACCAGTCAACATGGGTTTATGAAACAAAGGTCCTGCCAGACCAATCTGACTTTTTTCTATGAAAGGTTACCTGTTTAGTGGATGAGAGAAAGGTTGTGGATGTGGTGTACCTGGACTTTTGTAAAGACTTTGACACCGTTTCTCATGGTGTTCTGATTGAGAAACTGGCCACCATTGGCCTGGACAGGCACACCCTCTGCTGGGTAAAAAAATGGTTGGATGGCCGGGCCCAAAGGATTGTGATAAATCCAGTTGGAATTGCAGACAAAAGTGGCGTTCCTCAGGGTTCAGTGCTGGGTCCAGTACTGTTCAATGTATTTATCAATGATCTGGATGAAGGCATTGAATGCACCCTTAGTAAGTTTGCAGATGACATCAAGCTGGGTGGCAGTGTTGATCTGCTTGAGGGAAGGGAGGCTCTGCAGAGGGATCTGGACAGGCAGGATCTATGGGCTGAGACCAATAGGGTGAGGGTCAATAAGGCCATGTGTGAAGTCCTTCACTTGGGACACAACAACCCCATGCAGCATTACAGGCTTGGGGAAGAAGGGTTGGAGAGCTGCCTGTCAGAGAAGGACCTGCGGGTGTTGGTTGACAACCGGCTGAATATGAGCCAGCGGTGTGCCCAGGGGGCCAAGAGGGCCAATGGCATCTTGGCCTGTATCAAAAACAGTGTTACCAGCAGGAAAAGGGAGGTTATTGTACCTCTGTACTCAGCACTGGTGAGTCTGCACCTTGAGTGCTGTGTTCAGTTCTGGGCCCCTCACTACAAGAAAGATATTGAGGTGCTGGAGCGTGACCAGAGAAGGTTGACGAGGCTGGTGAAGGGGCTGGAGAACAAGTCCTATGAGGAACAGCTGAAGGAACTTGGGTTGTTTAGCCTAGAGAGGGGGAGACCTCATCACTGTCTACACTACTTGAAATGAGGTTGTAGTGAAGTGTGTGCTGATCTCTTCTCCCAAGTGACAGCTGATAAGATGAGGGTAATGGCCATAAGTTGAGCCAAGGGAGGTTCAGACTAGACATCAGGAAAATAATTTTTGTTGAAAGGGTGATCAAGCACTGGAATAGTCTGCCCAGGGAGGTAGTTGAGTCACCATCCCTGGAGGAGTTTGAATGATGGGTCATGAGATTCTCAGGGTAGCAGTGGACAAACACAGTTGGACTCAGTGATCTCAAAGTTCTTTTCCAAAAAGGTGATTCTATTTTATTATGCATATTATAAAATAGAGGTTTTTTTCTTGAAGTGATATTTTAAAAAATGAACTATCAATATACTTATTACTTACAAAATCTGTGATCATAAGAGACCTTTAACTCTTTTAAAGTATTTTGTGTTTTTCCAAATTGAAATTAATTTAATTTTAATGCTATTTTAATATTCAAGAATATCTTTGAAAAGGCAAAGGATTATTACCATAGAAGTCTTGAATCAGTTAATGCTTATGCTAGAGGAAAACTGCAGCCAAAAGTTTCCTATTTCAAGTTTTGGGCCAGCTCTATTGTTTAAAATGAAATCTTCCAGGAACAAGCACTGTCATTTGTCACACCATAAGCGCATCTTTGACATTCAAAGCTTATTCAAAAGAACATTCTTTCAAAGGTCTCCCACGCATACTCTAAATATCTTTTGCTGCAGACCATTCAAAAAAACACTTGAAAAGATGGAGGAGGACATGAAATGAAGTTACAATATATGAAGTGCAAGTACTGCACACATGCATAACCATCTGTATGTTGAGCTTTGAAGTCCTTGTTTGGCAAAATTGAAGCTTCCTATCCTTATTTCCCGAAATAGCCAGGAGAAAAAACACTGCTGGAAAAACATTTTGTCCAAAACAACGACACAGTAAGTGATTTAACATGTGCCAGGAAGAATTTGAAAAGTTGAAAGCATGGTTTTAACAGAAATGTTGTGGTGAAGGAGCACTTTTGAAAACATTATATTGATGAACTTGTTTTTCAAATAAACTTTCGTCTTGGTAATCTCACTTTATCATAGAGGTAGATATTTGTTTCAGTACAGGATATCTTAACCACTTTTTTTTTCAGTACAAATCCAGCAGCAACAACATGAATTAAATTACCTCTTTAAATGTATATGTACTCTTTGAAAATGAATCCCTTTTCTCTCTAGCAAGACTTTGATGGGATTTTTTTGTGGTTATTTTGTTCTTCTTTTAAAAAAAAAAGACACAAACATTAACAGAATAGTAACGTTAGTAGATAATGAAAAATAAGGCACATAAAACTTATTTCATAATTGGCATACAAAAAATGTAATCAAGTACCATATACAATTATATTTCCCTAAATCAGCATTGCACCAAGAAAAACCAAGCATGTCTACATTCTCACTGACTGCCCTTGAGAGACTGACCCTTTCTGATCAGAGAATATCTTTCATTCAATTTGTCTGTCTGATAAGAAAAAGAAATATATTTGAAGCATAACTGCCTTCTCTGTATACTGAGTTATTTGATGAAAACTAGTCAGAAGTACCAACAAGTTCTATCAGATACATATTATTGCATTTAGAACTCATCCTGAGCGCAGTAAACACCTTCTGCTACTTTCAGTTTCCCGGATTGATTAAAGTGCATGAAGAGGATACAATTTAGCGATCTTTAGTAAGGAATTATGTCATAAAATATTGCAAATAAAAGTCATTTTATTGTAAATTTCTATAAGGTTTTGTTACCCCAAACTTAGGAAGAAGGCAAATATGCTAAAAATGTCCTTCATTCCACTTACCCTTTGCATTCTTCTTATTTTCCTATTACTTCATTTCTCTCCTGTTATTTGAAAGTGACAGTCTACATCTCATGTTTAACAAATATTTCATAGGTAAAAGTGCATGTCTTCCACTAACAGTTTCATGAAAGCTATGATACTTATTCTGAAATAAAGTTTGCAAAAGTACAAAAGAATTGTATTAAATGAATTCATTTTCTGATGAAATCCTTGCTCTATAAGAAAGCAAGACAATCCCTAGCTCTTGGTGCTTTAAACCATAATTTATTTGTTCTGTAAAAATATGTTTCTTCTGAATACCCAGAACTGAACATGACTGTTCTGTTTGATCTTCAGTGGATCATGCATTTATACTTCACATGATCTTCTGGGAAATAAGACTTTCTAAATTTTGTAAACTAAGTGCTGGTCATTTATTATTCTCCCTTTTTCCCTCATATTCTATTTTATTCAGAGCAAAGAATGAGCTTTAGGGGTCTGTCTTGATGAGAACTAAGGAATGTTAAAGCACAGCTGTTTGGAATCAACATAGTGGAGAAACAATTGTTGTATGAACATGCTTTTATCCTACCTAAATACTGAAGCTTACATTAAAAATAAATAAATAAAAAAACTATGTAGGGCAAATGAGATACATCAAGGTGAGAAGCGCAGAAAAAAAGTTCTAAGTGGAATGGAAATATGCTTAATGTGTTCTCATTCATACCATAGTGCATTGGATGAATTTGTTGCTTTGATAAGAAAAATAGGCACAATGTAGTTAATTTACAGTGATGTAGCTTTGCACTGTTATTGGTTTGAAAATAAAAGGAATTTCTAGTCACTGTAAAAGTTGAATTGACTAACTGGTGCAAACTTGTCAGAAACCTGAATTATGGAGGATAACTCCAAATTATATTACCTTTCTGGAGCTTGCTTTGTAGTTTCAGTATGCTAAAACATATCCTAGTCTGAAATGCTGATTTGTATCCCTCATGATATGGTAGATAATTGCACTAGAAAAAATAATAATAAAAAACAAAGTCTTGCCATTAGAACAAAATGGGAAATGAGGTGGTAGAAAAGAGAGAGAAGGTGGAGGTATCTAGATCTAGAATTAAAGAAAGAGGAGCAACATCTCCTAGGAAGCTAATAGTAGGGAGGGTGCATCTACCCATCCGGCCTATAAAAATACTCTGAGATTTCACTCTAAGATGGAATTCTCTGCTTTCTTTTGTAACGCTAAGATGATATCTGCACTTGTATCCAGTGAGGACCAGTAGGTCTAGAACTATAAATCATAACAGCTGGTACTGGGGCCTTGATGTGCACACAATGTTTCACTGTTTGCTTTTTTTTATTCTTTTTTTCTTCAAATTAGTTCCACTTTGAGTCACGAACTGCACACATATTTTTCAGCTTCTTTGGAAGGCAATTCAGTTCAACCACTCCATGATGCAAAATAAAAAAATATCAGGGATAACTGGAAGATTCTTTCTAAAAGCTCACTCGTAGTCCAGGCTGATATAGCAGTGTAGATGAACTTTGTGAAGACCCTGTTGACACATTATGGAAATAAAACATGCAGGTGTTTTATCTGCTCACTCATACGGTCTTCATGAAACTTGATCTGGACCATTTTGACTATGTGAAAGTATTTCTCAAAAGACTTGCAGAGGAAAATTCTCATCATGAATCTTCATTTTCATTTAAATTTGAAAAAAATAGTGACTGCACATGGGAAATTGTATTAGTCATCAGTATTGCAGTTTTTCTACTCTGCATTTCAGATGCATCTATGAAGAATATGAACAATCTTTTCTTATAAGTAGTGGAAAACTTTGATTTTAGTATTTGACCATTGTGGGGAAAGAAAAAAAGGCACCAGCAAATTTTGATCTCTATGATCAGCCTACTTTTTTATAGGTGGTATGGATAAAGAATTTGAAAAAGAGATTTTAAAAGAGACAGAATCTAAACTAGCTCAGAATTTCCTAGATTCCATTTCCCTTTCTTCAGATAAGTCATTTCTCAAAAATATTAGGAAGGCACTTTCCCAGTATTTTTCCCCTAAATGCTAGGTTTAATTAGAATAAAGTATAACATTAGCATTATATACACTATATTTGAAATATAACCATGGGAAGACAAACTGGCAAAATGATCTAATTCATACATAACACTCTCATAAAAAGCTTTGAATACTGTCTCAACATTGCCCTACTTATTCAGGTGCTGCGTTTCCAGAACGAGTGACGTGATTTGTCCATAAAACTTGAATGGATAAAGATGCAAAGTGTATGGACTTAATAGCACTGTAAGGTTGTTCTCCTGCCTTGTCTTTTCTCCTGAAAGAGGAAACTGTGACAACAGCTCTTTTGTATTATTTCTCTTCAGAATTGTTATAAAAATCCATGGTGTCAGCAATACCTTGTTTTCTTCTCACTAGAATCACCTGTCACAATAAATTTGTTTGAGGCAATATTAAAGTCAAGGTGTCAGGAATTACTTTGTGAATTCTCCCTATGTGTCACAATAAAGTGCAAAATCCTCGCAAACGAGTAGTGGTTATGATGACTTTGCAAGCAGTTTCACCACCATAAGTATGAAGTCAGAATTCGGATTATTCTAGCTGAACCATTTCTGTTGATGGGTGAGCAAAAAAAGAGACAGGAGAAGCTGCAGCTAAGGCTATGAACATAATTTGTTTCTTATTTGGTTGCTGTAGGCAACAAGAAGGCCAAGTGCCATTTGTTGCACTTTGATCACAACAACCCTATGCAACGCTATAGGCTTGAGGAAGTGTGTCTGGAAAACTGCCCAGCAGAAAAAGACCTGGAGGTGTTGTTTGATAACCAGTTGAGCATGAGCCAGCAATGTGCTCAAGTGGCCAAGAAGGCCAGCAGCATCCTGACTTGTGTCAAAAATGGTGTGGCCAGAAGAACTAGCGAAGTGATTGTGCACCTATATTGGGTGTTGGTGGGTTCACACGTTGAATTCTATGTTCAGTTTTGGACCCCTCGATATAAAAAAGACATTGAGTTGTTCGAGTGTGTCCAGAGAAGGGCAACAAAGCTGGTGAATGGTCTAGAGAACAAGTCTTATGAGGAGTGGCTGAAAAAATTGGGATCATTTAGCACAGAGAAAAAGAGGCTGTGGGGAGACATTATTGATTTCTACAACTACCTGAAAGGAATTCGTAGCAAAGTGGATGTTGGTCTCTTTTCCCAAGGAAGAATTGATAGTACAAGAGGAAATGGCCTCACATTGCACCAGGGGATGTTTAGATTAGACAACAGGAAAAATTTCTTTGCTAAAAGTTGGTAAAGCATTGGAAGAGGCTGCCCAGGGAAGTGGTGGAATCACCATCCCTGGAGGTGTTCAGAAATCCGTAGATGTGGCACTTCGGCACGGTGGTGTTGGGCGGACTGTTGGACTTGATGATCTTAGAGGTCTTTTCCAACCTTAATGATTCTATGATTCTGTGATTTTTACACTGAAACATTCCGTGTCAGGCTTGGCATGGGTTACAGGCTCCCTCAGGAGCGTGTTCCAGCACCACACCACACTCTGGTTGAAGAACCAAAACCTCCCCTGGCACATCTTCCTGCTATTCCTTTGAGTCCTGTCATTGGTCACTAGCGAGAAGAGATCAGCGCAGGCTGCTCCTCCTTCCCTTGTGAGAAAACAATATATGGCTATGAGGTCATCTGGCCGCTTCAGTCTCCTCCAGGCTGAACAGAACAAGTGACTTCAAACTCTCCTCATATGATTTCTCCTCTAGACCCTTCACCTTTGTGGGGAGGCTTTGTGGCCTCCTCTGGACACTCTCCAGTAGTTTTATGTCTGTTTTATACTGTGGCACCCAAAACTGCACACAGTACTCGAGGTGAGGCCACACTTGTGCAGAGTAGAGCAGGACAATCACTTCCCTCTCCCGGCTGGCAATGCTGTGCCGGATAAACCCCAGGATATGGTTGACCCTCTTGGCTGCCAAGGCACACTGTTGGCTCATGTTTAACTTACCGTTGACCAGAACCCTCTAGGGTTTAATTTTACTCACTTTCTAGAATTTTATAAACTTTTTTCTTTCTTCACCAGTCTTCACTTTTATACAATATACTAATTTATAACTCCTAAAACTAGTTTTGCCCTGCTCCCAATGTCACATTCCTTTAATGGCTAATTGGTTACTGGTGCTTTGTTCCCATCCCTGGAACCTTTGTCATCATCCCATCCACACCCTTTCAAGACCTCTGTTATCATGCCTTCACTTCTCTAGACCGTGTCTTATTTTAGGGTGACATCTTATTCTACACAAACTGATTTGTTTTAAACATTTACTGGTTACAAACATATATCAAAATTGTTACAAAAATAGGTGTTACATCATACAGTTGTACAAATGCAAGCTAAATGTAAAACAAAGTAAGCAATAATCACTTGAATGTTTGATAACCACTGCTACAACTAAGCCAAATAAAGTTCCACACAGGTCAAGACAAGTGCACATGAAGCAGTCGTGCAAACTTACTATACTGAAACAATGGAGATTTTGGATAAGCCTTTGGCTTTTCAATAACAATGACAATATTATATTTGCTCAGATACAGTGTTGCACATATAGAAGTAGTCTGCCAATGTCTAAAATTCATATTTTGTACTTAGTGCCATTAGAATGTGGTAAAATATGATAGGTTTTGTCCACATTTCTAAGAATTATTTGTGTGTTTTTGTCAATGCAATATATTCTTCAGTGAATACCAACTACTACTCCCAACAGATGTAAAAACCTTTGGTTGTAGAATCATGCTACCAGTTGTTGATTAGTCAAGTCTCACATTTTCTGCACACAAAAAAGGGATAGACAACTGCAAAATAAGAATAGAAACTGCTGTGACATTATAGCTGTTTTATTTTTATTTTATTCTGGGCAGGTGTATCTTGCCACTGAGAGGAAAATTAATTTAGGCATTGGTTTATCTTCTAATTACCATTTAATGAGGAAGCAGCATCACACAGAATTGGAAATATAATTTTTGTCTTCATTTGTGAAAAAAAGGACATGAAAAGATGTCTTCAGGATAACTCCTAAATGCACAAGGTATTTTTAATTATCTGCTAAAGGAGCAGATGTTGTTCTTCTATTGCTCTCCCTAAATGTTTCCTGTGTAGTTAACACCAAGTAACTTCTCACACAGTGTACATGAGTTGCTTGAGATTTCTGTGTGCAGGAAGAGCAGGTGCATGGCCCAGGGGTCTGCACTCCAGGCTGCTAAATGTAAGTCTTTGCAGCACTTAGCATAATGTCGCATATACCCTCTTCGACTCTTTTCCCAGATTTCTCACAGTTCCTGGAAAATGAAGGCAGGTAAAAGATATTTTTTAATATTTTCATCCACAAGTTCAGAGGAAGAAATAAGATCTTTAGCTCAATTTTGTCACTTCTGAGTTGGCCTTAATGTTTTAGTCTGCATGACCTACTGGTCCTCGTAGAATTGCCTTTCCTTTTCTTTAATTCATGTTCTTTATCAGTAGGTCTTCTACAGTGAATAAAACTATAATAGTGCTTATCCACTAAGCAGGATAGTCTAACTAGGTATGTCATGGGTGGCATCACAGAAAGGCATCACTATGAGTCCATTAAAGAATGCTAAGTTTAAATTCAGATGCTTATTTCAGATAGTCTTTTTTCCATGACTTTTGCCGTAATTTAAAAGAAGAAAACAATTTATATTAGGAAACAGTATAGCATATTATATCTAATTAAATTGTGGGGAAAAAATACTCATCAATCAGAAAACATTTTTTCTTTGTGATCTATAAATTGTTCTTAAGTTATGTATTAAAAGTAAATATTTGGTTAAAATATCTATGGAGAGTTTTCATGAGGTTTTGTCTTCTTTATAAGACTGAAGACAAATAAATCATCTATGCATAGAGTGCCTGGAGTAACCCAAAAATCAAATGTATATACAAATCTACAGATAAATGTCATTCATAATTTTTTGTATGGCCTAATCTAAAGCCAAGTGAAATCAGACATCAGTGAAAATCAAAGTATTTCTTTAGTAGTAAATTCATCATATTTGGGTCTAAATGGATGAAATTATAGATTGTTTAAGTGTTTGCAGAATGAAGTCCAGAGTTTTAGAACAGCTTTCTATAGTCTGTAGTATAAAAGTTTAAGTTCAACTCAGAAATTATATTTCCTATGGGACTATTTTATTCCTGTCTGAAAGTCTTCAGTTTTATGTGACCATCATACTGTATACTTTGATTCACCTTGAATAAGTTTTACAATTTGAAATAAAAGTAAATTTCAAAGAACTTGTCACAAATACTGTAAATGAACTGGAAGCTTGAACATGTACTTACAGATCATATTAGAAGATATTCTATAGTTTCTTTCCATCTTACTGCACATTTTGTAAGTTTGTCTTGGCTAAAATTTGTTATTGGGAAGAGGGGAGGAAAATATCAACATCATCTTTAAAAAAAAACATTTCTTTTGAAGATTTTTGTCTTCTATCCAAATATACATTCAGAGTAATGTATCTGTTCAATAAAAATAGCTTTATATTTATGATAATTAAAGTATTCCCAGACAATCCTGTGCTATGTACTTTTAGAGAAAAAAATATGTTGTGGCAAAGCGATAAGAATCATCTGGATTCAGTTTATAATGGTGGGAGAGTAAAGTTATATTAACAATGAGAACACTTTTAGATTTATCTAAATCTAAACTGTTCATCCTTCTACTAGACATGCTTGAATTACTGCACAATCATTTTAACGTTTCTATTTTTTAAAAATGAAAGTGCAATGCAAAAGACTAACAGTGTTGTTTTAGTGCTTTAAACTTAAGTATAGTTCTTCTAAAAATATAGAATGCACCTTGAAATCGGGCCTTTAGTCAATATTTTACTACTTTTTTAAAGAGAAATTGAATGAAACTTCATCTCATTTAAAATATAAAACTAACAAAGTGGAAGTGAAATGTTTAAGATCACAAGATTCTTATTGGCAAAAGTGAGAATCAAGATTTCTAAGTCCCATTTCAATGCTTTACTGTTAAAACACGCTGCTTTGTAGGAACAAAGAGGAATGTGAAAAGGAACTACCAACTATTTCTATGAAAAAATAAGTTTTCCCCAAAATGCCTAGATGTAAAATTTCCAGAAAGAGCAATGCATTCTATACCGAATATCTAGTGATTGTTAGACTGAATCCCACTCATTCCTTGTTCAGTCTTCTTGATTCTTGCAACAGTAAAACACTGGTTGATAGGGATATAATTAAACAGTATTCATCCTTAATTTTTTGTCTAAACATCTTTATAGGCCATAGCTGGAGGTGGTGATTATGAGGGACATGTAAGAAGCGCTACACATGCCACTACCTGTTCTGTATATTCTTCAAAAACAGTAATGAGGATGGTACAATGATTAGACGCATAGCCAATGTTCAATTGTGGCACCATGGTGGTGTCAATCCTTGCCACTTTGCCATGGTGATCTCCACCATTTCCTTTGTTGGGAGAGGGGTCAGGAACAGCTTTAAGAGAATGAATAGCTGTATTTGCTACCCCTGAGGCTAGTTCTTTCCCTTAGGGCAGGAAATACGTGGGTTAGCATTTTCTCTTCTGGTCATAATTTCTGTTAGTTTTCCCCTTACAAATGGGTGCAAACCATCTCTACAGGAACACGGAGAGAAAACAAACTATTATGGGAGCAAAAGATGACATAAAAAGGTGGAGGAAGCGGAAGGTGTTAAAAGGTCAAAAAAGTATATAAGGAACAACAGTTGGACAATGAGCACAATAATCTTCACAGGCTTAATTGTGTTCTGTCGATAGCTGAGACAAGGAAAAAACATATTGTATAGCCGGCAGGATCCCTTCCTTTAATCTGTTCTTCCTGTTGGAACATGGTAGTTGTCTAGGACTAGAACAAAGTCAGTGGGAAATTCATTGAAATTAGATTGTTTAAAAGAGCAGAGTAGCTTTCCATATCATTTCATATTTCCTATCAGAAAACAAACTGATTTTTTTTTTTAAACGGGAAACACTCAAAAAACCTTGAGTCAGAAAGGTTTGAAAGTAAATCTTTTGTTACACAAGTGGGGTTTCAACGATTATCAGTGGATTTCTTGATTGTAACAAACAAAATATAGTCTCCTTTTGGATCCTGCTTCTTCCCATCTCCAAAGGTTGTTCCGTATTTCCCCTTACCAAGGAGTCTTCCTGTCATTGCTGTATTTCAGGCCTCCCTAGTTTTAATGTCTTATTGTATAGCTACCTCACTTTGCACTCCAGGATATGCTATGAACAGAGTTGCCCTTAGTTACGTCAAAAAAGGAAAAAGCTTTTACTCCTCTTGTTTGGTTGCAACTCAATTGTAAGGCAAGACAGGCAGGTGATTTTCCTTTATATTTCCAAAACTTATTAAAGACCAACAACCAACAGCAGTAAATCATTAGAGATATGGTAAACAGTGCCAAAACAAAGGGATGTTACGCCATCAATTGCATTGGGAAAACATGCAGTGAAAAAAGGTTTCATTTAACTATAGATAAAGACTACCCTGTAGCAGGCTACAAAAAACACAACCTAATCTTTGTATGAAATAGAAGTAGATGAAAGTGATCTTCAGAGCACTTCTAAGGGAAATTGCAATATGATTCACTGGCTTCTTGCATAAAAAGACAAGGGTAACTAAATAGGAAAGCGTATACAATCTTGAATTTCTTGTCACAAGTTGAACTCGCTAGACCAACATCGAATTTCCTCTCAGCTTTTGAACAGCTCAAAATAATATTGGACTGTCCTGATTTGTTCTAAGGAATGAAAATAAAAAAGGACATCAACTGTGAACTCTTATCCTTAAGAATATGGCAGGGAGACTCTAATGAATTGTTCTATTGCAGAAAACTATTATCTAGTCTTGTTAGTTTAATTCTTATCCATTTTACAACAGACTAGTACCATCTTCTTCAGGAAAAAATCATCGATATTCAAAACCTCCAAGTACAATATTTCCAAATTCTCATGCAGAAAAGGAACTGCTTTTGCAAACCGAATAAACCCAGTTAGCCCTATGAAGCTGTTTATGTTCTGTAGCAGGAAAAATTCTCTACAAAGTAGCTTATTCCCCTTCAGTATTAAGATTATTCAATCTTATTCTGATGAAGTTGGGTCAATAAGACACACTGCAAATATACATTTTTTTAAGTTCTATCTGAGGTTGATTCATTTAAAGAAGAAAAATGAATTTCTGATGTTTACAGACCACCAAGCCTCATCATTTATATATATTAAATTTAAAGCCCCCCGAATTTAAAGCTTCTGAATAAAATACAAACACAAGTTTAGCTACTGAGAGGACTCTTAAAAGAATACCGCTAAGTGCCCAAGTGTAATACTAAAACATAACATGAACGTAGCTTAACACAACAGCTGTCTGTGTCATCATATAAAATTTCTCTTACCATGTGCTAGCAAGGGATTCTAAAGATGTGAGATGAGGGTGATACATAAAGGACTCTAGAAGCTCAGATAATGCACCAAATCAAATTCCTCACAAATTATGTGTAGCTTATAAGTAGTGCTGTAGTATCCAGCAGATAAGACCAATTTTGTAAACATATATAGTATTTGTTAATAATCTTTAAAATATGCAAGTTCATGAATGTAAGAGTTTCTTTTCCCATAGCAAATTGTCCTTTTCACAAAATGTCCCAAAATTGATCCAGAATTATTTCATCAAACTAAATTCCCAAAATATGATACCTCCTATAACAAGTCACCTCAAAGACAGAAATAGAATAAACACTATATCATGGATAGTAAAGCTAATCTTACAGTTAACAAATTGAAATTCTTGGTCAGCATGGAACATTGTGTAAAGTCTTGTTTCTTTAAGAGATATGTTAAGACCTTCTAGAGTATATGGGAAATTTCACTTCATCCAATTTTGAACAGACCCTGATACATCAAAATTAAACAATTGTTCTCAGACTCCTCTGTAACACAAAATATTATGCTGTCCTTTATGACTTTCAGTGTTTTCTTGCATGTTCGCAGTACTAAAGATTAAAAAAGTCATTTTATTCTTGGGAGTCTAATTAATCCTATGTTTATAAATAAATCTTCCTTACTTACTCAGCTCCAGATCTTTCTCTCCTGGGGTTTTCATATCACTTCTGTTCCGAGATTTAAGTTTACAACTTCTTCACTTCCTCCCTTATCCAGGAAACTTTCCAGTCTCACAGAGCTCATGAGCTCTTTAATAACATTTTCCCACAGCTTTCCTTCCATTTAAGTACCTTAAGTTTTGCTTATATTTAGTAATTAAAACGAATCAGGGACCATTGACTGGTCCTGGCAAGTACGAAGTTGCTATTTTTTTGCCCCCTCACTCTATACCCATGAAACAAACGGTCTATATTATCAAACTGGAACTGTCCTTTGTCCATGCCATCTTATAATTGTGGAAGAGCAGAAGGCACATGCCAAAAACCATGCCTGGGATCCTCCTGACAATTAAGCCTGGCTCAAAAATGACAGGAATGTTCTCCTGCTCATAACTTTTTTCACCTTTCTCTCTTGACTTTTCTAGTACAGACCTACAAAGGGATTTCAGACAGAATTTCCTAGATCACAAGTCTTCCTTATGGTTACTGTCCTGTAGAGTGTCTCTCGCTCAGTGTTGCAAAAGTTACATTTCCTTCCTTTTTTCAAGTTATATTATATTTTGAATTCCACCTGACTGGTAATTGCCCCTGTATTCACAGCACGAGCTCTATTCCTGTTTTGTGTTTCCCTCAAAGTTTATTGTTACAAAGTTAAAGCTGGTATTCGGCTTTGTCAGTTCTTCCAGAGGAAGACAAACAATAAGCTGCATTGCAGCTCACCATTTTTACAACTGTAAAACATTGAGCTCAGAGAAAGGACTCTAAAGGACTGTTTGTTATTTCGGCTTCAGACACTGGAATATCAAGTGATGCTGTACACACATGTGGAGTGTCTAGTGGAGTGCTGTGAATTTGTGAGGCTCAAAAGAGAGGAAATATCCAATATTCCTCCATAATATAATTTAAAAAATAAGGGAGAAGAAACTGTACAGAGTTAGATTCGCTCTCCAGCACTGCATGAGATTTAAGAAGAAAAATTAAAGAGCTCTTATTGAAATGAGTTACTGTATCCTCTGTCCATGTGAACATGGAATGAACAACTTGACCTGTAATTTGGCGAGATGTCTGAAAACAAGTGTGACGATTTCTTATCATGACTTTGAAAGATAAATGGATACCATTTAATATCTATAGTGCACTCCAAGTATCAGCAAGTTTCTAGTACTTAAAAAGAACTATAGCTATTACCCGACATAACTAACTTCTACAAAGGAAGTGTAATTCAAGAAATACTTTGTAACAAAATTAAACAGATCAGAAGTAATTTTTTGGGGAAAGTAAACAAAATAACTAAAAAGAAAACTTTAGTAAAAGAAAGGTTAAAAAAGACAACTTGTATATCTAGGCAAGCATGAAATTGAACTATGTTTCCACTTGTAGTTCAAATAACACAGCACCAACCAACTCCTTTTTTGCTAAGTAAAAGGGTATATTAGGCATAAGCACAAATGACAGTTGAAGAACCTCATCTCCATATTGTTAGTTCTATCTGTAGCCATCGAGGTTTTTTTTAAAAAGAAAAAATTTATGAGTAATATTTTTTACTGTTTCATTTATGAAACGATCAGTGAGGTCCTCTTGAAAACAGAGACAATTCTTTTGAAGCTCAGCAACCAACAAGGCTGATATGCTAAATCGAAGTTTATAATGTTGACATGAGTTGAGCAATATGTCATTTAAACTATCTCTTAAAAATTCTTTCCCAGTTATTATTTAAGGCCACAACAGCAGCTGTAACAGAATGTTTCCGAACCAATTTTCTAAGTGAGGTAAGAAACCAGATAACAAAACACAAGTGCTGAATTAAAGGTCATGAACCAGTAAAGAACACTTCAATAAGGTTTAACTGAGTAACAGTATAGTGCAACTTATGAAAAGAAATACTGTTAGAGGAAAGCAAATAGAGAAAATGTACAAATATTCCAGAGCAAAGCCACCTGTGTTTTGTTTTGTCATTATCAATGATTTGCGCACTGTAGCAATGTTCCTATTTATTAACTAACAGTACTAGTAAAAAATATTTGTGAATTATAATCTAATAAATGGTTACAAACTACTTTTTCATATGATAAAATTTGTATCATTAAGGTGTTTATCTAGAGCTAGAAGTCTTTTCTTTACCAATCACAAAGAAGATAAGATAAAGAGATTGCAAGGAAATTTCAGCAATTTCAAGGAAAAATAAATGGATTTTCTTCTTTCTTTCTTTTTTTAAAGAAGTTACAATCTTTTTACTTAATTATCTCTTTTTCCATCTATTTCCAACAATAGTTAATGCTAATAATTTTTCCCTCATATTTGGTGGAATTACAGAATCTCTGCTTGATATTAAGAAGAAACAAAATTCTCTTTTAGATAAAAGGATGTGGAAGAAATTATAAGTCAGTTTGAAATAAACAAAAATAATCTACTAAAGTATCAAATGTAATTAAAAAAGATAGACAGATGACATGAAATTTTTAGTTACCAAGAATGCTATCCATATATTGAAATAGTTGAAGTTAAATGAACTGATAAAGATTTCCCCTGACCAATAACACAGTCTCTGCTATATATTCCTTACCTGAAATTACAGAAATTATTTCAGATCTACTTTTTTTTCTGCCTGTATCCATTCCACTTACCGTTCATTGTATGGTGCTCCATTCAGTTATCAGTTTAAAACAACATTAATAAAAATTAAATTTTAAAAATCTTCCTCTCATAGTTCTTGTGCTATTGTATCTTATCAAAATTAGTTCCATTTCCAGTTTACTAGCTGCCTGGATGTTCATATTCAAGACCTATTTCTCATTATCTGTATTTCTGTCAATTCAGTTCTCTGTTATTTGTTGGTAGTAGTATGATGTTATTTAATTTATTTCTTCTGTCTCTAGCTTTTTCATCTGCCATATGCCAAACGAATGTCCAACTCTCATCATTAGAGACTATTTCAAATATTCTTTACATTGCTTTAAGAGGAGTACTCTCTGTACATATGCATATTCATACACATAAATGCACATACTCTACTTTTTCAAAAGTAACATAGTAAAATTAAGTAACTATAAATGCACCATGCGTCTGTAATGATGATAAACTTCAGTAAGATTCACTTTCAAATTTTTTGGTACAAATTTTTTTGTAATTTGTTTATTTAAGAGGATGATAGACTTAAGAATTTAAGATATTACCTTTCAATTAACCGGGACATTGAGTCCTATTTGATGTACCTTGATGATGAAGTAAAAAATAAACAAACAAACAACAAAAAAAAAAACCCTAAGGATCTTCCTTGTCATTCAATTTTATTTAATTCCCCACTCATTCCTTTCTTCAGTTTATTAGCATCCTGTTTTGTGGTTTAGACTGTGGCACTTGTCCACTGCTTCTCTTGCCAGTATATTAAATCATAACTTTTGTGTCTATTTTATGATACTGAAGCCAGCACAATAGACAGGAACATCTGAACCAGCAACATTTGTTTTACATAAGGTAATTTCTGGATGATTAAAAGAGGACAGATCTCTTCAATTAGTTTTAAATTTTAATCATCATAAGAAAAGGAATACTTTCAGCAAAAAAACTAGATATTCTGTTGAAATCCATGATATCTCGAATCATTACAGGTGGAAAAGGACATGTAGAACAAATATTTCAAAGCTTAGTGGATTAACGAATTACTTGTTTTATTCTATTTGTTATATAAGTACATTTGTAGAAATTGGAAGAAACAATGAAGTGAAACAAGGTACAAAAGGTTGACATGTCACCTCAAATAGAGAAATGCATGTTATCATTGAAGTTGGGACAACCAGGGAGAGAACACTCAACAGCTTATGAGTGAAACCATTTGTCACTTGGAAATCCAGTACCCTAGCAGTGCTTCTTACAGTTACACATTATTCGTTAAAGCTAATACTTATTTAACTGTAGGCAACATCACAAGAAAAAAAAATCAACGAACAGGAAAAAATTTATTTACTATAAATCAACATTATTCTAAAAATCTACATTTTTTTCTGATCCTTCTAATAAGAAACTTCAGTGGTAGTAGTAATGGGTCCTGAAATGTGATCTTACGAATATTATAATTCTAATTTAGCTTTTTATGACATCTTAATGTTGCACTAGAGAGGTGTTTACAAATAGGCAGACCTCTGATTTGCCTCAGAAAGGGAAAAGATAACCACTAAGTATTTCTGGGTAAATAGCTTACGTAAGATATTTTATTTATATCAGTATTGTAAGGAATTACAGCTTCCTGAAAATTTCTTTAAAGATTAGTATTACATGGCAGGTTGTCTCTTACATTTTCATTTATTATTTTCTTTTAAAAAGTTACTAATTAAATGTCAGATTAAAAGTATGTAGTAACTTTTTCTTTGTCAACTTTCAGTGTTGAAATAAGAACTGCATAAAATATAAAAAAGTAGAATGGCTTAGTAGGACTTGATATCCTGTAAGAAAATCCAGGATTCTCTCAGATTAGGGGTTTATTCCTGAAATAGCCACTCAGTTTGTAAGAAACAGTCAGCATGGAACACTGTAATTTAAGAAAGGGAAGTATCACCAAAGGCTGATGTCCAGAAAATTTTATGACCTATTTGAGTCAGCAAAATAATATTCTTACATCAGATGATATGAAGTTGCTCTGAGAATTTTCAGTGAAAAGACACTGTAAGGTTCAGTGTAATCACCCAGCGAAAGACTCTTTCACTAAGACTCTAATTTCGTCATGTTGGGAGAGCTTCAAGAAGGAACATTGCTGTTGTTGGACCTGTTTCTCATTTCCTAGGAGAAACAGGATAATACAGTAATATTGTTTCATCCAACAAGTAATTTCAGTAAATTTAGAAGTACTACTTTGGTTTGTTGTTTTTTTTTTTCCCCTTCCCTTTACTTTGTGAGAATAAAAAGTAGTGATACTATTTCAGAGTTCCAGAAGGAGAATTTTTCAGTGTTTCAAAGAAGAAATAGGTGAAAGTCAGCAGCTGGTATTCCTAATATTTTGGAAAATAGCACTTTATTTTACTTATTCACAGGTACATAATGGTTAAAAATATAATACATTTTATAGATTAATTGACGATATTAATTATATTTTATGTTCAATATATAACATGAGTCTAAGAAACTAATAAAAATATGGTTTTTTAACTTTTTTCTTTAATGAGTCTCACTTCGCTATATATATGACTAAATTACTACCATTGAGAAAAAAAACATATTACTAAATGTATACTCAGCCTCCTGTTTTCTGCTTTCAACAACTTTTTCTGTTCAAGCTTCATAAGCAACTTTTAAGCTTCTTTGAAAGTGTATTTTTAGAAGTTCTTTCATGGAGAAAAAATAAAAGTACTTTATTGTAAAAGTAGGGCAATCCAAAACAATATTAAGTGTCTCTGTGCACACTTCAGTGTCATCATTTATACGTAAGCTTCATATATTTTATTCATGAGACCTCTGCTTCCTTCTCCATTGCATGTTAATTCTGCTTCAATCTGTCTGACAGCTAAAACAACCTGTTTCAGATTCAAGATAATTTGTAAGTCTGAGGGAAATCTGAGAAACAAACTCTGAAAAAAATATGGTTTCTACTTTTGCAGTTTTGTGAACATCGGTTTAAATGGACAAGTGTTTGAGTTGTTGACATGAATTACCATTTTGCATGTTTAGGGAAAGTTCCACAACTAAGATGATCTAGATATTGAAATGTCAATCAGGTTAATATATTCCACACAAACATCATTTAAACAGAAAATATATCAAATATTTTGAGCTACAGCAGTGTAAAACTGATGAAGACATTTCAAATAGAATCAAGCTTTGCATAGTGTTTCCTGAAATTCCCATCTAAAAGACATTGTTGGGGAGTTAAAAAAAATAGGGATAGCAAAGGGAAGGGGAAGGAACTGGTAGGTGAAGTCGCATTACAGTTTTCCTCACATGTTTTTATATATCACTTTATTTTGGCCTACAATGATCTAGAAAGAAAATCCAATAAAAATATCAAGGGGGGTGGGGGGGTGGGAGGGGGTGTCCAGGAGGGAACTTGAAACAATAAGGAGATTGGAAAACTAAAAAAATAAATATATTTAAAACTTGACAAGTCTGAAAACCCCAGGGAAGAATTTTATTATATTTCATTGTTAGTCAAATTGTGGAGAAATCTTTCCTTCCATGGGGAGAGCAATAAAACAACACTTTCACTTGTAAATAACTTGTAAATAAATGTATGATACTATAAATATATGAACTATTGCTTTAGAGAGTTTTCACTTGATTCTCTGAAAGATATGCCAGTAGTGCATATTATTTATGCGTACAAGGTTTTGAATGTTATAACCTTTACCTTTCACTGATTTCCTTCATATCTTTCTTCTGATTATATGCCTTTTACTTTTAAAACCATGTTTATTCCAAGCCATTCTCATCTCTTCAAATCTTTGCTTCACAAGTGGTGTATCACATTTTTTAGGCTTTCTTTGCATGGATCTATGTGTAGGATGTTCTAGGGCACCTTCAATTATTTCTATTGATGTATCCTGTGTATTCATTTGAACAGACAGTTGATGTCTAGGAGTGTATATTATGTACAAGAGTCATTAAACATATCTTCTTACTCACAGATTCAGAAAAACATTTCAGTATTTGATGCACTAATTAAGAAATGGAAGCAATAAATACACTTAGAATTTCCCATCAGTAAGTTATACCATTAAACCTTATTTTACAAGACTTCAAAATAATTTCTTTTTCTTGTGCTCATGGTTTGTACACTTTGTACTTCACCTTGACCTATAGGTTAAAATAAAAGATGCCTACTGATATTGTTCAGTTTCACATGCGTTAACACTCTAAGATATTTGAATTTCATGGGAATATTGGAGGACTTAGGACAATTTTTTTTAAAAAAAATACAGATTATGGATTTTTTCTTAATAGATAATAGGAGATATCTGTATTCCAACCTGTGGAGTACTCAATGCCACAGAAGGTGTTTATGCCCTGAAGGAAACTAGAGCTGCCATGGACAGACCATGGTGAAGCAGGCAGGAGCTATGGTCTGTGGAGCTGACCCCACAAAGGAGCAGGTTTTGTGACAGGATACATGATTGCATGAGGGTCACATACTGGAGCAGTCCATTCGTGAAGGACCGTACCCTATGGAAAGGCTCATGATGGAGCAGTTCTTGAAGAACTGCAGCTTATAGGAAAGATCCATGTTGGGGCAGGTCATGAAGAACTGTCTCTTGTGGTAGCAACTCCATGCTGGAGCAGGGAAAACGTGAGCAAGAAGGAGCAGAGAAGATAAAGTGTAATGAACTGACCATGATCCCCATCCTCTATCGTGCTATACTTCTCAGACAGCGGATGTCAAGAAAGTTGAGCCTGGGAAGAAGGGAGTGTGGGGAGAAGCTGTTGGGTTTTTTTGAATATTTGTTGTTGGTTTTTGCCATCTACTCTCTTTAATGGGTGATAAACTAATTTTCACCTAGTGGAGTTTGTTTTTTCTTATAATAGCAACTGGTGATTTGTTTGTCTTCATCTCAGCTCACGAGTTTTCCATGTTATTTTCTCCTCCTGTCCTGTTGAGGAGTGAGAGTGAGAGACTGGAAAGATAGGAGTTTGGCAGCCAGTTGAGATCAAGCACACCACAAAGCATTTCACCTTTCATAAAATTCTTCTAAACATCTTCTTTGAAGGATTTTTAATTTCTCAAATGGAAAAAAATATTTCTTTTTATACTGACAATCACATGGCCCATTTCAGGCTCATTTTCCAGCATGAGCAGTGGCACAAGTTTATCCTTGAACAAAATAGGAACAATTACATATCCTATTTATGCATAATTCTGTACTTTTAATTTCACAGCCTGATGAGTCATTATTGGCATAGAAAAAAAAGAAATCAGCTGAAGAGCCTTCTGAAAAGAAAGCACTGGATTGTCAGTGTATTACTACTGTCTAGGAATGAGTACAATAAAATAGTGTGTTTCAGCTTGACACCATATGCTAAAATTAGGCAAAGAATACTTCACAAGAATACTTCGCTTTTTTTGGTCAAGGGGATACAGGAGAACCACTGGTGTTATTATTTTTAGTGCACTCCTGAAATATCATGGAACTTGCTCCTGCTCACTCTTACCTTTATCTACAAAGAACAGTAGCTGTTGTGTTCTGCTACAGAGAAACATAGCATGGCTATTAAAATAATGACCAGTGAGAAACTGTTTGGATGTTATTTGGTCAAGTCTAAAAAGAAAATGTACTGAAAGACATGTATGCTATATAGAGTTAGTTATTCACCAAGTTGTGTGGGGATCAAACCGAGATACTCCAGAATATAAGCAAACAAAATCCTTGTTTGTAGGAGACTGCAGTTTGTAGAAGTGGCATTCATTCTCTCATAATTTAAATCTGAGAAACTGGAAGATAATTGTTAGGGTACTTTTTACCCACACACCACATTTTCTCTACCTGATTGAAGTTTTAATAGCAACTTCAGTCTGCTTCTACCAGATAAGGAAATAAAATATGTATATTTATTCTCCTCCACTGTAAAACATTTCCTTAGTTATGCTCCCATTCTTCAATTTCAGCCGCAAACACATATTACTTTGTTTTCTTAAGCTAAGTGTATATAATAATTACGAACAGAAATTCTTAATTGTATAGATGTAGATTTAAAATTATGTTTCTATTTTGCAGGGTTTGGGTTGTTGTTTGTTTGTTTTCTTGTTTAGGGTTTTTTTTTGTTCATTGGAGATGCATGTGGTTTGTAGTGTCACAGAAGGCTGCAAATTTAGAAATTGAATAGTAAACATTTCATTTGTATATCTAAATAACATTACAAGTCTAAAATTAATTTAAAAATAAGAAAGAAAACTGTACATCTCTCACTAAGTTATATTAGAAATGTAAATCTAAACTGGTTTCTTATACCTGATGTAAACGTAATTAAAAGTGGATTTCTGATAATAACTGCTATCAGAACCTTGGTTACTTTAGATTTAATATTACAGTGTCATTTTACAAACTGCCTTTCATTGCCCTGTATGATTTGGTTCAGCAGCTGCTGCAAAAGAAAATTGTTGGTGGAACTCTAAGAACAGTAAATCAAGCATAACAACCATTAAATATGCATTTGCTACGGATAAATATTTACAGTTAACAATTCACACAATATTTAATTACATCTTGTTGTAAGTAGCAATAAAAGGAACATTTGTTCTGGTATATACGTAGTAGTCTCCTTAATAAAATTATTTATTATCTGTTTAGAATAACAGCTTTTGAATCAAATTGGCTCAAGTGAATTTCAGGTATTTATGAAAATCGGGTATTTTTCACATCTGCAATTTTTAAAAAGAAGCTCTTAGAGATTTGAGGGTGACTGTGTTGGTATCAGTGTAAGAAATCTTCCAAGTAAAAGTCAAATTACTCAAGGCAGCAGAGACAGTTTAAAAAGTTATGTGATATAAGCAATGAAGACAAAATATATGAGGGAGAAGTCAAATTCACACTCACCTCTCAAAAACCAGGTGAATGCCCTGGCTACTGGAAATGCCTTCTCTCCTGAAGTGAGACTATGCCACTTAGCAAAAAAATATTTTTCCTTTGATAAAGGAAAAGATCTGATTTCTGGTTAACACTCCTAGGACAGTCTATATATTAAATGGAGTGGCTATTTAACATAAAATTGAAAAACAATCTTACGAACATAGAAAGCAGTTATTTTCCCTTGTACATCAGTAGTCCCGGTCATCAAAATACAAAAACAAAACTTTCACTGACTAGTAATTAAAGCAAAACACTGTCCATTTTCTGAACTGAAGAGCAAGTAACTCACTCAACACCGGTTGTATTTGTAAGGTGAAAATTCCCTCCACCAAGTGCAGAAACACTCCAATCTAAACAAGACATTTGTAAAAGTCTCCAGACATATGGAGTTCCTTTAACATGGTTGGTTTTATTCTGGCAGAGTATTTGATAGAGTCCAAAAACTGTGATAGGAATCATCATACAAATAAGTGGCATGAATAGTATCAGGACAATACGAAAGTTCTGTTTATTTTCTTTCTTTTCCTCTATCCCTCCATACTTGATTTCTTTTCAAAAATACCAATGCAGTGTAAACAAAATTCTTTTACCTAAGAAGCACACTTCTAACTGAACTGTTGATTAGTATTTATCAGAAAATGCTAATCCATTAGTTATTTTGAAAGAAAATACTGACTATAAATTACTTTTTCTTTAATGAATGATCAATAGTCTAAATAATATTCTGAGTTACTATTCTTGGTTTGATATATGCCCCTAACACTGAATATCTTGAGCTCATAATCTCATAAAAAAATTGCAAAAAATTCCAGAGCAAACTCAAGGTCTCTGAAGTTCTCAGTTAGTACTGTAGTTCATCAGAACCAGATTAGTCTTCTGCATCTACTGATACATACAATTTTTTTCAGTACTTGTTGATGAAGATTACAGTATTGTGAGTAGGAATATATAAGATTAATGCTGCAGTTTACAGATATAAAAGTCTGTAAAGTTACAAATAAATGAGGTTCACTTTAACAAAAATAAATTAATATCTAATTCCATAATTTCCCCCCTTTTTAACTACATAAATATAATACTCTGTTCTAAAATACATTATCATAATTATGGATGCTATTTTTTTGTTTTTACCTGTATAATTCTGAAGAAAAAAAAGTCAGATGGATTTTTTCAGTCTATGATGGAGTGACCGCATCAGTGGATGTGGGAGAAACAATGGATGTAATCTATCTGGACTTCTGTAAAGCCTTTGACGCAGTCCCCCACAACATCCTTCTCTCTAGACTGGATATGGATCTGATGGATGGACTGTTCGGTGGATAAGGAATTGGCTGGATGGTTGCATTCAGAGAGTAGTGGCCAATGGCTCAATGTCCAGATGGAGATTTGTGATAAGTGGCGTCCCTCAGGGGTCCGTACTGGGACCAGTGCTGTTTAATATTTTCATCAATTATATTGACAGCGGGATTGAGAGCACCCTCAGCCAGTTTGCAGATGACACTAAGCTGAGTGGGGCAGTGATCACATCAGAAGGACTGGATGTAAACCAGAGGGACCTGGATGTCATCCAGAGGGACCTGGACAAGCTGGAGAAGTGGGCTTGTGTGAAATTCATGAGGTTCAACAAGGTCAACTGCAAGGTCCTACACCTGGGTTGGGGCAACCCTCGGTTTCAGAATAGGGTGGAGAATGATGAGATTGAGAGCAGTCCTGCGGAGAAGGACTTGGGGGTGCCTATTGATGAGGAGCTTCACATGAGCCAGCAATGTGTGCTCACAGCCCAACTGTGTCCCGGGCTGCATCAAAAGAAACATTGCCAGCAGGTCAAGGGAGGTGATTCTCCCCCTCTACTCCGTTTTCATCAGACCCCACCTGGAGGATGTGGGGTCCATTTCTGGAACCTCCAGCCTAAAAAGGATATGGAACTGTTCGAATGGGTCCAGAGGAGGGCTATGAAGATGATCAAAGGGCTGAAGCACCTCTGCTATGAGGACAGGTTGAGAGAGTTGGGGTTGTTCAACCTGGAGAAGAGAAGGCTTTGGAGGCACCTCATAGCGACCTTCCAGTACCTGAAGGGGGCCTATGAGAAAGCCGGGGAAGGACTTTTTACAAGAGCAAATAGTGATAGGACGACGAAGAATGGCTTTAAATTGGAAGGGGGAAGATTTATACTAGACATTTTGAAGAAATTCTTCATGATCAGGGTGGTGAGACACTGGCAGAGGTTGCTCAGGGAAGCTGTGGATGCCCGTCCCTGGAAGTATTCATGGCCAGGCTGGATGTGGTCTTAAGCAGCTTGGTCTAGTGAGAGGTGTCCCTGTCAAAGAAATCTAATATGATTAAGAAAGTGACACTCAACAGTATCACATATCTACTCTTGTCTTATGACCATCTGGATATTCACCCAGTCCACTCAACAAACAGATCAGATAGTAAAATCTATAGTATATACAGTGGAAAAGAGGATGTGATTTGTTTGATCTCACTGTCAAATCACATTATGTCACACTACCTTGCAATATTATTTAAAAAGATTGAAATGACTGAAAAACCTCATGCTTAATAAAACAGAACATGCTCAAACACACGAATGAGGAAAAGTATCTGACATTGAACCATTGACCATCCTTTGGATGGGAACATATTCCTAATCTTTTGAACATTTCACCCATCAAATCCATATTTCTCCAATATAGAGAAAAGCATGTTGTGGGGGACTATGTAAAAGGTCTTACAGAAGTCCAGATAGACCACATTCATACCTCTTCCCACAGATGTAGCCAAGGTGAGGATTTTGAGGCAGTGGAAGAGGTTGCCCAGAGAAGTTGTGGGTACCCCATCACTGGACGTGTTCAAGACCAGGTCGGATGAGGTTTTGAGCAGCCTGATCTAGTGGAAGATGTCCCTGCTCGTGGTAGGGGAGGTGCAACTAGATGACCTTTAAGGTCCCTTCTAACCCAAACCATTCTATGATTCTATGACTTTCTGATTCTACAATTTTACGATTTTACAGTTCTATGATTCTACAACTCTATGATTCTATGATTCTATAATGTCATAAACATATGTTATTCTTTGGATAGTCCAGAAAACAAATGGATTTTATGCAGATTTCAGTAATAGGTAATAATTTTTCTAAGTTGTTTTCCATTTCTTTTTTAAATTTGCATTCCAGATATTTCACTTGCATTCAGGCTTTACCTAGTGAACTGTGTTAATACTGCAGCAGATAGTCCAGTTTTATTTCATGTAGTTATTGTTTTCAATTTAGATAAGTAAAAATGTACTATTCAATTAAACATCATTCACCCAGGATTTATAAAGAAAATTGTTGGGAAGCCAAACGGAAAATGTGCTGTTCACTGAGGCCTTACATGTTTGGATTTTTTTCTAAATTACAGCCATTAAAATAAGAGCTTATCTATGACGTTACTTATTCCCATTATTGTCCATGCTTTTTGGCAGGCATCAGAAAGATAACAGCTGAATGAATACTTAGAAGTTTAATGGGTATAACTTCTTAGTGAAAAGGTCCATTATCTTGAATGAAATCTAATTAAAATGAAATAAAATGTGAGAACTAGCAGCATATTTGTTACAAAAACTTAAAAATATAGGGTTATAAATTGTGAAGACACTTATTACTTCTATTATTACATTATATATGGTTATCAAAGAAACCAGTAGAGAATTCAAATGGTGATGTTTCTGCTTTTTGCAATGTATTTCAAACTCATCCTAAAAAAATTGAAACTTGCACAGTAATGCATACAAAGAACACTTCCAAAGAACACTAGATTTTTTCTGCCATCTCCATTCCACAAGAGACAAAATTTTAAGAGAGAAAAGTTAGCTTTAGCAATCTTTTTGTCCATTTATCACATGCATAAGATCGACAGGAAGCGGCAGAGAAACTTGCCAAATGTAGACAAAGAAGAAATATCAATGAATGGCTTTCAAGGGGATGACTTTACATACATTAGCAGTCAATACTGATAGGATAAAACTCATGAAATATCTGTTTTATTCTCCTGAACATGAGGAGACTATTTAGCTATGAATTTAACAGTTAACAGCTGTAGTTCACCGTTATCATGAATGTGACAGTAAGGCACAAGATCTGGAACATTATACGTGGTCACAGCTATGCATCCTTCTTCCTCTACCATTTATTCTGAGAATGTACTGATCCATGAAGCAGTTTATGCTTCTTGCTATCACTAAGAGACCCTTGGCATGCAGGTCCAGAAGAATGAAACTTCTTCTTAGCACATCTTTAAATGCATCCACTTGAATATGCTCTTAGTATCCTTTAGTACGTATTAAGAGCGTAAATAAATGAAATAATACACATTTCCTAGTCTTTTATGAGCAAGGCAAGATAGCCAAAAATCTTGGAAGCCTTTGAAATTTACTATCAGAGAGTAACTGATGTTCATATTCTCCAAATTAAAGGAAGATAAATAAGCAGAATAGTCCACATCTTCTTCTCCCTTAATAATAACCCTCATGAAATTATTTCTATTTACATAAATTTAAATTCAGTTTGTAATAGTTACATTATATGCTATGATTGACATGGTGTGTATTTATTATATGCTATATATTATAATCATAACACTACAGCATTATAACGCACAATTGTACAAGATGGTGCAACATTGTTATATTAATCTATGCAATATAATGATGTAATATTAAAATCTGATTTAATAATTGTTGGCAGACAATCAAGGATACTTCCTATTCCTCCCATATATGGCTAAAACAAACTAATTCATACACTGCTGTAAACGGGTTTTTTATATTGCATGCATAAAGGCGGAATTTTTATTATTGTCTTGATAATCTCTGGTGCAAAATTATGAGAAGCCTGAAGCTCTTGCTTCTTCTTATGTTGACTTTAAATTATGCTTGTTTCATATTTTCTCATTCATGCTAATATTTCAGCAATTTCCATAAAATGACAGTGAATTGTGTCCCTTCCCATCCTCCAATGAAGCCTAGGGCATTAGCAAACAACATTATGGATTTGTAAGACATGGTTGCTACTCAATAGCAGGTGTACAAACTTCTGTTAACTGGAGTCATAGAGAGAGACATGTAGCTGTCTGTACCATCCCTGAGATAAAGGGACATGACAGCTCCTAGAACCATATAAATCTCACGGGTAGGCAATAAATGGACATATGTTCTGAGCTTTGACATTAGAAAAATGAGTCTTAATTTATCTATTTGATGTCTTCATCACTTGACCTAAAGGTTAGAACTTCTTCTCACAAGATGAGCAATTTTGACAGTTTGTCACCAGTTCTTCATTCTATAAGACATCTATTCACCTGGGCTGTTAGCCTCTCCTGGTCTTTCTAGTCTTTCTCTACTTGCAAGTTAAATGTTATGCTAACATATGAGATTTCAATTTGTGCAGGCAGAATATTAAGGTTTGTCCTAGAATACTAAGTCACAGAAAAGATTTCTTAGAAATCATCCTAACCTACAGCTGACAGGAATCTGCCACAGTCATCAGTGCAGAGGCTTCTCTCTTATCAACACTGTTCCGTTGACTGGAACAGAGACACTTAAAATTAACCCTTGTGTTATAGTAAAATAGGAATTAGAATTGTTATCCCCAGAACAGAACTGAAGGTATATATCAAGAAAATGAATGATAAGTAATGCAGAAAAGGCCATAGTTAAAATGGAACTGTATGAGTCACTTACGTGACATTGTCTAAAATACAGCAGATGTTACTGTTAGTTCACGTCAAGAAAAATTAATTTATACTAGAATAAATGTATGAAAGGGTCGCTAGAATAATGAGATGAGAGGCTAACCGATCTTTGACTGTTTATGAGATATAACTGTAATCTATACATCTACAAATGATGGAAGATAGCTATCCAAACTAAGAACAATCTTGACACAAGAGTAAATTTACATAAAGTGCCCATGAATACATTCAGATGGAAAGGGCATTTTCCATCCATCATATAGTGATATTGTATAGCAGTTTCTGCTCTCAGTGAAGGACAAGCAAGAGAAAAAATATGATATATTCAAGAAAATATTTGAATTAAATATTATTAATATATATTGTGATTATCTTCAAGAGCATGAAACTGGATTAGTGATCCATGAGTATTAGTTCTATACTTCCTTAAGCTGTTTTTCAGATTTAACTCAGATTCCTGAAGTATAGAAGAAGCATTTTCACGAGGACTGCAAAAAGATATTGTATAATTGCCAGGAATACAATGTCCTTGATATATCTTCATCAAAGAAGTAATTATCCACAATAAGTTGTTGAAATTTTGGTTAGCTATAATATACTGACTCTGTTTCATATTAATATTAAAATACATCTACACAATGAGAAATTAATTTTCGCAAACAAAACTATCGTGTAAATAAATGACACAATAATGACGCCTTTGAAGGATTCCAAACTTAAGGAAGGGCTTTTGAAGGAAGCTGTTTAATATGGATAGAAATACTTATATATACATGTCTGTATATTTATATTCTGTCAGTTTGCATCTTTGTAGGGTAAAATTTCATACTTAAGAAAACACTAGAAGTTAGCATTACAAACATTTATTTCCATAGGTGTTACAGATTAGTACTGCTGCTAAAGGCTTGTAGAATATATATAAATTTTGCATCTTTCTACATTATATTGATTGATTTCTCTTGATGATTTGGAGTACTGTGGAAGTTACTGTATTTGAGGAATTAGTGATCTCAGGCAAGCTGTGCCACCTGTATTAGGCCTAATATCTCCTATGCTTAGCATAAGCGACCACTACATAGCCGTTTCTATGTAACAATGCAAAGGAACATGCTTGGAAGACCAGAACAGGTACTGCTTCTGGCTATAACTTCTGTATACATGCAGCTGGATGTCCTCTGGTGGAGAAAAAGAGATGATATTCCTATGAGTCAAGACAAGAAATATAGTTTTGTGTTTGTTACATTAAATAGTGTCACCATAGGATAAGAGGTACACTGAAACTCTCCATGGAGGGGAATTATGCATAGAGAGTTTTGTCTGTCTACCGGACATCTGTGCAAAGATACATGAAAGTGGAGTTCCAGACTCCTGAAGGGCTTTAATATTTACTCAGCATCTATATTATTCTTCCTATTTTTACCTTATTATTAAAGGAATTTTATTGTACTCTTTTGTCTTTTGTATTGAGATCTGGAAAAAAACCTATGGCCTCTCCAGTGTAAAACAGATATTCTTTGCTTTTGTAGAAATTTCTCCTGCATTCATATAAACTACTTTTCCTTGATGCGTTTGTATTTTTATTTCTTCCATGTGATATCAAATCAGGTACTTACAGGTCTTTTACTGTAATAAGTAAGTATCTAAGACTCTGTTTATATATGTTATTCACTAACTCACAGGAAATGAAGTGTGAACTGCAGAACAAAAATGTATTGTGAAAGAAATAATGCAAAGCTACATGCCAGCTAGGTGTATGAAATTAATACTTGATGTGTTTCTTTTTCTTTTGGATGCTTTTCCTTTTTTTAAAAAAAAATAATCAGTACTTATTCTGTGTCTGTATTTCTCCCATATCATAGAATTATTCAATAGTATGGGTTGGAAGTGACCTTAAAGATCATCTTGTTCCAACCTCGCTGCCATGGACAGGGACACCTTCCACTAGATCAGGTTGCACATAGCCTCATCCAACCTGGTCTTGAACAGCTCCAGGGATGGGGCGTCCACAAC
Source organism: Dromococcyx pavoninus (assembly GCA_033558185.1). Classification (NCBI taxonomy): domain Eukaryota; kingdom Metazoa; phylum Chordata; class Aves; order Cuculiformes; family Neomorphidae; genus Dromococcyx; species Dromococcyx pavoninus. The sequence goes on along the minus strand of JAUMJL010000110.1, from coordinate 1,419,478 downwards.
TTCTCTGGGCAACTTGTTTCAGTACCTTGCCACCCCCAGAGTAAAAAAATTCTCCCTAATATATAATCTAAATCCACCCTCTTTCATCTGAAAACCATTACCCTTGTCCCATCACTGTAATCCCTGATAAGGAGCCCCTCACCAGCTTTTCTGTAGGCCCTCTTTAAGTACAGAAAAGTCTGCTCTAAGGTCTCCCCAGAGCCTTCTGTTCTCTAGGCTAAACAATCTCAACTCTCTCAGTCTGTCCTTATATAGCAGATGCTCCAGCCCTCTCATCATTTTTGTGGCCCTCCTCTGGACTTGCTGTAACAGATCCATGTCTATCTTGTGCTGAGGACTTCAGAAACGAACACAGCACTCCATGTGAGGTCTCAGGAGAGCAGAGTAGGAGAGAAGAATCTTTTGATGCACCGCAGGATGCAGGTTCCTTTCTGGGCTGCAAGCTCATATTGTCAGGTCATGTTGAGCTTCTCATCCACCAGCACTCCCAAGTCTTTTCCTTCAGGGTTACTCTCAATCCATTCTCCGCCCATCTTATATTTGTGCTTGGGATTTCCCTGACCCAGGTGCAGGACGTTGTACTTGGTCTTGTTGAACTTCATGAGGTTCACACAGGCCCACCTCTAAAGCATGTCCAAGTCCCTCTGGATGGCATGTTTTTTGAACAGTCAACATAATTTCTGTTTTCTGAAAAACTCATAATATCTCCAGCAGTTCTATTTTTTGTATGGCATTTAAATGGTTTTCAATCAAATCTAGGAAATCCTTTTCCACATCAAGGGAAAAAATATGCTGTCAAAGCAATGATTCATATGAGTCGTCTGTCTTTTGTACTGTAAGAGCAATGCAAAACAGGGAACTAATTAGTCTTGAAGCTTACTGCCTGTTAGGAGCAGGACAGGTTTGGATCTGTGGTCTGAGATATTATTTTAGTGACAGGCTCAGGTGTAATACTCTGGTTTTTTCTTGCTGCCTGGCTGAATAGAACTTAAATGAGCTTCCAAACCCATGAGACATCTCCTATCACAGTTACTGTTTATTATGTGTAAACACAGTATTCAGAATTACGACAGCATTTTTTGTCTAAAGTCTTCTCAGTTCAAAACTATGTAAAACTATGTTCTTTAGAATACTTGTTTAGAACAATTCTTTGACTACAGTAGCAAATTGAGATGCAAATATGAATGTAGCTTAATCACAGTAAGTATATGGACTTGTGGCATGAAAATATGCTTTAGCAAGACCTTTGACACCATCTCCAATGTTTTTTTTATCACCAAATTGGTGGTATATAAGCTGGATAAGTGGATGATGTAGACAAATAGCTGGACTTCTGGGTTTAAAGAGTTGTGGTCAGAGGTGCAAAGTTCAGCAGATGATGATTAACTGGTCCTTCAGGGACAGTGGTATCAGTATAATCTCTTATCTTCATTAACAACCTAGACAATGGGATGGAGTTCATTCACAGTAAGTTTGTGGACAACATCAAACTGGGACAACTCAAGTATTCAGTACACAGGAGGGCAGGGATGCTATTCAGAAGGACCTGGACAGGCTGGAGAAATGGCCTGGTAGCAACTGCACAAAGTTTGGCAAAAGTGAATGTAAAGTCCTGAACTTAGGGAGAGATAATCTCATTCACCTGTGCTAGAGGATGGGTGCCAACTAACTGGAAAGCAGCTCTGCAGAGAAGAAACTGAGAGTCCTGGGGGGTAGTAAGTTTAACATGTAATGTGCCACTGTAATGACCAACAGCATCCCAGCTCCATTACAAGGAATGTTACCAGCAGATTGAGGGATGTAATTCTTTCCCTCTCCTCAGTCTTTGTGAGGCTATATCTGGAGTGTTGTGTCCTGGTCTGAGTTCCCCAGTATAAAAGAGACATGGAGGAGGCCCAGCAAAAGGACATAAAGATAATTAAGATATTGGAGAAACTGTCACATGAGAGAAAGTTGTGAGACCTGAGAGTGTTCAGCCTGGAGAAGAAAAAGTTATAGGAAGATTTATTTCTCTCTACAAGTACCTCATCAGAAGATACAGAGAAGAAAAAGTCAGACTCTTAATAGGCATTCAATGAGAAGTGATGGACACAGGCTGGAACATGAAAAATTCCAATTAAATATGATGAAGTATATATTACTTTAAGAATAATCAAACACTAGAACATGTTGCTCAGAATATTTTGGATTGTCTGTTCTTGGAGGTGTTCAAGACTTAACGCAGCCTTGAACAGCCTGACCTGATTAGACCTACTTTGAGCAGGTTTGAACTAGAGAACCCCAAAGCTCCTTTCTGACTGGTGGTGTTCTGTGACTAACACACAGCATTCTGTATTTACAGAGATATTCCCCCAGAATTCTGAGTAGGGCTGAGGGGGGACACCTGTCATGTGACAACATATTTTTTTAGTTCAGGGGAACCATGGGATCCTCACAGTGACCCCCACCCCCTCAGGCTAAAGCGGACTGGCACTGTTAGCCTAAGGACCTCAAGTACATAGCTAGGTACATGTAATACCAGAAAGGAGAGGCTAGTGTTAGATACTTTCCCTGTTTAAAATTTTTAATATTAATAATAATGAGTTATTCTGCATATATTCAGAGTGTGAATATTAGTATTATTGTAACAGTACTAAAGTTTACTCTATTTGGGGGGAGATTGTTAAGATTTCAATTAGGCTAATAAGATACTCTGGTTTTAAGGTAAAAGATGTGATATATATTTTTTACAATAACAGGAATTTATTCTAACAATAGCAGGGTTTGATTTTTCTTTCTATATTACCTACATAAGAAGAAAGTAGTACCACAACAACTGCCTTATTTCTGTTTGAGTTACACTTACACAGTTTAATTTTAGTCATGAATTACCCAGAAGAGTTCTCTATGAACACTGAAAACACGTGCTGGCATGCTAGCAGCTCTTTTGATCTGGTGGTGTTGATATCCCCAAAACCCACAAAACGAGAGCTGACTTTTAGAAGTACCTTGGATTGTCAGACAATGAAAGAGTCCATGCTGTAACCACCTGTAAATGGAAAAAGAATGATTTCCAAACTGAGTAAGAGAAACAGTTTTGTAAGGTAGCACGAACTCTGTATGCAACAACATAAAAGTTACTATTGGAATACTAAATTAACTTCAAGAATAATTATGTCACCAAAAAGTGTTATAATAATGATCTAAGTTCTAGGAAGCTTGCATATGAGAAGCTTCTGAAATTTCTTGAAACACAAGTTATTCATAGTTTAAAATTAGGCATCTAATTAAAAAAAATTCTACAAATAGATGCTATCTCAATTTTGGAATTATTAGTTGGAAACAAAAGCAAGGTAAAGCAAAGAAAGTAGATATAATGTATGAATTACTTAGATATAATGCACTTACTTACTTACTGAAGATGACTAATCATTGGGCAAGTCTGCCTAGAGACGCAATATGTTTAGGAATTTCCAATACATGAAGTCCTTCATTAGATATCAAGGCCTGGATTGTTCTTAAAATTAATATTTCAGACTTGACACAGGGAGTTTTCTGGAAGACATTCATTGTTCTCTGTCATTATTGTGGTTGAGAGGGCAATCAGAATGGTCCCTATTATGTTAAGATCTTTTTAATGTGGAGGGATGTTATTGGTTTTAGGGGTTCAAATTTTAATCATGTTATCAGATCAAATGTTATCTAAAAATAAAGAAAATCATCTTAATGCAAAAAATCCATCTCAAAATAACAGAATTCTCATAGTTATGTTTACATTACCTGGTGTTCTTTTCCAAAAAAAGGTATGATGTTTGATGTATTTTAATGGTAAACTAAAGACACCATTTTTGTCTTTTAATGAGATTTCTCCAGACTGAATAGCTGCACATACAATGTTAGACACATATTAACTGGCAGCTGAAATCGGTAAAATATACCCTTTTTATCCTGTAATATCTTAGACTTTTTTTACTCTCTTGATTTTCTTTACCTATTATTCGAAAATTACTTTAAAAAAAAAACAAACTACAAAACTAGAAAAGTTTGAGATCTGGAAGGTTACCCTGGGAAAGGTCTTATAGCCAGGTACTACTCTTTGCTACACTAAACAGTGACAACAGGCATGAATTGTACAGATATTCTGTAACTCCAATACAGCAAAATATACTAGTCAAATTTTGATTATCCAAGTACTGCACAGGGACATGTATTGCTGAGTTTTACCAGCATGTAAAATCCCAGCAGAACCAGAATACATAAAATACATATCTACATTTCTATAGTTCTTCCTGGAATAAAGCAATATAATAAAAATTTACATTTTTACCAGTTGTAGAGTAATGAGTGTTTTAAAAAGTTAATTGAACAGTTTATGGAATTAGTAAGATTTTCATAGCATTTAATGTGTCATGCTGCAATCCTCTGTGTGAAGAAAAACAAGTGTAAGTTTCCTGTATTTTAAGTGATTCTGTCCAATCACAGAGCAGAAAATATCTTTTCTATTTTGACAAATACATTTAAATAGAAATTAATTATATTGCACTAACTCTTCCACCTTTGCTGAAAAGACTTTATTAACTATTGCAAATAGAGAAATGTTATGTCACATATTACCACAAACTGGACCATATCTGTCCTTGTCAGTTTATTCTATTAAATCCTGTGAAACTGAGACAGTTTCAGATCACTGAAGAAACATTTCACAGCAATGAAACCAAGCAGAGATATTGAACATATCACGTCTTCATATGTGTTAAAAAAATCTATGTATGCTGAAACAGAAATTTCAGAAAGACCTGTGGCTTTACCCTAGTCACAGACTTTCTTGAGGCATCTATTACGAAGCGTCAAGTTTTATCATCGCCTCCCAACAGACTAGAATTATAGAGGCTGTAACATGGAGGTTGATTTGTGAGCTGGGAGAATACAGTATAAGTACACAATAAAAAATTTGAATATTGTTAAGTAAAATTATGATCCTTATAATGACAGTGTATAAAATCTTCAGCTACTTACATTTTTACAGTAAAGCCCATTATAGACCTGTTTGTTGCTTGTTAGAATAACATAATTGTGACTGGATCATGTGCTAGTCCTTGACGTTTCACTATAGAACTCATCTGCAGGATCTAATCTAGAAGAAAATGTGAAGAGCACTCCATTCACCAGAGGAATTCTATTTATGGAAACTTACTGCTTTCCACTTTTTTATTCTTACTCCCTTTACCTGGAACTAAAATATTTACTTGATAGATCTAGGACATGATTCAAGGCTCTTTTTGTCTAACTGGATTTACTCCAGTGATTTTCCTGCATGGATCCCTCTGTAGGTTCTGAATTAAGAATTTACTTTCATTGTATTTTTAGTGAATAATCTTCAGCTATCCTCTTTTTGTTTATTCTTTTTTTCAACAGTTTCTTCTTCCTCCTGCTTTTATTCAGAGTTGGAGAACTTAATAGAAATTAGAAATGCAAACTGTACACTACTCCTGATCTGTAGGATTTCTTTTTGTGTTACTCTTCTCAATACTATTTTCTGCATTGTTTCCAATTAGTGTTTGTATATGCATATACTGGGGCAAACAGTCTGTACTGATGCCTGATAAAATGCCTTGTTTATTAGTGTATATTTTATTTCTTAATAGGGAAGTAAGTGATAGAATTGTTTTCTAAACAGAATTACACTTTCCCTTGCTGTTTGTCTTAATCTCTCCTTGAAAGATTTCATAATAAAGAGTACTAAGAATGTTCACTTGAAATACAAAAACATCTGACATCATTAAAAATTTAGAAATAAGTAGATGCACTAGACATTTTATGTGAAGGATAAAATGATTAAATCACATATGTGTATTTTTTTAATTATAGAAGTTGTTCATGTTTCTGAACATAAAAAACATAGAAAACTCTTATAAGGAAACACTTCTAACTCACTGGATGAAGTCCACTGGGAGAAATGGGTAGGAATCTGTTTATTAAGACCATTCAATCCTCCAGATGCATAGCAGTCATAAAGAGTCCATTTAGCTACTTCCACCCATACCTGTCCCAATTCTGGATGATTTTCTCTGCTTTTCCTGCAGAGAAATTCCTTCCTATTATAAAAATCCATATCATGAATTTCAGACATAGTCTCCTTTATCCTGCTAATATGCCAAACTATTTCATGAACAAGATCTCCTGTTTCTTTGAAGCCTGCTTTTATTACATTTGGTGCCTTGCCCGTTGAAGATCAAGATAGAGAATTCTCCCTCTGTTATATTATATGACCTTGAAAATGTCATACTGAGTTCCACTCTGTCTCAAAAAGACCTGTGTTTGGCAATCATAACAGCACCTCAGGGAAGGTACAATGCCTGTCAATTATGATTTCGTCTGCATTTTGTTGATGAAGCAACTCTGCAGACACTTTCTCAATATATCCACAGAGATTATCTTTTTTTCAATTCTCTCATTATTTCATTCAATGCCATGTTTTCAATGCAATCCTGTTGGACTGGCTTTTTTTTTTTTTTACAATACTTCTATGAGGTTTTTTTTAGACTATTTCAGGCACCTCCTTTGCTTTTTCACCCACTTGCAAAGATGTATGAAAAATGTATTTAATTCTGGCATTTTTTGCCAATACTTTAAAGATAAAACTAGCCATTCTACCCTAATTACTACCCTAATCTTTTACCTTTGCAATTATCCTTGATATGTGAGGTTTTTAGAAATATAAATTTCTTTTTTTTTATTGTTGCAAGACATATGAAACACGTCATTTTTTCCATTCACAGTAGCTTTTATCTCATAACAACAGTATTCAGCTGAAAAAAATTCTCTTTTAAAAAGAAGGTATCTATAAAAGATGGACAAAATTATGTTGTTTCTCGTATTCTTGAATATATACAATAAACATTAACAGAGATATAATTAATCTTTAAACTTCTTGGAGTAATTGAATAAACAGTCATAACATCTTCAAATAGTGAATAGAGGTCATTAAAAGAAATATTACAATAGAAAAGATAGAATTTATCATCAGTATAATTTAGCCTTTAGAGGTAGTTGACACATTGTTGTCTTTCAAATCATTCTTCTAGTTTTGTGCACAGATATGTAAGAAGTCCTAGTATCCAGACTTTTTTTGAAATATTGCTTGCTTTCTGGTGGTCTCCCGAAAACCCTATTTGTCAGTCAAAGCCTTTCTCTCATGACTGATTTGATCTTATCAGTGACTCATCAGATATACTTTTCTGTCTTGGTATTAGACCCTGGTTTGTTATGGCATTTCTTGATAAATACAATTTCCTTTTCTATGTGACACAGTTCCTATGACGTCTGCATGGATATAGGTTGCAAATTGTAGCTTGAAATGCTAATATTAAGAAAAGGATTATTATGAAAATTATTTGTCTCTAGATATAACGGGCTTGATAGCAGGACATATAGGGATGAAACCTACTTTTTTTATTTGCTTAGACAGGGAAAAATGCATTCACTGAGCAGCAGGGATAAAACTTTGTTTTCTAGGAGCTATTGATTTTTCAGATAAAAGCTGAATGGGTTACTCTGAATCCACTAATCTGCCATAAGTAATTTGTGAAATAACTATATGAAAATCATGCATAGATTTTGCCTAGAATTATTTTTAAAATGTTCAATACTGCCTGCATTTTCTATGAAAATATTATTATGGCATAGAACGTACACAAAGGCACTGCTTAAGCAAGTGAGACATTGACTACTGTTGCCCAGCTGAAACTCTCCCTTGGGAAAACGAATAAAGTATAGAAATTTATTATGGAGAGGCTTATCAAAAACCTTGGTGGTATGCATCCATGTACAGGAAATAATAAAACAAAAAAGTACAAATTCACTCTTAACATATTTACATTTTTATAATACCGGGTGGTAGACCAGAATGTTAAAATATAATATAATAGCAAACCAAACAACTACTGCTAATTTTCTTCAGGTTGTTCTGGGGTGATGTGATCAATAAGGCCACTGTCAGCATATGGCTACCATCTGAGTTGGAAAGCAAATAATCACAAAAGCAATAGCCCCATGGTGGGAATTAATCTACAGAGAAACATCTTGAAGAAGGCTGAGCTCAAGGTTGAGCTGCTGTGCATGAAGACCACACCACCAAACAAATCAGACTTTTTGAAGGGATAGAGAGAGTTTGGTTTGACAATTTTCTCAGATCTTTGATGCTTGCCGGTCACAGCTGGACCATGGTGTTTTGTGTGAGTTTATATTCTGTGCATAAAATGTATGTGTTGTAAAATAGAGACCTCGGAACAAAATTAATAATCTGTGCACTGTACCCATGTTCCATCATAAATGAATAGTAGAATCATAGAATCAGAATAGTTTGGGTTGGAAAGGACCATTGATATCACTCAGTCCAACTGCCAACCTAACACTGCCAAGTCCACCTCTAAACAATGTCCTTATGTGTCTTACGTCCATGTCAAATTCCTCCAGGCATGGTGACTCGATCACTTCCCTGGGCAGCCTGTTTCAATCCTTGATAATCCTTTCGGTGAAGAAATTTTTCCTAATATCCAATCCAAAATCTTATGCAGTTGAGTATTGTGGTTCTGCCCTTGTGGCCACCTCAACCTTGTATTTCTCCACGGCATCTCTATTTCATAGTTTTCTAGTAAAGAAAATAAGAAAAAGTACATGAGCAGAAGAGTTTGCAGTGATGTATCACTATAATAGAGCATTGCCATTGCTGGTAACAGGCCATAAGCTCTATACTGAGTCTGCAAGGCCTCAGGGGTAAGACTTGCTAGGCCTGCTCTTCTTGAACTTTTTTTGACCTGGCTGCAGGTTTGTTTTACTTGGTTTAGCTATGATAGCAATTTCCCTAATTGGTCAGGTGCCTACAGCTGATTTGCTCTGCTTTTAACGCAGTAAAATCACAGTTGCAATAAGTAGTTATTCTGCATAGAATGAGACATATATGACTCTAACACAGTGACATAGATACGGATTTGGTGGGACAACAGAGTCCCGGAGAATTGGCGACACAGGATGTGGTGCAGAGGAACTTAGACATAGGGACAACAAGAGACAAGGCATAGACTTGGCACCACAACTGTGAACCCATAGTCTCTTAAAGTGCAGAACTGGAGAAGAACAACATTGGCTTTAAGAATAACTAAGGAAAAAATATATCTAAAATATGTAAAGGGCACCATATGTAGTGAATTTGGATGTAATAATGAGCTGCAGATCAACGAAGAAAGAGCAAGGCTGTAAAAGCGTGCTAGTAAATATGCCAAAATGACCCCAGACTGACTCTTAGAGAGAAGAGAGACCTATCAACATAAACATCGCAGTCCTACCTGTAATGGACTCTGAAGGCTCGCAACTGATAGTCAGCCTCCTTTCCCCCAGCACATACACATCTACCAAAATGAAACCAACAACCTTACGGCCCAGAGGAGCATCAGGAGGGTGAGCATAACATTTGGAATAGGGCCTGAATCTGAGAAACGTGCATAATTACTGTATCTACATGGTTTCTTTTTCAGTAACAATTAGATCTGGACTAGTAATTATTAGACTTTTAATATTTCATTTATACTAATAATGAACTCTTGTCTTTCTTTACTTATACATAAAGTGTTCTTACCTTTTGGCCTTCAGCAGGATTTTGAATGCAGCAAGTTAAAGTATCCTGAAATGACTTTATACTACTTAATCACAATTGATCTCCAGAGTTTCCTTCCAATGCCTACTATTCTGTGATTCTGTCAATCTGCTATTAAGTTACTTTAGTTGTAAAATGTGTGTATTAATGTCACCAATGCTAAAGAATTTGGATGAGTTATTTTATGTGGCTTGAGAAAAATAAAACTGAACATAAGCATGTAAGAATAGCTTAATGAATAACCACCTTCAAGAAATGTTCAGCAAGAAATTTTCTGCTGAAATCTACATAGGCATTATTAAAAATAGTATAGCAGAAAAAAAAGGATGCATTAAAGTGTCAAGTGATGTTGACATTGACATTGAAATATGTAGAGCTTATTTTTTTTAAATCTCTCTGCATTCAGATTAATACCACTGTAGCTATGAATATGGTATTAGACACTACCAGAGACAAAGGAGCCACAAATATTTTCTAGAGAATTTTTAAGGAAAATATATTTTGAAGGGAAAATGTTTGAATTAAATGAAATATATTCAAGGAGGTAGTAAATACGGTCTCCTGGAAAAATCTCCTCAGGGACAAAGAAACAGAACAGAGCTGTCAGATCTTTAAGGACACTTTACATAGAGCATAAAAGTTCTCGATTCCCAGGTGTAAGAAATCAGGAAAGGAAGGAAGACACTGGCATGGATGGGTGGAGACTACTCATAAAACTAAAAGGTAAGAAAGAATGGAAGTGGAAGAAGGTAATGGAAGCAAGGACATCTATCCTGGGAAGAGTATAAGGATGCTTCCTGGTTGTGTAGCAATGGTGGTCAGGAAGGCCAATGCATAGCTGTAGACGAACTTGGTAAACAATGTAAAGAACAATAAGATGAGCTTCTACAGGTATGTTAGCCAGAAAAGAAAGCTTAAGGAAAGCATAACCCCCTAATGAACACAAGTGACAAACTGGTAACAACAGAACAGGAGAAGACTGAAGTATTCAACCACTTTTTGCCTCAGTCTTTACTAGCAACCTCTTTTCCCACACCTCTCCTCCTACATCTCTTGAGTGCATGGACTGCAAGGCAGGGACTGGGGGAGCAAGGTCCCTCCCACTGTAATAGAAGATTAGGTTCATGACTATCTGAGGAACCACAATATATGTAAGTATATTGGACCTGACAAGATGCATCCCAGAGCCCTGAGGGAATTGGTTGATGTTACCAAGCCACTCTCCATCATATTTGAGAAGTCATGGCACTTAGGTGAAATCCCTGGTGGGACAGAAAAATAGGAAATATCACACCCATTTTTAACAAGGGTAGAAAGGAGGAGCCTGGGAACTATCAGCCTGTCAGCCTCACCACCATGCCTGGGAAGATCATGGGACAGATTCTCCTAAAGGCTAATGAACGACGGGAAGGCGATTCGAGACAGCCAGCATGGCTTTACCAAGAGCAATTCATACGATTCTGTGACTCTACCTTATTAGAATATTTTGTGTACTTCAATCAACCATTTATTAAATTACAGTAAAACAGGATTTTACTATTTTCATTGTATTAAAATACTTTATAAAGAGTTATAGATATCTCTTTTATAGAAATAGAATGATACTTAGGAATAGTTTACACTTTTCTTTTTACCTGTATTTTTTGGTGCTGGAGAAAACTTTGGTTTTTATTAATAAAATTATGTCTTCTGTTTCACACAAAGCATCAAGAGGCACTATGAACTCTCAGAAAATAAAATTTTCTGTTGTATAAAAATGAACAACACTAACTGTGAAGATGATAATTAATGGTTGCATTCTAGGTATGCAATTATTTACAACATGATTTGTAAAGAGATATTTAAAAAAAGGAGAAAAGATTTCTTAGTTCTTCAGTAATTTATAAACATCAGTTTCATTCAACTTACTTCACAAAAACAGAGAAAAGAATTTAAAACATAGTGGTTGTTTATTTTTGATGTAAACATGGCTACATAAAATAGTCTTAGATTTTCACACCTCATAATTATTTCATTATGCTGCCTAGTAGATATTCAGATTTACCAGCTTCTTTCCTAAATCATTAAATGCTTACTTGTTATATTTGAATGGCCAAAAAAAAAATTCACAACACTATATTAATAGTGTTGTGGAAATGTAAAATCTATAAATACCTACTGTTCAAATAGTAATCTCTCTGATTTTCTGGTTTTCGCACAAATGTGTTATCCCGATGTGCAGGATGAACAGGTGAAGATATAATGGATTCAATTGCAGCAACGGAGATTTCAATTGGACATCAGAACAAGTGGTATAGATTATCCAAAGGATACTATGAGTCTCCAAAACTGAAGGCCCTTGAGAGCAGTCTAAAAATATACTTGACAGTTATGAAATAGGCAAGTCTGATCGTGCTATGAAGCAGAAGCAAAAGGTAATGCTGATCTACTCTATGTTGGTCTGGGAATGCCAGTTTCAGCAGTAGATCAGTCCATGAGAAATGTTGGGTTTCTTTATTTCATTTCTATTTAACTTCAGTCTATTTTTGGAATAAACTCAAATTTTAGAGAGCTTCCCATGAAGTTCAAAACAGATTTGGTGAAGCCTGTATGACTGACACCTTCTAGGGCAGTGATATTCCACTCACTACATTTAGGTTTCAGAAACACTTCAGAAATCTCCCAAGCCCACAGTTGACATTATTTTCTCAGCAGCTACATAGCAAACTGAGCACTTGTTTCTATTTAAGAACATTAGGGATGGTATGAAAGGAAATCAAGAAATTTATGACTAACAAGGGTCACCCTAACCACAAAAAAAGTTAAAACAAAACAGATCAACATCAGCAGTCTTTTGATATTAGAGAAGCCATCTGCAGTTACATTCATATAGGACAGTGACACTCCAAGTGTAAATTTATCCTGTGTTTTGTTTTGTGAGTTAATGATGGCCCGAAATCTAGAAGCCCATTCAGAAGTCTTGGTTATGGTAGTGATGCATGTGTCACTGAACTGTTGTTTTTCTAAGAAAAGTACCTTTTTCATGATTTTTAAGAGTTGTCCTTGGAAAGAGTAGAATATGCATGAGATTGCTGGGAGAATTTATACATATGCAAGTAAGCTGGATATATACTCTTGTCTTGTTGTGCATGTTTGATGGAAACCATTCCCTCATGCACACAGAGCCGAAATAAAGGACGCTTGCTTTCTAAGACTCTAAGACTTGCTGGCATTTTCCGTATCAGAACGGTTCTGTCATTTAACTTTTAGACAGACATGCTAAAATGGAGATTACAAAGTGAGATCTCTAAGAAAGCCAAAGATTTAGTTATGCCAAAGGCTTCACTTAGCTTTGCTTCACTTAAACAAACTTAATTGAAAGATCATCATATAGATTATGTATATAGTTCTTGGGCTTCCTAAGAGAGATGAAGAGTGCAGAGAGTAAACCTTGATAAGTGAAGTCCATACAGTTTGCAGGTGTGCTAGTATCTGATCCATATCTCTTTCCAGAAAGGTAAGATTTGTAAACAAGTTCTGATTTGGCTAAAGCAGAACATTTTCTTTGTTTTTTCAGCCTGATTGTTATCACCAAGGCAATGGGCTATTGGTGTGCAGAGGACACTGCTCACACCTATTCTGATGTAAATTAAGGTTATGCCAGAGCAGGAGGCTAAGGGGGGGCACACCTGCTGGCAGGGGCACACAGGGCAGGTGACCCAGTCTGACCAACGAAGTATGCCATGCCATGAACTGTCATACTCGGCATAAAAGCTTAGAGATAATGACAATGAGCCTCTGCAAAGACTGACATTCAGGGAGGACCTCGTCTATCTGTCTGCCTCTGAACTCATCCACGAGGGAAAGAGTGCAGCAGATCCCATGGTTTGCATTACTGATAGTGGTGTTGTAAAGTTGCCAATAATTCCATGCCAAATAGGAGTGTGGTATAGTTAAACACACTATTAATATCTTGCTCAAAAAGAAGTAATGATGTGTAGCCAATAACGTAGCGTTGCAGCCAGAATGAGTTATATGATATCATTGTCTTTTCCAGAAATAATTAACCTTCAGAGAACATTGTTATAAATAATATTGCTACCAAAATATATCCTCTGTTTCTTGGAAAATCAGAGCTACAAATAAGCTTGTAGCGAACCTCCAAACACTGGTGCATGATACATGAGATCTGCATAAAACAGGAGAATAACACACATCTCTCTAGTTCATTTTAGCAGTTCAAGTTCTACAAAGCTTGTCAGACAGTTTGGGCATTTGTCAGATATATTCAGGTTTTTTCCCACCCACTAGAATCACAGTCATATTTCTTTAAGAATGTTATGCTTTTAAGTAAGGCCAATAAGCTTGTAGGCATTCAACATTCCTGCTTTCCAGACACTCAGTTTTCATACTTTCTAGTTTATTTTAACATATACTAAATTATAAACAACTAAATAAAACATTTATATCATTCTCACAGACAGCAAAACACAGTTTTAAAATACTCTTGTATTTCATTATAATAAAACTGCAAATAATGAATTACTATGAATACTCTTTTGATTTAAATGCATTTTTTTATTTTAGTCTGATTATTTTGGTTGTAAACAAACTAAAACATGCAAAATTGTTCACTGACTTTTATCTAGTGGTTTACTGAAGACCCAGCAGGTGATGACAGGTGAATTTCATGCAAGATTTATAAATCGCATAGATGGATAGCATGATTCTAGCAGAATCAGCTAGTTTTTGTGGGCACAGTAGGTACAAGGGGCATTTTTATTGAGCTTTATTTATATTATCTAGTTTTATTTGAATTGTGGTTTTTTGGTTTTGTTTATTTTGGTTTTATTGTTTTAGTACATTCTTGATACAATTGGTAGGTCTTTTTGGTGGCTTATAATTAAAAAGCTCAATGTAGTCTGAAACTTAAGACCTTATAAATACTCCCTGAACGTGTCTTCTATTAAATTCAATGGTTTTCTGCTTCCTGGACAGTGTCTTGACAGCTAGTAGTGAAGTAGATGAAGTATGTTATGTATTTTCATTTGGTGATTGTCTTAGCTGACATGTCTTATGTTCTGAGGTATGGTTAGAAGTCAAAGAAACATAGGTCAAAATGCATTTTTTATTATTAGGCTAATTCTTTTTTGAGCTGTATTTAGAACTTGTTAAATTATTGTATTAGGGACTTTGACATAGATGGGGTATCTCAAAAAAAATACTACAAGGGTTGGAGGGGAAAAAAATGTTGCAATATTATGTGGAAATGTAGAGAGCTCAATACTACAATGGCACACTTACAAATTATGTCAGCCTCCTATCAGCTGTTATTATCTTGATTCCCCTGACTTTGAGAAAGGTTTTAGGCAGACTCAATAATGTGGTTAAAACCCAAATGAGAGCTAACTTTGTCACATCCATTACCATGTGCTGTATCTGATAAAATCAATTGGTCTGCCTACTGCCGGACTTTAGGAGTTCTTACAACAAATAGGAACATAAAGACAAGTAGTACAATAAATAGTAATGCATGTTTGTGACTTCAGGAGTTGTAGATGGTATTATGAAGCAATCTTGTCTGAGAGCAAACATATGTGTTTAAAGAAAGATAGTATAACCAACCATTTAAAACTACCAGATGTTTTTAAATGGCGAGGGGGAACTGTCAAAGAAAATGTTTGTAAAGCTGATACCAGCCAGTTGCAATATAGCTAATTTGTGTGACATAGTTTTTAACTTAGGTCAGTTGCATCTACTGAAAGAATTCAACTCTAGGTATCAAACAGAGAAGAAACTACCATCCAGAGATGATGTTAGGTTTGTTAAAATCAAAATATTCTGTCTGTGATGCCATATATTCACAGAACTCTTCAGTGACTGTGGGAATAATGTCACTTCTTTTTACATTTCTAAACCTGAACTGCTTGACTAAACTAGCCAAATAGGTAAGGTAGATCTAGCTATGAAATCACTGAGTCTGAACAAATGTAACCATCTGCTTTAGGAGATGAACTTCACTGTCAATTCAACTTTACCTGCTATATTAACAGGCTCGTCTCACTACAGAGAAATTATAGTGAATATTCAACCATATCTTATCACGTCTTAGTATCGGTCCTATTTAGGTAGTATTTCTAATGTATTTCTCCTCTACTAATTGTCATGTATTGATGGTGTATCGCTTTTAGAAAATAGTGTTTATGATTGCACACAATCTTAGCCTGGATCTCTTCTGCTATGTTGTTTGTGCAGTTATCAACCATATGTCGGTAAATTATGCATTTTTACTTTCAGAGCAAACTGGTCATGATGTCAAAAGCATGCAAATGCACAGACAAGAAGTGCTTTTATACAAAGTGCAAGGAAAATAGTCAGTTTCTAAGAAGTATATTATGTCAAAATTCCAAGATAAAGTTAATTCCTTATCGGTTTTCACACCAAAGTCATGAATAAAAGCTGCTGCTAACCCATAATCCACACAAACAGAAGCAGACATGTGCATGTCTGTCCTATTTAAACTTTTCTTGGATAGATATGAGGTCTTTCTGTGTGCAAGTGTGTTGCCATCTTGAGTTTCATAGCTAGCATTTAATCACCTCTCTACAACTGTCTGTGTCCTTTTTGAAAATCAAACTGTTCAAGTCTTTAATTAAAAAATTTGGACCATAGTTTACGTATCTTTCTAACTACAGAGTGATATAAGCCATAGTAAACTCAGAGGACACGGACATTCAGATAAACCTGGTAATTAAATCTATAGTCATTGCATTAGAAAAGGTTTAATTAGAATTGCTCTTCTGGGAACAGCTAATATTTTGTTTTCTGATGTATACATTGAAGACAATACTATCTAAACTGTTGTCATGGACATTTGGCCTTTTGGTTGAGACTAGAATAAGAAATTCTCTAGAATCTACCAATCTACCATCTTCCATCAGACACATACTTAGAATTTTCTGAAAATTAAGAAAAAAGGAGAACTGCTTTGTTTTACCTCTTTATTTAACTGGGAAGGCATGTGCTTGGAGTTACTCTCAACTTTGAACAGCCTCAGTCTCATAATGAAGTCTTCTAAATCCACTGCTGGATAAAAATAGTCGTATTTTCAATTCATGTATTTGAGTTCTCCAACTGCCCCACTTCAGTAGCACCAGGAGACATTTTACCAAGGCAGGTGACAGGTATCCCACCTCCAACTTCCTGCAGAAGCATCCATCCATCTCTCCTGAGATCCTTTTACTCCTTTTACATGGTGAACCTTATTATGATGTTAAAGATACCAGCAATGTTTTTAAGGTGCAAAAATCTTGTGAGCTTTGTTATATACTTTAAAACCAAGTCCATAGATTCATCAACAAAACAATATCCTCTTGGACACCTCAAAGTTATTTTTTTGAGAATTTTGATACCCTGGCAGCCTACTCTGGAATAGTCAAAGCAAAGGTATACCTGCCCCGTAAGCCATTTTTCCATATTTCCTGTGATAGTGAATGGCTAGCTAATGTTTCCCTTGCGTTGCTCTTGTGCCGAAACCTGCCAGGCCCCCTGCACACAATGATGAAGAAAAAGCCCTCACGGGTACCTGTTGTACCTGGGAAATAAACAAGACTTTGGGGAAGGGTTACAGGGCTGATGTGATCTATGAGATTCACCATCTACACATGGGTCTACAAAGTTTGTGTCATAATGTTTCAAGTTGAATGTCTTTTTAGCATAAATTCCACAAAAAAATTCATTACCTAAAACCCAAGTAACAAGAAGTTTGAGTAGCTGTCCTAGAAACCAATTTTCCTGGTGGCTGAAATTACTGCCAGCTGGTATACTGAACACACATCCAACATGTGCCTAAACAGTTTCCAAACATTATTTCAAAAGTGGAACAACCTTTCTATACAGACCACAGAATATGATTTCAGCACCTGCACCATACATCACAGGAATATCTTGACATTCAGGGAGTCCATTGCCAGCCTGGGATCTGTAATAATTTACATAAAAATACAGATACCCATCATTTTTTCCACCGCCATTTTGGCATACCTTCTTAAAATATCAGAAGCTCACAGGGCTGAAGATGTAGCTTCACAATCACCTTCCCAAAGCAAAATGAGACTTGATTGTTCTAGTCTCTTTTATTGTAGTGCTGATTGTGTCAATGTGTTGGTATTTACTGACAGGTCATATGGCTTATTGTATGTCACAGTTGTGATTTCATTGTTATTTTCACTCACTGGAACAGCACAATAAAGGAATCACGAAGTCCTAAACAAGATGGTACTCTACAAGATCTGTGTAAAGGCAGAGTGAGTTAAACCCTTTGGTGGTGGTTGCCACAAAGGGAAATTTCTTAGCAGCAATACTCAGAGAATCCCCCAAAATATGTGTCAGATCTGAAGTGGTAGAAAAAATGTACTGGTTTGTATCTATTTTGAACATTATTTTATTTATGATTGGGTCATGGACCAGGTTCACTGCTGAAGCATCAATAGTTCAAGCTTTGTTTTAAAGGTTAAGGTAGTCAATATATTCCATTGACATGGAGACGGATGGGTAATAGTCTTTCCCAAAGCATAGTACTATGTCTTGTCCTGCAGTGCTATTTCAGAGATGTTTTATGATGCTGTTTCAGCCGTGTAGGTACTGTATTTCCACCAATCCTACCTCCGAGTAAGCGGAGAGATCCAGGACCTCACCAGCTAAGTAGTAATGTTTGAGTTGGTGTTTTGTGGGCAGATTCTGGCACTGGCACTGCAGAGTAGCATGATGTAGAAATCCTCATCCACCATCCTTTTTTCTCCTGCTCTACTGCCAGCTACTAGATACCTGAATATTGCTCCAGAGTGAATTACAGAGGGTTTTGCCACTGACAGTACCAAAAATGTTTAGAGACAAATCTGAAGTGATGCAAATTTCGGTAGTCATGAATGTCATTATCATATTCTCAGCAATGATTATGTTTCTGTCATTTTAGAAGAATATACTTCTGCAAAGGTGTAAGGGTCTGTCTACAAGAGAGTGTTTAATGAAATTTGGGAATATCCAATTCATGGTAACAGAGGATGAGGTTCCTGGAATGCATGAAATGTGTACTGCTGCTTTGTTTCACTTACTATGTACTTTTCCAAGCACAATGTTGATTTCAGCATGTTGTTTTGTTTTGTGTTTCAAAATATTTAAGAAAAAATGGAGTAAAATCACATATCATCAAATAAAAAGAGATATTAATTTGCCTTACTGATAACAAAGACTATAATCACAATGTAAACTAAATACACTTTTCAACATCCATACGGGTGTATAAGTGGCTCTATATGTCAGTGTGTGCATACCTCTATAAATACAACATACACATATATAGATATGCCTATGTTTTCATATATGCAGACATTGTAAATGAGTATTTGTATGAATGTATATGTACATCTACACACATTATCGTATATCTTTTGACTTCTGTTATTTGAATGCAGGAACAGCTTATGAATGTTGAATTACTTTTTTGAAAGCTAAAGAAGATGATTTTGTTATATATGAACTAATCTTTTGATGCATTCATACTGCAAAATTAATAGGAAAAGCTCTGGCACATATTTGAGAACTGATAAATTAATATTTGTATGTGATTCCCTTCATAAATTTACAGAAAATTCTTAAGCTAAAACTCTCATGTGAATAAGAAATAAGAATGTAAAATGTCTGAATAACTAATTAGATCATATATCAGGAAATTGACCTGTTTTTTGTAAAAAAATGATGGAAAATACCGCACTTAAAATTGGTTGGTAGATGCAAGATCAGAAATGACTATATTTTATGCCTACCACATTTAATTTTCAATGACAGTGCAAGTTCATGATTTGTATTCATGGAGCACTAAGTATACCTTCTCCCTTCCTCCTTCTTTGGCATGCTAATCAGTTTCCATAGCATAGAAATGTGGCCAGAAGCTCAAATTTGAGGTCTCACACAGGTTCGTTTCTCCTTCAAAGGAAAACTCCGTATATATATGAAATTTATATACGACTATAAATATAAAATAAATTTCAAGATTAGATATGCTATGTGTTTCCAAGCAAATAAGAGTTCTAAAATCTTGTATAAAATACAAAATGATAAATAAATCGTATAACCTGAAATCTTAGCTCTTAAGTGTTTACATTAGACCATGACATAATTTTATTTTTTCTTTGTAGGTGTTTTTCAAGTATTTCAATTTTTCTAATTAACACATAACACATATTTGCTGATTACCTAGCAGACACAGCCAGACTTTGGAGAGGACTTGGAGAAAATGCCATGCAAACATGCTGCAGTGATTGTAGGTTGTGTGCTTGACTTTATGTCACCAGCCCTAAGAGCCTGACAGGGTTAAGTGGGCCTGAACCGAGGGGAGTGTTGTATTAATAGTAGTCCCAGTGGTTGATCAAGGCAGTGCTGACTAGACATCTTGTTTGTAACTGTGTTGGAAAAATCTGCAACATGTAGTTGCGTATCGGAAAAAATATTGCATAATATTAAAAAAAATTGAGAGGTAGTGGGTTTAGGGAGTAATGTGGGAAGTTTTATGAAATATTTTCAAAATAAAAGGGACAGCAGATTGTAAAATTGCTGTAATTTCATTTTTAGAACACTTATTTCTCTTACTACTTTTCATTAATAAACAAATGAGTTTTAGAAATAGAGAGTTAAGTGATAATCTATTTAAGATCATTGCATGTTGTTAGGGTGCGCTACTTCCAGAAGACGTTATTGATTAATAAACTCAGGTAACTGATGTGGAAGAAATTCTGAGAGCAATCTTATTAGTGATACTGGGAATGACATATAATTTTATTATTTTCATTTATTGACAGAAAACTACAAAGCAAAGTGAAAATTATCTGTGGGGAAACTCCATTTGGCTTCAACAGTAATAGCTACAAGATTAATTAGTTTTCATCACTTGAGGTGCTTTTCATAATAATATGAAAGGTAAATTAAAACAAACCAAAACCAGTGTCTAGCTGTAAGCCAGCGTCCCTAACTTTAGACATCTTTTTTGTGTCTAAATGATTAAATGCCTGCAGCAGTACTTTATTCTCTGCATAGCCAATAAAGACAGACCTGTGTAAGGAAATTCTCCCAAACTAAACTAGGTTGTAGTCCTTGATAGGTATTATTTGTTGTGCTTCATGGACTGAACAGAAACCACAAAGTATGCAGCAGTCCAAGAGGCCAGCTGTCACTTCTTTTGTCTATTTTCCTCTAGAAGAAGCTGTCTCTACCAGTACTGTTTTCACCAGAAGCTATCTTTACCACAAGTGTCGTCTGACATCTTCTCTGGTTAAGTAGTGTTCCTATGTTACAATTTTGTGGGATTTTTTTCAGCTTGGACTATGCGAAATAATTTAAAAATTTAGAGAAATTTATTACTACCTTGGACTTTTGCCTTGAGGTTTTGGAAATGAAACTTTCCTAGGATTTTTCCTGACTACTGTTATGAAGAAAGCTGGTTGGATGTGTTCAAAACAGAGTAAAAGAGATCAGGCATTCAGAGATTAATTTCTCTTCCTATTCCTCTTTCATCAGAAGTAAAGTTAATAATATACACGTTCTTGCTACAGCTTTTTCTCCATGCCAGTAAGTATGCAGACAGAAATTCAGTGTGAATTGCATTCCACTTCCTAAATGTAGAAGTTAAATCCATTGCTATTTCTTTTGTTCTTATACAGCTTCTGAATTGATCCTTGTTCTTAAAAATACAATTTTCTAAAAATTTCAAATATTTGTGAATATAGATTTCAAACAGAGTTATGCCCTATATTTAAATCTACTTTATTATCTTTTATTTATGGCAGATTTTATTTAGAGGTAAAATAATCTAAAAAACTGTTTTGAGAATAAAACTGGCTTAGGATAGACCATGGTATTTATTTAAGTGTCCTTAAGATGGAACATTGAACAGCTGCATAATCACAAAAGAAAGAATCAGAGGAGTGTACCACACAAATAATATTTGATGGAGTTGATTTAAGGCTTGTAGATCTACTCAAACACTCATCCATGCACCCGCATCAATTTTAATGTGCATGTGTGCAGGTCTTTTTCTGTAGTGCATTTTATCAACACAGATTGTTTCACCAGTGAGGAACATCTGTGCTGCTGGAGGAGAGGAAAACAAGGAAGCATGCCATGTCCATTATATGTTATTTTCCTTTGAAGTTTTAGGAAACTTCTTCCCTGAGAGAAAAGCCAAGTATTAAAGCATCCTTGAACTCTCCAGAATAGTCCAAGAGTAACCAATTCACTCAGGTAGCTGGTAAAAAATTCTTGCATGGTGTAGTAAACCATATTGCAATTTCTCTCCTGTGTGTATAGTAATCATGCAAAATTTATATTGTTACTTTAACTGAAGACTTAAAAAGGGAAATTAATTTTGCTTTGCAATTTTATGGACACTGAAAATTCCTAAATACTGCATAAAATTCTTTATAGTTTATTGTATGTTACATGTTTTAAAAATACTTTTCTCTTTTTTTTTGGTGTGCCATCTTAAAGAGGTAGGGGATGGAATGAATATACTGTCAACTTAGAGATCATCATATAAAAATTCACAGAAATTTGAACTTGCCCTTCAGATGCAATGTTGTTTAACATATCAGAAAAAATATGCTACAGGGAAAACCCCTCTTTTCAAAGCTATTTAAGTATTTGTTCATGCAAATCTATTTAAATATAAATAACAAATGCTAGAAGGCATATTTATTGGCATTAAACCCACCGCAAATAAAGGCAATAAAATTTTGGACGCGTGTCTTTCATCTAAGAACAAAATTGTGCTAAACTTCCACTTTATATTATATACTTACTTTTAGTGTCTGTTATATATACATGGGCATATGTATTTTTTTATACAAACACAAAACCGTATTTATACATATATTTCATATATCTCTTTGGTGGTGATTTTTTTTTCTTTTCTGTTTTAATAATTACTTTTACACATTCTCCATCCAAAATTCCTTAAGAATTAATTTAATTTGTGTCAATATTAAACTGCAACAAATTAGTAAAACATCCTTTTAATAAATGCATATTTTTCATAGTGAACTTGAATCAGGACATTAGAGCAGTTATGTTTCTAAGTAAGTTCAAACACTTGTAAGATCTTTAAGCAATAATAAGATAGTCAGGGTTAAATTCCCAAGCACTCAGGAACAGCGTTTTCTGATCTTGTCTCTCTTATAAATAAATAAATTCTCCTGTTGTCACATAATGAAAAAGCATCAGTGGCTAGAGCATTAATTACATTAATTCTTGTACGCATTCAAACTCAAGGCTTTATTCCCTCGTTTGGGACTGTCAGGAAGAATACTACAGTGTTTGTTAAACATTTTGTTTAGATCTGTCCCTGTCCTCTTCTCTCTGTTCAGCCATTTCTGTTATTAGGCAGCAATCTTTCTGAATTGGAGACAGGTCAGCAAAGACATTATGCATCATTGTCTTCCAATGTACCAATGAAACTGCAGTGCAAAGACAGATCATTATTTCTTATTTTATCACTGAAATGACCAAGAGGTTTTTCTCATTATTGCCAATATGCAGGATCATGCCTAAAACCAGCAGTGAATAGTTTGTGGCCAAAAATACATAGTAGTGTAGAAGAGATTGTAGCTAAAGAGAGAAGCAGAGAGCAAGAGGTTATTAGAAGAACTTGATAGAAAGCTAAAGAAGTAAAGTTAGAAAAAGAAGATGAAAGAAAGGCTTGATGCGTGTAATGAGAAATACAGAAATCTGATGGCACTGATGTAAAATAAGCCAGAGATAAAGAAAGGTTTAACAATGAGAAATAAATATCTTTAAAAGGAATTAAATGAAGATTCCCTGAAACCAAAGAATTCAATCTAGTAAATGGGGTCTGAGAGACTATGCATTATTTCTAAATGACAGCCAAGAACCGACTTCTTGTTTGATATCACATGCCACCAACTGGCTCATATGCACACTGCTTACAGCTACTCCACTTTATGTTAGATTTCTGTCAGATAGAGGTTTTTGGACAGGTTCAAAATGTAGCTGCTTAAGCAGCATGTGCAATTAAATCCACACTGGTTATTCCCACCCTGTTGTTAAACAAGATAGATCTCCCCAAAAGATGTGGAAGAAAAATAAAACATGCTAAAGAAAAAGAAGGGAAAACCAAACTGGAATCAGTAAAATGGAAAGCCAAATCAACAACACAAAGTTCAAAGGAAGCATATGAAGGCTTTTTGAGATAATTTAGAAATACACTGAGAAGTTTGCTGCCATATGGTGAAACACATTGCATATTTGTTCTGACATTTGAATGCAAACTGGTAAAGGATGAAGTGAAGTTTCAGCCAGCTCAGGTTATGGTACTGGTATCTCTCCACAGTATCTAACTACCAGCTAACATAGCTTCACTCTGTTGTCTGTCACCTCTTACTATGCAGGGGGCTGAGGAAGAATACTCTGTTTTATTCTGCATGGCTGGCTCCCTCTGCTGCATTTTCTTCTGGAGGTGCACTTAGCCCAAGCAGCTCCATTTGTACCTCTAAACTGTAATGGATACCTGAAAAAGTTAGTTGAAAGATAGTTGAAAAAGAGGACATCTGAACATCAGTCTTTTTACAAACCAGGACGAGTGATACCCAAAAAGGCTATGTGAAGCTGTGGCATGCTAGCAAGGATGAGACATGATATTCAGAAACAAAAGAGCAAGATACGGTGACTTTGAACATCAAAAAAACCCACCACCAAAACAACCAATCAAATAAAAAACCTGATGTTATCTTTTAACTTGAACAGTCTGGAAGTATAAAAATGACTCAGTAACAGCTTTTTTTTATATTTACCAAAGCCATTTTGTGGACATTTTTTAGGCCTTCAACACATTATTCAGGTGCTGGAAGGATCTGATAAGGACACTGAACTCTCTATCATCCGGTGATATTATTGCAGAGGCTCACCCTGATTCTGAACAGATCTTCGTTTTATGAGACTGTGAAGCAAGAATAGAACAAGAGAGTTGTATAAGAAGCTGCTAAAGTCCAGCTGACTGCTGTCACTGTTTTAGATATACAGGCTGCTGCTTCTCCTGAAGGCAAAGCTACAGTAACCTCTTCCTTTTCAGCTGTAGACAAATACTCAAAAGAATCAGATAGGTAAAAATAGTTCCATCTGTTTTACTGTCATAAACTTAAAAGAATCACATAGGTCAAAATAGGTCCACCTGGCTTACTGTCATAAACTTAAAAAGATGTTCTGGTTTCAATATGACTCATGACACAAACTCAAGAAGTAAGGAAAAACAGAAAAAAAAATATTGACTTAAAAAATTGTGTTTTACCCTTGCAGTTCTTCCCTTCTCTTTGTATGCCTCTAGATGCATTGAGAAAGCTTTAATTAGGTAACCAAAGTTGTGACTTTAGCAATAATTTTTGTTTATTGCTGTTAATTTTTTTAAGTTGCAGCAGTGATATATGTTTTTTCCCTATAAAACCCATAAAAATATTATTGTTTAAAGTTAGGCACAAGCTAAAATACTTGTGTAAATACTAGAAAAGATTATAAATAGTATAAAAGTTTAAAATTAAGAAGGGCAAAAAGTAAGTTGTACCTTTTATACTCTGTAAAGAACTGGCTATGCCAATAATATGTGATCATTTTATACAGATATTAAAAATTAAGTATCATGTATCATTATGGCATTTTGACACTTTGTTATTCTCAGCTTTCTAAGTAACAGATTCCTGTGTTCTGAATCCTTAGTGAGGTCTCATTAAAGGACTTCAGTTGAAGCATTTTTCTGTCTTATACAAAACATGGATCTGAGTTAGGTCTTCTCACTCTTAATTGTAGAAGAGGGAATTGGCTTATATAAAAAGAAATCCACAAAATCATCAGGTTGAATAGGAACTATTTTCAATTAGGATCTATTTGAAGTTCCTCTCAAAATACATATGACCTGGCTTCACAGGAAGCACTGAGAGATCTGAATGGACTACCCCACAGCTTTCAAACCATAAGTGCGTAGAACTGTACTTAGATTTTTTCACAGGCAAAATGAAAGGAGAATGTCACATTCTTTACATACACTGTGTCAAAAATGAAAAAAGGAGCTCAAACTGGCTGCATGAAAGCCAACTTTGGAAAGAAAAGCAGAATGGATCATAGTTTTAACAAAACCAGATGACCTGTGCACGCACTGGAAGAGTGCAGGCTGGAACAAGAGAGCCAGTTCAGATGCACATTTATACTTAGCCTCCTTTTCCCTCTATGTTTGTCTCTGAGCCCTAGTCATATCCTTGTCAATGTCTGGAAGCCTAAAACCTTTGTTTCAAGCAGCCAAAAAGCCCCAAACCAAAACTCAGGACTGTAGACTTGGAAGTCAGGCTGCACAAAAATGAAAGGGAGTCCTAGAGAAATGCAAACCCTTGTCCTTCTGGAGTCAAAAAGAATTTCATTACTCATTTCAGTGACAATAAGATTTCATCAAAGAATCACCCCCATGGGTGGGTACAGAATTCCCTAAGAATCTGGTAAATGCAGATTACCTTCTCTGAAAAAGATACGCTCACTTATAACAACATAGTTGGGTCTAGTAAGAAAACTGTGGTGTTTATACCACAGATACTTTTGTGTGGAGAAAGCTGCTGCATTGAAATAGATCATACAGAAGGAAAATCAGAGAATCAAAACCGCAAAAAACGCAATTTGAAATTAATTTAGCTACTTCTGTTAAGGATAACAAAAAGCGCTTCTACAAATACATTAATAACAAAAGGAGGGGCAAGGAAAATATCCATTCTTTGTTGGACTGGGGGGGGAACATAGTTACCAGGGATGAGGAGAAGGCTGAGATACTCAACACCTACTTTGCCTCAGTCTGGCCTCTGGAGCTCACAGATAGAGACAGGAAACCAAATGGCCCCCTGTGTTCCAGGAGGAAACAGTCTATGAACTACTGACCACCTGGATCTACACAAATCTATGCAATCTGATGGATTCCATCCTAGGGTGATGAGGGAGTTGGCAGAAGAGCTTGCCAAGCCACTCTCCATCATCTACCAACAGTCCTGGCTCTCTGGGGAGGTCCCAGATGATTGGAGTTGGCAAATGTCACGCCAATACACAAAAAGGGCTGCAAGGAGGACCCGGGCAACTATAGGCCTGTCAGCCTGACCTCACTGCCTGGCAAAGTTATGGAACAGATCATCCTGAGTGCAATCACACAGCACCTTCAGGATGGACATTGGATCTGATCCAGCCAGCACGGCTTTGTGAGGGGCAGGTCCTGTCTGACCAACCTGATCTCCTTTTATGAGAAGGTAACCCACCTGGTGGATGAAGGGAAGCCTGTGGATGTGGTCTATCTGGACTTCAGCAACGCCTTTGACACTGTCTCCCATGGCACACTCCTGGATAAACTGGTAGCCCATGGCTTGAACAGGTGCACTCTCAGCTGGGTTAAGAACTGGCTGGATGGCCGGGCCCAGAGAGTGCTGGTGAATGGGGCTGCGTCCAGCTGGCAGCCGGTAACCAGTGGTGTCCCCTAGGGATCAGTGTTGGGTCCAGTTCTGTTTAACATCTTCATCGATGATTTAGATGAGGGGATTGAGTCCATCATGAGTAAATTTGTGGATGACACCAAGTTGGGAGGGAGTGTCGACCTGCCAAAAGGCAGGAAGGCTCTGCAGAGGGACCTTGATAGGCTGGAGAGATGGGCTGAGGCCAACAGGATGAAGTTCAACAAGGCCAAGTGCTGGGTCCTGCACTTTGGCCACAACAACCCCATGAAGCGCTACAGGCTGGGGACAGAGTGGCTGGAGAGCAGTCAGGTGGAAAGGGACCTGGGGGTACTGATTGACAGGAGGCTAAACATGAGCCAGCAGTGTGCCCAGGTGGCCAAGAAGGCCAATGACATCCTGGCCTGTATCAGGAATAGTGTGGCCAGCAGGACGAGGGAAGTGATCCTTCCCCTGTACTCTGCGCTGGTGAGGCCACAAGTTGAGTGTGTTCAGTTCTGGGCCCCTCAGTTCAAGAAAGATATTGAGGTGCTGGAGCAGGTCCAGAGAAGAGCAACAAAACTGGTGAAGGGACTTGAGCACAAGCCCTATGAAGAGAGGTTGAGGGAGCTGGGGTTGTTTAGCACTGGAGAAGAGGAGGTTCAGGGGTGACCCCATCGCTCTCTACAACTATCTGAAAGGAGGTTGTAGGCAGGTGGGGGTCGGACTCTTCTCCCAGGCAACCAGCAACAGAAAAAGAGGGCACGAGCTTAGACTCTACCAGGGAAGGTTTAGGCTGGATATCAGAAAAAAGTTCTTCACAGAGCGAGTAATCAGGCATTGGAATGGCCTTCCCAGAGAGGTGGTGAATTCACCATCCCTGGAGGTTTTTAAAATAAGACTGGATGTGGCACTTAGTGCCATTATCTAGTAATCATGATAGTGTTGGATTAAGGGTTGGACTTGATGATCTTGGAGGTCTCTTCCAACCCAGATAATTTTATGATTCTATGATTCTTTTTTTCATTGTCAGAATACTTATTTTTTAACTGTCTTCTAATTATGAAGTCTTACTTGGTTTAAGTACATTCAGTCTAATTTCATTAAGGTATAGAATTTAAGAATCCTTAGTAATTTTGATTATTTTAATTATTCTTATGACAACTTTACAGAGTTTTATCTTTTAAAAGTGTTTCATGTAACATCATAGTTAAATTCTACCTAAATGTCTTGGAACAGCTATCATCCTCATTTCATAGATGATTGATGGTAAAGAACTCCACAGATATGAGAAATGCCATTCTTCCATTAAGAAAGCTATTTCTGTCATTCAAACTTTTATGGTGCCAAACCCCAGCATGTCATTACTTCTGTGGAAGAAATATTTAATTGTTCTACCATTTTATATTACTTTTTCATATGTTGTATCAAGCCTTAGTTCTTAAAAAGAGATAAACCCCATTCTCATGGCTATTGTAGATTATTTTTTTAAAATCACAGAAATTAAATATATCCAGAAAAATACTGCCAAAATATCTTTTTAATGGATATCTGAGATAATTGCAAACTCAGAGGGGGCTACGCTCTTAACCCAAATACTTTTACAAATAAGGATGCAATTGAATGGATTCCACAGTCCCTGAGCAGAATTGAGGGGGCATTTTCAGATTTCTGCTCTAGTAGTTCTCCAAAGAATGTCCTGGTTTTATGAGTGGGAAGTTAAAACTGAGCAAAGTCCTAATGTCCAACTGCTAAGTAGGCCAAGGAATAGAGACCTCACCACAGGAGTCAGAAGCAACAATTATTTTTACATGTGATTATACAGGTAACTGTAGCTGTATGTGGGATGAAAAGAAAACTGAGTTATGACAAAGGAAAAAAAAATCTTTCTAATCTTCTGTCAGCTCTGCAGACTGTCACATAGACAGCCACGTGTGTCAGTTTTTATAGAATCTTCTGGTAGTCTGTGCAGTGGTTAACTCAAGCCTTGTTCCCACCCAGTTTTTGTTAATACTAAAATCACTTTTGAGACAGGTTCTTTTTATGATCTTGAAAGATCTGGATCATAAATGATATGGCAGTAAAAGTCTTCAAGTACAACAGTTCTATAGACTACAGTATAAAGCACTACAACACAAGTTATTTACAGATTTAAAGAAAGTGCATTTCAGCATGGTTTTGGCAGGTTTTGATGATATGTTTATGTTCTTTTCTCAAATTATAAATATCATCATCTTGGAAAGTACTAACATGGTGGTCGTTCAAGACAGTTTGACACAATGAATGTTTGTAACAACATCAAAATACGTACAAAGGTAATGACAAAACATCAAAAAATGACATTGCATTTGCTAATCTTCAAAGTTACAGCTACTGTCTAGAAACCAAGAAATAAAGACTAGAGAATGGATCAAATTTTCCATGTACTATAGTTTACAATATAATTTTTCGTCATACTTCTTGTATTCTTACTCTTCTGATGTTGTGTAGGCATTCTGTGCTGAGCTGGTGAAGTGCAATGATGGTGACCTACGGGACTTACAGGAAAAGGAAATCTCAGGCATAGGCTTGCTCTGTATTAACTCGATCACGAAAGGCCCTTAATGACCATCTCAGTTTTATACACACATGAAGTTGAAAATGGTCTTAAGTGTGATTAGACTTACAACTCTTACTCTGTATCTTATATTTCAGGCTGTTTGTGCTTCAGTAGGTCTGGTTCAAGATATCTATACTGTGCAACTGTGCTCAGTTTATGACTTCAGCTGGTGTACAAAAAACATGCACTGTTTATTTTGTGCCAATTTTAAAAAAAATCTGTCGGTTAGGCTGTACACTAAAGAAATAACAGTGTATTGGCTTTGTATCGCAAAGTTTTGGTAGCAGAGTGGCTGCAAGGGTGGGTTCTGTGAGAAGAAACCAAATCTTGCCCCCGTGACAACTGAGTCAGTTCCAGCTGGCTCAAAGAAAGACCTGTCACTGGCCAAAGTTGAGCTAATTGGCTCATATTTAAGAAAGAGTAAAAAACGCTGTACAACAGCAGCTGGGAGAGAAGACTGAGAATATGTGAAAGGAGCAGCCCTGCAGACAGCAAGGTCAGTGAAGAAGGAAGGAGAGGATTTGCTCCAGGTGCTGTAGTAGAGATTCCCCTGCAACCTGTGGCAAAGACAATAGTGAAGCAGGTTGTCCCACTCAGCCCATGGAGGTCCATAGTGGACCAGATATTTACATGCAGCTCATGGAAGGACCTCACACTGGATCAAGGAGATGCGCCCAAAGAAGGCTGTGTAGGGAAGCCTACACTGGATTACGCTCCTGGCAGGACCTATGGCCCCACGGGGAACACACTCTGGACTTACTGATGGACTGCAACACATGGGAAGGATCCGTATTGGAAAAGTCAATGAAGGACTGTCTTCTGTGGGTGGGACACCACACTGGTGCAGTGGAGGAGCATGAGGAGGAAGGAGAAGCAGAGCAACATGAGATGAATTGACCACAATCCTCATTCCCTGTTCTCTATGCTAATCGGGGGAAGGAGACGGAGAATTTGGGAGTTAAATTAAGCTAATCCCAGGAAGAAGGAAGGGGTGGGGGGAAGGTGTTTGTAAGGTTTAGTTTTATTTCTCCTTATCCTACTCTGATTTGATTTGCAATAAATTAAATTTATTTCCCCAAGCCAACTCTTTCCTGTGACAGTAATTTCTGAGTGATCTCCCTGTACTTGACTTAACTTACAAGTCTTTAATTGCATATCATCCCCACCTGTACTGATGAGGTTGGGGAATGACAGAGCAGCTTGGTGGGCAACACACCATAGTCAATGCACCACAATCTGTGACTGAGTTTTCCAATTACGATAGCATTGTGGAGCAATTCCAATTTAAATTCAAAGTACATGAGTAGCAGATAAACACAGATTTATACGTGGTCTTTAGCTCACAATTAGTTAATTAGTTGGCATTATCGATGTGGAAGATTAGTGTAGCATAGGCAGCATAGTTCAAAATCACCTTACCCTCTTCATGTAAGCTTGTGCTGCATTAAACAAAACTGTCTTCTTTGCAACCTTCTG
The DNA here is from genome assembly GCA_033558185.1 of Dromococcyx pavoninus. Lineage (NCBI taxonomy): Eukaryota > Metazoa > Chordata > Aves > Cuculiformes > Neomorphidae > Dromococcyx > Dromococcyx pavoninus. Next base: position 1,388,283 of record JAUMJL010000110.1, on the reverse strand, counting down.
ACACTGCTGAGGAAGTTAAATAAAACAGTGTGTGAGTGAAAGAGCTTTTGATGCAAAGCACTGATTATAAAAATTACGACAGTAGATTTTTAATGATAAATATTGGTAACATCAATCCAAACCATCACCTTTAGAAATGACGTATATATTTTTTTTACATGTCTTTATAATGGGAGCAGCGTGCTGGTAGTACAGAACATTCCCAAGTAAGTTTGGGGAGGAGGGGAAGTTCCTTTTAAGTGTTTGAAAAAAAGAGTCACAAATTATATAATAATCAAGTCTCTGTAGTCTTTCAGATATAAGCAATTACGATTTATCCTTGAAAAAGCTGTACAAGAAAATGAAATTAAGTTTATTACATATGAGAAATGTGTTCTGTCTTTCTGAACATTTTTTTCTGTTTTCCATTAGCAGAATGTTAAATCCATGATTTTCATCTATGAATATTTCATTTACAGATTAAGCATAATATTTAATTTTCTCTGGTTTTAGTATAATTGAAATGGCAGAGCCTTCAAGCACTTCAGAGGACCATTATCTGTCTATCTCTATCTACACATTATGATATGGCTAAAATCTTCAAAATTGACAAAATTTAGGGTAATCATAAAAAATAACCTGATTGTGCCTAGATTATTTTCCATGAGACAAATTGATCCATTAAGATTAATAGAATCTTAGATCACAGAATCATAGAATGATTTGCATTGGAAGAGAAGTTAACGATCACCTAGTTCTAACCCCCTTTCCATGGGCAGGCACACTTTTCACTAAAGCAAGTTCCTCAAAGCCCCATCCAACCCGGCCTTGAACATTTCCAAGGATGAAATACCCACAGCATTTCTGAGCAACATATGCTAGTTCTTCACCATCCTCACAGTGTAGAATTTCTTTCTTATATCTAACATAAATCTACCCTCTTTCATTTTAAATCCATTACACCTTGCCATTTCACTACAATCTCCTTGCAAATGTCCATCTCCAGATTTCCTGCAGTACCCCATTTAGGTACTGGAAGGCTGCAGAGAGCCTTCTCTTCTTTAGGCTAAACAATCCAGACTCTCTCAGCCTGTCCTCATATGGGATGTGATCCAGCCCTCTGATCATCTTCGTGTTCCCCCTCTAGACTCAGTCTAACAGATCCACATAATTCTGTTCGGGGCCCTAGAACTAAATGCAGTGAGCCAGGTGGAGTCACATGAGAGTGGAGTAGAGGGGGACAATCACCTCCCTCGACCTTTTGGTAACACTTCAATGCAGCCCAGGAAACCTTTGGCTTTCTGGGTTGCAAGTGCACATTGCCAGCTCATCTTAATCTTCTCATCAACCAACACCCTCAAATCCATCTCTTCAGGACTGCTCTCAATCCATTCTTCACCCAGTCTGTATTTGTGTTTGGAATTACCTCAACCCAAGGACTTAGCACTTATTCTTGTTGAACTTCATGAGGACCACACAAGCCCACCTCTCAAGCCTGTCCAGGTCGCTCTGGATGTAAACCCTTCCCTCCAATGTGTCAACTGCACCACACAGTTTGGTGTCAACAGAAAACTTGCTGGGGATGCACTCAGTTCAAATTTCCATGTCACCAACAAAAATGTTAAACAACAGGAGTCCCGATAGCAACCCGAGGAGTACCGCTTGTCACTGGATTCCACTTATGCGCTGAGTCATTGACTACAACTCTTTATGTGCAACTGCTCAGCCAATTCCTTGTATGCTGAATTTTCCACCCATCAAATCCATGTCTCTTCAATATAGAGTCCAGGTTTTCTTGCAGGACACTGCCAAATGCTTTGTATAAGTTCAGGTAGATGACTTCAGTTGCTCTTTCATTATCCACCAATGCTATAACCCTGTCATAGAAGGCCACCAAATCAGGCATATTTTGCCCTTAGTGAAGCCCTGTTGACTGTCATCAATCACCTCCTTGATTTCCATGTGTCTTATCATAGTTTCCAGGAAGTTCCATGATATGGCTGGGAACAGATGTTAGACTGAGTGGCTTGTAGTTCTCCAGATCTTGCTTTTTCTCTCTTCTTAAAAATAGGGATTAAGTTTCCCCTTTTCCAGTTTGGGAACTTCACTAGACTGCCAGGAATTTCCAGATATGTTGGATAGTGGATTTTGATTCTATCCCCGATGATTAGTAGAAAGTGGAAATACCCTGATGCCCATGTTCATGTTAGAATAATTTCCTGATCAAGGAGAGGAGAAGGGGGAAGTCTTCTTTTAATCATGTTTTATTAGGCTTATTCTACAATTTTAGCAGACATTGATACCCATTGCCTGTTTGGAAGATACCAGCTGTCTTTCTTAGATTCAATTTCTATAAAGATCTACCTTCTCAAATATGTTTCTGAAACTCTGTTAATGAGTGACTAAAGGCAGTTGTCGAGTTTTGAAATCATTATAGGTAAACTAGTATTTCCTTATCCCCGTATTGTAAAAAGTACCTCAGACTCTTTTGGAGGATACTATGTAGTTCAAATGTGAATTTACACTACAGTAATGTTAAATGTGGTATACGAAATTGAAATATAAAAGGACAAAATATATAAACTACCTGTCAGTTTCTGCTGCAGTTTTACAAATCATCACAAAATGTTCCATTGTGGTAGGGCAGAATCATCTGGTTCATAGAATGAACAGGAGAACTGGTCATAACTTACTCATTCTAAATCTTTCTGTGCAATTTTTAGGTTATTTGTCATAGAAACGGCTTTCCTGAATCATTTACTTGTTCTGAAAATTTTGCTCTTAGATGATACTTTCACTAAAGAACTTACTTCTAAATTTCTTTTATGACCTAATAAAGATGCTTAATTTAGTAACCTGATCATGTATAATGTGATAAAGTATGTCTTTTTGGTCTGATGACCCTGACTAGTTAAGTCTGTGGGATGTTCTCCTTGGCTGTAAAACCTCAAAATCGTAAGTATAGCATCAACGTTATGCCTTACCTTTTCTTTCCTGTACTGTGAACAGAAGGCATGCTCAAGTGAAAAAATAACGTTGCCACAAAATTTCTTCATCCATAATTATCATGGCAAAACTGGGTAATTATAGCTGATCTAAATATGAAACAACTAATTGTTTTTTTTTAGAAAAACAAGAATATTACTTGAAAATTTTCTTTTCATATGTTTGGTCTTAGCAATGTTCAGAATTTGGTTTAAAATTGCTTTCTGTATACCTATTTTTAAATATTTATTGATTGCGTTTGTTATATTCAGAAAGTCCAAAAATAGATTTTTTCATTTCTCAAGATGTATTTTTTTATCTCATCAATAATGAGGTATCCTTGATATAAAACATGCATCTGATATTGATTGTGATACATTTCACTGTAAACCCTGGCAGGTTACTCCATTTACTTTAGCTAGAGCACTAAAAGAGCTGGACAACTAGATTTGAGACTAGTTTTGTGTATTAACACATAGTGTGTGAGGGTGATTATTATTATTATTGCTGTTGTTTTTGTTGTTTCTGTTTTTCCAAATCCAAGGTACTATAAAGGATAATATGCGAGCCACAATGGAAATATGTTTGGAGTATAATAAAAAATCTGGTTCTACAGGGTTTTTTTTTCTGAATTATGCCTCAAATAGCACACTGTTATTAATATTTTCTGACTAGACACTACTTCTACTTCCTGATTTTAAACATCTGATGCAAGTTTATTTTCATTTCATTTAGTAGCCCCAGGGCAAATAGAAGTCTTACTGCTGCTTATAAGGAGAAAAAGAGAAGAGAACCTGTCCAACAGACTAATGTTAACATGCTGTGAAATCCATAGAGACTCCTGCTCCCTGGGGAATAGGTGTGGTGTAAGTATCATGTTGCTGAAATCTTTTATCTTGAATAAAATTGACAGATATGGCTTGAGCATTACAAGTCATTGGGAATGGGTAGAGGCAATATTAGGCCTACTGCAGTTAGGAATGGTGAAAAACTGGAATGGTCTTTTTCTGTGCAGATGTGAGCACTGCAGTAAAAATAAATGGGTAAATGACAAGCAGCTTCCTCAGTTAAAAATTATTTTTCTTTAGAGTTTATCTCCTACTTTTTATTAATTTTCTTGATTCAGTTCCCATGAAACTCCTCTGGAAGACCATTTTTGCTTTGGCTGTATTTAGTACAGATTTTGTTCTCTATAATGTTCAAGCCTCTACCACTCTTCTGTAAAATCACCTTCAGTAAGATCACCTTGTGAGTCCACCAGTCTTTAGAGAAAAACTATCTCCAAGTCCCAAACAAAATCTAACCTTATAAATTCTTCCATCTCTTTGGAATCAGTATTCCACCTAGGCTTTATTTTTCAGTAACTGTCATTTAATTGCTCTTTATATTTTTAGGCAAAATCGAATTTCAAGAATCCAAAATTGGAGGCTTTTGAAGTTCAGTATAATATGTCAATCTTTTGTGGTTTTAATGAAACAGTCATCATTTTCAACTCCATATATGTGCATGTCTTTAGACGTATTCTCACTTTGTATTAAAACAAAAGAAAAACCATGAAAGACTTGTACTTTAACCCTGATGGGGAAAAATACAAATATTTTCATGACACTAAAATTCTTATTCTTCTCAGTATTTGCCTTTAGTTTCACGTACTTCACATTTATTTCATAAAAAGTTTGTAAGATCTGTATACAATCTCAACGTCCACTCATCAGTGCCATGTTATTAAGACTACCATCAATCAATGCCAGCAGTAAATACTTTATACAGAAATATAATTTCAGCCCATTATTGTGAAGGTCATCATACTGCATGGAGTGCCATGGTTTAGATGATGGGTTGGTGTTAGTGTTGGGTTATAGGTTGGACTTGATGATCTCAGAAGTCCTTTCGAACCTTGTGATAACTGTGATACTGTGAGTTATAACCATTGAGCGGATGTGTTCATAAATCAGTACAAAGTAAGCTATTTGAAAGAGAGCTTCCTCTTCAGTCTGTCTCTGATGTACCCATACCTGCCAGCAGCACACTGACAATGGAGAAGCCAGGTCATCTCCTTCAATCAGCACCAGTCTCTTCTTTATGTCTTCTTTTTTTTTTTGAAGTTTGGATTCCCCACTCATGCAACTAGAATAATGATCTATTGTAAAGGCCATCCACATTGTTTTGTCACAAATGAATGCAATAATAACATTTTTCTAGGTAATACATTGTGTGCACTGTGGGATTACTCAAAGGATCTTCTGCTACTCTCAGATGTGTGAGAGATTTGAATGCTGAGTTTGGTTTGGAGACAGGAATGGGACAACATGGTCCCTTAGTTGGAAAGTAAAGAACTGAAAGCTCTGGTGAAGACCTCCTGTGTAGACTGGAAGGCTTAAGTTCAAATCATTTGTCACACCAGTTTTGGCTCGATCACCTTGTGTTATGCACTAAGACTTGATATTCACCTTAGTATCTATCACACAGAACCTTGGCACAGGCACAGGGTATGAACGTAGCAGGTTTGATCTGGTCTGGTTTTATTCTAACAAAGTTCCCAGTACAGCTGGTCATGAAAGGATGCAGCAGCTGTGTGTTATATAGGAGTCAGTGTTAAAAGGGTCTTTGTAAATGTGCAGAGTTTTTTCAGGATTCCCTTACAGATGTCAAAGGAGATAAAACTGTATTATTCCTAGCGCTTGCAAAAGGCCTCTAGAATGGAGGTGAGGAGTCTAGTGACTTCATGGAACTTCAGGGACCAGTCAGAATATTTTCTAAATCTATATAGAATTTAGTAATAAATCAGCCTTCTGAGACATTTAGTGGTTCCGTCAAATTACTTTACCACCTTTTAAATGGTAAGCTTGCTGAGAAAGAGTGCTTCAGGTGGCCAGTAGGTAGCAGAGGTATCCATAACTTCTTACAGATTTAATAATGGCAAACATAGGACACATCACTGAGACTAAGATCAGAGTCACAAATCATCTTCTGGATTTAAATGAACTATATCACTATTTTACAGATTACAGATTCTTTCTTTTATCTTAAAAGGGTTTTGTTTGTTTATTTTTCTGGTTTGTTTCTATTTGCTTGTTGGTTTGTTTTGCTGGAAATGGTGGTACTCTATGCCTCGCTGCAGTTGAGATACTCATTCAGAAACTGAAAGAAACAGAGGACAAGGAATAATATTTGGGACTCCTGCTTCCAAAGTAAATGACCCACTCGTTGGGCTAGAAAATGCTATTTGTGTTAATAGTTCTATAAATTAATGAATCTTCAATTCAACAGTCCAATCAAAGTAGCTGAAAGAGAATAAAAAATGCCTCCAGTCAGGCAGTTAGGACATGCACACTTCAGTACAGACTGTACCACATACAGATATCTCATTGTGTAAAATCTGTGCAGCATTAACACCATTTTAAGTGTAATTGCTGGTACTTATTATTAGTAGGTATTAAGCTTTCTTCTAATTGAAAAGACTGATGGAGCATCTATTTAGACCTGTGGGGTGTTGAATTCAATACTGTGATCATATGCATACTTGAGAACTGGTATCCTAGAGAGCCCGTTCAGGTTTAGAAGCCTAAATACCTAACAGACTTGAGAATATGACCTTTCAGGACCGTAAAATAACACAAATGCCACTTAAACCCTTTGCTACATCTCAGCATGAGCCACTGTACTGGGCATTTATTGACTGTTGCTGAAAAGAAAAATTACTAGTTACTGAAACAATATCAGTTTAAGATCCAACATGAAATAAGAGATTGGATATCAGACTTCTAAGTAACAGAAAGTCCTGTAAGTAGTAAATGCTACGTAAGAGGCACAACAGATTGCACCACCAAAATGAAATAGAGAATTGAATATCTAAATGCTTTTCTCATTTAATGGTACTTTATAAACAGCTACAGCAGACTTAGATTTGTGGTAAGAGTTATTGTTTGAATTTTATGTTACAGAAGTTGCAATATACTTTCAGGTAAACTTAACATAAAGTATTTTGTAAAAAGAGAAATGAGAAGAGAAGGCTTTTGTGAGCTGATCGTGACTGTGTTTGCACAAAGGAAATTTCTACAACAAATTGCTTTAAATTATTTATGTGACTTAAGCTAGGCCAAAATTTTCCAATTAAATACATATTTTTTAAAAAGGTAACTTCACTACTATTCATTTTCAGTGCAGTAGATCAGCATTTCATAAATGTTTTATATAACTCAAATCCATTTAAGGTTCTTCTGTTTTTGAGGACAAATCCTTCAGATGAAACCTCTTTCTCCTTTCCCTCTCAGAACATACGACTGCTGCTTAGGTGCTCCAAGAAGCTGCTCTCATTATTGTCTACAAGTGTACCATCAGTCTGGGAACAACTAACTGTCTTTAATTGCTGGAAACAACTGGGTAATTAATGCTACCCAGTTAGTATAAACACTTTAAAATCCTCTTTGAATCCTCCTGTGACACTCTTGGGTATTATAACTAGTAGTTTGATAACACGGGATTGGAGAAGAAGCTGTGAAATTTATTATTAAAGAAAATTCATTTCCTCTTTGGCAGAAATTTATACATACTTTATCATAGTCACTCCCAGTATTTACTATTATGATTATTCATATAGCTGTAGTAATCACCCATTGGATTGTGCTTGTACACGGTTTCTGTCCAAAAATGCTTATAATATAAGACTTCAGGAGTTAGTCTATAAATCTATTTGCCTATCTGTTGCAAACCTATGTGAAGAGATCTTCAGAAAAGCTATAGGCAATTCATGTTGCAGTAAGCAAGAGAAAAGTACGAAGAAGGCATAGCAGAGAAAAACTCGAGGAAAATGTGTTGTGCTATCTTGTGCTACCCTAGATATGCAGCTATGCACACAAATAAGGACAGCATTCCGGGAAAAATTATAACAACTCTTCTGTGAAATCAGCATCCAGTTCTGGGCTCCCTGGTACAAAACAGGCATGGAGATACTGAAGCAAGTCTAGCAAAAGGCGACAAAGCATCTGTTATATTAGGAGAGTCTGAGGGTTAGGACTGGAGATCGTTAGGAGATCGTTAGGACTGGAGAAGAAAAGACTTAGAGGAGATATTATCAAGGATCTTATCTGATAGGTGGAATGAAGAAGTTGAAGCCAAACCCTTCTCAGTGGTATCCACCTCCAGGATGACAGCCAGTAGGCACAAATATAAAGAAAAGAAATTTTGCCTAAACATAAGAAAAAACACCTTTACTGTGAGAGTGATTTAAAACTTGAATAGGTTGCGAAGAGAGTTTATGGAGTTTGCATTCTTAGAAATATTCAGACCTCAACTGGACATAGCCTGGAGAAACCTGCTCTATGTGACCTTGCTTTGAGCTGGAAGATTGGACTAAATGACTTCCATAGGTCCCTTTGGACCGCAACTGTTCTGAGACTGAAAATAGTATGCTACATTTGCAGAAATGAAATATGTAGTTTGCCAAAAACTCATGTTGAATTTGAACTGTCTTTTAGTACTGCTCTGAGTCATAGAATGTGAACTAAATGTTGACTAACTTACAAATATTTTGTGTTTTGTTTGGGGGGCTTGTGGCCTCTGTTTCTGGTTGTTTGAATTTTCTTGGTTTAAGTATATCATATCAAACAATCCAAAGAAATGTTACATTGATTAAATATAGTTACTTAAGTAGAAATGCAAATGATGAGAAAGAAAAAAATCCACCGCATAAGCAGTATTACAAAAACTGTCTTGTCTTGATATTGAATGCATATTACTTTATGCGGTCAATTATTCAATTTGAAGACTTAGAAATTACAAAAAACCTTAGACTATTATCTCTTTGCGGTAATTTCTATGTTGGAAGCCTAATATACAGATTTGAAAGAGGATCTGAGTAAGCAGGTTAGTTTAAATTAAGCCTGCATATAATACAATATGAATAACTATTGCCTTATGATGTAGTTAGATCCTAAACTTTCATTTGTAGTAGAAAAGATTACAGAATTAGATGTGTGAAACAGATGCCCTCATATTCTCTTACTACAAGATTTGCCATTCAGTTTAAAAGCATAATTGGAAAATCTATAAGTGATTTTTCTGTCTATCTGATTAATGTTGAAGTTGTTAATTTCATAGTCTATCCAAATATCAGCATCTCAGTCATGAGCAAATAGCAGTTCCCTCCTGTATCTAATTAATTGCTGTTATTGTTCTTTGAGTTAGAAAAATGTCAGCAGAATGCCAATCTATATTTATCTGTGCGAGCTTTGTGGAGCATCTCAACCTAGAATTCTAATTTTATATTTAGGCAACTGACCAACAGTCCATTAAAAAGTTGTGATCTTTTTTTTTTTCTTCCATATCAAATATATGTATACATGCTATTAGTCATTATATGAAAGTTCAAATCTTCAGAATATGAGTCAGAAAGTTGTCTGTCTCTGTATATCGTACAGTTTCATTAACCCTGATACAATTTAATCTATCTGTCTGGCCAGTGGTTAGAGGGAGCACATAACGGAAAATCTCGCCTTGGAACACACATCTGGCATTTCATCTGTGTTTTATTTTTCTGCAAATCACCTCCCATGTAAACTTTCATATCAGTGGTAAAAAGTCAAATACAGAAAAGAATTCTGATTTGACTGCAAATTTGCATTTTAAACATCCAGGTGAGTCTTCAACTCATTTAAGTTAAGAAAAGAAAACGTCGTCTGTGAGTAGGACAAACGTAAATCTACTGACTGTTTAGAACAGATATATGGGGGTTTTTGTTGTTTTTTTTTTGTTTCTCTGAAGCATCTCTTATCAAACAGCCACTTATCAAGCTTTGTAGGTGGCGTCCCAGATAGAGAGTTTTGTTATTTGTATTAGAGAGATGCACTTAAAGAAGAAAAAAATGTGATGAGTACTCATTAGTTTATAGGTGATGAGGTAAAAAAATCTCAGCTACTTTTCTTTTGGATGTTTTTGTCTAACCGATGTGCTGTGCTTTCATTTCCTTCACCTATTCTCCCTTTACGAAATGGATTTCTGTCTTGTTCTGATTAATAGAAAGGAACTGAAACATTTATGCGTGTTTTCTGATAATATGTAGTGTACAACCAAAGAATGAAGCTTAAACAAAAAAAAATGAGTATTTTTTAAACCTACACTCTTTGTATACATTTCACAACGTAAGTCTCAAAAAAAAGATGAGGAAATGAAAATCACTTTTCTCTGGAGCCTGAGAGCATTCAAATCCTTATCTTTTAATTTAGTGTTGAACTGCCAGTTCACAATACTCATGCTTGAGAGGACTTCTTTCCATTTTTCCTGGTAAAGTGGTGGTGAAGTGCATGGAAGAAGTCAAGATTCAAAGAAGCAGAGGACAAGCATGCCTTCATATCCTAGTGAATAAGATATCTTGTGTTCATAAGTCTGCCCCAACTGTGCTTCCTGAAGTTGCTACGCATAGGTTTAGTTTTTAGTAGTTTATATTTGCTCTTATACTCTTGGTCTTTGGAAATAGTGAGTGAGAGATACAGAGGAAGAGCTTCCCATCCAGAACAAAACACATGATAGGTTAAGTATTAACCTCTTAGCCTAAATTATTTTATTAGAATTTTCATTTATTCTGCCAGCACTAGCGAAGTTTTACTTCCTTAAAAGTATCTTCAGGCATTAATCCTTAATATGGATTTGAACACCTCCATATACAGAGGAAGAATAAAAGTCTACAGGTCTTTTTTCTGTTTGTTTTTCTTTGGTTTTTTTTTCTCCAAAGACTATACAGTGGCACAAAGAATCATCTCTGTGCAAGAAGTGCTTGTTTGGGGTGCTCATGATTTTCTGTAAACAAAACTCCACAAGATGATAATGAAGGATGGGCTATTTGGAAAAAAAAAAGAAAAAAACAAATTTATACCACCTTCATTTTGAGCTAACTGGAGGCCCAATAATTACATCAACACATGGCTGAGCTTGATGCAATATATCTTTCCTCTCATTAATGCTGTTTGTGCTAATAGATTACATAGCTTGTGTCCATCAAGCTTAAGGTAAACAAGCAAACTCACATCCAAATATCTACAGGTATGGTACAGAAAAAAAATTTGCAAGAACATATACACAATATACTATGAATCACACTCAGATTTTGCCATTACAATATAAGATCCCACCCTCTATGCACTCTTCATGTGTTGTCCATACCACAGTTAGTCCAAAAGTGTTTCAGAGGCTGGAGTCTTCTAGCACTCTATCGGGTTCCTTCCCTGCTTCTAAGCAGTCCATCTCCTTTCTTATCTTCAATTTTAGAACTGATCATAGGTTCCTTACTGATCTGGCCTGATCTGTCCTTGGAATCCTCTTTTGTGTAACTCAGTAAAAGCTCATCCTACCATCTTATCTATACCAAGGTTTCCTCTGTCATCTGCTGCCTGCTTTTGAAGGCCTTTTTCCTTGAATAATAGGTTTGGTTCCTTTTATCTTGTAGTGCAGGATGTCCACTCCTTCTCTGTTTCCCCTCTTGCTTTATCATTCATGCTAACAAAGTTCACTTAAGCTGCCTTAAACAGGGTCCACTCATATGCTAAATTAGGCAAGTTACAAAATAACTTTGAGTAATCACATAAGTGATTCTAACATTCTATGAATAAATTTTTTCTGACCCCCCAAAAAAATAGAGCTGATTTATTTTATTTTATTTTATTTTATTTTCTCCCAGATATTAGAACTACGCAACAAAAATGTCATGTGGCTGAACAGGCAGATAATAGAAACCATGGAGACATGATTATTTTACCCTTTTCCTCCTATTCCTGCTCACATATGGATATGCGTGTCCTTGAGTAAAATGCATTCTTGAACAAGAGAGCAAAGTTGGGAGGAGACAGTAAAAAACCCTTAATTTCTCTATGGTAGAGTGATTCTTATTACTTTGCAAAGAGGTCTTGTTCCAGGACTATAGTTATAATTTTTTTTTCCCTAAGGCTTCATGTGGCAGAAGCACACTATGAAACAGTTAAGCCAAGGACAAAGCAAGGACTCAGTTTTATATAGTAGTGAAAAAAATATTTTATAAAACAAAGTGATTTTTGTTCTCTCTAGATGGCACTCATCTTTCAGAGACATCAAAAAAAGTAAAGACAAAGGAACCAGCCAGTGCATTAACCTAACAACCTGATGTGAAATGTTAGGGAAGAAGATTGTTTTAAGAAACCACATTTCAAGAACCAACTAATGAGAGGACAACATTTATAGGAGAAAACGTGAGCTGATTACTGTGGATATTTGCTGATATTCATGCACCATGAATAGTCCAATAATGCCCTTCACTCTCCACCCCTCCACCCTCCACCTTCCACCCCTCTTGTCTCCTGTGGAGCAGAGTGGGTTTTAATAAGATTTTTGTTTCAATGGTAGCTGGATATCCCTGATAATATTATTTTCCTCTGCATTGTTGCTACAGAAAATTTCCAATAATGTAATGTTTAATGGAATTCTGAATGAAGATCAAGTTCATAGTTGTATTATCCACTACAAAAAAAACCCCAAGAGAATAATAACATAACTTTTTTATTTTTCTTTTTTTAGGCTCTAGGTGTTCTCCATGAGATAAACCAAAACAACACACACACACACACACATATATCAGTAGCATTTCTAAACAGGGAGATTTCTAAACTTTAGTAGAAAATTGCTATTAAACCAAGTATTTTTGGGGGGGACAAAACAAACACTGTGAAGATGTATCTCCTGTTTCAATTGCTTGATTTATGACTATTATTTTGGGGACTTGATTATTTAAAATATGCTGATGTCATTCTTTACTAAAAAAGTACTCTGTGCCATGTTTTTGTATGCGTATGTTAACTAAAAAGAAATATTTGATATCTGGCATCTGTATTCTTCTTATAGTCTATCAGGTCATCTTTTATGCACAATTAAGGCAGATCAATAATTTGACTATGTCTTAAAGAGCTACATTTTTCAAACTTTTTATATTATTATTTAATAAGCCAGTGATACATAAACATTATACAACAGCTAAGAAAAAAGTGAACTATAACAAATCTGATATGTCTGTATATGCCCGTAAATTACATCAACAGTCCTGTTAGGCTGAGTGTTTCTTCAATTTTGTATTTAATCTTATTATTTATGACAATTATTCTTTTAATAAACAGTGAACATGAAGTGACAAAAAAAAATAAAGTCAGTGTAGTTTCTTCACCTCATTGCATATCAACAGATCTGGTGAATTGAGGGCATGAAAACAAATCTCCAAAACAGCAAACTCCAAGGTGTTTGACATAGAGCTCCACCTAGTGAAACTTTCATGAAGTGATAACAGAAACATCTGCTTAATGCTTAAATTACAATCTAAATTTAAGTTTATTGAGGATTTCTGTAGGCCACAGGTAATTGCATTTAGGAGTTTGCATATTAGAATGAATTTATATCGATTAACATAGAACATTACTTAACTTCTTCCCTCTGATTATTTAGGAAATTGAATATCAATGTTCAGAATATTATAGTTTCAAGATTGCAAAAAAAAAGTTAATTTTTTCAGAAATTCTGAATACACATAAAAAAAGAACAGACTTACTTTTTTTATCCTATCCTCATCTTTAACACTATTCAGTTATATTTTAGACAGGTTTTACTTTCAGCCATATAAGAGGCTCTTCTCCAATCTGCGTAGGTATCCGAATCAAAAGGTCATGTTTGCTGGGTTCCGAGACCGTGTAGGACACTAATTTAGAACTGAACTCATATTTAATTAGTGTTACTGTGCTCGTGAACATGTCAGAAGTTGTAGTGAATTTTAGTAACAACACAGATATGTTGATTAAGTGACAAGAAACTACGATGAATGAAAGAAAGAAAAAAATGTTTTCTATATTTTGTAACTCTATCCCTATTGCTGTGAGCTGGTTTGAGCTAGCTTTCCCAAGCTCTCCAACTGCTCAGTCTGCCTGTCTCCCAAAACTTCCCCCCTTTCAAAGGAAAAAAAAACTATAGAAGAAACCAAAATCACACTAAATATATGTATTTCTGTATTTTTCTAACTAAAAACAACTAGACAGCAAGGATATGCAAAGGAGCAAGGGAAGAGGGGAAGGGAAATGGAAAAAAAGGACAAAAAGATCTATATAACACCCGGCATGCAACTATAACACCCAGTAACTAACAAAGTAAAGAATTAATGAAATCTTACCACACCACCTCCCCCCTGGAGAGCCGGATGGTCAAATACAACCCGTTAAAAAATTTTCCGGAGGCTCAGCAGCAGACAGGACCAACGCAGGGACCTTCTGCTCCCCAGCCTTGCCGGAAGAAGAAGAGAATGTATTCTCTTATCTGCACTTTATTTATATGTTGTGTTGCGTTAAAGGAAGATATGGAATATTTCCATGGATCCTGACCTCCGTTGTTAAGGAAGGCCTATAAAGGCAATTTTTTTAAGGAAAATCAATCAACTACATGCTGCTGTATGGAAAAGGAAGGGCAGCTACATGATAATTACCATCATGTGGAAGACAATATTCTGTAGCAGTGGAAGAAAGTGCTTTATGCTAATTTGCAAGCAAAAAGAGTTTTCAGAGGCAATCATACTGGATCAATTAAAACAATTTATGGGAGAATATTGTCCTCAGGATAAATTAATATTGTAATGTTAATAGCATTCCACCATTTGCAGACTTTTTTTAAAATCGGCAGCAGGCCAGATGTTAAAGAAAGAAGTTATAATATAATAATCTTTATGATTAGCTCTTCCTTTTCCAGATCCAGAGGTCTGATATATGCAAACAAAATATTTAAGCTCTAAAATAAGTTTCTGGAATGTAAGAAAAAGGCAGACTTCTGGTTCTTTGAGCATCAATTGAGAGATTGTCCTTTTGAGAGGGTAGGTTTGTTGGATAACTGGGGAGGGTCTATTTGACTGACAAACTAACTTGATCTCATTCTATGACAAGATGACCCACTTAGTAGGTGATGGAAAGCCTGTGGATGTTGTCTACCTAGACATTAGTAAAGCCTTTGGCAGCATTTCCCATAGCATTTTCTTGGAAAAACTTGCTGCTCATGGCTTGGAAGGGCATGTTCTTTCCTGGGTAGAGCATTGACTTCATGGTCAGGTCAAAAGAGTTAAGGTGAATGGAGTTAAATCCAGTTGACAGTTGATCACAAGTAGTGTTCCCTAGGCCTCAGTATTAAGGCCAGTTCTGTTTAATATCTTTTTCAATGATCTGGATCAGCACAAGGAGATCGAATACACCCTCAGTATGTTTGTAGATGACGCCAAGTTGTGCGTGAGTGTTAATCTCTTTGAGGGAAGGAAGACACTACAGCAGGTTCTCAACAGGCTGAATCAATGGGCTGATGTCAGGGTTCAACAAGTGCTGAGTCCTGCACTCGGGCCATAACAACCCTATGCAATATTACAGGCCTGGGGAAGACTGCCTGGAAAACTGTCTGGTGGAAAACAACCTATTGGTTGACATCTGGCTGAATATAAGCCAGGAGTGGGCCCAGGTGGTCAAGAAAGCCAACAGGTTTGTTTCAGAAACAGTGTGACCAGAAGGACTACAGATGTGATTGCCCCCTGTACTCAAATCTGGTGAGGCTGCACTTCAAATATTGTTTTCAGTTTCAGGCCCCTCACTACAGGAAGGACATTGAGGTGCTGGAGCGTATCCGAAGAAAAACAAGAAAACTGGTGAAGGGTCAGGAGAACAGGTCTTATGAGGAGTAGCTGAAGGAACTAGGATTGTTTAGCTTAGAGAAATGGAGGCTGAGGGGGGCACCTTATTGTTCTCTATAGCTACCTGAAAGGAGGTTTTAGCAGGCTGGGTGTTGGTCTCGTCTCCCAGGTAACAAGTGATAGGACAAGGAGAAATGGTCTCAGGTTGTGTCAAGGGAGGTTTAAATTAGATATTGGGAAAAATTTCTTCACCAAAAGGCTTGACAAGCATTGGAATAGACTGTCCTCGGAAGTGGTTGAGTAATCATCCCTGGAGGTATTGAAAAGACGTGTAGATGTGGTGCGTAGGGACATAGTATTTTAGTGGACTTGGCGCTGTTAGGTTTACAGTTGGACTCAGGGGTCTTAAAGGTTGTTGCCAACCTAAATAATTCAATGATTCTGTGAACAATTTGTGAACATGCGATTAAGAACTTTAGCATTGTACCTATACACATGAAAAAAGTGCTAAAATTTCTCAAGTCAATATAAATTTGATTTTCTTGCTTCCTAGGAATTTGCAACCTTAAGAATTGGCAAGAGTTTTTGTTTTGTGAACAATTTCCTATGTTTTTTGTTTATTTGCCTTATTTTCTTTAAAATAAAAGATCCCGTAATAGCTATCTTTCGATAGTCCTGTTTTCTGAATCATTACAGTTGCAACAGAGATTGGTACAGCTTGAGAGAGCTTGTAGCTGAAGAAGCTTTCTCTTATGCTGTGGTTTGAGGACTCAGAGCATTTAGTGCTGAAAAGGAATGTGGAGCCGGGACTTCCTCTTTTACTGAGACTTCCCAATTGTGGAAGGAAGACAATAGTGGGTATGTAAATGGTCTGTTATTTTTCTCCATATCTGACAAAATTAAACTTTCTAGAGGTATAGGGAATAAATGTATATAAACTATATTTGTACATGGATCTCCTTCATTAGGAAGTTGCAACATAGGTCAGATATCTATTTTTAAAAAAATACCTACATACATTCATAAGACATATAATTTCTAATGATCCAGACACTCTATTATTAATTGCAATTGAATATCCTATATTTACCACTTATTTATCTACAGCTGCAAATCCTAATAACTCTTATGAATGCTACAAGTGCAGAACATTCATACAGAATAAAACTATCCCTAGAGAATAGAGACAGTCCTGATTCAAAAAACTGTAGTAAGAACCAGCGTCTTTTCAGCAATGTTATTTGTCTATCCTGAAGTTAGACATGCAACAAATGTAATGTGATATATGTAATTTCTCTTAGAAAAATAGTTTAATATCACAGGTACAGCCACTATTTAAAATTTCTACAGATAATCCTACCTAAATGCTCTTCTAAGAAATAGAAAGTATTGTTTTTGTGCTTCTCTGCATAAAATGTTAGCTCCTTTTTATATCTTTTCATGAGTATCTGAAATCATGCAATACAACATTCCTACATAGAACATCAGCAAAATCACATATAAAGTTTGGGCTTATCTTACATATTTTTTGAAATTCCCAATTTTTGAAATTTCAACACTATATATTCTGAAATTTATGCCACTGATTTTCTTTTTTAATGCAATGCAAATAATCCTCTGAAATCCTTCATTCTTAGGTAGCATTTTGTTTATGTCACTTTTACACTATATGTAATATCCAGGCATCAAATTATTGCAAATACATCTACTGCAAGAAAATAACACTGGGGAAAAGAGAAATTAGCAGCTATTATCAGGTGAGATGGCTGATGGGCACTCAACAGACTGCTTTGTTGACTCTCACTTCTTGTTCTTTTATGCTGCAAATGATCTTTGATCTTTCTTTTCTGCTGCATTGTTCCCTTCCTTGAAACTTTGGACATGCAGTAAAAAGGGCATGTGTTCTCTCATATTCTTCATAGTAATGTTCTTCCTTAAAATACATTGAACCTACAAGATGTAGGATGTCAGATGCAAGTTTGAATTTACTTAGTCTGAAGAGAGAACTGAAAACAAGACTTTGTACATTTGTGCAAAACAAATGTAAAATAATGTGCTATTATATAAGCTAAGCGTAATGTCCTATCTAGCTTTTTTAAATCCAGTTGAAGTATCACTGCTTTATTTTTGCAGTTTACCTGTATTCATGACTGCCTAATACAGAGATACTGTAGAATTTAGTTTGAAACAAATCCACCCAGGCAGAACCTAATTTCTACATGTCTTAATTTTTGCTCAAGTTTCACGATCACTGAAATGCTGTCTGTACACCTACTAAGAAGCATTTCAATTTTGACAGTATCTTGGCATCTATCTCCCAGGTATGCGTGAGAATGATCCAGAAAAATGATACATTCCTCTACCTAATTGTACGGCACAGCTTGATCTAATAGGCATGTTCAGAAAACAATTAGAGATTCTAGATCTACACAAATATATTGGCAGCCAATATTATATGCAAAACAAATGACTAAGTGAAATGGGGGTGTCATGTCATGTCTTGAATAAGAAAAATTTTAATATCTGTATATTTTCAGAGACTGAAATTGTATGTTTAGAACACATAAGTACTCTAATCTTTCAGCCAGCCACTGAGCAGTTTTCTTGGATGTCAAGAGTTGTGCATTTAAATGAAAAGGGAAAAGGAAATGAAAGAAAAAGAGTAAAGAACGGAACGCATCCAGTCACCCCAACAAGAGTTTCTTTTAAGTATTAAAAAGCACTGATCAGCTGAATATTTTTATTTATTTAATCTAATATGGGAAGGGAATTTATCTTTATTGAGAAATTCTTTTAGAATTTTTGTTCATAACATCTAATTCAGATCTCCTGGCTCTGTGAATATCTAGACTGCAAGGACTTCAGGGTTTTATTTTAAACTGTAAAATTACATCATTAGATATAGAAAGTGATTGCCACATAGTCTAATACTATCTCTCAATTTGTTCTTTATCAGCCTTTGGGCTTTTCACTTTAGATTTTGGTTATTGATAACATTACAGTTATTTAGTAACTCTCTGACTGCTTTTGTCTCTTGGCTACAGCAAAAAGGGATCAAACTAGGACTGCACATTCTGTGTGTCCCCCCCTTATTTTGTGGTGAGCAAGGAAATATAATTTCCAATGTACAGAAGAACGTTACACTGATGAACAGTATCCAAATCAATGTTTCATCTGCTGCAAAGTATTTTTTCCTAAATCCTTGATTTGAAATTTTTCAGTGCAGAAAGCTGTTTGTATTTGTGCAACCCAGTTGCTTATGACGCTTATGACCTCTCAATTTTTTTTCATTTAATTTTATCTTGAAATATTATCTATCTCTATAGAAAGTACTGGACTGCTCTTTCCAGCGTGGAATGAAAGATTATGCTCAACTTCTCAAGTTAGTTTAGAACACATTATTTAAAGTCAGAGCAACAATATTGGGAGACAGAAAATATTCTCATTATATTGTCTGACTGGATTTAGATTTTACATTTTTTTTATTCGTGTTACAGTAGTTTCCCGTAAACCAACCAAATATACAAGCAGCCCCAAGCTGCCTAAAGACTATAAATAAATAATAAAAATATCTTTCCATTACCACTGTCATTACTGTTTCTCAAAGCATCATTTTTTCCATGTAGTTTTCATAGACTCTCTGAGAAAATTACTAGTTGTGGAAGTGCCATAGCACAATGACTTGTTAAAGTATGCTGCACCAGCTTCATGACTGAAGTCATAAGTTTTGTCTGAATATTAACTTTAAGCCCCTCTAGTGCATGAGATAGATAAGCTACAGTCTTTGGGGGTTTGCAGGTTTTTTGAACTGTGAAAAGGCAAGGGCCTTGTATGGGCCTTTAGGAAGTGGATGACTTTCTATGCATAATTGAATATTTGAAATAAAAGATCACGAAAGATCTTGTGGTAGAGACCTGAAAGTCTCATACGAAGACTGTAAAGACTTTAAATTGTTCCTGGAGACTAGAGCACACGCAGCTGAATAAGTCACCTTCTCCAAAAAGTTCGTCTAATCCAAGAAACTTCTTCATTCATGTAGATTATTACTACACGTCATATATTGTTTCTAGAGAAAATTTCTTTTCTTCAAAATCTCCTGTGTTTCTGATTTTAGATATAGAGCAGTATAATGAGATTTGAGGATTAAATTATGAAGCCATATTAACCCTAAGAGTGACTCACCCAATAATAAAGGTATTTGGAGAAAAACAATTGACAAGGAAGCCTGATAAATATTCAAGTTTTTAAAAAGCTGTTCTAAGGAAAAAATGAACAAATGAGATATTATTCCCTGCCCTCAATGACTAAAACAGAAGTCATGTATTTAAGTTCTACTAAGGAAAATCTTGGGATTACAATAATAACTTTAAATGTAGTTAAGAACCTTTTTTATTTTTGAGACAATGTTGGACAAGAAAGGCAGGAAAGACTTTCAGTTAAAATGCTATCAGTATCTAAATCTTCTTTAATACTATCATGGTTAAATGTACAAATATGTAGTACAGATTGTGGGGGGTTTTTAATGGGGAATACCATATAGCTCAGGAAATATTTCAAAAGGCATTATTTATTATATTTTTGTCCTTTCCTTGAAAAAGTTAATGTAACTCTAAGTTATGCACTTCTATGGAGGTCTTTCAGACTGTCAGTTTTTGTTTTTCTTCTCAGTAATAAACTTCTACTACATTATTATCATAGAACCATAGAACCTTCCAGTTGGAAAAGACCTTTGAGACCATCAAGTCCCACTCCACCCATCATCTGCTAAACCATGTCCCTCAAAAACTCATCTACGTGTTTTTTAAACACCTCTATGGATGGTAACTCAATCACCTTCCTGGGAAGCTGTTCCAGTGCCTGACCACCGTTTTGGTAAAGAAATCTTCCTAATAGCTATTCTGAACCTCCCCTGGTGCAACTTATGGTCATTTCCCCTTGTCCTATCATCTGTCACTTGAGAGAAGAGATAACACTCCGTCTGCCACAGCCTCCTTTCAGGCAGCTGTAGACAGTGATGAGGTCTCTCCTCAGCCTCCTCTTCTGCAGGCTAAACAAACCCAGTTCCCTCAGCAGTTTCTCATAGGACTTTTTCTCCAGCCCCTTCACCAGCCTTGTCACCCTTCTCTGGACGCAATTCAGCACCTCAATGTCCTTCCTGTACTGAGGGGCTCAGAACTGAACACAGTACTCGAGATGTGGCCTCACCAGTGCTGAATACAGGGGTACAATCACCTACCTGGTCCTGCTGGCCACGCTGCTTCTGATACAGGCCAAGATGCCATTGGTCTTCTTGGCCACCTGGGCAGACTGTTGAATCATATTCAGCCAGCTATCAGCCAACACGCCCAGGTCCTTCTCCACCAGGCAAGTCTCAGCCATTCTTCCCCAAGCCTGTAACGCAGCATGGGGTTGTTGTGCCCCAAATGCAGGACTCGGCACTTAGTCTTGTTAAACCTCATCCAGTTGGTCTCAGTCCATCAATCCAGCCTGTTCAGAGCTCTTTGCAGCACCTCCCTTCCTTCAAGCAGATCAACACTGCCACCCAGCTTGGTGTCATCCACAAACTTGCTAAGGGTGCACTCTATCCCTTCGTCCAGGTCGTTAATAAAGATATTGAACAGGACTGGACCCAGTACTGAACCCTGGAGACCACCACTCGTGACCAGCCTCCAACTGTATTTAACTCCATTTACCACCACTCTTTGGACCTGGCCATCCAGCCAGTTTTTTACCCAGCAGAGGCTGTGCCTGTCCAGGCCAATAGCAGCCAATTTCTCAACCAGAATGCTGTGAGAAATAGTGTCAATATCTTTATGAACGTTATAGAACAAAATTTATAACAAAAATTATAGAACAGTTCAGATTGTAATAGACCTCATCTATTATTCAGTTGTTTGAGCTAAAGTAGAATCAGTTTTCTAATTTTAGCTAAGAGTCTTCTAAGTAACTTTATTTTCTGAAAGTTTGCTACATGTTTTTCAGATAATGTTTCTCTCTAGCAGTGATAACACAAGACACTGGTATGCAGAAAGGCGAGAATCAGGCCAGGCCTGACTCCTGTGTAGAGCAAAGCCATCCTCGAGCTAGTGGAGTGCTGTAAGTCAGAGATGAAAAAGGCCACATTTACAGGGAGAAGCTGACAGGACAGATGATGTTAGAAAACTGATTCTACTTTACTGTTGCTCGAAACGCACCACAGTCTATTTCCATAAGGTCTGGCCAAATGCACTTTTCCTTAATTACTCCTGAGGAGTAAAACTTAACTTGGAACATATTTGGTGTTGGAAATATTTTTTTGCTTTGTTTGTAACTGAGGAAATAATAGTTTATAATCAACGATATAATGTGGCTTTCGCAGTTTTTATGTATTCTTTCTAACACTTAAACATAAATGTATAGGACATTGAAATTTAAACCACAAAAATATTTTAACTAAAATTGATCTAAATTTTTGCTAATATAAAATCCTTAAATTGTTTTAATGCTAAATGATTGTTTGGAAAAAAAAAAACAAACCCAAAAAACCAACAAAATATACTCAACAGAGCCAAAAATTTTCTGCTTTCCATGTTGAGATGTGTAAATGGATATGGCTAAATCACTCCTGCAGCTTTTAAAAAAGAAAAAAAATCATGCGATTATTGGACAATGTTCGATAAGCACAATTAAATAAGGAAAAGAGGTTGATAGACAAGATGACAGTTAATTCTAGAAATGTGGTCTTTATTTTTGAAGTTATGAATAAAAGATTTGTCATACATTGAGAAATTTAATATATTTTTCTATAGTGTCAGTGTTGGCTCAATCTACTGAAGAACACATAGCACTTGCTTCACAGTAGGTGCATAGGACTTAAGAGCAAATTTCAGCATGTTGCAGCAGATTATCTGTCAGGATTGTCCTACTGTCAGATCGGAAGAAACCTAATATATGTAGTTTCTTTCTCAGCAAAATCGTGTATATATTTCCATAAACAATAGAATAGGAGTGGACATGCTCCCAATACACCCTCATGTAAAAATATGTTTCATACTTGTAAGTATTCATGGTGGAATTGAAAGTATTTGTATTCTTTAGCAAACACCAGGCAGCAAAGAAATCTCAAAATGGTTTAATTTTATTTACAAAGAAATAAACATTTATATTTGTTTTCTTTTCTAACTATTGCTTTTATAAATCTTTCCTTTAACTTTTAAGTGGCAAATTGGATTTTTTCCAACGGTTTAAAAGAAAAAACAATAAAAAACCCAAAAAATACAAGATAAAACCAACTCTCATCTGTCAAAAACAGTAACAATATTTAAAATTTACTGAGTCTGCATTTCAAAGTTTGCAACACTGTGAAGACCTTACACTGAAAATGGACAAGTAATAATGGCAATTATAATGTTAATAATAGTAACAATAATAATAACAATAGTAAAAAAGAAGAATCTGAGTGTTAGCACAGCACAGGTTAACAAACACACTGTTCATAATCTTTCCTTTATATTTAGCCCACTGAGATGACACAGCTGTTTTCAAGTGTTGTTGTTTTCCAGAAAGGTCTCAAGTACCAAGAAATCCTTTCTGCAGAAATAATCGTAGAGGGAAATTATGGCAGTTTGCTGTAGATCTGTAGCATATAGTCTCTCAAAGGGAAAGGAAAAGGACAAAGAAGGAGTTCACTTGTTAACACAAGATAGTAAATTAAAAAAATAGATTTTCAGAGTATCTAAGAGTACCAAGATTGCCATTCCTTATAAAAAGTACTTTTTATGATGTGGATAACAAAAAAGCATTTTATTAGATATAAGCAATTGTTTGTATTGCCATGTAAATTCAGACCTAAACAAAAAAGTAAATGAAAACAATTTAGAATATTTATACTTCTAATCAATATATCTTGACAACCCAACAATGATTAGTTATTACTGAAGGGTTTAGTAGAATTCCGAGGCAGAAATTTATTAAATCCATAAGGATTACAACTATACTTTTATTACAATTATTGTCAATAATATTACGTAACTACATGAACATGACAATATGTGCCATTAAAAAAACCTCAAACCAAACATGAGACGCAGATAATGCTTTTCTCTTTTTGTTTGAGTTTATAATGAGTACTTAAGGGTTTTCAGATATTATGACTCCCTACAGGTTTCAGCAGTTCTTCAAATCAGGTGTTTTGTAGGGCAAAGTAATTAAATAGAGCATTAGCCTTTAAAAAAACCCTTTTATTTTCAATTCAAGAATAGAAATACTATTTCACATAGTTAAGTGTTACATGCAAAGAAATAATAATTATGCAGTTAAACTTTTTTATCTGCACTTAGTTACTACGCATGCTCCCAGCATTGTGCACACCCTTCCCTGATTCTCTGGAGCCTAAGGCTGCTGACTTCATTCTCATGTGTGTGGGACAGGAGAAGGTAACATTGAACACCAGTAGTCCTTCGTCAAGGGAAATATGCTGGTCACACAGATGGTTTCTTCTTTCTCAGTCTATGATTCACTTGATTTTTCTCTTCTTTAATATGCTTCTGCACCTTTGCATTTTTCTCATTGGTCTCTTTTATTAATCCAAATTAATACTTTTTAGTTTCTTCTACATATGTCAGATACTATGCATTTATTCTCTTTTTTACTCCTGAAACCAAATTTGATCAGCTCCAGATCTGCATTTCTTTAACTGACTATAGGTGAATTGATTACAGTTGTGAAGTCTCCAGTGCTAAGCCTGTGCCCCATCTCTTGTCACCACCCCAGGCCTATGCTCTTCTGCACCATGTCCTGAGATGCATCTCTGATGTATGTATAATTGCAATCCACGCACTGGTACCCAGTATGCATTTCATGCTCTTTAAGGTCTGCAGTAAATTATATGTCTTAAAAAAACACCCAGCCTAGTCTCATGAGCATGACTTCTTCATTAACCAAAAAAAAAGGATTTAAAAATGCAGGACTTTTAGACATTTCATGCTTTTTAAAAAATATAATTAGTTTCAGTTGAGCGTCTGCAATTATCATAGCAAACTAAATATTTGTTCATTTGTTGAAGAGAATCAATCTTGAAATTTTCAGAGGGCAACGACAATAAAGTTCTTAGTTCCATTCTTAAACAATTTACACTAACACAGCAAATTTAAACTCTGTGCTGAAAACCCATTAAATCTTAGTTTATAATAAACACAGTAATGTTCATTAATACTCATTTTTAGTGGCTTTTGGAAGTAACTGTGAATTTTTACTGGAAGGACCCCTGAGCATGACCTTATAAAGATTTCATTTCAATTATTTAACATACAGAGTATGAAAGCCAAGTAAACACTTTCTTGGGTTCTTCCTCATTTGGTATTCACTTATTTGTGAGGTAAGATTACATCTTGAAATGTTTGATATATACACTGAAGGACCTGAAAAATGTAAACAGGATCTTATGTGGATTGCATATATTTTTCAGAAAAATTAAATGTTGACATTCTAGCAAAAATTGTCTCAGTATTACTACAGAGTATGACATATTAATATTACTTATGTATTATTTATAATAACTCATTTATTCTCTGCCTTCAGCTGATAAGCCTGTCATAAAGAAATGACTTTTCTATTTTTAAATACTTTGAGTAATATTTCCCATCCTTTGCATTCTTCAGTAGTTTTGTGGACTTCTTTCTTCCATTTTAAATAGGCTTGGGTCATGTATTATCCCTTTTGTTTCTGCTCTCATTTTCAACATGAAGTTTGTTTGTTTGTTTTCTGTCAGCATCTTAATTTCTTATTTTTGTATTCAATTAACTTTGACGTGCTTTTCAACTACAGTATTTCCAAAACTTCATGCATATCTTATTTATGCTATCTCACCAATGCTTTTGAGATGTCTGTCTATTTGTTTAAGAGTTAACAATAGTTAATGTATGTTAAAATAAGTAGGAAGGATCAGTTAGAAGATGGAACAGAAAAGCTGGTCTTGTCTGGTTCAGAGAGAATAAATATCTGCAAGAGAAGACAATGCAGATTTTTAGGCAAGGATAGAAGTCCTAGTTCCACTTTAAAAAATATTTGGTCAAAATATTTGCGAAGAATTTTTGGATGTCAGTAGTAATTTGGTCTGCTTTAATTAATCTTTTTGAGATCCGTATGTTTTGCAAAGCATGGTTTTTGCGCTCAGTAACACCTACTGAATAGTAGATCCCAGGTACCAGGAACACACTGATTTACTGCAAATGTTTCACTGTCTAAGCATTTTGTCTGGACAAGGTCTAATGCGTCCTAATCAGATCATTCCCTCACAGTTTTTTATTTAGCATGTAAACATATCATGTCTTCTACATGGGCACAAGCATGTATGTTTGTGCAATTGAAACTGTCTAATTATAGGAATGTGAAAGTCTTATGTTGTGAACAGCTGCTATATTGTTCAATGTGACTGCAGATACTTGAGACTAAGAAATTATTTCTCCTTGTAGTGGATTGACTTTTGATCCATGGAAGTATTCCATATCTTCCTTTAATGTAATCCGACATATAAATAGAGTGTAGATACGAGAGTACACTCTCTTCTTCTTCCAGCAAGGCTGGGGAGCAGAAGGTCCCTGCGTTGGTCCTGTCTGCTGCTGAGCCTCCGGAAAATTTTTTAACAGGTCGGATTTGGCTGTCCAGCTCTCCACGGGGGAGGTGGCGTGGTAAGATTTCATTAATTCTTTACTTTGTTAGTTACTGGGTGTTATAGTTGCATGCCGGGTGTTATATAGATCTTTTTGTCCTTTTTTTCCATTTCCCTTCCCCTCTTCCCTTGCTCCTTTGCATATCCTTGCTGTCTAGTTGTTTTTAGAAAAACACAGAAATACATATATTTAGTGTGATTTTCGTTTCTTCCATAGTTTTATTTTCCTTTGAAACAGGGGAAGTTTTGGGAGAGAGGCAGACTGAGCAGTTGGAGAGCTTGGGAAAGCTAGGTCAAACCAGCTCACTCCTGTCCCTGTAGTCTAAGCCTTTGTCCATCTCTGGTGTTACATTAACCTTGAAATGTTCCCGTATAGTGATTAGTAACGAACCAGTTAGAGGAATATGAACAAAGCCTTTCATTAAACACTACAGGACTACACTTCTGATCTCAAAAATTTGATTGTGACAAGTTATTTTTAATGGATGGTAACTTAAAAAATAATTTAGTAGAAATTTTGATACTTTTAGTTTTGAGATGCATTGGACAAGCTGTCCTTAAAGGGATTTTTGTTACATATGTAATACCTTATTTCTCTCCTGCATTGTATGGAGAAAGCATTAGATTTACTTTACTTCTGTTTGTGGTGTAAGTATAGAGGCTTATACTGATAATCTGGGTTCAAACCCCTTTAACCTGGTTTAAAGCAGAGGTTTATAAAAAGTACATATTCTTTTCTCTGAGTGAATTAGAAACGCAGAGTAGGTCAAATTTTGGAAGTAGGTAAAGATATTGCATATCATCCCCACTGAGAGTATTACTGTTTCAATATTGTTCTGTTTAGAATTTTAAGAAGTCTCTTTTTGAGAAAAAAAAAAGACGGAAATTTCATCTTCATTGCATGATTAAATTATAGTTTACTTGTCATATCCTTCCCATGATTATGAAACCTAGTTGTGAGTAGATGTTATCTAGACAGCAACAGTACAAGAAGCATCAAAACTAGAATTACATTTATTTGGACAGTGTGTGATGGGATCTGGTTAAATGTTTCCTGTTACTTCCTTAGCATTTTACTGTTGGGATCAACTGCATGCAATGACATTTTAGAGCTTCTGACATGATAATAACTAAGTAAGAATACAGATCTCTTTCTATTATTCTGTGTCATCTTCTGAAGGATAGGAGAACACAAATTCCATCCTTAGTCTTTTCTAAAAAATTGTCAGTGCCTCTGTAAACTTAGCACTTCATGGCATTTCAGGAGGCATATAGTGTAAAGTCATAAATGTTTATACAGTTATGGAAAGGCTTCTGACCATCTGAAGGCATCATCAGTTAAAAAAGTGGTAATAGACCACTAGAAAAACAAAAAAATAAAAGAAAACTCCAAACCCAAACACCCAATCTTCCCAGAACTAGTTCCATACCCCCTTGGAAATTCCTGGGATGGCATTTGCTCATATGCCCTTTCGCTGCACTCAAGGCCATGCCACATATCCTCAGTTTCCTAATATAAACATTTTTTTTTGACAGGCTGAAATACTGTATTGCACTACTTTTGATATTTTGAATGGGGAAAAACTAATAAATAACACCTGAGTGCCAGAAGGGCACTCTGTGGTCTTCAGAAGAAAAGAAAGGACTAATACCAGTTAGTATTGACTTAACTAATTTACCCTAGGGGAAATAATACTTAATTAGTATTTAAAATTAAAACCTCTGATCTTATTTTAATTAACAGTGATTCTACTTTATTTAACTACTATCTTCAGTTTCCATTAGCTGCACATAGCCGGTGACTCTGTGGCTGTTGCACAGCAGCCTAGCTCTCACTATTCCCAAGACACTCCATCTCTATCATGGTGATCTATCCTGTTAAGATCCTGCACCAACATCATATAAAAATTTTTAGCCTCAGTTGTCAGATAAAAGCACAGAAAACAAAGATCAGACTTGCACTCAAAATAATTTTTGGCATTATGACCCAAATAAATCCACTTCACAAGTACAAAATCATGCAAAATGTGAAGGAATTGTCTCAATAAAACTTATAGATTTATAAATCGGAGTATGGAATTTTGTGATCAAAAAGATTTAAATAGAAATTAGACCATCTAGTTGTCTCTACATATGAGTTAGACTTCTAACATAACTATTTGCAGTTGTGTACTTTCAGAGAGCAAATTTTTAGTGAAGTTCTGATTGTCAGCTTGCTATCATAATACAATAATTATTTACAATGAAAACATAATAATTAAACAAAAGTATATTAAAACCCTTTAAAGTAATATTTGCACAGGCAATATATAAAAAATATAAAAAATATAACCTATTTATATTGTATTTGCCAGTTTAAAGTGTTAGTATAAGATATGTTCTTATATCATTGAAATCAAGTGAAATAAATTTAACTTTCACATCACTATTAAATAAATAGTGGTTAAAACATAAAAATATATTATTTTTTTTACTACATATTTTAGTTTTTAGTGAAAAAGGAGTAAAATATTTACTGTCATTGTAATGTTTGTTTTCAAATTGGAGTAAGCTGGTTAAATAATACACATTTCCTTAAAAACAACATAGTTAAAATGTAATGAATACAAACTTGAAGACTAATTAAGAGTATTAATTCTGAATTATTTGTTTATAAACAGACAAAATTCTAGAATATTCAAATCACATTAGTTATTGCATTAATGAAAATTTCAGAATTAACATTTCAGATCCTTAGAGAAAATGAGAAACCAAAACATTAATCTGATTATGCAAAATACTGCAGAAATGTTTGCTTTTCCTCTCACTGTTAAGCTTCATAATTCTAATGAATATATCTCCCTTCACCCAAGTTTTTCCTTACTCTTCTTATATAGCAGAGTGGTTTTTTGTCAGGGAAGAAGAAAAGAAGCAGACAGTAAAGAGAAGGTCTATGGCAAACCTCTGCCTTCACTTTGGACACTGTAGGGGAATCCTTTTAATGACGCAGCTTTGTTATCTCCTGTTAGAGGGAAAGCAGGTTTAATGGGCTGATTGATATGCAGGGAACTCACATGGCTATGGAAACACCACCTATCAGACAGCACTGCAGGAATACAGAAAGTATCCTGTGGGTGCAGAGCAAGAACTGGTCTCTTTCATCACCATTCCCTGCTTTATTCTATTTCCTGAAGCAGAGATAATCAAGAACAAATAGGGAGGAATCAAAACTCATATCTGCTCTGGCCTGACCCCACAGAAAAGTTATACCTTTTCAATGGATATATTGAACTGCAAGTTCACATAGTTGAGTATTTTGTAAAGTGACATGATAAGAATACCTATAAAAAAATTGAAACACGTAGTGTTACGCCCACAGACATTTATTATAGTCTGTTTTTTCTGCATAAAATGTTAAAACGAGGACCTCAGTAAATTGAAAAATTGTAGAGAATTTTAGAACAGGTACAAATCTTCTACGATATGTAGTATGACGCACCATGCGTCTTCCTCAATACATATTATAGTAAATGAAACAGTTTATGAAAACCCCAGATCAATAAATGTCAACATAAAAATGGTTGTAACTATAGAAGCATTGTGGATATGAAATTGAATAAAGGAAAATTAAATGCAACATACGCACATACACAAAAGAAGATGGAGACATGTGAACAGAATACAAGGAATTTGAAAGTCTTTATCAAACAGGGTGGATGAAATACCGGAAATTTTATTGTTGAATATAATCAATGGTAGAAATGGGAAAAAAAACAATATTTACCCCTGCTTCTTCCTTGTATTTTATAAATTATTAAAATAACTCTGTGTTTTTATGGTAAGATATGTAAGAGGATTTCCATTGGAAAACAAAACAAAAAAATCCCAATAAAATCCTTTATTCAGGCGACAATGACAGGAGAGATTTTGTGAAAAAGTTATGTGATTATGTTTTGTCATGAGCAAATAAACCATTAATCCTTAACTTTTTTAGTTAAATAGGAGGTAGTGGGTTAGGCTTTTCTATAATAGGAATCAGGTAATGAAAAATATTTGAAATAAACAAATTTATGTACCTTCATAGTACTGCTATTTTTGCCATCCAGTGTGCTAGTCTCCCGCTTTGTTGTAACACAAACTTTAAAGCATGACAGAAAATTTTCACATTATGCTATATGCATATTCTTTGTATTGTTTTAAGTTTTACTATTTATGATCCATCATTACATTTTAAGATGTTTTGAATACTGAGGTTGTAACATGTTACTTCCTGTAACATGAAATGTTAAAATTGACAGGAAAAGTCAAATGAAACAAGGACTTCTATGGTAGGTGTAAATCTTATAAAGACCCCTCTGCACTGAGAGAGTTTAAGTACATGCACATGATAAAATGTTCTTGTTTTCATATAGGAAGACTGAATATCAACATTTTTGTTCCCTGTATTCCAGAATCATCTTGTTTGAATCCAACATTCACAACAACATGCATAACATATATGCTCTGAAAATCATTGTAGGGTAATAGGAAGCTCCTATGCTAAATTAGTTTTATTTCATTTTCTAATAGCTGTGCCTAGTGTTTGCATATATGTGCAGCAATTATGAAACAGCACAGCTGCAAACCTAATCAAATTGAAAAGAAAATTCTCCAAGTGGAAAAAAAAATATCTCAAGGAGCCTTCTAGGCAAGTGAATAAATACATTTGATTTAATGATTTCTGTTATTTTTTTGAGAAAAAATCCAAACGCTGTAAGTAAAGGTTCACTTGCTTCATACGTTCCTGTTAGAATTAAAAAGCTGAATTTTAAGGGTTGCTAGCAAGAATGGTAATATTTTCTTGTTATTTGAGATATATTAAATCACTGATTTAATACGTATAAGATCCAACTTTTAATGGTTTGAAGGGTCATATATATGTAGATAGCAAATACATGAAAATATTTTTACTGTATTTTTTAATGTGTATATTTATTATTTAAGTAGCTAAATAGGTTTTAAATTTGACACCTGGAATGCTCAAATCTATGAATCCTAATTACCCAATGTCCAGAGTCCTGATCTGAAGTAAACCAGAACCAATTCTCCTTTGAGTAGTTTTTTTCAGTTAAGCTTCTTCTAAGTGACTGCATTTTCTGAAGTTAACAATATGTTTTTTCAGATAATGTCTGCTTATAGAATTGACAACACTTGATATTTATAGTTGTTACATAGGTAATGGTGCAGATAGTAAGCAGAAAGGCCATTGCTGATACTTATTCCTATAGAAAACAAAGCTGGTGTTAAAGCTGGTGGAATACTGTAAGTCAAAGGGCTAAAAGGGTCACATCTCCAGGGAGAAGCAGGCAGGACAACTGACCCAAACCTGATCAGTGAAGTATAGTAGTCCAAGTATGTAATACTCACAATAAAGCTGAAGGTTCACAAAGGTCAAGCTCCCTTCTTCCATGGCCAGCGTCCAAGGCGGACTCTCTTCCTTCTGCCCTCGATTAATTCTTGAATCCAGTTGCTGTATCCAGTTCCTGTACCTGGTTCTTGTCTCCTGCTGAGCGCAAACTGGGAGTTACTAATGCCTGCCTTGAAGCATCGGTGGTGACATGATCATCACTGGGGGAGCTGGGGAACTCAATGTTACTTTTGTATGTATGTGTATATACTTCATTATTTTCTTAATAATACTTCTTTCTTTCTGTTGTTATTATCTCTTTGAAGCTACTTTAGGGCTTGTTTTTTTGTTTATTTGTTTTCAAAGCCATTCATCTATTTGTCTTATTCCTTTCTCTGGCGGGAGGGAACAGTGGCTATATCATGCAGTGTTTATCTTCCAGCTGGGGTGCTAAACTGGAAGAGCCACATTCGTAAAAGACAAAGAGCTTTCAGTTTAGGCTGATCATCCTGAAATCTTTTATTATGGAAAAATGTAACAACAGTTAGCACAGAAACTAACTTCAAACCAAGAAAACCGACCTCCTCTATAAGTGGATCGTTCGTATCAGGTAATTTATCATCCTGACCAATTGACTCCTAGATAAGTGCCTCCTTAGAAACAACACTATCATTGGTCAGAGGTTTGTCTCCAAAGAATTCCTTATGAAGTCTTCTTAGTATGCTCATTTTCCCCTCGCACACATATGTATTCTTCTTTAAGAGCCCCGTAACAATGATCTAAACCAAGTTGCTATGGAAGAAAGTTTTGTTGACGAGAGTAAATATTCCAGATAGAAATTCAAGTCAGGTTAGGGGACCTAAGCAAAGGAATACTTACTAGATTCAAACTGGAATTAGCTAAGAGTACTGTCAGGATGCTCAAGTCAGGGCAAAACCAGGCATAGTCAGAGGTGGAATTCTCTCGACAACTAGGGAACTTCTAATTCAACAGGGAAAGATGTACAACGTTTTAAGTATTTCCAGAATTAGCTGGTAGCTAATCAAGGGAATACATTGTTTTTTGCTTAGAATTGCAGTATTAGTATGCCCAGCTGTTCAGACAACGATGTTCTAATTGTCTGCACTCAGTTTCACTGTGCTCATTATAAGACAGTAATATTTGCTAGCATTTTTTTCCCTCTAAATTTATTATAAAGAATGTTTTAAAAAAAACCATTAGGAAATATCACTATTTATCAACTAGACGTACAGTAACACACCAGAGAAAAAGAATTTTTAAAAGAAAATTTAAAGTTAAACTGGAATCATATGGGAATTGTATGAACTTTTGCTTATATGCTACTGCAATGGAACTTGCAGTATCAACTCAGGCTTCGGTTACACAATATTCAAAAGACTGAGAAAGAAGAAAATGTTATGTAGATTAATATATCACCTGGATTATTTATTTTTCCGGTTTTGTGTTTGTTTTTTTTTAAATAGTATCTTAAAGACTCAGGAAGGAAGGAAGGAAGGAAGGAAGGAAGGAAGGAAGGAAGGAAGGGGGATAAATTAATGTTTTCAACAGTAATCTACATAAAGGCAAAATTTCCTTATAGGCCACAACAGACCAGCAGAATTATGTTGAATTCCAGTATAACAGAACTAATTATTTTAGTTGTTTTTCACCCATAATTATGTTATTTAAATAATAGTTCTTAATATAAGCTAACTGATTAATGGGAAGCTCTGAAAGTACCAAGTACAAGTCAAAAATTTGTATGCTAGGAAAGGTTTTCCACAGTCCAGTTTTCATGTACATTAATTTGACATTTCTGTGACAGAATGGGATAAAAAATTTAGTTTATTGTGATATGCTGTGTGAAAACACAATAAACAACTTAAAACATATAGGAGGCCCACAAAAAAAAAAAGAAAAAGTTTCCACTTCCACATATTGATGTTCTCAGAAACAGCCCAGGCTGGAAGGGACCTTGAAAGAACAACTGGTCCAACATTTGATGGCAAAGGAAGCCTAGATGAGATTATCTAGCAACCTGCCCAGTTACATCTTCAAAACTTCAAGACTCCACCATGTTTCTGGGGAGGTTTTTCCAGCGACTGTTTTCGGTTGACGTTGCCTCTCATTTACTATTATTATTTATAGGTTGCCTGTAGTTAGTGAAGGAGCAGCAACCATCCTATCCTTTAATTTAATTCTCTTTCACAGGAACATTTGTGTCAGAAGCTGCAATCACTTAGCATCAATGTGGTTACTTTGCAGGTAGGACAATGGAACCTCCTGCAATGCTTTCTCTGTGAAGAGAAAAAAATATTTCTATGCATGTGAAAATTAAACATCTTCCTTATTTTCTTGCAACAGCCAAAACCAATCTGAGACAGTATTATACTTAGACCATACATTTTCTTTCCAAAACATGTTTGTGAACTTCAGCTGCTAAGTCATAGAAAAATAAAAAGCCATAGAAATTAACTTCATTAACTGTCCAACAGACAAAAACTACTTTAATTACAGCTCTATGTATTCTTAGACTCTTCAGAATTTGCCTTAAAAATCATATCTACTTTTTGTAAAATGTACGATTATCTACTAGAGAAAATAATCTTTGTTAAGAACATAAGTGTCTCAACTGGTTCACAAATATATTTCTTCCCTGAGTGAGCCTGAACAACACAAACTTTTCCTTGTTTTTGCATGGTACCTGTTAGAATGGGTTTATGAACGAGGGGGATTTCTAAACAGGGGAATAATATAAATGAAAGAGATAAGAAATACTGGCACTTGTGACACAAGAAATTTCATCAGTTGATTAGTATCATCAATAGTATTTTTTCAATTTATGTCTTAAAGTCAAGCCCTACTTATTTTTCTTCTACAAATCTACATAGCTACACACATTTGCTCCTACATATGGTGTCTACTTATTTTACACTGGTTTAATCATTACAGGAAAACACACTATATCAAATACATTGATTCTTTCAGATGCGTATTTGAAACATTATATAAATACTGTTATCATTTTCTGAATGAAACGTATTACAGCTAACTTGTTCTTCCCAAAAATATGATGCAGCACATGTAGTTTAATGAATCTTACTGGAGAGAACTCTGCTGTTCAGTAAATATTTGCTGCCATCTGCAGACAAAATGCAACAATGATTTTTCTAGAAATAAAATGTCAAACATTTAAATTCCTTTTTCTCCCCCAAGAAAACTTATTCATTACGATTAAATAATTCTTAACTGAAATATTAAAACAGCTTCCGCTACCAGCTAAAATAAACTCCTGGGAAATTAGTTAAGAATTTAATACGCATTTTGGTTTTCTGTTGGAATATTTAAAGTAAATATCTCACAGATTCTTACACATTTTAATTTTATTGATTTTAATATTAATTTTTAACAAGTATTTTTTAACATAATAAAAATGTATTTTAAAATGTTTATGCAGCAGAAACTGGTGTCCTCTGAAGTGTGAAGTTGGAATTTGGTTGGACCAAATTTTTTACATAGGAGCTAGAGAATTCCCCATTTTCTCACAATTCCATTTGCAAAGGACCAGTCTCACTATCTTTGTACAGTTTTCATGGTCAAGGACTATTGATTTTTTTTTCTTTTCTACTGTTCTCACCTTCAGAGAGCTGATTTCAGCTAATCTGTTCATATCCTCTTCTAATTAATCAAGAACTGATTAGCTGTTGTGCCCTTCATCCCAATCTCTTCTTAAAAAGAATAATTTTTTTCCTTGTAGATAATGGAATGAAATTTTGTATAATTTTTGTTTGTACTTCTTCAACTGAGAAATAAAATTTCATAAAAAACAGAAAATATTTGAAGGGAGTTGATTTGGAACAACAAATCTATAGATAAACATTTTGGAGGAACATAAAAGTAGGTAAAAGATTGACTGCAACATCAATGTGGTCCATTAAAATGTGTTTCTATATTGAATTTTTGGTCACTTTTTGTTTGTAAATGACTAATGAGGCACTGAATTTTGTCAAAGAAATCTGAATAGCACGAGGCAAATAGTTAATGAAAAGATATATCGAACAAACTTCTACTTGTTCATTGTCATTTTTAACAGAATTTCATGGATTACTATTTTCTTCAATATGATTTTCACATAAAAGGTAGTTTAATTCTCTTTTAGTAGTAACTATTATTTGTGAAGTTAAGTTTTTAGGTCGTATTGATTGAAATTCTCCAGTTTATATAGATTCAACTCTGTCTTCTTTTGCAATACAATGAATTATGCAGATCACATTTATCACACATTTTACTTTTTTTTTTTCCTCTTCTGTTTTCCAATGCATGAATGAGAACTAGCACTTTATTAATACCACAGAATCATAGAATGGTTTGGTTTGGAAAGACCTTGAAAAATCATCTAGTCTGACCATCTGCAATGGGCAGGGACATCTTATGCTAAATCAGGTTGTTCAAAACCCTGTCAATCTCACCTTGAATATTGCCAATGACGGGGCATCTATGAATTCTCTGGGGAATCTTTTCCACTGTCTCACCATAAAAAAATTTTCCTTATCTTACCCTTACAATCTCCTTTAATCTTGAAACGCAGAAGCAAGTTCTCCAAAAGAAGAGTAAAAATGGAAGCAATGGTGCGTTTTTTATTTTGCTGCACAGGATTTTAAGAATTTATGTTGAAGAACAGAGAATTTTGAGGGAATGATGAGGTTTGATATGATAGTATGTTTTTGTTTCTCACAGTGATTAATAGCTTTTTCTCCTACAGGCAAGTGAAACTGTAATTAATTCGATACCTAATGTTATTTGAGGAGTCAATATAATCAACTCTGGTTTTTGTAGGCTGGCAAAATTACAAACCTTATGCAGCAGCAATTGCAGTACTCATCAGGAGAATGAGACTTGAACTCAAAGCAAAACCAGGTAGAACTAAACTTATGGGAATTTCTAAAGGTTTATTTTCCTGGCACTTAAGTCTATGTTTTTTTTGCTCAAATACTTTATCTGTTATAATTGGGCTAGTAAATAACTTGTATTTGTAATGTTTTCAGTCTTTCCTGGTTTTAATAACTAAAATCTGATAATTCTTTTTATGCTTGCATCAAACCCTTTTTTTCCCAGGTTTACGGAAACACAGCATTCTGAAAAATGTTGTTTTGGTCAGAAATTCTATGATTTTTTGATACTTATTTTTACAGGCTTTCAGAAATACTATAAATAAAACTCAGGTAATTAATATCTGAAACATGACAATACCTGTATATTATCAGCCTAACAATGGTATAGAGATTTTTTCTTGTCCTGAAAAGCTTACAATCATTTCAGTCAAGATAAGTAAAAATGGCAAATAATAACAGTGCAAGTCTATTAGATAAAGTCAATTGCTATACACCTGAGGGTTCCAAGTAATTTCTATGAAATATGTAAAAAATTTCTTGAATAAAATAATTTATAAAGGCTACTGCTGCACCACTGTCTACCTATAGTTGTACCAAGAAAATGGGGATATCAGGGAAAGATTTGAAGTAGAAATTAGTGAATAGACTAATAGGGAAAAGGTACTTGGTGAAGAAGGCTGCTTAGAGAAGAAATAAGCAAATAAATACTTTCTGGGTTTTTATTTCTTTTTTCTCCTTGGAGCTAGACCTTAATCCAAAAAGTCACCACATGTTGCCACTGACTGTTCATTCATTGTTGAAGGTTTTGTTTCTTAGTATTCAGAAGCTGAAGAAGTCATGAGACTGAATTAAATTTAAGTTTTTCCCTAAAAATAGTAACTATAACAAGAGACTTATTTTAAGTCTGAAATTGTATCTGAAATATTTCTAATGACAAGGACACTTGCACAATGAAAAATTTGCTCATCATTTTTATTAGCAATATTTTCATATATGTGACTGAAGAACGAGGAAGAAACCCCCAGGTATATTAAACACGAAAATGCCAGGAGGAGAAAAACTTGTGTTTGGAATGTGGAGTTTTGGTTTGTATTGAGTTTTGATTAGGAAATATTGGATAAATTTGATAGACCTCCTATGCAGTACCAAAATTAATGTGAAATCTAATTTGGCATTTTATTTCCTCTGTAGTTTCCAAGAGACTTAAAAAAAAAAAAAACCTTCCTTATTAAGCAGAACGAAAGGTTATGCACTTAGCTAAGCATTTTTTCCCATAAAGCTTACTTGTTGCCCATCAGTAACATGTGGTTGCCACATTAGGTCAGCCATCCATCCTATAGTTCAGCTGTGGTGTCCCCAGGCCTGCACTAGCAGAGCAAAAATGAGTGACCTGGGGAAAAGTAGGGTGAGAAAGAGTTGGATGAAGACTCACCAGCGCTTTCCCACTCTGCTTCGAAGCTGTATTTGAGCTCAAACACTCCTACCTGGTGTCTATCTGACATACATGCCACACGTGCTGGGACTGGTCATCTGCCTTGTTGATGCCAGTCTTGACTTCCCAGCCTGTCCTCAGGCCTCTTGGTCACTATGAACTTGCCAGGACATCAGTGGGCTCCCAGTTGACTCCAGTCATCATCCACATCCTAGCCATGCTTTCCTGGGCAGAACCCTTGGTGAGTCACTGCCCTGCTTTCACCCTCAGCGTCTGTCTCCCTGCCCTTGAGAGCTGCTTGATGTCATGATTCCATTACAAGGGCATGTGGGAAGGATAACAAAAACCAGACACAAGGTAGAAAAAACCCAAGAAATTCAAATTAGAACAACTACTTCCCTGTGAGGGTGCTCAAACACAGAAAGAGGTTGCCCAGAAAGGCTGTGGAGTCTCCATCCCTGGTGGTCATCACAGCTCCGCTTGTCATGGCCTAGAGCAAGCACACTTCACCGTCTGGCCCTGCTTTGAACAGCAGGCTGTCCTACCTATCTCCAGCAGTCCTTCCCAACCTATCCTGTGATTACTAAAACTATTTGTAGCAAACTCCTTCTTCTCAAATAACCAACTGAAAATCTCATTTTTTTTGATTGTACACTAACAATTCTTCACTCAAGGGATAGCATCCAACTATAACAACAGCATCTTGTAATCTCTTGATTCTAAAAATCTGTGAATGAACAACTGAATTCAAATTACAAGACAAGAAACTTCAGATTCAGTACATTGAAGTTAGTCCTTAATGCAGAATGCTACATTCTTATTTATTAATACTGTTGAATAAAAGACATATGATTGCATAGGTTTCTCTATTGCAATTAATGCTTTAAAACTTTGCAATATGAAGACATACCATTTGATTGAAAAATGTGAAGGATATTTTTATAGTTTGTCTTGACAGAAAATTCAGACCCCCAAAATTCTATTTGAAATGAGGTT
Organism: Dromococcyx pavoninus; assembly: GCA_033558185.1. NCBI lineage: Eukaryota > Metazoa > Chordata > Aves > Cuculiformes > Neomorphidae > Dromococcyx > Dromococcyx pavoninus. The sequence goes on along the minus strand of JAUMJL010000110.1, from coordinate 1,349,328 downwards.
GGATATTTTAAATATAACATATTTCTTAATATATATACACATTTCTGAACTACAACTTTCTGTACTCTATTTGCTTTTGTGTGCTTATATATGCTGAAATGGATCTTTGCAACCAATATGCCTGCATGAGCTTCTAATGTCTCTGTAGTGACTCAGGATTTTACCATTAAGGAAGTGAGAATGATAAAAAGACACTATGAGCCATTATAGAACAAGACAAATGGTATTTCATTATATTTGTTGCCAAAATACACATACAGATTGAACTGACTGAGTCTAGTAGTCATCTGTCTAAGATTAAGGAGCTTCAGTGTTTCAAAAATTACAATGTTAACTGTATGGGTGTGAAACAGAGAAATACTCTCTGTGCATTTTCAACATTTTCTTTTTTTTTACAGTGAAAGGTTTAATGTAAGAGAAAAAGTATACTGGGAAAATAGTCTAAGAGCATCCTGAGAAAATAATTTAATTCTAAGATCTTCTTGTTTAACTATTTTTTTAATCAATATTAAAATATCAGGAATCAGAAGGATGTGAAATATGGGTATTTTTGGTTGTTGGACTGTACTGTAGTAAGAAAAGAATGCTGAAGAAGTCTTATTTTAACATAATTTTGGGGGGGAATTCTGTTTTCTGTTAAGCTGATGCATATAAAGAATAATTCCTCTGAAGTCAGTAAACTTATTCTTCATTAAACTGACATGCAGTTAAGAGTCTCCAGTCATGTCTTTAGGTGGACTACGTATCTGAATGATTACAGTCTATTTAGTTTAAAAAGCCCTCTGGTTACAGAGTGCTATTTGGAACTAGAGTTGAGAAAATGCAAAGGATACTAACACTTCCTTATTTAATCCTTTTACTGTCCCACTTCCTTCCTGTTTCTTCCTTAAAAAAAAAAAAAAAAGAGGTTGCCAAACTCTGGCTATTACACAAAAAATATTTCTGATTGCTTTAAAATGCTGCACTTCTGTTGAGCACAGTTTAATTATTCAGTTGGGCCTTGATCTCTCAGAAGCATGAGATGCTAATTATTACGGCAGAATTTATTTTTAAAGCTGAAATTCTGTTTGGGTGTGCAGCTCATTTCTTTCGATTAATTCAGCTGCAGTGTGTGTCTTGTTTTCTGTCATCTGCATTACCATAGCAGCGACTTCCTTGTCTCTGTGGGCACCTAGCCAGAGAGACAGAGTAACCCCAGTGTCAACCTGAGTTTTCACTGCCACTTCAATGGACTATTATTGTAAGCAGTAAAAGTACAATAAATTGAGGCTCTTTCGTCAGTAGCAATGGTAGAATTAAGGAGTGCTTTAATATTTTACAAGAGACTGAGACCATCTGTTAAGATCCAGCTGGGTGGCTCTTGGTATAATAGAGTGGAAATATATCTTGTGACTGTCTATTCTGGTGGTTTATTCAGCTGTCTTTTCTATTGTTAATCTTTCAACAATCTCATTCTGTGTCACTAAATGGTCAGAGCAATTTCCCCTATCAGGCCAAACTTTAAGGGTCATGCTTTTAATTTATTTAATCGATTACTGACTCTCTAGGTTAAAGTAAATTCCTGTTAAACCTTACCAGAGGAAAGGAAAAGAGGAGGAATATGGGAATGAGGAAAACATTTGTTTAAAAAAGACAAATTTAGGACTCAGATGGCATACAGCTAAGTAAAGAGGAACAGAATGGTTAGGAGATATCAAAACTTAATCTTCCCAGGATATTTTGTGATGTTGTGTATACTGCCAAAAAGGTAGACCATGTACTCACTAAGCTGGAAAAGAGGTATTCTGCAGTATCCGTCAATCTTGGTGGTATCCAAGGGTTCATAAGGTTCAACTCACATTTTATGTTATGCATCAGAAGCATTGCCAATACCTATAAAACACCCATCCACCTTCATGTAAATAGAGTTGCTACTCTGGTGGTCATTTATATTCTACTAAGTTGACTCAGGAAATTAATGACTGAGTGGACCTGTGCTTTGTACAATCTGTATGTATGAACATCATGGTTTCTTCTAACTTTATGTCCTATGACTTTTAGTGTTATTTTCACTTTATAATATCTGAACAACTGTAGTGTTATGATTTTAGTGAGTTCTGTAAAACACAACACATTTAAAACCTTTTGTAAATTTTTATTTTAAAAAATGTAAAGAAATAAAAGAACTCAAAAAATCACAAGTAAGAAAGAAAAGCTGAACAAACATTTTTGTTTGGGTTTTTTTTTTCTGTACAGAGTTTAAGTATTTTGCAGTAATTTGCTCATTAGCATTGTATCAGTCAGTAGGACATATAATAGTCCAGTAAAAAGGATAGGCAACTGCAGATTTACACCAGCACAAAACAAAACTACTATTCATTGTTGAATATGGTAAACTTCAGAGGAACATTTAGGAAGATTAACTTAAAATATTCTGCCAGCACTGAAGCATGAGACTGACAAAAGTCTGGGCTAGGTGGTTGGACTAAATAATATTTAAAGATGCCTTCCAACACTAACTATTCTATGCTTCTATGATACTATCATGTGGACTGGATTTAGAGAAGAGTTCAAAACAGAACTAAAGCAAATCTTATTAAAACATTTTTAGAGTTAAACAAACAAACAAACAAACAAACAGAACAGAAACTTGCTATATTTTAGGTAACATTTCTTGCTTATAGAATCTGGTTGGAAAAGACATTTGAGATCAAGTCCAACTGTACCTGTCCACTGCTAAATCATATCCCTGAGAAACTCGTCTACCCATCTTTTAAACACCTCCAGGGACAGTGACTCAACCACCTCCCTGGGCATCCAGTGTCTGACCACCCTTTCAGTGAGGAAATTTTTCCCAATGTCTACTCTGAACCTCCCTTGGTGCAACTTGAGGCCATTACCTCTTGTCCTATTATGTTCATAACTTAATAGTATGCATTAGTAACTCATTTTTCACATTTGAAGTGAAAAAGAAAATTGAGAACCAATCCGTCTTTAAAAAGAGCAGAAATGAAACTGGGCAGAATTGAAGTAATACATAGTATTATAGGTAGGTATTGTGCTATACATCTAGGTATAGCACGAGATATTTTTATTTCAGGTGGCCTAAAGGGTTAGGCTGTTCATTTGAGTTTTTATACTTTGAATGTACAAGTTTTTTATCTTAAGAAAATTTTCAGTGTAAAATGACAAATTGCTTCCAACTTCATTACATTTTCATGTTTTAGTCATTTTTTTCATTTTCAGTAAATCTGCTCTAAAGAAAAAATAACAAATTGCTTGTAATTCCTTCTTCCTCTTTAATGAAATAGAATCAAATAACTTTTGAAAAACCTACAGATTAATACACAGTCTCAAAAAAGCAAGCTCTTTTGCACAGGTCAATGTAGATATAAAAGACGATAAAAGACAGATCATGTCAATGAGTGCTTAGGAGGATGGGTAGGTAATGATTCACTCATTCTATGTATTTCTAAGAAAGATAATATTCACAACTGGGTTTTTCTGTACTCTCACACACACTTATGTCATGTAGTCTCTATATACTTTTTCAGGATTTGGGGGGTTCTTTTGGTCTGGGGTTTTATTTTGTTGGTGTTTATTTTTTTTCTGTGCCTTTTTTTATGTTTATCACCTTTTCATTTAATAAATACAAAAAACAAATCCACACACATTTTCTGCACATTGGCTTTCCATAGATTTCTTGAGGAACTGAACTCATGCACCTTGATTAGTATTTTGTCTCAGTTCTATATGTGTTTGATCAGTGTAGTTCTGGTTTAATGTACCAACTGATAAATGTGAGATACATGCTTATTGATATAGCTGCAGTGATATAACTCTACTTAAAATTCTGATGGAAGACTGGGACTCCTAATTTTAGTTAAATAGACAGACTGTGTTCTATAGCAACTAAAAGCAGAATTAAACTCCTAAATGTCCACAATTTCATAATTACAACATGAAATCCAGCAAATCTATGACTATTTGAATCTGACTTTGAAATCTAAAAGGAGAAAACAATTTAAAAGAACTATCAGACATTTAATTTTAAAAATCACTTGTTTATCAGTGTTAGTCAACTACTTTACAAATAGATGTAAGTGTAAGGAACACATTTTAAAAAATTATGAGAAGTCTCAAGACAATGCTGTAAACCTTAAAATCACACATATTAAAGAACAGTTCCTGTCCAAGAATGTTTAATAAGTAAAAGAGATTATAGAGGTAGTGAGAACAATTATAGAACAAAAGTGATTTGCAAACAGTCAGGTGACAAGTGAAAACTGTATTTGAACGTCTTCTGGGCCACTGTCCTAACCTCATCTCCTTTGCCTTAGAGGTATTTCAGAATCACTTAACTGGTGTGCAGTATGTCCTGGGGCCAATTTTGAAAGTTAATGTCAAAGACTGCTTAATAAATGGAAGTTTGGTTGAATTTGATACTTTCTTCAAATTACTGTTTTGAAATTGAACTCCTCATTATCTGTCCTAATGGCCTTTAATGCTCCTTGTGGATTAACTGGATTATGAAAATCGCCAAAGAATAAATATATGTCTCAAATTATTTGTCAAGTGTTACAATAAAAAACCCCCACATATTTTCTCTGATTTTTTTTTTGAGAATAAGAGAGATTGTAATAATGTGTCTCCTAAATGGAGACTAAAAAGAACTATTTTCCTGTCAGTATGTTGTTCCCAGTTTCAACTTATGCTTTTATTCTCTTCAAGGCATTATTTGAGAACCAGAATAGGAACGTTTTTAAATTATTATATGTGGAGGATCCTTCTGTCACCATCTTTCAATATTTATTTTCAAATGATGTTTCACTAGATTACACTGTCATCACAATGCTCAAAAATAAACTACACTGAAAATTGAGTTAATTCTTAATGGAAATCTTGATGCAGCAAGAATTAAATTTTGATGTCACAGCAGTATTTTATTTCAAAAGTTTCTCAACTGGTTTAAATCAATTTGTTCAGCATTAAAATTTTAAACACTAACAAGTTCTCAGTCTATATCAGTTAGCATCCTTCTGTGAAAATAAGTGAATTATATCACTTCCAAGTCCACTCCTGGTTTGAATAAAGAGAAAAAAAGCAAATTTTTCCTGCTTAATTACTCTTATTTCTTCCCATGGTCACTTATTTTTTTAAAGGTTTCTGTTGCTTCCAGATGAATACACAGTCAAAAGCCATCCTTTATTAGAGTTGTCAAAATCAATTTTTTTGTTGCTGTTGTTTTGTTGGTTTCTTTTTTCCCCTTAAGGTAAAAAAGTTAAGAGACATTTATAACTGTTTAATTGGACTTCAGAATAAGATTGAAGAGTTTATCTATGTCCCTCAAGCAAAACTCTGGAGGCAGAGCTGCTCTAAAAGAAGAGCAGAATAAGTGAAATTTCTTTTAATACTTTACTTTGTAACCAGAAATATTTGTGTATTCAGGTACAAAATTAGTCAAAGGGTTCAACACGATGCTTTGGTGTTACCACACCCCTCCCATCAGACCACAAGGATAAAGACAGATGCCCTTGCTTTCTAAGCTTCCTCCCAGTGAGCAGCCTAGGTATGACTGCAGCTGTTCTCTTGTCCCAGGCTTGGTAGGTGGTTTAAGACTAAAGGATTATATGTGTGTGCCTATACATGTTTTGCCATCAATCAGAATCCAGTTACCTGTCAGAGGCTCCTTAGGGACTAGTACACACAGGGTTAATCCTTGTTGACAGTGAACTCAAGTCAGCTGTCACCAGAGAAAATTTCCAAATGCCTGTCAGAGAGACAGTTCTGCAATGCTGAAGTGATAAGTAATTTAATTCAAGTGACAGATTAAAATAAGTTTAAGATTGCCATTAAGTTTACTTGCTGCCTTAGCACTAAACAATTAAAAACAGTTATTGATGAATGTCCATATATGCAACAAGTAACAATAAAAAGCTCAAGTTTTGTTATTTTCCTGGAGAACATCTGACAGAGTAAGAGACATACAGTTCTTACCAAAAACGTATCCCTTGTTGCTGGAGAAGGGGGGTCCAGACCCTTTAACCCAGTAAAGCAGAAATTTTTCTCCCTTAAAGAAAGCAATTTCAGGTGCCAATTTTATAGTTTGTCGAAACTCTTTGGTACCTTTTGGTGAGGTGGGGACTAAGTCAATTAATATGTGTTGATCAGCTCTTGGAAAGGCCACTTGTGTTGTCAGAAATGAGGACTTTGTGGTTTGCCACAACTCTGAGACAAGGACCTCAGTGCTTTCAGGGGTGTTTCGGTTCTCTGTTTCCCTCTCATATCAAGTGTCAGCTAATTTGAGAGAAATTTGAGAGACTACCAGCTAATCAAGCCTGTCTGGCAAGATAAGGTTTGTTGTTGTAGTAGAACTGTTCCTTTTTGCAAACTGTGCTCTTTTTTCTTCAGAATATTGGAGATACAAAGCTAAAAAACTTCAAGAAGTCTCTGAGAGAAAATAAAAAACATCCGCTGAGAGCAAACAAATACAGAAATGCAACTTCTTCTTTAGGTATTTTCCAGGCATTATATTTTTGAATTCTGGGAGATTATTCAGGAGGAGAATGACTTTGTAGTTGCCTTGTTCTTAGATACATTCTTAGACATTTGCCTTTGGTCCTTGGTGAAGACCGGACAAAGGATAAGATGATTTTTGCTGTCCCAATGAAAATACTTTTTATGTTCCTACATTTGTTTTTTCTTATATAACTGGTAAAGCTGAGGTTCATCCATGCATGTCCTCAATATTTTCATAGATGAAATGAATGGCATTGTGCGTTTTAGTTTTGGATTTTGAAAATTTAGGGGGAATATTACAAACAGCAAAATACTATATGAATATGAATGAATATGAAACAAGCATGGTGTTCATTTTCTGTTTGATGATGCACAAACACCTTTTTCAAAATAAAGAGTAAAAAATAATTATTAATTATGTTTATAGTCTATGAAATATCAGAAAGAATGAAGATTCTAAATATGAACAATTTTCACCCCTATAATGCACTGATCTCTTACCAGTATTTCTTGTCAGTGACAGTTACATGAAGAAAAAAAATCAGTTCTTTTTTTCTTTGAGCAAGGATACATTTTATTTCTCCTATTTGATTTCCTATATTTGAACTTTTTAGCTTAACAAAGTGGCTTAGTAAAATTTATAGAAATTTGTTCAGTTATATAGTTTATAAGAGAACTAGTTTTCAGGTAAGGTCAAATACAGGTGAAGTGGTGGAGTGGGACATTATGTACATTTGTACAGCTGTTGTGGTCAATTTCTGGCCCTTAGAGGGAACTGACTGCTTAGGTCCTCTTTGACAGTGGGCAATGAATTTGCAGTGCTTTTGAAAATCTGTTTATGACAAAGGTGGTGAAATCTGTGTACCTGATTCCCACCAAAAAATATCCTTTTCCTCAACACCGCGTAAGGGGAGAGCATCCTGAAAGCAATTTTCACTACTCTGTGCTGCTAAAAAGTAAGGCTGAAACCAGTGGTATGTGTTAGATCCCCACAGACAGAAAGTAGACTCTTGCTTTTTCTCAGCCTTTTTACTGAGATGAAGAGAATATTGGAAAAAGGAAGAAGACTACCTAGAGCACATGCTTCCTTCCTGCTTACTAATATATTTACAAACTTCTAATCTCACTGTAGTGCCAGTCCTCAAAAACAGGTAGCAGCTATTGAAGCTGTATTTTAAATTTTTAGCCTGTACTTTTTACAACACTGTCACTTCATTAAGTGAAAGAAGATACCTTAGACATTGTTTTATCTTCTTGGAAAAGCTGGTGATTTAAAAAATTGTATCCTCTAAAATGCATTTTCTTTATGAACCTGCCTAGTCAGACATTGAATTTTGCAGCAAAGCAATGTCATCCACTCATCAACAACCAGTTCTAGGATGACCTCAATGCTAAATAAACATGAAACCACAGTTCTTGTGCACACATAGAGTTTATCTGCACTTCAGAAGAAACTATCTATGTGAAAAAACGGATGTTTAAACATTTTTCTAGAGAATGAATCAAAACAATATTATCTTTAATATTTGTGTATAATACCAATAACTGTTGTCATAAAAATATATTGCAAGCAAGCCAAAAAAATGAAAGAAGGAAGAAGAAAGAATGCTATGACTCAGGGATGTTTTGGGCAGTTTCTATCTGTTTGCTGGTATTTTGGTATTTTTCTTGAAACTATATTTCTTGAAAACTATATATCTCATTTGGAGATAACAGTATCAGTATCACAGTATCATAAGGTTGGAAAGGACCTCCGAGATCATCGAGTCCAACCTATAACCCAACACTAACACCAACACTAACACCATCATATAAACCATGACTCTCAGTGCCTCATCCAGTCTCCCTTTAAACACCTCCAGGGTCAGTGACTCCACCACCTCCATGGGCAATGCATTCCAATGGCCAAGCACCCTTTCAGTGAAGAAATTTTTCCTAAAAATCAAGTCTAAACTTTCCCTGACGAAGCTTGAGTCCATGCCATCTAGTTCTGTCGCTGGTCACCTGAGAGAAGAGACCAACCCCTGCCTGACTACAACCTCCTTTTAGGTAGTTGTAGAGAGCAATGTGGTCTCCCCTGAGCCTCCTCTTCTTCAGACTAAACAGCCCCAACTCCCTCAGTCACTCCTCGTAGGGCTTGTGCTCCAGCCCCTTCACCATCTTCGTTGCCCTCCTCTGGACACACTCCAGCATCTTGACATCTTTCCCAAACTGAGGGTCCCAGAACTGTACACAGTATTCAAGATGAGGTCTGGCCAGTGCCGTGTACAGATAACTTCTCTGGTCCTGCTCGCCACACTATTCTCAATGCAGGCCAGAATGTCATTGGCCTTCTTGGCCACCTGGGCACACTCCTGGCTCATGTTGAGCTTCCTGTCAACCAGCACTCCCAGGTCCCCTTCTGCCTGACTACTCTCCAGCCACTCTGTCCCCAGTCTATAGCTATGCATGGGATTGTTGTGTCCAAAATGAAGTACCTGACATTTGGACTTATTAAACATCATCCCATTAGAATTGGCCCATGTCTCCAGTCTGTCCAGGTCCCTCTGTAGGGCCATCCTACCCTCTAACAGATCAACCCTTCCTACCAGCATGGTATCATCTGCAAACTTGCTGATGATAGACTCAATCCCCTCATCCAGATCATCAATAAAGATATTAAACAGGACTGGACCCAGTACTGATCCCTGGGGAACACCACTGGTGACCGGCCTCCAACTGGATGAAACGCCATTCACCAGCACCCTCTGGGCTCGGCCATCCAACAAATTCCTAACCCAGCACAGAGTGCTCCCGTCTAAGCCACGGGCTGCCAGCTTCTCTAGGAGTCTACTGTGGGAGACAGTGTCAAAGGCCTTGCTGAAGTCCAGGTATACCACATCCACAGCCTTCCTCTCATCCACCAGGTGAGTCACATTGTCATAAAAGGAGATCAGGTTGGTCAGGCAGGACCTATCCCTCCTAAACCCATGCTGGCTGGGCCTGATCTCTTGGCCTTTCTGCAGGTGCCGCATGATTGCACCCAGTATGATCTGCTCCATAATTTTACCTGGGACCGAGGTCAGGCTGACAGGTCTGTAATTACCTGGATCATCTTTACGGCCCTTCTTATGGATGGGCGTCACATTGGCCAACTTCCATTCTTCCGGGACCTCTCCTGTGAGCCAGGACTGTTGAAAGATGATGGAGAGTGGCTTAGCAAGCTCATCCGCCAGCTCTCTCATCACCCTAGGATGGATCCCATCCGGCCCCATAGACTTATGAGGATCCAAGTGGCTCAGCAGATCTCTAACTTCCTCCTCATGGATTGCAGGAGGGCCATATTTCACCCTGTCCCCATCAACCACTTCGGAGGACCAACTCTCAAGCGAACAGACATCCTTACTGTTGAAAACTGAGGCAAAGAAGGCATTAAGTTCCTCAGCCTTCTCTGCGTCTTTGGTTACTATATTTCCCTCCACATCCAATAAGGAGTGGAGGTCGTTGCTGCCCTTCTTAACATTAATTAAGTAAAAAAAAAAAAGTTGATGAGAAGTGAAAAGCCCTGAAGAATACTGAAGAATATCGTAGCATCTTTCTCTTTTTGGCCTAAATTAAAACATGACCTCACTCTGCACTAGTCAGCTCTTTTATTCTTTTAAAGGAGGACTTGGCAGTTGGTCTTATTGTTTTAAAGGACAAAAATGGAAACAGGGCTTTCAGTTGCTAAGGAGTTGTGCGTTTTTTTGTTATTTCTTTAAATTTTAATACAAAAATGAGAGCAATAGTCATCAATTACTGGGGACAAAACATACGAAGGTTTTTTAATGGTTGTTTTATTATTTAAGAGAAAGCTGGCAGGAAAGCAACAGCAGCTCAGTGTATGCCTTGCATTATTAGGTTTCTCTTCAATTTAATAACCAGTTTCAAAATCTCTCTGCATGCAGGTGTGCATGATATCTATTGTAAAGGAATATACCTTCTTTCTGCATAGTTCACTGCTGCATCTGTGTATTTCAAGTCCATTTCTGGCATTTTTGAGTGCTTTAGGAGAGATTATATTTCATATAATGAACCTGGCATTATTTATACTTTGTGATACTTTACACAATGCTTCAAAACAAACCAATATGAGATTCAGTGGCTAGAACACCTATTTGTAAATAAAGAGTATTACTTTTAATATGCAGAATGCATAATATCTTTTGATATTAATATGGTTCATTTGTAATAGCTCTGGACTCAGTCCAGAATCCTGCACATCTGAACATTCACAATACATGAAGCACATAAAAATTAGTTCAGGACTAAGTTGTATTTTGGAGTCAAGCAAAGGGTTAACTCTGAGATAGTATCTGGGAGAAGGTTTGGAGATAGTCCATTCCAGGGTCAGCTCCCAAAAGACAAGAGAGGAAAATGCCACTATCTGGGCTAATACTGTCTTACACAGTTCAACATTTACTCAGACATTCTTGTTCTTGGATATGCTCTGAAGCCACAATCTTAAGTATCTACAACAGTCCTTCAGTTTCGTGCTGTAAAATCATCACTGCAACAGACCTGATTTTATTTCATATACTTCAAATCTAAACATTCAAAACCCACAATGCAAATCTTAATTCTATGAAGATATGACATAGAATTCAGAAACAAATGGTGAGTAGTCTGGACAGTTTGCTCTAGAAAGGGCTACCTTGAGCAGTGTGGGAGCTAATAATTCTGCCATACTGGGAAGATGATTTTAGTACTAAAAAGCAACCAGTAATTGACAGGATGTTGTAGGCTTCATGTCCTTTATGAGGGAATAGAGGAGGTTGCGAAATTGAAACTTTGTGGGTGACTACTTTTGCTCCCTGATAACAGCACTGGGGAGATGGAGTACTTTAAAATGTTACCTGAAATTATGATTATATTGCCTAACCAAAAGAGGAGTGAGGTTTATAAAAACTCTTTTAGTAGGAGGGTCATGGATATGGGGATTACATAATGAAGTTTATGAACAGATTATCCTATGTTCTTCTTGTTGACAGAGGCTAAGATTGGGCTACCTGCCATGGAAGTCTCTGACTCCTGCATGTCTACATCCATTCGCCTTTTGCAGAAGGATTAGATAACTTTTCCAGCCTCCTTCAAAATAATTATTAGAAAAGACACTTGTTGTGAGAAGTATTTGTGTTTCTCTGTTTTAGGATATATTCAGTTTTTAACATGAATGATGTAACTTGTCTTTTGTTCATAGCTTTATTCTACCTACTAACCCTTGAATACCAGTTCCTAATTAGAGTTTTAAACTCCTCCCCACATGTTAAGTCATTCTGCTACACCTTCTTTTCACCTGTACTCAGAGGATACTGAAGAGATCTGACTTTAAGACTGCTGTTGCAGTCAGAAATAACCCTCTGTTCATGTCTTTGCTGTACCTGTTATTTTGTCACAGTATGCTACCTACTAGTACTAATGGCACTAGGAGGCTATGAAACAGTGATTTACTTCTCTTTTTGCAATTAAAAGGTTGTAAAAACTATAAAAAAAATCACAAAATATCGGAATATGCTTGAAAACTACAACAGTAAGTGCAAACCATATCATGGTTATGAAAAAATTGAAGCCTCTATTAATCGATTTAGTAAATTTAGTCCTTTATCTATGTAGTCCCACTTCAGGACATCAAATCATAATGCATTAGATACAGCCCTTCTTCTCCTCATACAAGTCTCATGCAAGCACTTCATCAAATCTCATTAAAAATATCAATGAATTAGAAGCGTGTTTTAAGCTGAACTTTTATGTTTAGTTTCCTTGCTGGTTATCACAGCACAGAAAAAGAAATGGGCAATACATCACACATTTGTCCTCTGAAAAAATTTGTCCAAGTGGCTGTATTCTCTAACCTAAGACAGTGTTTTCAGAAATTCTGCTTGAGTTTAATATAACTTATTGTGCAAAGGGGAATTCCATCCATAATCAAATACAATAATAAAACTTACATAGTTAAGTTTATATTCCCTTAAATATTATAAACATCTGATGCATTAAAACACAATTCTATGTTATGATATTTTGAATTAAAACCAGTTACCTTTTTCAGATTTGACTACCAGATTTCAAAGAAGCAAAGTTCAGCTCTAGACTCTGTAAATAATAGTAGTTAAAAAAATGGAATGCTCATAAAAAAAGCATAAGAGTAAGTTTTCTTTTGTGAAATTCCTGCATTTCACTGGTGGGAAAACAGCTTGATGCTGTTCAGTGCACTTCACTACCTTAGCTAGTCAAAGCCAACTCTGATCAGCACGATCAAATAAAGAAACACTGCAAAGGGCTGAAAAGCATATCAAGCAACACATGTCAGCAGAAATCACTATGCCTTTGTGATCTTAAAAAACCCAGTCTCTGTACCAAGAGATTATTAATCACGAAACTGGTTTGAATATCCAAAGTGGAAATACGAACCATCAAACTATAAGCCATTCTGTATGAAAGCTGGAAAAGAAAAGCTAAGTGGAAAAATGCATTGTGTTGGATTTTTTCCTTTCGTGTCTTTTTCTCTCTTTTTCTTTTTTTTGTTCTTTCTTTCTTTTTTCTTTCTATTTATACGGCAACTGTTAAATGTTTTCATTAAACGAGAACTTAGATGTGTATCATTACTAAAACTATCGTAACATAAATGAGTAAAAAACTTTGAAAATACATAGTGATTAAATTGATCTACTTTTGAGATAATATTTTTTGAGAAAATGAAAAGTTGTTTAACTTATTCAAGATTGATTAATGATATGTGATCATTTGGCTAGATTTCCTTTTCCTTTTCGTAGCATGCATAATTTTGAATAACTTTGCTGTTCAAGGGTTTTCCAAAGGTCGTTTCACAGCTGCTTTTCTAATACCATGAAAGGTAGTTTTAACCTATAATACAAATTCATATCTACTGTTTTGAAGTGCCAAAGAATATGAATCACCTTATTGTTTCATGAATGAAGCATTACCTTGTTGTCATAATATCCTGTAACCTGAATTATTTATTATACATACAAATGAGAGAATTAAAGCTCTGCTTCAAAGCTTTCTGAAATAAATGAAAAAGCTCCTTTTAATTGTCCAGGTGTACTGAAATATTAAGATAGCAAATAAGAACTTCCTAGCCACTCCTTATTTAAAAAGATAGCAGGAAGCACATATATAATAAACCATCATTCAGAACCTAAAGAGTTTATATTAAGGTGTTGATTACGTTTTTAATAAGTACTGTTTTAAAACCAGTATATTTGCATTCTGAAGTACATTTTGATAATGCATGTTGTTTTTCTTTACCTCTATGTTTGTAATAGCTATGACAAGCACCTATTTTTTCATTACATCTCAATGTTACAAAAAAGTACATACTGCAAAAGCAGTAATAAGATAAAATATTTTTTTGCCCCAAAATAGTTTATAAATACAGAGATGGGGCTGCAGGAACTTTTTCATGCATATAGAAAACAGTGAAATAGCTGCAAATTAATGCATGTAATACTTAGGAAGATTGATCAAATCAAGCTTTTAGTGCTAAGGACTAGTTTGTGACATAAAATTCAACAAAATTAGTTAAAAAGAAACTGTATGGGATCTGCCAATGATGAAAAGTGAAGCATTATTATCCTTCTTCTCTTTAGAATCTCCTTTTCTCTAAGACTGAAATATTTTTTCTTGGGCTAAACTTGGTCTCCTGCATTATTGGGCAATCACAGAGGGAGAGATCATGTTAAAACTTTGCTTCCTTACTCTAAAAGGTCTCTACCTTTTTTAAGGAAGGATTGTAATTACTTAAAAGTCTAAAAAGTGGTGGTCAACACAGTAGTACCAGGCTACAAAGGATTTTTAACTTACTCATTACCTGCATCTTTCACTCCACAGTATAACGTTGCACCATTACTCTACAACGTAACAAAAAGAGTATGCAAAAATGCAAGTTCTTTTCCTGTGTTCAAGGCTGCATCCATCACCACTGAGAAAGAGTGGACAAGAAGTAAGCACAAACATGAAGTTAAATCTAGTTCAGGAATAAGTACGGGTTATTTACTAAAGAGTTATTATTAGAACTCTGTCTCTAGAAGCACAGAGACCAAATGAATCTTCCTTCTTCTCACACTTCCATACTTGCCAGAGAAAGTAAAGTAACAGAGGGTGATGAGGATAAAGAGAGCAGAGATAAAAGAGAAAAGCATTGGTACTAACACTTTGCAAAGCACAAAGAGGAAGAAGGCAAAAAAAATATTATGTCAATACTATGTTCGTAATGTTCCATGGCCTTGTGAGCAGGATATGGACAGCCTCCCAGGACATGCCAGCAAGTATATTAAGGTGGACACGGTTTGTGAACATGATAAAAACTCCAATGCATACAGAATACTATGTATTTTAGGAATGACCTTCATCTATACCTGCAGGCTTGGCTAACTGGACAAATAACGAATCAGCTTTCAAGGGCAGTCAAAGCCAATATAGTCAGACAAAATGTCCCTCATAGTATATCTACAGCTGAGTGAGTTTGAAAAGCATGTCCTTGCTCAGGGTCATATCTACTACAATAGTTAGGAATAATTTACAGTATCTAAGAGTATAGTTTAAGCAATCAGACAAAATTATATCTAATTTCAAGATGAACATGACACATCTTAGAGTACTTAATACTGGAGTATTTTATCATCGCTTGCTACTACATCTTGACAACACTAAACTAAATTTAAATTGTGGTTAAAACTTTTCCAATAAAAGAAACACTTGAAGATTTGATTGACAACTGAGACAATGAAGCCAGATATGAATACTGCATGACTTCTGAAATCTGAAGAACATAACATTTTCACCATTAGCCAAACTTTAAAAGATATCCCATTTCTCTTTCTCTGATTCAGTTATTGGAGATATTGCAGCCCATAACATATTTTGGAAAGCCTTGTGAAAATATTTAGTTTTGAAATGGAAACAGTGTGTATAGGGGAATAACTTGTGCTAGTTCACAGATTGCAGAAACAAATTAAATGATGCCAAGGTAAAAAATTGAAAAGAAAAAAGCGTGTATATAAAAAAACTCAAAACAACCATACACTGACTTAGGTTTAAGTAATTAAAAATGATCCATAATTGGACACAGACTGCAAAGAAATAAAGTTAACTCAAAGTTATTTTCTCTGTGTTCCCATACTATCAATTATTTGAAGGTAGATTTTATTTTAAAATAATTGCATTTTTAATAGGACTTAGGATTTAATTTGAAAAAATTGCTTATTTTTTCATCAGTCTTTTTACCCCAGGTTAATTTGCAATGTGTTACTCTTTTATTCTAAATCAGCAAGAAACAAACTCTATTGGAAAGGGCTATGGGGAGATCAAGGGAGTAATATTCTGCAGAAAGAGAAGTAACACTCATGGAATGATTAAGCTATTGAACTTCTGGGGAATAAAAATTTGAAAATCATTTTGAAAATCAATATTATTTGAAGGATACAAGTATGTGAAAGACTGTGTCATACAGAACTTCTGTTTATTTTTTAATAGCCCATGGAGTATTATTTCATGAGTGTTGATAGTAACATGCAGCATCACTTTCACACAGTTATAGGACTGAATTACTTTCATATTGATCCTGAATCATTTAGAACTTGTGCAGATAATATTTTTACACCAAAATATACATGATTACACAGCAGTTTATTTAAGGGAAAAGCCATTAGGGAGCATTACTTGATGTGATGACGTGTGGTACGATTTGGCATGTAATATTATGCCATGATCTTGTGTTCCCAGCTATTTTGTCACTTTCTTGAAATCTGTTTGGAGTGTAGTCTCCTACCTTTAAATTTTCTTGGAATCTGTAACAGAGCTTCAAAAACACCAGGCTCAATGATGGCATCAGTTGATTTAAACCACCTTTAGCTATAAGTACAGATGAATCCACCCATGACTAAAATTTCTAACAAAGAGATTTTTTTTTAAAAAAAAAGCAAAACAGACTGCAATCTACACACCAAATAGTCAAAAAGTGATTGGAAATACTCTGATGGAAAACAGAAAGAAACTGGACATCTGTCAACTACAGCTATTTGAGAAAACATGATGAAAGAAATTTTTGATAAAGAACATTATTTCACTAAGACTATAGTATTTGGTTTGAAGTATTTTCCCAGAAATCATTAGGAAATTGAAAGTAGCGTTCAAAAAATCTCTAACTGGATGCAGAGGGCTGCTGTGCAGTTCTACAATACATGGATTCAAGGCAGCAAACACTGCCGCAGGTACCAGGCTGCCTATCACAGAAAACTACAAGCTGCACAACTGGTGGGTTTCTGTGTTTCTTCATAGTGAAACCCCAGGAATCATGTTCTTTCTTTGATTTTAGTTTATCTGTTACACAGTCATGACTGTCAATCTGGAAGCATAAGGGCCTAGGGAAGGCTGTTAAGAAGTGCTACTCCAAGAGAATGCACATTAAGTAAAGGTTATTACCATAATCTTCAAAATGCTATAGAAAATACAATCTTCCTAGAATAAGGTGTGGTCTAGGGTAAAATTTCCATTTTTAAATCTGCTTCCATTCATTTTGTCTCTGTATCCCACATCAACTGTCAGTTTTCAAATCTGTAAGTTGATGCATGCAACCATGTATAGATGTTCAGGATTTTTCTCCACCTCAGATTGAAAGTTTAGTTATTCAGTGTGAATTTCACAATTTAGATAGAAGTTCTAAAGAAAATTGCACTCAAGTGTTACCTTTAAAATTAGTGCTAAAATGTAATTTCTCTGTTTAATTGGTATTAAAATACTCAGACTTAGCACAGGTAATATTCAGGCTATGGAGAGGGTCTTACATTTCTTCCTAAAACCAAAAACTTGAAAAAAACCCCTCAAATATAATGCACTGTTTTACATACATTAAGTCAATATTTCAGTTCCAAACACTACTTATACTAAATTTTTGTGATTATTTAAAAGTCAATCAGCCAACTAAACAACCAGTAATACTTTTTTTATGAAGTTGAATCAATAGAATTTGGCTCAGTATATTTAAACATTCGATGGTCCTTTAAGATAGGTAATCCAACTTTTAAATATAAGTAGAAGTCTCTTTCAATCTAAACAGGGCAATTGAGTGTGTATTATTAAGAGTTCACTCAGTTCTTTTAATCAATGTACGATTTATAAGTCACTTTTATTTTTAATTTGAATCAATAAACACAGAGCGCTTGAGGGACTGAGCATCATTTTCATTAACTATAATTGCCTTGAAGGAAAATCATGTCTATTGCAGTATAATTCCATGTTAATTGGAATCACTATTCTACTTTGCCTGAAATGACTTCTATTTTTACAGCGTTTGACTGTAACTGTGATTTACAGACAAAACAGATTCTGAAGATGTAAAGCAGGTGTAGTTGGCAATAATTAGCACAGTCTGCAGATGGCTTTTTAGTTTTTTGCTTTATGAGAACCTATTGTTGGCATGTGCATTGATTACAAAACGGTTAATTCTTTTCCTAGGTTAGAGCTCCACTTGGTGGTTAATTGGACAATGTGCAACACTGTAATTAAAGTTTCTCTTTAAAAAGGAATTACAAACATACTCATGATTATTTTTAAAACATAAAGAAATTTTTAAATTTTTTAAAACCCTAGGAAAATTAGTTCTCTGCCTGTACTGTAAGCTAATGAGTATTTTTAAAGATGGGAATACAGTTTCTTAAAGAAGATGTTGATAGGATGTTAATTCTTTCTCTCTCTCAGATTATTTAAAGAAACATTCTTACTTGTGCTTGAAAAGGACTAGAACAGATGACACAAAACCAAACAGATTTGTCCCACAGTAATAAAGAGAAGTGATTCTGCTCAGTCAGAGAGGTAAGGGTCCTTTGATGTCTGCTTGGCGAATTGGAGACTGACAAATCTCCCAGGGTAAATTCAAACAAACAGTGCTTATTTTCAGCACAGTCAGAACAACAAACCAGTATTTATTTTGAGCACAGCCAAAATAACAAATCAATATTTTGGGCACAGCCAAAACATCAAATCATATACTCAGGTGCCCTCTGAGCTACAACCTCCCAAAAATTACAAAAAGAGATCCCAATCTGTTCAGATCACAATCTGGTGTCCTCAAGGCAGCTGCACAAAACAATGCAACTCAGTTCTGATCTGATGCACAGTAGTGCCATGGGAAAAAAAAAGAAGAAGGAAAGAAGAGAGAGAGAGGAATAACAGTAGTACGGAAGAATGGTCACCACTCCATGGGCCTCTGGAAAGTATTGTCTTCAGCAGCACATTGTTTTGCAGTTCTTCTGCAGTGTCTTCAAGCAGGTTCCGTTGGGTGGTTAGCGCGCAGGCACCTGCCTGCTTGGCAGGCTTCTATTTGTAGGACAAGTCCATGTCCCCTCCCCTAGCAGGAGGGGTGGCCTTGCTGCAAAATTTCTCAAATTGGTGCATGCGCAGAAACTCCTTTGGGAAGGTTCTGGAATTGAGGCTGGAGGCTCCAGGGTCACTGGTAGTTCAACAGACCCTCACCAGAACAACCTCTGCCTGAACCCTCGGGAGGTGTGTGTGAGGGTGTAGAGTCAGTCTCTACAGCAGCTGAGCTCTAAGTAACCTGCTTGTGCAAGGAAACTGGACTAGATTATATCCAGAGGAACTCCCAATTTCAAATATAATTCTGTGATTTTACCTAAAAGAGAATCTCTGAAATCTTGCATTTTTGAGAATAAATAATATCATAAATTGAAGAAATCCCTATGAATTCTTGTTACTTCTACTAGCGTTTTTACTTTTTCTTTATAATATTTTCCATGCTCAGGCAACATTTGACTGTTACAGTAGCTGATTAACTCATCTTTGTTTTGGAAACTTATTGTTTATTCTATGAGCTACTCAGTGCACCTGTTAGCAAACTAGAGTTTGGAAAAGTTTGATGAAAATATTTTCCATAAATTCTCTCCAGTATTCTCAGTCTAGATAAGATTAAAAAAAAAAACTGACCCAAGGATTATGAACGTTTTTAGATGGATTTGTAGACTATTTCAAAATTGATAACAAAGTTGGGAGAAGAAAAAGAAAAAAACAAACCCAAAACCTAAACAACCCCCAAAAAACCAACACCCCCCCCCCCCAAAAATACTCAAACAAAAAACCAAAAACCAAAACCCTTATGAATTGACAACCTATAGGGTAACTGACATTTTGTAGGACATTTTGGAACTATTTACTGGAATTCTCTCTATGTACCGTTTATTAGTCTGTGATAAGACTTGTGTTAACACACACTGTTATCTAGAAGAAGAAAACATATCTGAATTATTAAATGCATGCATAAAGAACTGTATTTCAGATTTATGAAAGTACATATTTCACACAAATCTGAAGACTCAGAGATCATATAAGTTCTTACACCTAGATTTAGTAATCTGAATGTTAGACACGTTTGATGTAGTCTTCCTATAATACCCTTATCATCAATAGAAAAAAAAGCAGACTGCTTTTGAAATAGATAGGATAAAACAGTTCTGCACATCTATCTAAGAAAATGTTGAATTGTCTTGGGGAGACCTCTATTTATCTTGGAATAAGAGCCTCCAGCCCCATCTAGACTACTCAATTCAGTGTGCCTATGAACATTCTCTGGCTAAATAACAGAATGAGAGTAGACTCCTCCAAAACCACTTTTGGGAACAGTGTATTGCCCATACTCACTCCTGAACTGTGATCAGACAGTCTTTGGAAAAGAGTGAGTTGCCTTAGAATGAAATTGTGCCAGGGACTATGACATAATTTAAGAGTAGAGACGATTAAGTGATCGTGCTCAGGAAAACATCATGGCACTAGTTAATTTGATTAAATAGTTGTAGTTATGAGTTTCTACTTTCAACTCAGATACATTTCACGCAGCTCCAACAACTTATGTCCAGAACTGCTACTTCTGATACCATAACGCAGTACTTCTGGGTGCCAGATTTCCTTTAATAAATGAGACTTAGTCACAGGTGACTGAGGTACTCAACTTGTATGATAAATCCAAAAGGTCAGTATAAATCTGAAGAGGCTGTTTTTCACTTCAGATTTTTTATGAAACTATGTGGCCTAGAATTATACTGGGTACTAAATGCCTCTAAGTGGCCTCTATCTAAAATATCATTTTCATAATTCTTGTCTGAGCACCACATAATTCTGAAAACTTTTGAAGTGAGATATTAACAAAGATTTGCCCTCTTGTCAGAACACTGTTATTAAATTAGAGAATTAAAAGGTAAAATAACAAAAATTTACTTCTTAGATATCAACTGAGTAAGAGGAGATCACCAAATTTATTGGCGAAATATAAGATTTTAGATTTTTTTGGAAGTCTCTTTTATATTCAGTTCACAATAAACTACTAGATAGAAGAGAAATTAATAAGACTTTCAAAAGAGTATTGATGGAGTAACTTAGGAAAATATCCCATAAAGATAAATCAGATAGTAAAAGGAAAATAATAGAGATTAGAATCTAGCTGAAATATGGAAAAGATGAGAGATGATTAATTCTCTGCAGACCAAAGTGTTAATCCACAATGCCACTCTATTCACTGAAGAATATTGTGATCATTCTTACATTATTTTGTTTTTAAAAAAGAAAAATTGTTATCACCATAGTCATTTTCAGAAATATCCTTACCAATTTTGTGGTTTAAATAGGAAATCAGACATATGTGTGTTTAAAGAATAGCCATTATATTTTTCTGTAAGCATTTTCATATCAGTTGTTCACCATCATCTCTTGGTTTCTAGTTAATACCAGCTGTTCTGTGTTAGAAAAAGCAAAAAAAGCCCAAGAATCAGGGAGTTCAAAGAAAATTCTGATAATTAGAATGTAAATAAATTTCACCAGAAATTTATATTATATACTCCTTGACTTTATGTGAAAAAAAGTGAGAGAAAAGATATGTACAAAATTATAAATTTTATATAGAATTGTGGTGTGTTCACCCTGGTTGGATGGCAGGTGCCCACTAAAGCCACTCTGTCACTCTCCCTCCTCAAATGGATAGGGGAGAGAAAATATAATTAAATGCTCATGGGTCAAGATAAGGACAGGGAAAGACTATTCACCAACTACCACCATGGACAAAACAACTCGATGTGAGAAAATTATACTAATTATACTAATTATACTATAGTAATTATACTAATAAAATCAGAGTAGGATAATGAAAAATAAAAACAAATATTATAAACACCTTGTCCACGGTCTTCCGTTCTTCCTGGGCTTAAGTGGTGCAGGGGAATGGGGTTTTTGATCAGTTTGTCACACATTGTCTCTATCATTCCTTTATCTTCGGGGAGTGGACTCCTCACAGTCTTTCCCTGCTCTAACATGGGGACTCTCCCATGGGAGACCGTCCTCCATGAACTTCTCCAATGTGTGTCCTGCCTATGGGCTACAGGTCTTCACAAACTGCTCCAGCGAGGGTGCTTTCCACGGGATGCAGTCCTTCAGGAAGACTGCTCTAGGATGGCTCTCCAGTGTGCTAACAACTCTTGTCAACAAACCTGCTACAGCATGGGATCCTCTCTCCACAGGTCCTGCCAGGGACCTGTCCCAGTGCAGGTTTCCCGCAGGGTCACAGTCTACTTTAGGCATCTGCTGTGGGGTGCTCCATGGGCTGCAGCTGGAAACCTGCTCTGCTATGATTTTCCATGGGCTGCAGGAGGACAGTCTGTCTCACCATGATTTTCACCATAGGCTGCAGGAAAATCTCTGCACTAGCGCTTGTAACACCACCTTCCCCTTCTTCACTGACCTTGGTGTATGCAGAGTTGTTTTTCTTACATATTCTCACTCCTCTCTGTGGCTGCAGTTGTGCAGGTGTTTGGTTATGGTTGTGGGGTCTTTTTTGTTTGTTTGTGTTTTGGGTTTTTTTTCCCCCTTTCTTAAATATTTTATCACAGAGAAGCTATCACTGTCAATTATTGACTTGGTCTTGGCCAGCAACCGGTCCATCTTGGAGCCAACTAACATTGACTGTATCAGACACAGGGGCAGCTTTTAGCAGCCTCTCACAGAAGCCACCACTGTTGCCCCTCCACTAGTAAAACATTGCCATGCAAACACAGTGCAAGAATATAGATACCTATTTTATTTCATGGAATGGAAAAATTATAAAACAATACTTACGGAAATTACAAAGTACCAGTAAAAGGAGTATTATTCGTATACACAGGCACTGCAACATCAAAATCAGAAACATATATTATTAACTATAGAGGTTAATATGGACCAGATGGTATTTCATAGATGTTTATTAACTTGTTTTCTCTTTCTAAGTCATGGTAATGCAATTTGACCTGTAATTTTTATTTCTGGGCCAAACTAAGTTAATCTCTCATTTTTCAGAGGCAAACAAAACATATGGATGCATATTTTATCTCAGCTGTTACATGAGAGATTTTGAACAAACTTTCATAGAATCATCTGGTTGAAAAAGACCTCTGAGATAATGAAGTATAAACAGTTACAAGGAGATAATGCCTTTGATGACTTATCTTGAGCTTCTTCTACTTCCTCATAGAGCTTCTGACATTTATTATTTCCTTTTTTTCCCTGAAGATTGGATTAGTGTATATCTCATATATTGTCAGACACACCTATTCTAATATATTTTGCATTTTATTTACAAAAAAAATAGTATCTGTCACATAGCAAAGTGGTATATTTTTCTTCTGAGCAGAGCTAAGTGGCACATTACAAACCAAATTCACCCACATGACCCTGCTTTTTTCTCCATAGTCTTTCCTACTATGCCGTTGCCTTGTGTCTGATCTGAAGCAGAACAGACATAACTGGTAACCTGGAAAGCACAGCAGCCATCATTTAGTTCAGTCTGTGAGTATGTGTAGGTATGTGCCTCAGAAAGGATCACCAGACACACAGAGCTCTGAAGTACCCAATAAATAAGTATTACTAAAATTTAACAACAGTAATGCGATTACTAACAACTAAAGAACTAACAATCGACTCTGCCTCTGTCTTCTATGACCTCTATTTCCAGTCTGGGTTTCTATGATTATGGTTTTACTTTTGATTTTATTTCTTTCATATTTGCAACAATCTAAACTTGGTTGCCTGCAGTATCTGGGATATTCCTTCCAGACCTTGTCACCAGGCAGTTTGCTGTCTCTTTTCTGTCCCCAGTGATTCCAGTCTCATCTTGAAGTGCAGAATCTATCCTCACACAGGAACTCCTCCAGTTTTCCGCTAGTTTCCGTTTTTTCTTATCATCTTCTCTTCTGGAAACATCCTCACTTACTTTCCAAGTGAAAGCATGATTCTTCTCCAGATAATAAAATCATTGAATCATAGAACAGCCCAAGTTGAAAGGGAACTTGAAAGATCATCTAGTTCAATTTTCTGTGGCAAAAAAAATCTAGATGAAATTATCTAGCACCCTGTCCTTCTTGAAAACATCCAGTGGTCGAGGCATCCCCATGTCTCTGGAAAGGTTGTTACAATGACTTATTGTTCTCACCATTAAATATTTTTTTTTTGCATCAAGATGAAACCTCTTCCAGTGTGATTTGGACCCCTTGCTTCTTATCCTTGTCATGTGGCTCCTTGGGAAAAGAGAACCTCCATCTTCTCTGTAGTCAGTTTTTAGCACTAGAAAAAAGTGATTAGGGCCCTCTGAGTCTTCTACAGGAATAAAAGACCAAGTTCCTTTAGTCTTTCTGCATAGGGCAGCTTCTGCAGTCCTTTGATCATCCTTGTGGCCTTACTTTGGGCCATCTAGAGAATCTCCATACCTTTTCTGAATCTTGGGGACCAGAAGCGGACACAGTACTCCAGATGTGATCTGACAAGTGCTGTGTCAGATGATCATATCTCTATTTCTGCTAGTAATAGACCCATGGATGCAGCCCTGAATCTAATTTGCCTTTGCTGCTGCAGCAGCACACTGCTGACTCATGTTCACCTTCTTGTTCACCAGGACCTCTGTGCTCCTTCCAGCAAGGCTGCTCCACAGCCACACAGATCCTAGTCTGTACTGGGCTCTCTGATGTCAACTCAAGTACAGGACCTTGTAAAACTTCATACAGTTCTTACTAGCACACTTTTCCAGCCTGTTCGTTTTTCTCTGTAACATGGCTTGCCCTTCTGACCCATCCACCTCACCACCCAGTTTATTTTTGTTAGCATATTTGGTGAGGGTACTTTCAAAACCATCCTCCAGATAATTTATGGAGACATTGAACAGTGTCAGACCCAGTACCAATGGCTGTAACAGGTTGTCAGCCTGAGTAAAATGCACTACAGCTTGTTAACAAATATCCTATCCATCTCACAGACAATGCATCCATTCTTGCCAATTTGTCTATGAGGCAGCTGTGGGAAACAGTGTTCGATGCTTTGCTTAAGTACAGGTAAACAACAACCACCCCTTGCCCCATATCCACAGAAAATGCTACTTTGTTGTAGGAAGGTGATCACCAGGTCAAGCTGTCAGATGTTGCCATATGACACTTTTCTCAACATGGAGTCACTGAGCACATGCCCAGAACTTCTTGTTGATGCTGTGTATGCTGTCAAACTCCTAGACACAACTGAGGTATGAGAAGACAAGCTCCCTGAATAGACTAGTAAAATGGGCAAAGGAAAGTAGAGCAGAGACGTGTTGCACAGAATAGGAGCCAGGCCATTCTGTCAGTGAGCCCAAGAAGAGAAGCTAGCCCATTTGCTTTCCAATAAAGGCCACAACATATTTTCCTTCACAACATGCCTATGCAAATTCAGGACCTTCTTAGCATGAATAGGCACTAAGTTCACAAGCAAGAAGTAGGCTGCTGTCATAAATTTCTGAAGAAAGACTTGTGGAAGTGTACAAATCTGATCACAAACTGACAGCACTTAAATTTTGGCTGATTTTATACTGAGGGAAAGTGCTGAACAAGACTTGTATATTTGAAAATATTTTTTTGTTTTGATTTGGATTTTTTTTGTGTCCCAGCCCCCCAGCTATTCTCAACAAAGATTTGTATCTGTAAACAAAATTGCATTTTGTCTATTTTATATACAGGCTTTGAGGGCTTAAAAGGGATGGAGTTATGTCAGAGACATTTAAATGAAATTAGAAGAGGTAGCAAGGTTAAGTGCACCTTAAGGTTTTCAAATGTTTCTGAACAATTAAGGATGGGATTCTAAGTTTTCTAATTTCTATTTTCCATTCTTATAAAAACAACCTCCTCCAAAAAAATCCTATGGAATATAATCATTCTCAAAAAAAAAAATAAAATCCTGCTACAGTGTAGAAAAACATTTTGACAGGCAAACATCCTTTTAACACCACATACCCAAGTGATACTTTTTATCTGCAGTTTATTACACCCGTGTTTCTAAACAAGTACAGCTGTATTTTTAGGCAGCTCCTAAATCCTTCAAAGGTGCTGTCACTCACTCATTCCCCTGCCACTTCTGGTGAGACGAATGTGCTTTCAGTTGCCACGTTTTGCTTGGGTTGGACACGAGCACACATTGATGCTTGCCTGCTTCCTTTCCCCTAGGTGGCAGTGTGATACACATACGCAGAACAGAGCAGTGCAGAGTGACATCGCTATGCTGGGGAGGGAGAGGAACACCAGTATAAAGTAGGTGTATAAAGAAAAGCATCCTATCAGACTGAGGATGTGAAATAGCTTGGGATGCCTGGAAATACCATCATGTAGGACCAGTAGGAAAAACCTGATAGGAATGTATCATAATTATGCTACAAAGAGTGTAGAAACCAATTCAGCTACAATAGTAATGATACAAGCATGATTGGTTTAAATGCTGTGGGGGCTTTGGATAGGATAAAGTAAATTTTCTTCATAGTGGCTTAGATGATGGTGTGACTTGGATTTGTGATCAAAACAGTATTGATAAAATCCCCATATTCCAGTTTTTTCTGTGCAGTGCTTACACAGCATCAAGACCTTTTCTGATACTCACACTGCTCTGACAGAGACTAGGTCGGGAATGCACAAGAAGTTTTGAGTGGACACAGCTGGGACAGCTGACCCCAGCTGATGAAAGGAATATCTTGTACCATATGATGTTGTGCTCAGCATAGAAACCTGGAGGAAGAAGGAAAAAATGGAGACATTTTGAGTGATGACATTTGTCTTCCCAAGTAAATGTTACATGTGATGGAGCCCTGCTTTCCTGGGGATGGCTGAACATCTGCCTGCCAATGGGCAGTAGTGAATTAATTTTTTGCTTTGCTTTACTTACACATGTAGTTTTTACTTTTCCTATTAATACTGTATCACAACTCATGAATATTCTCACTTTTGCCATTTAAACACTTCCCCATCCCATTGTGGTGGAAGGAGTGATCAGCCCTGTGGTGTTTAGCTACCTAAAGGGGCTAAACCACAAAAAATGCTTAAAATGATCTCTCTATTTCTTCTGAGCCATCCACCTGAGCAGAAATCTGATTGGATGGGAGTGGTGTTGAGGTGCTGGCCCACATATCAGACTATGAAAACTAAAAGATATGTTGTGAATTTTAAACAATCCGACGTTCAGTCTACAATTATGCACTATTTGGTTTTGCTTCAATGTTAATTTATACTCAATGTTGTATGGCCTTAGTGTAAAAATTGTTAATAAAATCCACTTGTGTGCTGCAATTGCATGTATTTTATTAGATTAGGGTTCTCAATTTTTTTTATCAACTAATACCTGCATCACTATCACAATCTCATTAATTTTTCAGATAGCCTCTATTTTTCTTTTTTATCCAATTGAAATCTTTAAAAATATTGCAAATAGCACTCATTTATTAATTTTGATATCAAAAGCAGTGGACTAAATTATCAAAGATTACATTTGCCTATCTGAAAAGCAACATCAGTAACTAGATTTACTTTTTCTACTTTTATATAGCAGGTATAAAGGACTTACACTATTGTATGGAATATGAAGCGAGACTTTGTCATCTTTGTTGAATGTGGGTTGTCAATCAATTAGTCTAAGTGGATGAGACTGGGTACTTCATCATCCTTCTTCCCTGGCATACTTAATAAAACAGGAATCTCTGCTCAACATTCTCACAAGTGGCCACTGAAGCTAATTTTACAGCAGTCATTCATGAGGAGAGATTCTATCCCACACAATCCCTTTGTGCCTCTTAATAGCAAAAAGTTATCTGAAAAGTCAAATTCATTATAAGGCATGCAAATGGCCAATCTCACATGCCAAGTCAAGACATTGATTTTCAAGCACACCTGACAGGAGACTCTGTACTCAATTTACTACAAAAGTTACAAAGTGAATACATGGCAAGTACTTCCCTCTACAAATTATTTGTTAGTGGAATGTGCAGTGTTAAATGTGGTTGCATCATGCAAGTTTTCTACTGTACATATTTAGTGAGCTGAGATTTGCTTTAAGGACACTTTTCCCTTATGTTTCTCTGCCAAACTGCAAATCTTTGTGACAAAGTCTGATTTAATACACACTTTTTTGTTTAGATGTCCAAGATTTTCCTTACATGAGATTATGAGGGCTTTGAGCTTTTACTTTGAAGGAAGAAATACAAGTTCCCTGACAAGAAATAAGTCAAACGATAGGTCTTAAAGCTTATTCAAACAATGAAGTCTAAAGAAGTTGTCTTCCATTATATTCAATTTCTTAGCCCTAATGCAAACTGATTTTTATGAAACATCTAACATACATCTTTATATTAGTCTTTTTACATGTCTACACAAATATTTTCATTCGGAAAATATTTTTATCTCTCCACAAATCCTACATATTTAAGAGGAGAAGATACAGTACTTGCCAACTATAAGGCAAACAGGACTGACATGAATCCATTGAATAGGTTTGCTTCTCTTCTGCTGGGAAGACTTAACTTTAAGTTTCTGATGAGACAAAATCCAAAGTAGAATATTATAAAAAGACAATTCTGGACGAAAAGTATTCAGAAACAAATAAGCAAACAAAACCTCTTATGGGATTATTTTTGTTTTGGTGCTATATTATATCAAGTTTTTTAGATTTTTTTTTCTGTGATCATATTAATTATCAGCTTCAGAAACTTATTCTAGTATTTAAAATAAAAATCAAATCCACCAGTCAAGCCATTGTATTTCCTGAACCAAGAGTCTGAAGGAATACATCAGAAAAGACACAAGATTCTGCAAGTCAAAAATATGGTTTCCTTTTAATTTTCTCTAAATTATAGTCTGTAATAATAGATTTTGTTGCCTTAAAATGCTTAAAAATCCAGCCAAACAAACAACAAACACACACACACTGTATAGTGTCCTGGGGTAATAATTCATAATCTATTTGCTTTTCTTGAGAATAATCAATATAGCATTTCAGATTTGATATTGGAATAGATACAACCATTAAATGTACTTTCCTCCAAAGTAATCATAGTGTTTTGTGCAGCAGTTGATGTTCTTTGATACATTATTCTCTTGAAAAGCAATTCCACGGCACAGCAAAACTGTGAAAGAGGAGTGATCTTTAAAAAAAAAAAAAAAAACCAAACAAAAACAAACTCAAAACCAAAAGGAACCTGCATGTCATTGTGGCCAAAAGATCAAGCGCTAAAATATATGTCATTCTCACTCATTAGGAAATTCTCCAGGCTGGCAGCTGTGCCCTGGCCTTCTGTTTCAAACTCTTATGCCCTCTGGCAATGTATTGCATAGACATTAGTCATATTGGAAAAGCTGATTTTCAAGTTATTTCTTCAATTTAGGCTCACAGTTAATGCCAAGGCTCAAAGCTCGAGTTCTTTCTAGCTAACAATTGACACAAGTCTGTATTAAAAGAAAAAAATATATATTATTACACATAGTTATTTCTTTGAGACACCAAGCCCACTGAAAATTCATTAGAGGATGAGGAGTATGCACACTAGGATAATTGCCATTCAGGCCATAAAGTGAAAAATCGTACCACATCTGAAAGATTCATATCATCTGCAACTATTTCTCTTACAGTTTTTAAATAAATGGTGATCTAAACTAGGATTTTTTTTCAAATTTAATTTTGTATTTATTATTTCTAAGTAGATTTACATTTCTTTTTGGTGCACAGAAGAAACGCTAACTTCAAAGCATAAATACAAAAGAGTGTCTATATTTTATTTGTAAAAAGAGGACTTTCAGCTTACCCATGGTCTGTCTCACCCATATTACCTAAGAAAAAAACAGCGTTGCTGCTTTTACTATAGGTTTAGATTGAGTCTTATGTCATAAGTGTTCTTGATACTTTCTCTAGCTTCACAATTGAAAGATAATACTTCTCTTCTTCAGAAGATCTATCTGCATCTGCTTTCATAAGGAACTTACCTTGGCAACAATAGTCTTCTTTATGTAAGGGGGGGACTGACAGTATATTATTCAAAAAATTCACATTAGGGAATAAATAGACTTATTTTTACAACTGCCTTATACTAAGGATTTAAAAGAAAGGCTGTGAAGGGTGTAAGGAAAAATGCTTTTATCAAGAGCATAGAACCTCACAATGAGTGACAGCTGAGGCTACAAACAAAAGCTAATTAATGATGCTCTGATGAGAGTAAATGTCTCCTGGAGAAGGAAAAAAAAAATAGAGCTGTTTCAGAGTTAGAGAGAAAAAGCTAAGGACAGGATGAAGGAAATGTTATGGTATAAAAGCTCTCTATTAAGCAAAAACAAAGCTCAAGTTTATTAAGTAATGAACAGCAATGTTCTGCTACTGTTTCCATGGTACTTGTAACATTTTGAGGAGACTTGTTGTATGTTTGGGGGATCGTGGTTTACGTGTTTCTGTGTGACAATAAGTAGTGAATTTTGGCTTTGTTTATGGAAAACTCATTTGCCATAGGAGGAAAAATACCTTAAGATTTTTTTAATCTAAATTATGCTATATTACTCTTCATAGGAAATCAAACTCAAATACGACAGATGAAAGTATTTTAAGAGATACTTCCTTCTGCTTCAATTACTTGAATTCAGAACTACTGTTCATATTTACGAAACATTGACTTACACAAATAGTTCCATAGGCCATTTTGTCTCATCTGCTGCAAAGGAATGCCTGAGGTTTTCCACCACTCCCTCCACATGCCTGGACATATGCCTCTAGAACACATAGGAGTAGAGTTGTAAATAATGTTTTTTTCAGCAAGGTCATCTCTTGTGAAGTGCTCTTGCATAGAGCAGAACTGTGTGCTGTCTTCCTCAGACTCCAGAAGGGAGACATATTGCTATATATTACAGCCACCTTCCCCCTTGCCCCTCCTATTTGGCCCAATTGCTAAGTGTTTTTGCCAAGCTTGTAATGATCAAAATGATTATGATGAAAGGATAGTGTAGTTTGCCTTTTTTCAGAAAACCAGGCACATTGTTCAATTTTATTAATACATATTTTACTCACATTTTGAATTCTAAATCTTCACTATACAGTTCAAATTTTTTTTTTAGGAAATAAAAAGCTAACAGTGATCTTCCTAGTGTCTGAAAAATTGGATCTATTATCCGGTGTGCAATAAGCCAATAACAACATTGCCAAGAGAGACATTGTTTTATTCAGATTTGCACAAATCCCAGGTGCTTAGAGGTTTTCCGCAAATCAAGCAGCCCTCAAGGGTTTTATTGTCTTCGTTTATACAGAAAGCAACATGACACCATACATTATTCATCATGCACATAATCACATATTTACGTGTAATTATAATAAATGCCAAGCCATTCCTTGCACCTTCTAGTGTATATTCCAAGGGGATCTTTAGTGCAGCCAGGTGGTCATCACCCCCAAAATTACCTGTCAAATTCACCCATCAGTCAACTCCTCCCATTCTCATTCCATTCTCCTCCCAATTATTGGCAGTATCTCTTAACCACTGGCTTGGAACTTCTTAATTTAATTAAGTTCACAGCTCCCTATTCAGAAGTCAAGCTAGTAAATGGCACTGTTATCTAACCATATAGCTGATCAAGCTTTACTCCCTTACCACAAAAATTAAAAAAGATAATCATTAACTGTGACCCATCTTGTGTAATTCTACTGCCTGTCTGATGATCATAAGGTATTTTTAGGATATTAAAAATCTTATGTGCTTTTACCAACACGAGAACCAGGAAAAGAAAAACAGATTCTTTCCTTTGTGGTCCTCTGGATGCTGCTCAAGACACTTACTGGAGTGACCGTGTCTCTTGACTTAGCTTTCAACACACAGAAAATGGTCACTTGCCAGAGTAGGGTTACTTCTGCACAGACTGCAAGTGGAAGAGTTTAATAGCAGATGAATGTAAGAAGAACCCTTTCCACTTTCTCTGGCCTTCCAGAAACACTCTGGAGATTAACTGATGCTTGTGCCAACAGTAAATGGCCTTAAGCAACATTGTCAGACTGAAAAATTTTTAGCCTTTTACACTGCAAGTGGAGGTGATGGTCTGCCTGAACTGAAAACACAGAGAAGAATTCACTCTTTAAAGGAAAATTACTTCAAATAAGAGCACTACATTCATGCCCTCCACCACTCCTACAAAACTGAAGGTTCCAATAAAAAATTTTAAAACTCATGTTCCTGAACTACGTTAAGACTGGTCGTTTTTTTGGACTACGAAGGTGGCAAAATTGGCAGCTCTGTCTCATGAATCTAACTTCTGGTGGAAAGGAAATTTAGGGTCTCCAATGCAATCACATTAATTAAATAAATTGCTATCCTGTATAACCATTTAACCTACTATATTAACCACCAAAATCAGTGTTGTCATATAGGGCTGCAAGGATCATTGGGTAAGAACAACTAACTGTTTTGCAGAAATTTACAGGTAGCTCAAGCATCTCCACAGCTCTCTTCAGAACCAATATATGTCTTGTCAATGTTTGTGATCTTTTTTTCCAGAAAGCTTATTAAATTTGATGGTATTTTTCCTTAAGGATTCCAGATTTTTGAGACCACTGTGAGAAATTCAACTTTCATCTAAAATAACAGTATATTTCTAGATCTTATAGCATTAGAAAGAAGATGATTTAATTTCTACATTTCAAATTTTTCTGTTTGAAAAATTCATCGTAAAGAACCCAGTCAAAATATTTTCTATGGGTTTATGTTATAACATTGGTAAGTATTTTTTCCTTTAGCTTTCCTTTTTACCTCATTTTTTTCCTTCCCCCCGCCTCCCCTCTGATGATTAAAATACTTTCTCTAAGGATAGGTGGTAAAACTGGTCAGCTATCAATTATAGAATACATACATACCATTATGTGTATACATAATTGTATGTACGCACATTATATATAACATACTTCGTTAGAAGATATTTAGGGAAGAAACTTACTGGTTGCCTTGGCTTCATTACCTGAATCTGAGTTAGGAGAAACTGTGATTTGCTAAAATCAAAACAACATGCTTAAGTGGGAGAAGATTTGTATTAAATGGTAGAAGAGGGAATTTATGTTAGAGGCTTGCAGGCCTCTGGGAGGAAAAGAGAGTATCTTAGTACCAGGGAGTAGATCCTGTGTCACCTTCAGAACTAATGAAGAGAAGACAATGCCAGGGAGGAAAAGGAACCCATTTGGAATTTATTACAATATACAAAGCCGTTAAAATTGCTGAACAGAACAGATGAGCAGAGACAAAAATGTAGCAGTCAGACACCTTGTAATATTAAGCCTGTGTCATCCTGCAAGGCTTGAGTTTCTGTGTTTTAAGTCCCCAAAATTACAGAAAATTACAAGTAGAGATTAAGGTTCTAGATATTTCATGAGCCTATTTTTGACAAACGCGATATTTACTGAGGTGTCCTCTCATGCACACTGATAAATATAGAAATCAGGGAAAACTATTACAATGATCCACCTTTTATAAAAAAAAATCTAAACAATCAGATAAAGGTGAGTTTGTATGTTTCAGTTAAAAATGAAAAACATCCTGCTGCACATATCTGTTGCTAATTAATCTAGCTTTTCTGTGGCTTCCTTAACATGCTATCCCTCGCACTTAAAAATTGTTATTCTACTAACACCCCTTCAGGCCCACCTTTCACATATCATTCAAATGCATAACATTCGTGCTTTCTCAGAGAAAAAGTAAGAAAACATTTAATGCTCAAGTGGACTTTAGAAAACAAAAAAACAGAGATCCCCATCTCCTTTCACCTCCCGGCTATTCTAATTGCCCTCTTTCTCTGTTTAAAGGCACACGGCCAAGTGAGTTAGTAATCTTAAATATTTTTTTTAACTTTGAGCTGACAAATATGTCCAGGCAGATAACTACATACTTACTTAATCCCTTACGTAATAACATTTCCATTTTCATTTTTTCCAGCTGTATTTATGTGTTTTGGTATTCAACTGCAAAATAAATCTTTGTACAGTGATAATCTTCAGGGAGTTTGGTATGTGAAAATATGACAAAAGTGTCACTGAAGTTTAAGGAAAAATATCTGTAAATATCAGAGGTGTGTAAAGATTTATATTATGTCTGTACAGTTCATGTCCTTTCGTTGAACTTCATAACAAGTGTTTGTTTCTGGACTGGAACTTCAAATACATTTAAAATAATATTAAAAATTTAGAAGATCACATTCACTAGTCTTCCCTTCTTTAAATCTTCCCTCAGGAAAAAAAACAAACAAGTCAAAACAAGGAAATAAAATTTAATGAATGGTTATTTTTGTTTTTTTTTTTTAATTTCTTTTTAATTTAAGTAGAAATTTATGAGAGACTGCAGAAATATCTATATGATCGGAGTTGGGAAAAATATTGTATTATCTTGCAACTACTTACACTGAACTTGTTTTGCCTATGGTACATCAACATAATTCCTCAGTTGTGAAATAGGAAGGTTGAATATAGAGCAGAAAAGGGGAGGGATGTTTTTTTTTTAATTGTCCCTGAAACAGCCAGAAGATAAATCAGTGCTGAGAATGGCAGTTATTTGAAGGAAATATGAATTTAATTATTTGAATTGCCCAATAAGAATAAAAGTAGGAGTAAAAAGGTCATTTAAATAAGTGACAAATTTTTTTAACAGTAACACTCCAGAAATATTCTGAATCGCTTCTCCAGTTTCAAGAATAATTTGTCATGTGTAACAACCAAATATTTTTTTTCCTTTTCCTCAAAAAAAACCAAACAACAATAGAGGTTTATCAGGCTACTTAAACCACTGTGCTTTTTCAGCTTTGATCAAAATAGTTACTTCTCCAAGCTGTTTTTCTGGCATGATGAATGGAATAATACAGAATTTGGTTGTGGGGGGAAGGAGAACTGTGAAAGGCACTTTATCACTCTATTTTCCCATCTGAAATAACATTTATCTAAAAGCATTAAGGGCTCTTTCTGCTCTTTAGTTCAGTGGGAGTTTGTCCGTTAATTTCAAAGAAGAGAAATAAATCACTAAAGTAGGTGCTTTCGGTGTGTTTCAGTAATGCATTTTGTCAGTTTTATTATCTCCTGAATCTTGCATTGTCACTTTAAATCTGAGTAATCTGTATCATAAGTGACATAAAACTATGCTATATGAAGGCTGCCATTTTGAATTTTTCATCTAAACTGGCAATTCAGATAGTACTGCGGCAAGGGCTAAAAGCACATTTTGTGACCCTTGTTCTCACCTTGGCTGCTGCCCTGCATGGAAGCTGTGCATCCCAGTACCCTGCCCTGCTAAAGCAGTTTCTCTTCCTTCAGAGGAGATTAGAGTGCAACAAGGAACAATCCTCTGGGATTGCAGTGATCTGCAGGATCACTACTGTATCTGCATTTTGTTCAAACAGAGATGGAATGGCCATTGCCATCTTGCTTTGTCTTTGTAAGGACATTTTCGCTTTTTTCTGTAATACAAATCTACGCATCAGAAAATATCCTTCAAGGGGTGTCACACAGGCACTGCAACTTGATAGAAAAGTGAATTTTAATTTTGGATATTAATCTGTATTAATAGCTTATAAAATCTTAATAGATATTGAAGGAATACGTAACTTGAAAACAAATATCCCTATTTGTGTACATAATAAGGTTCTATCTTTACATATTTCTCTGTATCCTGTATTAAACAATAATAGAAATACATTGCAGTTGTAGAGTGGCAGGATTTGATGATGCAATAGGATAACCTAGGACCATTTACAAGCAGTCAGCTCAAGCAAATACGAAGTTCAAACAAATATCTGTATATAAGTACCATTTAATAGCTCTAAATTTTTACAATTTCACAAGGAAAGGACCTCCGAGATCGTCAAGTCCAACCCATAACCCAACACCAACACCAACCCATCATCTAAACTATGGCACTCAGTGCCTCATCCAGTCTTCCCTTAAACACCTCCAGGGTCGGCGACTCCACCACCTCCCTGGGCAGCGCATTCCAATGGCCAATCACCCTTTCAGTGAAGAACTTTTTCCTAACATCAAGTCTAAACTTTCCCTGATGAAGCTTGAGTCCATGCCCTCTTGTTCTGTCACTTGTCACCTGAGAGAAGAGACCAACCCCTGCCTCACTACAACCACCTTTTAGGTAGTTGTAGAGAGCAATGAGGTCTCCCCTGAGTCTTGTCTTCTTTAGACTAAACAGCCCCAGCTCCCTCAGTCGCTCCTCGTAGGACTTGTGCTCCAGCCCCTTCACCATCTTCATTGCCCTCCTCTGGACACACTTCAGCATCCTGACATCTTTCCCAAACTTAGGGGCCCAGAACCGTACACAGTATTCAAGGTGAGGCCTGACCAGGGCCAAGTACAGGGGGACAATAACTTTTCTGGCCCTGCTCGCCACACTATTGCTGATGCAGGCTAGAATGCCATTGGCTTTCTTGGCCACCTGGGAACACTGCTGGCTCAAATTGAGCTTCCTGTCAACCAGCACTCCCAGGTCCCCTTCTACCTGACTACTCTCCAGCCACTCTGTCCCCAGCCTATAGCTATGCATGGGATTGTTGTGTCCAAAATGAAGTACCCGACATTTGGACTTATTAAACATCATCCCATTAGAATTGGCCCATGTCTCCAGTCTGTCCAGGTCCCTCTGTAGGGCCATCCTACCCTCTAAGCAGATCAACCCTTCCTCCCAGCTTGGTATCATCTGCAAACTTGCTGATGATGGACTCAATCCCCTCATCCAGATCATCAATAAAGATATTAAAGAGGACCGGACCCAACACCGATCCCTGGGGGACACCACTGGTGACCGGCCGCCAACTGGATGAAACACCATTCACCAGCACCCTCTGGGCTCGGCCATCCAGCCAATTCCTAACCCAGCACAGAGTGCTCCCATCTAAGCCACGGGCTGACAGCTTCTTTAGGAGTCTACTGTGGGAGACAGTGTCAAAGGCCTTGCTGAAGTCCAGGCATACCACATCCACAGCCTTCCTCTCATCCACCAGGTGAGTCACATGGTCATAAAAGGAGATCAGGTTGGTCAGGCACGACCTATCCCTCCTAAACCCATGCTGGCTGGGCCTGATCTCTTGGCCGTTCTGCAGGTGCCGCATGATTGCACCCAGTATGATTTGCTCCATAATTTTACCTGGGACCGAGGTCAGACTGACAGGTCTGTAATTACCTGGATCATCCTTACGGTCACATTGGCCAACTTCCATTCTTCCGGGACCTCTCCTGTGAGCCAGGACTGTTGAAAGATGATGGAGAGCGGCTTAGCAAGCTCATCCGCCAGCTCTCTCATCACCCTAGGATGAATCCCATCCGTCCCCATAGACTTATGAGGGTCCAAGAGGCTCAGCAGATCTCTAACTTCCTCCTCATGAATTGCAGGAGGGCCATATTTCACCCTGTCCCCATCAACCACTTCGGAGGACCAACTGTGTAGCGAACAGACTTCGTTACTGTTGAAAACTGAGGCAAAGAAGGCAATAAGTGCCTCAGCCTTCTCTGCATCTTTGGTTACTATATTTCCCTCCACATCTAACAAGGAGTGGAGGTCGCTGCCACACTTCTTTCTACCATTGATATATTTATAAAAGTGCTTCTTATTATCCTTAACAGAAGTGGCCAATTTAAACTCCAGCTGGGCTTTTGCTTCCCTGATTTTTTTTCTACACGACTTAACAACATCTTTGAACATGACGTGGCTTACGTCCCCTTCTTTCCAACGACGATACATCCTCTTTTTCTTACTTAGCTCCTTCAGAAGTTCCTTACTTATCCAGGCCGGCCGTCTGCCCCTATGACTCTTCTTACAACACATGGGGACAGCCCGCTCCTGCGCCTTCAAGATTTAATTCTTGAAGTGCATCCAGCCTTCCTGGACTCCCTTGACACTAAGAACTATTTCCCAGGGTACTTTCCTGACCAGTTCCTTAAATAATCCAAAATCTGCCTGCTGAAAGTCCAGCATCAATGTCCTGTTTCTGCCTTTTCTCATTACGTTGTTTACAGAAAACTCAATTATCTCATGATCACTACACCCCAGACAGCCTCTGACCACAACATCACCCACCAGCCCTTCTTTATTTGTAAACAGCAGGTCAAGGAGAGCCTCACCCCTGGTAGGCTCACTCACCAACTGTGACAGAAAGCAGTCCTCAATACACTCTAAGAACCTCCTGGACTGCCTCCTCTCGGCAGTGTTAAGTTCCCAGCAGATATCCAGAAGATTAAAGTCTCCTAAAAGAACAAGGGCAGCCAATCTAGAGGCAACCTCCAGCTGTTTAAACAACAGAAGATCCACCTCCTCCCCCTGGTTGGACGGTCTATAACATACTCCAACCAGGAGGTCAGACTTGACTGCCCCTCTGACCCTTACTCATAGGCACCCAATCTGGTCATCACCGATCTCAACTTCAATGGCATCCAGGGTTTCCTTAGTATACAGGACTACCCCTCCACCCCTCCTCTCACTCCTGTCTCTCCTGAAGAGCCTGTAGCCTTCCATGGCAGCACTCCAGTTATGAGAGTTGTTCCACCACGTTTCCGTGATAGCAACTATGTCATAGCTCTCCTGCTGAATCAGAACTTCCAGCTCCTCTTGTTTGTTCCCCATACTGCGTGCGTTTGTGTACATGCACTTCAGTTGGGTTACTGACGACACCCTTTGAGATGGCTCTTCCTCCACACCAACATCTCTGGTGAGCCTAGTTACTCCTCCCTCCCCCTTCATACCTAGTTTAAAGCCCTCTCTACAAGCCCTGCCAGCTCCTCGGCTAGAATCCTCTTACCCTTTGTTAGTTAGACAAGACTCATCTGGGTCAAGCAGGCCACGTGCCGTAAAGGTTTCTCCATGATCGTAGAAACCAAAATTCCTTTGCCGGCACCAGCCCCTAAGCCATTTATTAACTGCATATATTCTCTTGTTCCTTTTGGTATACATCTCTGCCACCGGAGGAACCGAGCAGAACACCACCTGTGCTCCTGCCCTATCCATTGACCGTCCCAGCTCCTGGAATTCCTTTCTAACGACCCTTGACCCTCTTTTAGCTAGCTCATCACTGTCAGCCTGGACCACCAGAAGCGGGTAATAATCTGATGGTTTAATTAGGTCCGGGAGTCTCTTAGCAATATCCCCTACCTGGGCTTGGGAAAGGCAGCAGACTTCCCTATGAGTTGGGTCTAGTCTACATATAGGTCCCTCCGTCCCTTTCAGAAGGGAGTCACCCACTACAACTACCCTCCTTTTCTTTTTTTTACTCAAAGTTCTGACCTGTCTGACAGGCAAAGTGAAGTCAATAACCTCCTCAGGTGAGTTCTCTGCAATACTGTCCTGCACCTGAGCGTCAAACTCCAGTACCCCAAACCTGTTCTGTATGGGCAGCTGGAAAGGTGGCATCTGAAAGGGAGGTCTATAACCCCCACGAGAGTAGACCTGCTCCCAGTCCTCCTCACCAACCAGGTCACTCCCCTTATCCTGTTGGTGAGGAATATAGCATTCCTCTGCCTCCTGGGGAGGACTACTGGGAAGAGAGAGGGTTCTACTCCAACAGTCTATCTCCCTTTCACTCTCACAGATACTCCGCAGCCTCTCTACCTGATCCTTAAGATCTGCAATCATAAGGAGAAGATCTTGGACCTGTTCACACCTCACACAGGTGTTTTTTGGATGGTCCTCAGGAACCACAAGCAGGCTGACATTCCTTACAGTCCTGGGTCTGGGTGGCCGCATCCCTTAATTGAGGCATGGTTTGGATAGCTACACTCCTGGTAGCAGAGTTTTTGCCATGTCTGGTCACCATTGCTGCAGGGGAGTGGGAAAAGCCAACCACCTGCCAGAGAGTGCCTGCTTGCCCTGCCTGCACGAACTGCTGCGCAAACTGTTACCTTCCATTTTTTGTTAACTTACATTTTACAAACTTAAAAATAGCAGATAGTTAATGTCTAGATATTAAACATGTAAATGAAACATAAAGTAAAATCTTATTAATGTCATTTTCAAATATAAGGTTCTTCATTCCCTTGGAAGAATATAACTTTCTTGTGGTTTAGTTATTACTGTCTTGCTTAGAGAGTAAGTAAGGGTTAATCCAATCTTGATTCACTTTGGTCTGGAGGTTTCAGAGCCAGGGCAGTAGACTGTACTGTAAGTGACAATGGGGATTTTAATTTCTTTAAAATATTTTTGCAGTAGTTGGGTGTCAGGAAACATATTCTATTATGGACTATGAAGGGAAAGACTGAGATGGAGAGATAAAGGTTGTGTCTTTAGGTTAGGAAGCAAAGGACTGGAAAGCAGATGAAAGCAGAGTCTCTGAAGAGGAGAAGCTAAAGCTCAATGTCACTCCCTCTTGTTCCCACCTCAAATTTACGCACTTATCTATACAGTGAATTGAAAAGTCAGTTCCACAGTGGATTGAGAGATGTTCCAATCTGAACTGGTTCTTTATCTGAATGTAGTATTTTTAGTTTGGTATTTGAAATGAAGGGACACTGTTTCATTAATCTTCAGTTACATATTAAATGAAAAATTGATACATTCCCACTGGTATTCACTCTGTGTTTAAGATTCTGTTGCAGATGAGAGAAATTTAATTTTGCTGAGAAAGAAATGAGAATATTCCACTAAGGGATTGAAGACTGACACTTACACCGCAGAAACAGGCCAGGAAAGCTGAAGTAAAATAATGTATTTTAAACTGGCAGTAATACAAGGAGTAAAACACCCTTGGAATAATCAATGGGTTTTGCACTTTAGGTCCACATTTTGTTCTTTTCTTTCTTCCAGTATCATTTTGGTTTTATTTATTTATTTGTCTTCATGTTGGCCAAAACTATCAGATAACCATATTTCATTGGTACTACACCTTGAGGAAGTGAGTCCCTGCAAGAAAAAATACAAAGGGAAATCAGAGATGTCCAGTACAAGGTAAAGATAAAAAAAAGACTTGACTACCTCATTCCATCTCCTACTCCTCTCCCTTAAGCTTTTTATTCTGTTTGTACTTCTTTTTGTGAACATAGAGAAAGTCTAGAGACAACATAACCAAGACATTTCAAAGCATTTGTTGACCTAAGTACTTAGAAATCATCAAGGCTTCTGTGACACAAATAAATACTTGATGCTGAGCCACTAGTTAGGGAAAGACGCATTTTATTCAGATCTCACAGTCAGAATTCATAATTGAAGGAGTCTGCTCTTCTGAGAATGTACTTACAGGGGCAAATGCAACTGCGAAATAAAAATATGTACTATAAACCAAATATGCTAATATAATCTTCACAGAATTGATAATTATTTACTGCTTCACAGCTTTTTTTTGCTTCTCTCTTAAAAAAACAAACCAAACCAAACCAAAACCCCACACCTTCTTCATGAAGAAAAAAAAAACCAGTACATTTTGAAAAGAAATTTAAGAACATATCTGGTAAAAACACATTAGCTGTTACTGGTTTTTAATAACCAGAAATCAGCTCTAGAATCCATAAACGCATTACCTATTTTGAGGTCATTAATGTTTTTTGTTGAGTTGTATGTTTTTTACTTTACTAAATACTTTTAACATCTTGGTACTGAGATAGTGACTTAAAAATTGCAGAAAAAGTATTTTACTTACTGCATTCATATTGTTCAATATGGATGGTATGAAGGTCCAAGTACCTTACTGTAACCTGACAGACTTCTGATTCCCTACATAAATGACTGCAATGGCCCTTTTCTGACATCAAAATGAGTGGCAATGAGAATTAAGTTTGTGAGACAGTATTTATTAGATTTGGGAAGGGTTATTGAGCTTTACCTAGTACTGATCTTTTTGTTTACTTTTATTCATGTTTAACATCTGTGATATTGAAAGTCAGAGATATTGTGAGACAGGTTCTGTATTACATGACATGGAAGAGAAAACTCATCTCAGGATTACTGACAAGGTAGAGAAAATATGCCATCCCTGAACTTTTTGAATTGTGCAAGAGACCTTCACTCTGCAGTCAGCTAGAGTTTGTGTTTCTCTTCCTGTCTCCTGCTTGTGATGCCTGGTTACAGTAGCTTTCCCTCCTGCTCCCTTTTGAGATCATTGGACATTTGTCTATCTGTTATAAGTGGTCCTGCAATGCCACAAGGAGAGTACTCTCATCTGTCCTCACTACAATTTTATAGTTTCTCCTGGGATCAAATTGGCACTGTTACAGTATTAATGAAAGCAGGTAAATAATTTATTATTGTTTATCACTGTAAGAGAAAGGCTCAGATTTATATTGGTCACTTACTCTAGGACACAAAGCATGATGGGAAGAACTGGTGATTTGTGTGGCTCTAAATTGCTCTGTCTGCATCTCTGACCTTTTTGTATTGAAGTTTTATGGACCTCAGCTGTTTTCCCTGTAAAGTCTTACAGTGATTTATCAACTTCAAATACCTTCCTCTCTCTTTCAGGATAATTATAATTGTGTGACCCAGCCACAGCAAATGCTATTGCAGAAACAAAGGTTTTAATAATCCTGGTGTTAAGGATTTTTTTGAAAGATGTGGACAAACATTCCAAACCTAAAGTCTTCTATGCTTTCCTTTCATTTAATTTCAGTGCCTATGTCACCATTTCTATATGGATTGGATTAAAAACAAGAATTCAATTTTCAAAAAGAAAATTATTACATTAAATTTTTGCGTTTGCATTTTATCAAAAAGACACTTTAAAACCAATATCATGACCAGTTAATAGTACAAGGGTTAGAGTACTCAGATATTTTGTGGAAGACACTGACCTTTGTCTCTCTTGCATACTTTGAAAATGGAATTTGAGACCACATGAAGGCATAGCAGGAGTTTAAAGAGCCTTTTGGTTTCCTTGACATTAAACCTAATGTTTATTTACTGAACGTATGCAGCTCCTTTAATCCCAGTTTTGCAGCATCTCTACTTGCTCAGGGAGCTTCTGTCCCAGATACTTCTGGTCAGCTTGCCAAGAGAGTAAATCTGTTAGACTGCCTCCTACAGCAGAAGTTCACTGAACAGCACATGTGCGATACAACTCAAAGCAGGGGACCATAACCACATGGGGGCAGCTCTGCCTGATTCAGCACCACTCCTGCTATGTCCAGGTGACAGCATACACAAAATTTACCCCACTGGCGTGAAACAAGACTCGCCTCTGAATCAGAAAGATTTACACTGACTTTCAGATTCCTCTCTATCTTAGGTGAGTATATTGATGAATAAACTGATCTCCATTTCAAGTACTGGTTCTGTATGTGATACTTCTACAAAAGTACAAACCAGAAATAAGTTCATGCTGAAATACTGTAAACATTTTGTTTCTGTCACTGAACAATGAAAGAGGCTTTTACATTATATGTAACAACTGTAAATTACTTCTTGTTTCTTGCTTTGTAGTTCTTTTGTTTGGGGTGAAAAGAAATAATCTATGTACAGGTGAAATTAAAAAAAATCTAAAACTTATTATATAATTTCACTAGAGGGCAGAAAACGCCTAAGATTTGTCATGTACAGAGCCACATTTGAGTTTATTTGAAAAAAAGTACTGAAACAGCTGTACACTGAGTTGTGTGACCTCTGAATAATCATACATTAAGCAAATCAATATTATTCTGTGATAGTCATTCTTCAAGGAAAGAACACTGTAATGGAAATGCCTTCACTTAGACAGTCATGCACTCTAGGTTTACACCAGTGAGTAATAATTCCTTCCAAGGAAGACACCAAGAAAAAAGAAATAATTTCTCTCCTTAGTCATATCAGTATTAAGACAAAAAAAGGAAGAAAGAAGGAGAATAAAAAGATGAAAACTAAATTTTCACTTTCAAAAGTGACTTTAAAATGTTCTCATTTGAATTTTAATATCTGTGACCAAATTTAAAAAAATATTTTCATTTATAGATAAATATTTTTGATAGAATTTAACACTTAATGAACATTATTGGCAAAATTGACCTATAACTATTATTTGTAAAACAATTTTTTCCTATTAAAAACAGTCAACAATTTCTATTGACTAACATATACTTAAAAACCCTTGTATCATTCACAGAAAGTATTTATATTTACATATTTATTTCAAAGCATAATAAAATACAGGTTCTGTGCATGAATATAACATAATTTTATATTACAGTGACACAAAATACACAAACACAAAATACTACTTACTGAAATTATTTACTAGCTTATGGATTCTTTTACAATATTAATGAAGCCCTTCATTGTAAAGCTTTTCTTTTTAAGCCTGCAAAATACAGGAAAACAAAACGCACAATGATAATTTGCATTTTTTTACAGTTAATAGTTTTTTGGTGTTTTGGTTTAGGTTTTTTTATGTTTAAATTGGAACTTCAAAAGTAAAGCAACAAAAAATATTCTTGTGGTTGTTAACAAAAGCTACTGAGCAGAACCTGGAAAATTTTTCCCTGTAACTGTAACACAAACCTTAAAAAGATACTTTTTTGGCCTTGCAGGAAGCTTCACAGTGGAGAAGGAAATGATAATTTTGCTCAGCTTGAAATAAGTATCATTCTTCAATGGCAAATTCACTGCTATAGGAATAAACTAAAATATACATGGAATATGCAACAAGTGAAAATACGCTTGAATTTATTTTTTTACAGTTCTTAACATATGTGAGTCAGTTTCCTGAAAGTAAGTTGTGTAATAGCTGCAATACCTGTTCAGTGAAGCTTCCAAACAAACCCCACATTAATTCCTCTGATTTTAAAAGCGTGGCATGCAAATGATTTCACAAAGCTATGCATCTCCAAGATTTAGATGTCTATATTTAACATAGTGAGCATAGCTCCCTTTAGGGGCAACAGAGTTACAGATTTGTAAATGACAGTGTACGAGCTTATTAAACGTGATCAATTTTGGTATTCAAGGTAACTATAAGA
This sequence comes from Dromococcyx pavoninus, assembly GCA_033558185.1. Classification (NCBI taxonomy): domain Eukaryota; kingdom Metazoa; phylum Chordata; class Aves; order Cuculiformes; family Neomorphidae; genus Dromococcyx; species Dromococcyx pavoninus. Next base: position 1,304,586 of record JAUMJL010000110.1, on the reverse strand, counting down.
CTATATGAGTCAGTATATGAAGTAGGATGGGTAGGTAGGATTTGTGTGAACACCAAACACAACCATTTGGAGCCTTAGTCTAAGTATCTCTACCTAGAGATGAGCAAAGAACAATTGACTTCTGTGCCTCCAGGGAGAGATTTGTTTGATGTGTTCTCAAGTATGAGATGAGTACCCTTCAGGAAGTGTCTGTTTCTCTCTGTAAAAGGACTAATGTTGGATTTGGATATCTAACTTTAAAGCTATGTTAAATTGATGTTACCTACTTATTCTATAGATACTTATGTGAGAAAGCAGTGGTGCAAAGGGAGTAACATGTTGCAGATCCTTCTACATGTAGCTTTGTCCACAATTCATGTGATACTCATCTACATATTTATTTAGGAAAGCAAACAGATGGCTTGAAAAAATGCAATTAAGTAGAAAACATTCATAAGATCCACTCTAAACTACAACATCTGCACTTTGATTTGCACAAGCTAAGCATTGTGGCGTATATTTTTTTCTGGTTTTCTTTCTGCATGCCATCTGATGAGACTAACAGATTTTACAATATTTCCCATGCTATGAAAAAATGTTTTACCTCACTTTTTAAATAATTCTGTAACACACCTTTTAGTAATTGTCCTTTATTAACCTATCTCACCAGTGTTCCTTCATTTTATTTCATCCTTACGTGATGCCAAGCCGTTCCCACTGAACTATTTAAGGTGAACATTTGAACTGGATCCAGCTGAGAGACAGTCAATTTTCTTCATATGCAGCCTGTATGGGTCTGTGTTTTGAATTTGTAACTGAAACAGTGTTGATAATAGACTGGTGTTTTAGCTATTGTTGAACGCTGCCTAACATCAAGGACTTCTCTGTTTTTCGTACTGTATAGCATAAAGCCCAGCAAGAAAACTTGGGGTGGATGGGAGGGCGGGCAGGACCCTTTCAAAGTTAGACTTAGCTGAGAGACTGGCCAGTCATTGGTCTGCTTATGGGAGGTGGGTGACTTTTCATATTATTTGAATTTTTTTTGTTTTCCCTTCCCCTGCCCTCCCCTTCACTTATGGAACTGAACTTGTCTCGACCTATGAGATTTTTCTCGCTTTTGTTCTTCCAGTTCTCTCCAGCATCCTCCTGGCCAGAGTGTGACTGATGGAGCAGCTGGTGGTTGCTCATTTGCTGGCTAGGGTCAACTCACCACAGAATTTCTAAATATTCAAATCAAGATATCAGGAAAGTTAAATATTGACTGAAAAGAAAATAGCTTTTATCAATGGCAAATAAACAAAATACCAAATCTCCACATTAAGTTTATGGATAGGAGCAGTTCCCATGATATTTTTAGTGTCCTAGTTTCAGCACTGCATAACTGCATAAAAACTGTGAAGTCTTTGCCTCTTTAGAAGGAGAAAACTGAATGTGACCAGGAAACATAAATTAGGAATAACAACAACAATATCTAGTGGAATTTAACAGTTACAAATTTTTAATTTGGAGTTATAGTTATGATTTTAATGTTATAATGAAAATAAAACAATTTAACCTTAAAAGTTATTTCTTAATACAATTGAATATTAAAATAACTTCAGTTAGGTTTAGATTTAGTTTTCATGGGTCATGTGTTTATCATTACAATTCAAATAGGAAAGGTTTTATTGATTTATGTTTATATCAGAGTGAGCTTTTTATTGTAGACGTAGGTTCAAGCAAACTATAACTGAAAAGCCTCAAGCATCCCTTGTTTTCAGGTGGAATGAGCTGAGATATTGAAAATGAGCAGTCAGGCTTATCACTGATAATCTTCCTTTTTTTTGAAGTTACTGCTATTTCAGTGAGGTCAGATTCTCTGTGCTACTCTTTAGCTTGTTACCATTCTATAGGAGATCTCTGCCAGATGGACTCAGCCAGATGGACTCAGCAAGTATCTAAGATCTGGTTTAGCTTGTTTCTCCAGTTGCTAAGGCCAGTTTGAGTTCCTTCTGTGCACTAATCCAGACCAGTTTAGAGCTATGCATATCCATATGCAATTGGATAAAACCTTTGGAGATGGTGACGTATATTCTCTTACATGCTAAATATGCGGTGAAAAAGTAGACTTTCCCAGAAGACTGAGAATATTATGCACTTTAAGAAGAGGTAACATTAATTCCCTTATGTTTTGCTTCTCTTCAGCAATAGCCAGAGCACGTCCTGAAAATAAAGATGCAAATAGTCAGAAATTTACTCTTTCAGATTGAAGGACAATAAGTGCCTAAATATCTCTTATAAAGCAGGCTAAAACAAGAGCCGTTCAGTAATCAAGACTGAAAATTCAACAGAGGTTATCTAATTAACAACTGAAATTTTCTACCCACTGAATAGATAGAAAGCCCAGAGTAGGCTCAGTATCTTTGCTAGTAAAACGCTTAATATCTTCAATTTTTGCAAAAGCCACTCTAAACTCAGGTAATGAGCTAAATAAATCTCAAGTTTTGAACAACTGGAGCAGAGAACTAATAGGATTAGCATTAAAGCTTTTATAGCCAAAGTAATGAGCAATTTTATACTTCATTTCACTTTTTACTAAATATCCTACTGTTTTCTTTATTCATTGGCCCTAAAAAGTTCAGTAGCTGGAGCACAGAAAAGACTGGGTTTGTGTATCAGAAAATGTCACCTTCTTTCTCACACAGAGTACCCCCATATATATTCTCTACTGTCACCATTTCACTGAGAAGATTCTATAGACCAATGTCCCTTTTCAGTTGTGTGTGCATTTGTTTAGTTGCATGTGTATTTGTTTACTTCAGTATGAATAAAACCCATTAACTGCATTTGCGAGTGAAATCATCATATCTTTGAAAACCCTTGCAATATACTTCTGAGCAGTGGAGGGTCCTGGAAATTTATCAAATATAATACTCCATTTTCAATTAACAGATCAAGTGCTACCTAAAATAGCAACCTAAAGCTCTTGAGAGACAATGATGGCAGTCGGCTTTGCTCCTTGAGTCAACAGAACTTTTATCCAGAATGGTAGTTCTTCCATGTGCAGATGACAATGATGAGAGTCCCTATAGGGAGTAAAAAATTGCCAGAAACATCAGCAAATATGAAGAATACTCTTTTGGCATCCTTTCATAAAGGTAATAGTTTTACACAGATAGAAAATTGTCATATTTTTTGTATATATGCTACATGCATAACTTGGAAAGTGTTGAGACAATGTAATGATGAGACAGATAACAAAATCCTATTGTTTCTAGGAAAAGAAAATAACTTAAATTCTTTCTGAAAAAGAAGTCTAAATTATTAGAAAATATCTCATTCTCTGTGCTCATAAAATAAACTTTTGACCATCTCTTTTGCCCCAGGAGGTGCTGGGGCTTTATGAGAACAGTAAGAAACACATTCAGACTTTGTAAAGTATTATTTAAAATGCTATGTATTATAGATAACACTATAAAGAAAGAGAATTATGCAAAGCATCACACAACTCTTTAGATGGGGGGAACCCTGAGATGCACAGCATTGAACAGGTCTCCAATTCACAGTCAACATACCATGAAAACCTCATTTGTGGAAAAGGTTGTTTCGTTTTTTCAAGCTGTTGCAGGATTTCCTTCTAAGAAAGCTGCTCTATTCATCATTTCTACAATCAAACAGAATTGATGTTCTCACGAGAACTTCTTGCTGCACTTTTAGGTAAGGCAAGGACATACACGTGGCTTAATTGCCAATACCGAGTGAGAGCTGCCTGCAGCTTCTCTATTACAAAGAGCTGACTAATTTTATTCTGCAGACAAGGGATATGCTCAGCACAGCAAATTCATGAAGGCCAAACTGCACATCCAGCACAGCAGTGCAAGGATAAGACAGGCCTGGATCACTAACTCTCTGATGTACAATGGACTTCCAGTGAGGATCACTGCCAAATCTCCCTTGGACACATGATTTATCTGCATTAAATAAAATAAATTCTGAGTGATTTTTGTGTTACTTTATTGGAGAAAATGACATTTTTAAGAGGAGTGTTTTCTACTTAGTGTACAATGTCTCTAAATCTCATGATTTGATAGTGTGTTAGAATAAAAGGCATAGTTTTTATCTCATCTGACTCTACTAAAAAGCTGAAATTTCTGACCTTACCTTGCCCCTATGGACAACAGAAAGAGATAAACACCCTTATAGTATTCTCAGATAACTCACGTACGGTATTCTCAGATACAGTATTCTCAGATAGATAGTATTCTCAGATACTTTGAAATATTCTTTATTCTCACTGATTTATAAAAGGCATTAAAATAATTTAAATCATGAAGAGAACCTCCATTTACAATTAGGTGAGATGAGGGCTAAATCAATTCTATACATTTCTGATTACAGTTTTCTACAATTAGTTTCTTTAAAAATGTAGAGTCTTCCTTTATCCTAGCTTTGTGAAAACTTCTCATAAACCAAGCTGAGTCTGTAAAAACAAAAACAAACAAACAAACTAGAAAGGAAGCAAATAGAACTTTAAAAACTGGAAGATCTTGGGATTTTAATAGTTGAATTGAAGAATACAATGTAGCTGGTGATGAGATTTCGTACTCCATCATCTTTGAATAATTCTGAATATTGAGCTTAGCTGGAATGAGGAGTTACTTACGTTGAGTTTTTAATTGTCCTTTGAATGAAAAGTTTTACTTTCCCAGAAGGAGAGTGGAGCAATGTTGAATCCACAGCACAATGGGCAGGGAACCAGGAGCAGAATAACTATTACCATGTGTATCTAATAAGGATACATACTTTCATAGCACACTAACTGGTACATTACTTGACAGTACAAACAAACAAATATTACTCTTAAAACCACTGAATTGAAATGACTGAGACTATGGAAATTAATTTGTTCTTATTTAAACAGTATAACTAAAATAAACAACCTTTCAAGCATTTATTTGGAGAACACCAAATAAATAAAAGCTTTATTTAAAAATTTGGTTTGATTTGCTTAATTATAGAAGGAAGTTAATAACAACTGTTTGATGAATTAGACTCTGTTTAACTTATGCTTAAATCACATAATTCTGTAGTTGTTTATTAAGTTTCATATTTCCTCAGGCACAGTTTGAAAAAGCTTCTTTTATTGTATAAATATTCAGCTTTACAAAAGGATTTGAGAGATAGGTTACAATTGGTAATTATATTGCCAATTAAAATGTCAATTACATTGACTCTGTAACTAACTTGATAAACAGCCGCTAAGAATATGACTAAGTAGAAACATTCTCACTCTGTGACATTAACATTAAGATTTGTTTGGTTCTTTTTATTAGTCAATAAAAAAAGGACAAGTTAATATTTTTATTCCATGCAGAAAGTGACTCTTAAAAAACAAGGTATAATTTACTAAATGAGTTTCATAGCAGAGTGTATTTTGATTATCACTAGAGTGTATTTTCTGTAAAAAAAAATTGTATTGCTCAGTTTTATTTAATTATTCAAATAAAATCTTTAATTATCTGTTAATTTGAGTTCCATTTCCTTTCCAAATGGACTGTTTTTATTACAAAATTACAGCTGTCCTCCTGTTCAAATAATAATAACTTCCTTATGACTATTTGGCTATTGTCTGACTTAATACAGTTTTTTAATAGCAGCTGGTACATAACAATTTAAGTCAACAAGATTAACATGACCAAACTTCAGCAGTATACAAAATTTGGTGTCTGAGAGCCATAAGAATCACAGCACAATCCTAGGAAGGACATATCCAAAAGACATTCACAGGACAGAGAGAAGAAATACATTAAAATTTCATTCAGGACAAAAGGTAATACACAGTATAGATGGTGTTAAGAATTTACATCTAATTACAATCTAATCAAAGCACAAGAAATAGTTACAAAAAGTTACAATTCCGATGACTGTAAAACTCTTTCAGCAAAAGTCAAAATTAAGTGCGAGAATACTGACTCAATAAATATAGTTAACATATATCAATTTCCAACTACATAACCCTTTACCCTTTCTTCTGATGTTATGCTTAGCCTTCCACTGTCACACTAGGTACTAAGGTCAAGAAAATCAGTTTTTCTTATCAAGAAGCATGGAGTAACAAGAACACATTGGTGTCATGAGGTTTCTGCCAGTATGTTATTAATGGTGGGGAATTCTTCTACCTTCGTCTTCAATTTTTCTGTTCTCTATGTTTTTTTTCCCGAAGTGGGCTTTACCTGGCTGACACAGGTGCACTACTGCATAGATCAGCTTTTGACCACTGTGATTTGCTCTCACAAACTGAAACCTATGCTGTCATCCTGTATACACACTCTTCCACATTACCTTTAAATCTAGTGTCACCAGCAGTTCCCGTGCAGAACGGCTGTGTGTTATTGTGAAATCATACAAAACAAATCTAGGCAACAGTTACCTGATTGTTGGACCATTGCTATCACAGGGAAAGTGAGCTAACATCAACTGAGGACAAGGCAAGTACAAGTGAGTCTTTAGAGATAGAACCACCAGATCAATTCAAAGCCTGAGGCTTTTTACAAGTAATGAAGAAACATTGGGTTTCCTGGGCAATTGAAAGGATACCCCTTGGCAATCCTACTTTGCTGTGTACTGACCTGTGCATAAAATTGGATTCCAGAGCAACCAGAAAATTTGTCTTCATTGACCTTTGTTGCCCTTATCTCCTTCTATATCTAAGACAGTTACCAGCCTTTGGGGTAGCACAATCCAATTACATGATCTAATCCTTCACAGAAATTTATCAGCAACAGTTAAATCTTTTGTAATATTTTAAAATAAACAGGACATATTAAATAAAAATAACAGTTATTCAAATATTATAAGTGTAGACTTGCTCAAGTAATAGGATCATATTTGTCACTTAAAATTTTTAGAACAATCTAAAGCATGTCAAAATGAATAATTTCATTTGTTATTCATCAGTTAGACAAAACATGAAAAATACCTTTGCTCTTTGATTATTTACTGCAAAAGAAGACATTTCATGCTGTCTGAAATAGTATATGATTAGTGAACAGAGAAAACGAATGTAAAACTCTTTGGAAGTCCTTGTTTTTCCTCTTTATCAGAAGGCAATTTTCTGGGAAAAGAAAAGAAGAGTTTACATGTTTTGAAGATATATGAAGATTTAATGAAATGTTAAGGAGTTTGAATCATTTTGATTCCTAAAACATTTCATTTTTGATAAAAATGTTTTCTTTAGCAAATTTGGTTATTGTTGAATTATTGAATGACTTATTCTTTACCATAATTCTAAGTTTTCTGAAATTAAAATTTGCAAATATTTATGCACAGACTTCATAATTATATGACTTGGCCTTAGCTATAAACACTTCTTATACCTCTAGCCACGGCCTTAAAGACCAACTTCACAGACATGGGTAACATCAAACATTTAACTACAAAAAGGGCAAAAGGGTTCTAGCCCAGGAGTTGACAGGGCTCAATAAGAGAGCTTTAAACTAGGCCTGAAGGGGGGGGGGTGGTGCAATCAGGCTCACCAGTGATGTGACTGTAGAGAGTGAGTCACCATCAAGGATGAAGTCAGCAACCCAGCTTAAGTGCATGTACAATAATGCACACAGTATGGGTAACAAACAAGAGGAGCTGAAATTCCTGGTCCAGCAGGAGAACTATGATATAATTCCTATCATGGAAATGTGGTGGAATGACTCTCATAACTGGAGTGCTGCCATAGAAGGCTACAAACTCTTCAGGAGAGACAGACATGAGAGAAGGCTGGAGGGGTGGCCCTGTATACTAAGGAAATTCTTGACACCGTAGAAGCTGAGATTAGCGATGACCAGATTGAGTGCCTATGGGTAAGAGTCAGAGGGGCAATCAAGACTGACATCCTGGTTGGAGTATGTTACAGACAGCCCGATCAGGAGGAAGAGGTAAATCTGTTGTTGTTTAGACAGCTGGAAGTTGCCTCTAGATCGGCTGCCCTTGTTCTTTTAGGAGACTTTAATCTCCCAGATATCTTCTGGGAACTTAACACAGTTGCGAGGAGGCAGTCCAGAAGGTCCTTGGAGTGTATTGAGGATTGTTTTCTGTCACAGCTGGTGAGTGAACCTACTGGGGTGAGGCTCTCCTTGACCTGCTCTTCACAAATAGAGGAGGGCTGGTGGGTGATGTTGTGGTTGGAGGCTGTTTGGGGTACAGTGACCATGAGATAATCAAGTTCTCCATAAACAATGTAACAAGGAAGGGCATGAACAGGATGTCCACACTGGACTTCCGGCAAGAAGAACTGGGAGTACCCTGGAAAATAGCCTTTAAAAGCAAGGGGGTCCAGGAAAGCTGGAGGTACTTCAAGAATGAAATCTTGAAGGTGCAGGAGCGGGCTGTCCCTATGTGCAGGCTGTTCTAATGTGCCATAAGACAAGTCGTAAGGGCAGACAGCCGGCCTGGATGAGTAAGGAGCTTCTTAAGGAGCTAAGTGAAATAAAGAGGGTGTATCGCCTTTGGAAACAAGGGCTGGAGAATCAGGTTATGTTCAAAGATATTGTTAAGTTGTGTAGGAGGAAAATTAGGGTGGCAAAAGCCCAGCTGGAGCTCAAATTGGACACTTCACAGTATCACAGTATCACAGTATTACAAGGTTGGAAAAGACCTCTGAGATCATCTAGTCCAACCTATGACCCAACACCAACACCTACTCATCATTTAAACCATAGCACTAAGTGCCTCATCCAATTTGTTTTTAAACAGTTCTGTTAAGGACAACAAGAACTGTTTTGACAAATAAACTAATGACAGAAAGAAGGGGAGCAATGACCTCCACTCCTTACTGGATGTTGAGGGAAATATAGTAACTAAAGATGAGGAAAAGGCTGAGGTTCTTAATACCTTCTTTATCACCATTTTCAACACTAAGTCAGATTGTTCACTGGACAACTGGCCTTCTGAAGTGGTGGATGGGATCAGGATAGAATATATCTCCCCTGTAATCCAGGAGGAAGAAGTTAGAGACCTGTGAGCCACTTGGATCCTCATAAGTGTATGGGACCCGATGGGATCCACCCTAGGGTGATGACAGTGCTGGCAGATGAGCTTGCTAAGCCACTTTCCATCATTTATCAACAGTTCTGGCTCTCTGATGCCCATCCACAAGAAGGGCCTTAGGGACCACCCAGGTAATTAAAGACCTGTCAGCCTGACCTCAGTTCCAGGTAAAATTATGGAGCAGATAATCCTGGGTGCAATTGTGCAGCACCTGCAGAATGACCGAGAAACCAGGCCCAGCCAGCATGGATTTAGGAGGGGCAGGTCCTGCCTGACCGATCTGATCTCCTTTCACGACCATGTGACTCAGCTGGTGGGCAAGAGGAAGGCTGTGGATGTGGTATACCTGGACTTCAGCAAGGTCTTTGACACCATCTCCCATAGTAGACTCTTGGAGAAGCTGGCAGCCCGTGGCTTGGACAGGAGTGCTCTGTGCTGGGTTACAAATCGGTTGGATGGCCGAGCCCAGAGAGTTGACGATCGGTCACTAGTGGTGTCCCCCAGGGATCGGTGTTGTGTCCGGTACTGTTTAACATCTTTGTTGATGATCTGGATGAGGGCATTGAGTCCATCACTAGCATGTTCACAGATGATGCCAAGCTGGGAGGAAGTGTCAATCTGCTGGAGGGTAGGAGGGCCCTACAGAGGGACCTTGACAGACTGGAGAGATGGGCTGATTCCAATGGGATGAAGTTTAACAAGTCCAAGTGCCAGGTTCTACACTTTGGACACAACAACCCCATGCAGAGCTATAGGCTGGGGACAGAATGGCTGGAGAGTAGTCAAGTGGAAAGGGACTTGGGAGTGATGGTGGACAGGAAACTCAACATGAGCCAGCAGTGTGCCCAAGTGGCCAAGAGGGCCAATGGTATCCTGGCCTGCATCAGGAATGGTGTGGCCAGCAGGACTAGAGAAGTTTTCATCCCCTTATACTCGGCACTGGTTAGGCCGCACCTTGAGTACTGTGTTCAGTTCTGGTCTCCTCAGTTTAAGAGAGATGTCAAGATGCTGGAGTGTGTCCAGAGGAGAGTAACGAAGATGGTGAAGGGGTTGGAATACAAGCCCTATGAAGAGTGACTGAGGGAGCTGGGGTTGTTTAGCCTGGAGAAGAGGAGGCTCAGGGGAGACCTTATTGTTCTTTATAACTACCTAAAAGGAGGTTGTAGGCAGGCAGGGGTTGGTCTCTTCTCTCAGGCGACCAGTGACAGAACAAGAGGACATGGTCTCAAGCTTCATCAGGGGAGGTTTAGGCTTGATATTAAGAAAAAAATTTTACTGAAAGGGTGATTCGCCAATGGAATGCGGTGCCCAGGGAGGTGGTGGAGTCATCGTCCCTGGAGGTGTTTCAAAACAGATTGGATGAGGCACTTAGTGTCATGGTTTAAACAACAAGTAGGTGTTGGTGTTAGGTCATAGGTTGGACTAGATGATCTCAAAGGTCTTTTCCAACCTTGTGATACTGTGATACTGTGATACCATGAACTGACCATAGACATTGACTATATTTTTTCCTTTTTCACTTACTTTCTGTGTGAAAAGATTAATTCTTTTCAGTCACTTCTGGAAGGATTAAACATTCTCGGACCAGACTGCTCCTGACAATACAAATATGAGTATTCCTCAAATGTGTTTTAGTCATTTAGAGCTACTGTTTCTGAAAGTAATTGCCAAGAGTTAGTGATTACCAATTAGTTTGTACTTTATTTCAATCATGGTGTTATGTTGATTAAGAGCTCTATTGCTTCAAGAATACAATAAATTTGTTCACAGTTTTCCCTAATAGTATTAATGTAAGACCAAAAACTCCAATTAAGAAATAATGACTAATGTTCAGAGAAAGTGGATAAACATATAATCCATTCGAAACATATTTGAGATTGTTTTTCTTAAGAAGTCACAATTAATCAACTGGCTTCTGACTTACTCTTTTTGGCAAATGTTTCCACGGACTGAAGTATTAACACTTACGAAGGGATTTAGATGATCTTTAAGGTCCCTTCCAACCCAAGTCATTTTATGATTCTATGAAGCTGGATGGGGCTCAGAGAAACAGATCTGTTAAGAATTGAAATATCTATGTTCTCATGGCTGAGGAGAGGGGGGAAGATCAAATACTGAAACAGAAGGTTTTAAGAAGCTGGTTCATAAAAATATTTTTTTCAGTATGGTACTGCTAGCTATTTTTTTCATTCCATATTTTAAAAAAATGATTATTTTTTTCAATCTTTGTAAAATATGTTATTTTGAGCTTTTACTATTTTGAATAGTATCATCAATTATTCTTCTGAGGTAACAAGGAAAGTGCAAAAATCAATCTACTCATCGTTCGTATATTGCTTAAACCCAGTAAAACAGTCATAGGTGAACCAGGCACACAAAATCTACATTCTCCAAACATCCCGTGAATATATTTGCGATATATTCTTTCCATGCCTTCTCCTGATAGCAGTAGTAACAACCTTCTTTAAAACAATTTATAATATTTGATATATAAATTATGTTGTCTTATACTTAAACTACTGTAGTGGTCTTTTAGTACAAATAACACAAAATACCTTTTTATATAGCCTCAATAGATATTAAATTGAGTTATTTCCAAGTTGGAATATTTTACCTCTAGTAATTCCAATATTCAACTGCATTTATTAATAGTTGTAGAAGCAATCGCAAACATCAACATGTCATCGTTTGCTACGTAAATCAATAGATTGTTAAATAAAAAAAATTGAATTCATGTTAATTTTAAAATATATATGCAGAATTCTTCTAGAAATAAAGCAATGCATTGTGTTTTGTAAGCTGTGGAAAAAAATAACTACAAAGCAGTCTTCATTCTAGCTGAGACAACACCTGTGTCTGTGTGCATGCACATACCAAAATGTCTATAATCTTTTAATACCTAAACTGATTTTCTGCAAAACGGAAAGACAGTTTGAAACCAGATGTGAGGACTGATGCTACGTGTGCATTCTGATGCCATATTCCTTTTCTTTTTGGAACTAGAGACAGATTGCATTATTCAAAATAGTTTTAGCAGATTTGCAAACATGTTTTTACAAAGATGTTTCTACGAAGCATCTATTCAAGGAGATTGGGTATTTGGAATTCATTTTCTAATGGAGAGAATTATCACCATGTTCAGCTTTTAAGATACAATTTTACTTAAAGGATTATTGATATATATTAAAAGTTCATGCCTTTAAATTAGAGACTGGACAAATACAAATATGTATTTTTCAGTATTTAAAAATATATTTATTTAATAGGAATGACCTCAGAATGCAGTTGATATACTTTGTGTCTTACTACTGATTTTAGACTGTCTTATGATAATCTGAATATCAAAGAAATTTTATATATTTCTTTTCCAATATGATGATGAATATTTTCGTGACATCTACCAAATGACATTTAAAGGATACAGGATAACTTCTCTATCTTTCAATCAGCCCTGAGACTACTGTGGAGGAGGATGGTACCTTTATTCTTTCCCTCCCCCTCAAGGGTCATTTTGACTATCATATTACCTCTGTCTTTCCTTGTAACTTTGTATAGTGCTGGAAAGATAATCCTACCACATGGGTCACAAGTAAAATCTCCATGGATTTCATAATGTAATTTTAATGGAAGATTGGCCTTTATATGTGAAATAATTCAAAATCCCAGTTTCTCTTTAAATGTAGCTATGACATTGCCATAAATATTAGCTTAGTAAATTAATAAAATGCATAAATGTCACAAAGCAAGTCCAGGAGAAATGAGCATAAATGAGGTAAGTGTTGTAAGCACTATCATGACTGTTCAATGCTCAAAATAGGAATAAAAATCATTGTTGCCATTTTCAGAACACAGAAGTAAAGAAAAATTGTTTCAGGGGTATTTTTTTTATTATTATTCGATGGTGTGTGTTAAGGGCCTTGCTGTTTGTTTAGTTTTCTCAAAAAATATCTCTCTCAAAGAAAGAGTGTCAGATTAATTTTCACGTTATGACAAGCTTTCACACAGTTTTTCATTATTTTCTTCTTGGTATTATCTTCCTAATTTGTATGTTACATAAAGAACATTTTTAATTGACTGTTTTCAAGGGTGTGTAGTGTCATTCGCATTTAGAACAAAACCTCAGACTCTTTTAGATAAATAACGATTGTCAATTAGACTGTAACAAGTTTTTGAAAACAGCTCTCTGAAGCGAGAACTTTCCAAGCAGGGATATTGTGTAAAAGTGTTGAGACCCCTTCTCTATGCACCTCATATGCTAATAGGAGGTGAATCTTTTTCTAAAAATAACATATGCCAAAACAGCTCACGTGTACACTCCCTGCTCCGCGAACCACGTTTTCTGCTGAGATCGCCACTGGAAATTCATTGGAGTGGTAATTATTTTTCTGTTATATTCCCCTTTCTATGCTACTCTTCTTTTTTTCTCTCTCTGTCATTATTCTCTCCTCAAATATACCTCGCTTCTCAGCACTTTTGCATGTAGTACAAAACAGTTTTTTGCCGAGTTGCATTGTCTGTGATGGTTTTGAGCTATTGCTGTTTTGTAAGGGACAGACTTTTGCCAAGTTCTTGTGAATTGCGACTTTGACTGAGCTCAGGACTTAGGAATCTGAAGCAGAGAATTTTTACATTCTCTTCATTTATAGCCACAAGAAACAGCAGTTTTCTCTCTTTCTTCTATGGATTCTTGTTGCTGTTGGTTTTGTCCTATTCAAAATAAATAAAAAGAACAAAGCAAAGAAGAGAAGAAAGGCACATAAAAATCAAATTGAGAAGTATTCTTTGTTTGCAAAGTGCAAACCATTGTGGTCTGTTGATTAGATCTAGTATAAAGAGAGAGAATTTTCTTCATCGTTAAGAAACTGATTTGCTACCTGGTGGGAAAAATGAGTTAACGTTTTTCAGCCAGTTTCTCCAAATTCAAAATGCAAAGCTTTATACTGTTTCCTAATAGTTCTTTATTGATGTGATCAATAAGTATTGCACATATATATCTATGACAGAATATTCATATTTAAAGTTGTTTTTTGATAATTTCAGAACACACATGATTTTTATTTTATTTACAATGTGATGAACTTGAATGTTTTACTGCAGATTCACTTCAAATCTCAATCAAAAAATAGTCATTCTTCTATCTCTGAAAACTTTTTGTTACTTTTTGATCACAAAAATATCAGAACCTTAACAATATATATAACGACATCATGTTCCGCTTCCACATGGGTAGAAATGAAATGTTTGTGCAGACTGGTCCAAAATTGTTCTAAAACAGATGAACAATTCTAACTTTAATGGCAATAAAGAGCTGTAGATAAAGAATATGTAGAGATAATGTTAGAACTTAGCATTAGTGAACAAATGCTTTCCTATTTGCAACTTCCTGAAATTGACAGATTTGACTTAGCTCCAATGTACTCTGACAAAATTCTCAGATTCATCTAAAATTTGAAACTGGTCGATTTCAGTTTCTTCTCATCTCAGGGGTAAAAGCAGTTTATAAATTGACACCACTTTAAAGAAGCTTAGCAATTGGCATACAAGACAGCTTCTCATTGATCTGTGTGCTTAATAAAGCTAAATGTTAGGAAGACTAATGTACCATACTGATGTTTTAGGAATTTCATTAACGTATTTGGAAGACTGTCATAACTCACTCACCTCTGCTGGGTTTATGAGCCATAGGTTTTCTCCAGCTCATAAAATCAACTTGCTTAACACCATACAGTGACTGATAGCATAAGAGGTGACACTTCATGAAGCAAGGTGACTCCTTTTTTCCTTCCTTCTTTTTTTATAACTTTTTAGGACTTTGCAGGGATATTAAAAAGAGGAATGGATAAATGTCTGACAAAATATTATCCTGACCTAGTAACAAGTTAGTTACAAATATCTTATCCTGTTACTCTTTGTAAATACTTAATGTATATTGGGATATAATGCTAACTTCTGAAATGCTGATAAATTATTTTTGTATTTTCACTTTTTTAAATGGAGTACATCTGATACAGAAAATCACTTTTGTAAATAGTAATGTATGTTTCTGTTAGCTGTGTTCATCTTTCCATTGAAACTTCATCTAAAAATTTTGAAACAGGAAACTTTTAAAATTTTCCCTTGCATGGAATAAAAACAAAGAGCATATCAACACATTTGTACATACTTTATCATTAAAAGTACCAAGTCCATTAATTTTTAAAAATTTTTTGCACCTCTCTCTAGTTATTTACAGTGTAGATATCACCAACTCTCCCTTTATCCATGGATCAAAATAACCCTCTACAATGTATGATTTCTGAAGAAACAGTTGTCTTTCAGTTACTGCAAAAGAAACATAAGGGGATGGACCAAGATATGGATTTTTAGTGCTATAATTACATGAAGTTAGACCTAATTAATCTCATTCCAGAATTTACACCTTTAGCCATTGCCTGTAATATATGGTAAAGATATCACAGATGCTGTTCAACATAGTCAGCTCTCTTATAAGAAAGCAAATTATTGACATAAAAGTACCTTTGAGTTTTGACTGTTCTTAGTCAGATTCACATAACCCAGTGCTATGGAAATAACCTCCATGGAATTAATCATAGACATTTTTTCCTAAGATCCACTTCTGACAAAATTCCCTTATGATTATGGCTTAATATAAAGTTTTTTTCTGGGATGGAGGAATTACATCTCAATCTCAAAGAAACACATATGCACAATCACAACTCACAGATGAAAACAATCCTCTACAATCAGTCCTATTTTCTCTTTGGAAAGAAATGGTCCATATCATCCATTTCTTTTAAAACACCATTCAAAGTGACTAGTACTTCTGTGTGTGTGCAACTACAAGACTAGCCATTAAAGCACTTCCTCAGTACATGATATGCTTAACTTGAAGACAGTTTAACAAACACATAATCTAGCTTGAAAACAATACGTAACAAAGTAGACTACAAGCAGTATTTTGTGTGCATATATGAAGAAATAACTAGAGGATTATGAAATCATATCTGAACAAAAGAAAAACCTTTTCACTATGAGTGTGCTTGAGTTCTTGAACAGGTTGGCCAGAGGATAATTTTCTCTCTTGAGACCCCTTTCAGTCTAAACAATTCTCTGATTCTTTGAATATGTCACAGAACAGCAGATACATTCATGTAGGAACTGACCTCTGGAGATCATTTAGTCCAGTCCCCCCCTGCTCACAGCAGAGTCAACTAGGTTGACTTCATTGATATTCCTGTTGGACCAGTTCTCCAGCTTGTACATGTTGCTCTGCGTGTCCGCACATCTATGTGGCTTATTAGCCACTCCTAATTTTATACAATCTGCAAACTTCCCAAGAGTCTGCACCCTGTGCCCTCATCTAAGTAATGAATGAAGATGTTTAACAGTGTTGTCCCTAGTACAAACCTCAGACATACACTGTTAGTGACTGATGTCTCTCTGGACTTTTTATCAGGTATCACAATCCTTAGAGCTTTCATTCCACCTCACTGTTCAGGCACTTAGCTTGAACTTCATCAGTTTGTTTACAAAAATGTTATGACAGATAGTGTTAAAAACTTTACTTGGTATAACAGCTTAAAACAATTTAAGTCATCAGACTTTGTGTGGCTACAAATGCTTTGTAAACCAAGCATTTTAAAATACATGTTTGGGTTTGGGTACTACTGACTTCTAGTACCAGTTCAAATGCCTAAGGTCAGATTTACCTTGTCAATCTGTGGAAAATAAACAGATTTGATGTTGAGACTATGTCATTTTTAAATGAATGTTTTACTATTTCTGCATCCATCCTGACTCTTTCATTCATTTGAAGATCCTCTGAAAAAATCTTGTCTTTTCCATTGCTGTTTTGTAACGTATTACCTTAATGACTTTATTTTTGCTTTCAGTTTTCAGTTGCCTAACTTAGCTCTGTAAAAATGTTTGCTTTCTTTTAAAGCTAATTTAAGAGTAGTATGCTGTTTTAGTAGTGTGCTTATACTCTATTCTTAAGTATATTTGGTCTCGTAGTGTGTTTTTCACCACTTGACAAGAAGTAAGAAACAAGTGGCCTTCACTCAGCTGTTATTCCTGAGACCAAGAAGTTTATTTAGGTAATTTTAATTTGGTTTTGTAATTAAATTTCTTCAGCTTATTTTCCCAGTCTTCACCCAATTGAACATGTTCCTGTATTATCACTGTTAGTTCTAATCAAAGCATCTACATGTGTGCTATTTTGGGTAAGCCTACAAGGGCAATTATAATTTCAGTTGTAAGATAAAAATGATTTTCCCTTCTTTTCTGTAAGTTTAAAAGTAGAAGAGGATTTACTAACATCTGGTAAAAAACCTAGATCCATCTTGTCAAGTGAAGTGCTATGCCTCCTCTGCATATCATTTCAGATACTAGCACCTTTATCAGAGCCAAGCTTTCACAATTTGCAAGAATATTTTACTTTACTGAGAGCTACATTTCTATGAAGAAAATGTGATTATCCTGAATCAGTTATGGATTGAGTTAATATTGAATTCTTGATTTTTTTCCTTGGCTTTAGTTATGAGTCCCAGACAAGCATGATTCTGTAGTTTCAATCCTATTTTCCAAGTTATTAATGTTGAATTAGTCTGCTAACTGATCAATAATCTCTGAATCTGTAAAATACTGACATGACAGAAATAAATGTATATGTACTTAAGGAAATCAGGTTCTATGACAATGCTAGGATACACAGCAAGTGAATAAAGTTTTTGTTTTTATTATTTTGCAAATTTGGGGTTTGAAAAAATCCTGTATGTTAGAGTTTTCCTTCCTAAATATTTCTTACCCTTAATTCATATTATTTTTACTTTTCAAAAGTTTTCTTTCATAGTTTAAAATTAAGTAGGTTCTTTATTACTCAAGCTTACAGAAAATCTCATTCTCTTGGAGGGGTATTGCATCTTCATGTATTTCTCTAGCTATAAGTGTAAACAAGAATGAAATCTTCATGAAAATCTGTAGTCTTGGGTACAGTTTGTGTTACGTTTCATAGAGTTGAATTTGATCCATCGAGTAATGCAATAAATTAACTTTGTAAAAGCTGAGTTTTTCTGTATTTTCGGCATCTCTCGTGGATGCAAAAGAATCTAAAGGGTGTTAAGATTTCCCTTCTGCACAAAGATCTGAAGGTATAAAAAATGTTTGGAACTGACAGCACTGCAAGGAAGATTTAGTCGCATCTTCAGTATAGAGGTTTGTACTTGAAGTAACCTCATTGCCTAGAGAAAACTCAGACAAATTACCCAAGGAATGGAGAAGCCAAAGATCAGCAATTTTAAACCATCTCTAGAACCAAGACTTTATTTAATGCAGAGAAAATGTGGAAGCACTTTAAAGAGAGGATTTTTCAATATCTATATCACTAAATGAGTTTTAACAGATAAAAACCAGAAAGCTAGGCACACGTTACATATCGCTATGGTAACAGATGCCCTAAAGACAGCATAACAGCAATAGATTTAGAGGAACTGAAGAATACAAGAACGAAATACAATGAAGAGTATACAAGTATTGTATACAGTTGTCACAGAAAATTCTCATATAGCATGAATATAGCTATCATCATGTAATTTAGGGCTTGCAACTGCTGAATTACTACTTCTACACCAAAGATTTTGGAAAGATTTGGAACAATTTAGAATATTCTGAATTTAAGAGAGTCATTATTTTAGCAATGCATTGCACAAAAGTGACCTGAAATGTGCCTAGAAAAAAAAATACTGGCAAAACTATAGTCAAATTTTAAACAAGTTCAGGGACAATTTGATAATGTAAAAAAAAAAGAAAACAAGTAGAAAAGTTGATATAGTTTGGGTTTTACATAACTGAATACAAAGATGGGAAAACATCTGTGATATTTTGGGCACATAGTGTTTGTATAATTTTGTGGGTCGCACAAGACAATCTATGAATTTTAAAAAGAAGTTATGTGTAGTAGGACTTTAAACAAGAGCCATAGTAAGAAATGTCTAAAATGTGCATCAAGAGCTTTCTAAAACAAGGGATACAATGGAAAATAGAGCCTTTCATCTTAGTATAATGCTAAGGCAGAAACTAAAGTAAATTATCAGCCTCTTGTGAAGTTGATGAAATTTACAATACCAATATAATATTTTTTAATGCAATGTCAAAACATAAAAAACTCCACAAAACATTTTCAGTTCCTTTCCATTTCCTTACCTTTTTCTCTGTCTTCCTTCTCTTCAACATCCCAACAAAGTTAAGCCAAAAGAATCATATTTACATCTAAATTCATAACTTTAATTATGAGTAGTTTACACTGTGAAGGGATTCTAACTTTCAAATTATTACACCCTTGATCTAAAATTGCATTCTTATAAACACACATAGACACACACACAAATACATATGTATAGAATTTCCAAGATGTGCAATAAAAACTGGAAAAAAACACAAAGCTGATGTGATGTGTAATGGGAGTTTGGAAAGTACAGTGTGACTGATTCATTTTTAAAAAAAATTATTTTAAAAGTATGATCAATAAATAATATAAAATATAAATTATTTCAAATTTCTTAAATTTTCTGTTCCTCAGATAAGTGAGTTTTTGCAACAATCTTTTACTGAGAGCCATAACAGCATTTCAACTCTTGCTAATTTAAAGCTGGAGTTTGTATCTTTACACAAAATCTTAAATGAAATGGAGTTAATGACCCAAGAAGTCCTGTTCTTCTACAAATTAAAAATTCATATTGTTTTTATTTGCTCTCTGGAAAAGATATCTTTCTGAACATATTTTTTCAGTGTACTTCCCTAAGCCAACAGTATTCTCTTTGCAAAATAATTTATGGATGATATATCGTTGGCATGAAAAACTGCACTGCACTATATCTTCTAATATGAGGTTGGTAAACAGCTAAAATTAAAAGAGAAGTGCAAGATAAGAATATAATGTACCCACAGGACATGATCAGCTCTTAGGGTGCAGAATTATTTTTTAAAAATCACAGATGTAAAGTGAACTTAATCTTATCTAATTTTAGTTTTCTATAATATTCTTATATATGAGGCAGATGACCTGGTCCGTGAGTTAGTCAATGAACAGCTAAAGGAAACTTTGGGTGATTCCTCTTATTGTAATGAAGATATCTTAAAGCGTGTCAGCAGCCCATTCTTATTATGCTGACCATTTCCTTGGAATGACCATAAAGGAAACCTTTAGGCTATCCCTCAAATGTGTGTCTCTACAGTAAAAATACCTATGTGTGAGACAAATCTCTCCTTCCTCAAGTGTTTCTAGCTGTGTATGTTTTCTCAAGCATGAAATGATAAGTGATATTCATTCTATTTTTTTTAATGTTTTGGCTTTTTGTGTGTGTGTGTGTGTGTGAGCTTGTATTAGCAAATTACCTATTCCAGTAGAACACTAGTTAGTGACTTTCCACAGCCATCTTTCTGTTTAGTAGTTTTCAACTTTTGAGTATTTTATTTTTTTATTTCTACATTTTTAAGTAAATGGAACTGCAGACACTGTGTAGCGAATAAGTAAGTAAGTAATAAGTAAGTCTGCCAATGAGCTTGTTAGATACTCTTCTGAGGGTCTTTGAAGCTTGTCATAAGCTGGCAGGAGTACTCAAACAGCAGATTGAAATTTTGGACTGGCATGCAGTATTTAATGCAATAAAAGGCATGAAATATTTATTTTTGAAAGTAGCAAAATTTGTTTTGCGTGATAGAAGAAATTTCAGAAAGCTTACTTGCTCTGCATATTTTACACTTATTGCATGAAATATAAAGGTTTCTTGTCTACAAGAAACTCAGAGGCGTAAAACACACCTCTTTTCCCAATTAACCTAGGAAAAATAAGGTTTTGGCGTCTCTAAAGGCAGCCACTGGAGGGAGCCATCTTCACGTGCAGATTGTTACATGTTCCTGCAAATGCTTCTGAAATAACCCGGGTGATGAATAAAAGATTTTATTGTTGTCATTTGCTACAGAATCCTTACACAGGAAGAAAATGTAATTTGGAAAACACCAGACTCTCCTAACTGAATATGATAGTCAAGTGAAAGTTCACAGTAATAACAACAGTTAAGTTACTGCTGCAACATTATGTTTGCTCTATTCTGTGATTTTTATGTACTAGATCCGCCAAGGGATTTAAACACTTAAAATTAACCTCCTGGGTATTTTAGTGTGCAGATTAAAAATCTCAGGGAGGGGAAAAACTTGTACGGTTGCTTAACCCTGCCAGTAACTTGGCAGTTGCTTTCATGTTCAACTTCAAAGTTTCTGAGTATTGCATATTAAGAACCGCTAAAATCTGAGTGTTACAGGGATTACCTTCCCAGTAATCAGTGACTGATGGTTTTCTGACAATATAAGTAGAGGACTTGTAGGTGTACTTAGAGCTGAAATATTTAAAACACAGAAAGATTGACTTCCCAACAAAATGCAGTTGCAGCCATTTTCTTTGAAAACACAGCTGGAGCCCTTTCATGGGGATAATGGAGGTGAGTCCTTCACACTGAGAGGAGCATTGAAATAGAGGTTTGAGATCTCACACAATGGATAAAGGAGAGGGAAGGGAAAGCAGTAGGTATAGTGCATATAACAATAAATACTGTTCTTGCACAAACCCTTCTTTTTGACACAGAGAAGTAAACCACTGTTCATAAACTATTACTGTAAGAAAGGAATAAGCCCACTACTAAGAACCCCCATCATGCCACTATACTGTGAGGCATACTCTAAGAATTATAGCTTTCAGATTTTATAAACAGACTGAGATATGAATTAGATGCTAAATTGCTCTTCAACAATAAGAATAAGGAAATTTGGGGAAAAAATGTAATACAGTTACATCTGATGATGCTTGTCAGTAATACATGTGTATGTAGAAAGTGCAACGAAATTTAGGAGTTATAAGAATAACTGACTTATAAGCAAATGTTTCCAGAATCACAACCTTTGTTCCTAGGGAATTACAGTGAAGTTGTGTTTTAGTCACAAATACCTATACACATAGAGCTATATTTACCTGTGGGAAACATTTCGTAGTTGTTTTTCTGTTCAGATCTCATGTTAAAGCAGTATGGGAACAGTTAAAGAACAAACAAGCAAAAAAAGGCAAAACTATGTAAGTACTAACTATGGAAGTTATAGCATCAGTAAAAAGAATTATTTTTATAAGAATAAATAAATTTAAGTTTTAGGATGAGAGCTTATAGCCTCATACTATGTGCTAAAACAAATGTTAAAACTATATACATATGAACTATATATCACGATTTATTTGTACTTTTCTTCCAGTTCTCTTCTTCTTTTGGACACTGTTGTAAGTGTCAAATTATATAAGTTCACCAAATAAACATAGAATTTTCATCAAAAGGATCAACCTACTCTATTTCTTTTGAGATTCTGTAGAATAAAGTTCCTTTTGTTTTTGTGGGGGTTTTTTAGCAGTTATCTCGTTTTGACTGTATCTTATTTAAAGTTTTATGCCAACATTTCTATGTCATATACATGAACCTCTTGCAGGAAATAATTTGCCTATGTGCTTTCCAGGCTCCAGAACAATTGAGCTTCATTCTTAGGAGGAATCTTGTATTCACCTTGTGTAAAAGTTATTTGTTCACTTCCTAATAGTGCTGTGCACTAATTTTTCATTTTAATAAAGCTACTGCTGGCATTTGAAAGGTACAAAAATATTCATATCTGTGAGGCAAACACAAGCCATAATGCTACTAAGAAAATTATTTTTTTGGACTAGGCTGGACATGAATCTTTTATTATAAACATATTTTATCTTAGACTCATGTATCATAACTGTAGACTCTTTCCAATTTCAATTCTGGGCCTGGAGCAGATGGTAGAGATATATTTAAAATAATCATACTTGACATGTAATTTCTATAAATAGCTACACAGTTACAAGGTGCTATTTGTAATTATTCTCTCTTGGGAAGAACCTAGAAATTCTTTGTCACTTCAATATAATTGCTCTTGAAATTCATTACAAATGGATAAATTCTTGAAATTTTTCCTGTAACATAAAAAGGCAGATATGAAAGCAGATATTCTTTTGCACATTAACTTTATTCCCAAATGTCTTCTCGACCTAGTCATAGAATCAATTCCTGAGGCATATTGTGACCACGTATATAGAAATATACTGTTTGAAAAAACAATGAAAGACATATTCTAATAGTTTTTTCTGTCCAAGAAAGACTATATATATATGATAAAATATATCACATAGCTGATTTAGAATGGATTTTTGTGTTAAAAATTTTCCTTTCAACTCATTGATGCAATGATTTAGATACTGAAATGTGAACTGTGGAGAGAAGTGAGCTGTATAATATACAAACGTTTTCCTTTTATGCCGCTGGTAGGTGCTCTTGAGAGAACAGCTAGTTATTGACTCAGGCAGAAGAAATTGAAAAACAATCTTACACATCCTTGCAGAGCTTATGGTAACATAAAATAAGAACAAATGCTTAAGAGTCTTAAGCCAATTTCCATGTTTGATATTTTTTTTCCAATATTGGTATTGTTGTGTTTTATTCGAGGTTGATGCAAACAAAACAAAAGTGTCAGAAAGTCAGGTGCAACTAATATGAAAGTCTTGCTGAAAACAAGTGAGAATGCACAGACTGTGTGATTTAAATGTTCTTTTAAATTTTTGGCAGCTTGAGATTTATTTTATATCCAATTTGTTCCTTGTTCTTTTAGTTATAGCAAGCAGGTAATGCTTCCTTTGCTGTGAAAAATACTGCTGGTGCCAACTTTTGTCAGCTAAGCTTCATTTTTACAGTTCTAGTAGCATCAGTTTGTCAACATGAAAGCTAAAATATTTTGAACTCAATCAAGCTTTCTCAGGCTTGTCTCTGGAGGTAGCATTAAAGAGTTTGGATACCCTTATCTGTTCAACAATTGTAGCTCCTGCTAAGTGCTCTCTAGTGATTTCTTTCAAAACTTTTAACAGATTACAGTATGTCTGTCTGATCATATACTCATAAACATATACCTTACTGCATCATCTTAGAGATTTTTTTTTTTAGTAAAGGTCTGCTAATATTTTCACTCTCTCAGCCAGTTGCATATAGACCAATAACAGCAATAAAACTGTGTGGATTTTCATTGGGAAGGTTATTTGTATTTGGTAACCCTATTTCCATTGTTGGGTGGACATTGAATTTTTTCAATGAAGTGTAACAGCTCTAATTGTGTTACCAAAAAAAAAAAAATCTACATTTAAATGCAGATTCCAGGTACAATGCACGTTTTTTAGTTCTCTAGACTATGTGCTTTCCTTTAGGATTTTAGATTAGTGTACAGAGAGATTTGAAGTTAATGCAATAAATGTTCCATTTTATTTTTTTAAAGTAAATTATAAGTTTTCGCCAAAGTGATGGTTGTATTTTTTGTGATTGCACTGGTGACATTCTCATATACATTTAAATTAGGACTCTTTATCATCTATTTCTTCAGCAAAATCATGCTGATGTATTCTGATATATCACTTTTGGAATGAAAATTGAAGGAAAAACTAACATTCTATATCTAGCATTGTCTTTTTCCTACCAACTTAATTTTATATTGGTGCCCTCTGCATGGAACAGGAAGGTTCTTA
This sequence comes from Dromococcyx pavoninus, assembly GCA_033558185.1. Lineage (NCBI taxonomy): Eukaryota > Metazoa > Chordata > Aves > Cuculiformes > Neomorphidae > Dromococcyx > Dromococcyx pavoninus. Next base: position 1,279,967 of record JAUMJL010000110.1, on the reverse strand, counting down.
GCTGAGGTTATAATTTTTTATGAGATGACATAGCAGTAGAAGAATTGCCATGTTGGGGTAGATCTATAGCTACTTTTCGGTGATATGTCTCTTGTTATGGCCTATGCTGTATCTATTAAAGAAAAATGAAAATAACTGTAGTGAAGAAGACACAGAGAAATGTGTGTTTCTGACATTAGCTTTTTGTGAGGTTAAAACCTTGGATGGACATTCACACTGAAGTTAATAGAACATTTTTCAGTGGGCAAAAATAGATGATGATGCATATAATACTGCATTTGGGCATTGCTCATGGGAATGGCAGTACTCAGTTCACCCTCTGTCAGGAATGAACTCCAAGCATTCAAAAAATTACTGCTTTTGATTAATATAATGTTACTTGAGAGTACTGAGCAGCAATTCTGTTAGCAGTCTTTCCTTGGAAAAAACCAGTTGTGAGGAGAAAAGTTATTTTATTTACATAGGCAAAAAAGTATAATGTTTCTGTGCCCAGCTGCAGGCTTCTGTTCTTTTTTTGTTTATTTCAGGCATTATCAAATGCAAAAACGCATAAACCATATAAGAACTGGGGACCCTGTCTTCCTTCCTACTTACAGACTAAAGGAACAAGAAGAATTTTGTCTTTAGCTGAATCCTTGTTAAGTCAGTCACAGTAGAATTTATTTTCCCATTTATTTTTCTACTTAAACGGGCAAAGACTGTAACAAAAGACTGATGCAGATGTTAGCTTAGAGGCACTTTGTAGAGATAAAACCATTCTATGCAATGAAAACTATGAACAGTTACTTATCTTTAACATGCTGAACCCACACAACACTCCTCCGAGAAATGAAATGCTCGGGCCTATCAAACATTTTATGACTGTCATGGTTTAGCCCCAGCTGGCAACAAAGAACCATGTTGCCACTGATTCATTTCTCTTTTTCTCCACCCTCCCATCCCCCGTGACATAGGGAGGAGAATCAGAAACAAAGATAGTAAGAATCATGGGTTGGGATAAAAATAATTTGACAGGACAGCAAAGGAGGAGAAAAACAATAGAAACAATAACAATAGAAGAACATACAAAGCCAATGATACACAGAGCAAACCACTCACCACCCAGAAAACCCCAGAATGCCCCATGTGTTCCCAATCTGGAATGCCTAGCCTTGCCTCTCAAGCTGCACACCTGAGCTGCAATCCTGAGCCACCACTAGCAAGCCACAAATGGAGCCACAAGACAAACCATGAAGCTGAGCTGTGAACCGTGCTCTGTAGCCAACTACCTCCCTTATATACAGATCATGACGTCATAGTATTGGACATTTCTTTGACCAGTTTGCGTCACCTGCCACAAATGTGTCCCCTCTGAAGCTTCTTATGAAAATTAACTATCCCAGCCACATCCAGGACAATGACTTTAACTGCTATTCAAGTGATCCTATGGAAATAATTGGAAGAGATTACGCTTAGAACAAGTGAGTCAAAGTTCTGATTTTATCTTAACTAAACTAGGACAAGAAGTAGAGACAGTTTTTAAAAAAACAAACACAAAACCAAAATTAAACTCAAATGTATTCCTGAAACATGTACCGGAACCCCCCCCCCCCAAAAAAAACCCAAAACCTAATCAAAACCCCAAACAAGTTCCCTCCTTTTCGTGATAAAATTGTTGTTAAATGCAGAATCAGAAAGGACTTACTGAATAAAAGGGGTAAGGATACTTTTCTCTTCACTGTACAAATGCTATCTAACAAAATATATTCTATAATAATAATCTTTTCTTCTGTATTAAGTCAAAATGTTACGTGATGTAGAGTCTGACCCATGTTGCTCTGTTATATGAAAACTCTCAAAATAGCACTACAATCACTTTTTTTCAAAAAACTGACTTTATCAAAGGCAGAAAAATGACTTGATCCTGGAGCTAAATAGTAATAAAATCTAAGGAGAGTTCAATATAAACACAGATCAATTATTCATCTTGCCATATATGTGCAACTACAAATTCTGCCTCATCGTGCATTTTCGTGGCTTGAACGACTCCAAAATATAGCTTGTTTTTTACATTAAAACAGTAGTGAACATTTGGGTTTTTGTAAATCTCTACTAAGACAGACCAGTCATCACAACACTTTCATTTCTACCTTCAAATCCAAAGAAAACAATTACAAAATGTTATGGGCTATATTGAAAAATGAATCTCCACAACAAAAGTCTTAGAAAATATTTGGAGCCTCATGGATAACAATGAAGAACACTTGTATGGACGTGAACACTGAGAACATGGAGGAGAAAACTAGAAGAAATTCTTTATGGGGAAAATGCAGTGCAACAAATTACAATTTACGTCTGAGTTGATGTGTTAACTGACTTCCATTAACTGAGATACTCACCCATTAATAGAATCAGCCAGCTCAGTTAAGGCCCTATTGTATAATTCAGGTTTCTCATGAAAACAGGAACCTCTCTGTGGAGAAAGAACTGCATTATCATTTAACCAAGCTGCTATAAATATAGAAAAAACTACAAATAGACCTACAAATCTAAAGAAGGATTAATCTGATTATCTATTGTCACTGGCTGAATAACTGCTTTCTATGTTATGTCCAGGGAATTACCTCTGTAATCACACTGTAGAAGACCTACTGTAACTACATGAATTGTACCACAAGTAGGAAGAAATATGATAATTTTATTTGTCTTCACTACCATAGGAGCATTAAATATTATTCCCCTATAATACAGCCTGAGATGAGGGGATACATAGAATTAAGACGTCTGTCTATAGCAACATATTGAATAATGCCAAGTGATGGCTCTGACTTTTGACCATAGCTTTCTCTACTGTTCAGTTATAATGCAATTTCCAAGCAGTGTGTTGTGGTTCTGAGAATATTCTCTCTCCGAGCCAGGGGTCTGGTTGATGGTACCCCAGCCTGGTGCTGATGTGATGCAGCTGAGCCATCTGGGCCCAGGGTACTGAGAAAAAGCAAGGTGAGAAGAGTATTTCCTCTCTGCTTGGGAACTTAAACACTCCTTCTCAGTCTCCGACAGAGTTGCATGTCAGCGTGCTATGCAAGGTCACTTATGGACTTGCCTAGCCATTGTTAAGCTCCTGGTTAGCATCTGTCCCAATCCCCATCCTGGACCTGCTCTCCTGGTTGGGTACCATGGGGACTATGCCCCTCAGTGAGTTGTTCTCTTGTTCAACAGCCTCTCACAGCCTTGTTCAACCTTAGTTTCTGTCTCTCTGCCCTACCCAACCTCACTGTTCCTGACACAAAGTTTGGCAGTTAACCTGTGTCAGATACCACTAACTACATGGCATTGCACTAAACCTAGATCTGGAGTCTAAGGTATGTAATAATACAGGCGATGCCAGTCACACCTTCAGTGTTAAATTTATTAACTTACATATTTTCAGGGAGTCCTAGAGAGATCTGATGACTTCCATCCTACACTATATGAAAGTTGGTACATGCCAGCGACTGAGTATGTTGTCAGGGTAGACAAGTTTGGTCCAGAAGAGAGATTTTATTGCTGTGCATTGTCACAGGGCTCTCCCAGGGGGCGCAGAGGCAGGGCAGGGAGAACAAACTAGGAAAGGAACATAGTAGGGGGCACTTGGAGCTGGAATTGGATGTGGTAGTATCAGGTGGTAGTTAAGGAGATCAGGTCAACACTCTTGGTGGGTGGTGGGGGGACGGGGGACTTAGAGGCCAGTACCAGGTTTGTCCCTCAGGAGGTGTTAGAGGGACAAGGCTCTGAACTGCTGAGGGTCAGGCTCCACTGTGCTCCATACTTACGATTGACGTGGCAGGAGCTGACTGCCAGGGTGCATTGTAGTCTAGAGATGCCCTGAGGCTGAGGACAAGGACAGACTGAGGCAATATCAGAACGTGGGCCTGTGGGTGGGCCTGGCTCAATAGGGCCCATGGCCAGTCAGAGCACAGCAGGGCTATGAGTAACTGGAGACGAGTCCTGCTGTGGCATCGTTAAGGCTGGGACTGATGGCCCTGGAGGCCTGACATGGGGTCCTGGACTGTGGGTAGGGTGAAGGGATCCCTGGAGGAGCTGGATAAGGGCAAATGGACTGCAGGACCTTGTCACATATATGTATCATAAAAAAATACTATTAATTTTTGTAATATATGCTAGGTAATTCTCTAACAGGCTACTTCTTCCCTATTTTTTCTACTTGCTAGAGAGCCCAGATTTCAGAGCAATTTTGTATATGGATTTCTAAATTCCATATTTTAAGCAGTGATGCATTGTTTAACTTTTTTGTGTGTTTTAGTTCTGAGCACCCGGTCTCAAAAAATATTTCTTAGCACATTGCAAAATGCTGAGTCCCTGTTGGAAGAAGAATTAGGACAAATTCATCAGGAAGTAAGTAGATACTATAGTAAGACGGATGTCATCACAAGAGAGAAAAATAGGAATAGACAACTGACACTACAGATTAATTCATAACATCATAGAATCAATCACTGAGATGTGAAAAGTACCTAAGACGGGGGGAGACATTAGCACCAGTAGATTAACATTTCTCTTGGTTGTTGAAAATTCTCTTTCATAAAAAAATAAATGTAGGCTAATACTAAAAATAGCTTACCTTACTCAGCATCTCAGCTTTTACACATTCAGATTCCATTTCCAGTTTATAAGCATGTGTGTATGACTATTTAAATTCTGTATTCTAATATGTTTCTCAATTTCTTTCATATTGACCTGTGGTTTGTTAGAGATTTCTAGGAAATGTGTTTGGTTTTGGTACCTCATTTTTTTCCAATGAACCTGCTTTTCTGCTGTAAAAATTAGCAAGTTTCTGGTCCAACACAGTTTCATACCACAGCAAATAATCTACAATTAAATCATCTGGACGAATAAAATGAGCTTGTACTCCTAATGGAAAAGGTGGTTGAACCTCCATAACTTGCAGATCATTTATCATTTGTCTTTCTAAATTCAAGATTTTTAAAAGTAAAGAATTTTCTGCTTTCTGTTTCACAGAAACTGCATAATTGTTGTAGATATGCTCAAGATCACATATTTTTTGAGAATTAATATAAGGACAGCAACTAGAGACACTAATTTTTCTTTTTTTTAACAATTGGCTTTTCACCTTTTTCTCTCTTCTTGCATACAGGGAAAAATGTTGATGATTTCAATAAGAAAACCCAAACTTCATTTTATGACTCTTTTTAAAAAAAAGCGTAGGAATCAGGAACAACAGAATATCCTCTGATATCTGAATACTTTTTTGTGAGAGATATGTTTCACAGTGTAATATGAATTTCAGTGTCTTAAAGTTTTTCATTCCAACTTAACTTTGCTTTACTCAGTGAAGAGTCTGAAACAACTTCATGCCCTATAGTATTGGGTTTTGTGATTTAAGGGATTTCTCTTTTTTTTTTTCCCTTTTCCATAGGGCACACTTTCTGTGATAACAGAAATTAACTAAGAATATTTTTTTCATTCCAGTCCTCTGATTTTATGAAATCACCATATCAAAGAGAATAAAAAAAAAAGAAAGTACAATATTGTCAAGTAAGGACAAAAGAACTGATGTCCAGGTATTGCTTTGATACTTTAAGGAGGATAGGAGTAAGTAATGAAAATTCAAGGAAAGTGTTTAGAACTTTAAATATTGGCTTTTCTTGATTAAGACTGCAACTGTCATAAAGGCGTGTTGCATAGATTTTGTTTTTGTTTTTCCCTATACGATCTTTTAACTGTTTTAAAATTGTAATAGCAATTAGAACAGGAGCCTTTTTAAGGCTTATCTACCTGTTATAATCACCAAGTAACAAAAATATCTGAGAGAATTCTGGATAAGGACTAACCACAATTACAGATCACTCTATTCAATCTAATGTCTCTTGCATGTACTGTCAACAACAAATTGTATTGTTCTGGTCAACCTTTTTCTTACTGCTTGTCCAACACTCAGCATGAATGCAGCTTCACATAATGGAACTCTGTTTGAACAGCATATTTCTTAAATAATTAATACATCCTGCTGAAGTAACAAAGAGAGTGAAGAAGGAAGAAAAAATTAGTTTGATTTTATTTCAATATGAAAAAGCCACTCTTCTTATCACCTGTATTCGTTTATTTTCATGATGGAAACTTTAAGAAAATCCCATATATCTTGAAATCACTCCTGGTTTTAGGATATCCACTTTAGGCAGAACTGAAATGACAATTGTTTCATTCATCATTATTGTGCAGCCTTCAAACCTGAACTACTCAGTTCTTTAATTTCAGTTTTTGAGTGATATCTCAATGTCATCTTCAGTACAGATGTTTTGCTTAACCGTATTGTCGCTACTGTTCTCACTACTTCCATTTTGACTTGTTTTCCTTTGTTTCTAGTATTTTGTTCTTCAATTATTTGAAGAAGCATTACTTAAACTGTTCTTGTGCAATATGTGAAATCTCTCACCTGCATGATATCTGTGTCTGTAGTAGTCATTTGGTGTGTTTGTACAGTCCAAAAAAGTAACTGTCTGAACTACATTTCTCTTGCTATTGTTCATACTTTGGGAAATGATGGTAATTTTAATAACAGTTTATGTATACTATTCTGACCTTCCTAAGTGGACCTGAATCTTACTTTGTGTTGGCACCCCAGAAAATCAGTCTGGTTGCCAAGAAAGTTGGAGCCAGAAAGGTACATACAGTCTTTTCAGTATCAATAGCTGATGATCTCATCCCTTACCCACGACAGGAACACCACAGCTGTCCTTTTGGAGCTCACCCCTTCTACTTCCTACTGTTTCTTCTCTGTAGCAGAAGAAACTGACCTCTGCGCCAGTCTCTCATCCATCCAGTGAAAAATGCCCTATGTTTGGCCTACATGAACATTCAGAGGCACGGAAATTTCTGGAGATTAATCAAAAAAATCAACCCTGCCAGAGAATTAAAAGATTACCTGTTTTCATTGCAGATCTTCGGTAGAGTTCAGTCTGTGTTTTTTTTCATAGAATCATGGGATGGTTTGGATTGAAAGGGACCTTAAGATCATTGAGTTCCAACACCTCTGCTGTGAGCAGGGTTACCTCTCACTAGGTCAAGTTGCTCAAAGCGTCAGCCAAGCTGACCTTGAACAGCTCCAGGGATGGGGTTTCCCAGAATCCTCTGGGCAATCTGCCTCACCACCCTCACAGTGAAAATTTTCCTCCTAATATCTAATCTATGCCTACCCTCTTTCAGCTTAAAACTGTTACCTCTTATTGTATCACCACACTCCCTGATAAAGAGTCTCTCCCCAGCTTTCCTGTAGGCCCCCTTTAAGTACTGGAAGACTGCTATAAGGTCTTCCTGGAGCCTTTTCTTCTCTAGGCTAAACAAGCCCAGCTATTTCAGTCTGTTCTCATAATGGAGGTGCTCCAGACCTCTGATTATCTTTGTGTTCTGCCTCAGGACCTGCTCGGACAGATTCATATCCTTCCTGTGCTGAGGACTCCAGAATTCAACACACTACTTCAGGTAGTGCAGAGTAGAGGTGGAGAATTACCTCTCTTGACCTGTTTGTCACACTTCTTTGGATGCAGCCCAGGATGCTGTTGGCTTTCTGGTCTGCAAGTATGTATTTTAGGCTCATGTTCATCTTCTTATCCACCAACATCCCCAAGTCATTCTCTTCAGACCTACTCTCCATCCATTCTCTGTCCAACCTGCATTTGTGCTTGGGCTTGCCCTACCCAGGTGCAGGACCTTGCATTTGGCCTTGTTTAGCTTCATGAGATTTGCACAGGCCCAGCTCTCAAGCCTGTCCAAGTCCCTCTGGATGGCATCCCTTCTGTCCATCATCTTGACTGCACCACACAGCTTGGTGTCATCAGCAAACTTGCTAAGGGTGCCCTCAATCCCACTGTCCATGTCTCCAACAAAGATGTTAAATAACACTGGTCCACCAAGGCAGGTGAGGACAAGCTGTCCTATCAATATCAGGCTTTTCTATGTATGTATTATGGAGTGTGATGTCTTGATGAAGTCTATTTGCAATTTGTTATCAAAATTAGACTTTGCCTCTCCTCATATTTTTCTTCAGGGTTTAAAATATTTTTAAATAAAACTGTGTCATTTCACGTTTGTACAATGCCTATGCATCAGGCAATATAAATACTAGTCCTACTGTCAGTAAAAATGTTTTCTTACTTTACAGATGTGTTTCTTTTCCCCACAACTATAATGACACTGAAAAGAAATTGTACTTATAAGAACTTGTCTCAGTCACAGGACTCCTTTGCCACAGCCTGTATTTTGAATGATTCCTGAACCTCAAAAAAATTGATGAACATCACACATAAGCATATTAGTGAAAGGAATAGAAAGAGAAAAAAATGAAGACTGATTTTGTATGCATTTGATTCTATACATCTTATAGTTAAAATACCACAGTTAAGAATAATTATTGAGAAGAAGTGGAAAGAACTGAGAGTTGAGCTGAACTCTGTAAAGTTCAAATTGGCAGACCCTCTCAGCTCCAGAAATGAAGTAACATTCCTGACTTGGGTGTGGATTTGCATAATGTGGGAAAGCTTCTTTCTTATCTTCACATGGTTGTGCTTTCTATGGAATGACCAATTTTCAAGGAGCATTGCAAAATATATGCAAAAAAAAAGGCTGCTCTTGAACCTCTGTAATCCCATATCTATTTGGAACACACATCAGGGGACTGTTAAACCTCTGACGCCTATAACACTATTCGCATGCCAATGATCGACTCCTTAAACAGCTGCCACAGACAAATAATTAAACATAAGTTTAGAAGAAACAGAAATCATTAGAGAAATCATCTCAGAGTTTGAGGACAAATCATGTTTTGATACAAGGTCATACTGTGCAATTATGTGTTGCCTATACTAAATTTGTAGGAAGAACATCTATTTCAGAAAGCATCGGGCAAACAAAGCTATTTTAGCAGCGTGTTTTTCTAGTATAATATATTGCTTTTTTCTCTCCATGTGGATTCTGCTAAGAACCATGAAGATTAAGCTGAAGATAAGATCAGTAGCTGTAGGTATCTCAAACTCCTGAGAGTCCTGTTACTTATATCCTTTTTCTCACATTCTGTCCACATTGTGGGTTTGAAGAATGCTAGTGATAAAATTGTTTTTGTTAACACCAAATATGAGTAGGATTTTACTGAAACCCTCAAAGACATTAATACGGCTGCAAAATAACGTCAAAAACTTGGGTTTATTTATGTGTTTTTTCTTTTACATTTTTTTCTCCTTTTACACCTTCAAATGAAAAGCTGCATATTCATAGTCTAATTTTTCAAAAGGTGAGTAATCCAATTTCACTCATTTTATGTAAGTACCATGTTAAGAAAACTTAATCTTGGGCCAACGAGGCTCTTTGGCATTAAGAGACTTTCCATTATTCTGTTCTACAATTTATAAGTCATTGCGGGCCTAAGGTTTTGATATTTCTCTAATGAAATTCCCTAGTTGTAAACTTGGGATAATATTGTACTTCTATCAGTACATAAGCATTATGCGAACAAAGAGATAAGAAAGGAAAGTTATTATCATGCTTCAGTAATGAGAAGAATATAGCACTGGCACAGGTGAATCCAAGCCATGAGTAATTTTACTAGAGGTAAGATAAAGGATTCGAAGTTATATACTACATATTACAAGACAACTGTATAATGATGCTTGAAAAAATACCTTCATGTAGATTCATGTATTTATCCTATTATTCAAAAGACTATAATATGCAGCCATCAAACATCCACTTGAATTACTTTGTGTTGTGAATAATATTACTAAATAAAGCCAAAACCTTTTAATGAGATTTCTCATACTTTGCCAATTCTTACTATTTCAATAGTAAAAAAAAAAATTCCGCGAAACTATTATTAAGTTTTATTTTGCTGTCTAAGTATATTCAGAGGCAGAATTTGATTAACAGTATTGAACTTTGAAGTCACCTGTGAAATGGAATAGCCAAGAAAAGGCACAGAGTGCTTTTATTCCCCTGTCTTTGTACAATTGTCCTTGGCAGGATGAAACAAGAGAAATGAATCATGTGCTGTCACCATTATTGAGCAAGTCCTGATGGCTTTAGTTTGAGGTTATTAGATTAGAAAATCACTCTAAATATTACAGTTTTGTTTCTCTCTGTATCTCAGGCTGAAATATACTTTTAAAAAATCTCTTTCTTCCCCCCTCCAAATTGATGCATTCAGATTTTGCTCAAAAAGTGAAAAATTATATTATCAGCTTTTGTTTATTTCTCTGAAAAAAACTCTCTGGATGTTTTCTTAAACTCTTGATGTAAAATACCATATGATTTATCCAGGGTTCTGTCTTCACATATGAAAGCAGACCATGTCTGATCTTTCCCTCATGGTAGACTTCTTTACTGACCAATATTATGGTACTGTTTTCATTCCTGCACAGAGTTTTAGTTTTGCATGCACAGAAAAATATTCTATTCAATGCATTTTTCCAAACTATGACAACAGCAGTTCTATACATTTCCAAAAATTATTCTACAGAAATTCAAACTATTTGCAGTGTAAAAATATTAGAATAAGATATGGTTGCCATAGGAAGATTTCAATCTATTTACTATAATATTAGGTTTAAAATAAACTCACATGCTTGCAAGCATTGTGGTAAAATCTCAGGACAGTCACTATTCATCACAGTCAGGAGTCTATGTCTTCACATTACACTTCTGATTCAGTTAGATTTGATAAAGTTGTTTAATGTGGGAACATAACTACAGAGTAGAAAGTGTGATATGATTTCGAAGCACAAATTATCTTACTGTACATGAGAGTCCATCTTGTTTCCTGCTAATCTTAGTTAGGGCTTGATTTTGTTGCCTACATCTAAATGTTTACGGTATGAAGATATCTGTGGGTAAACTGCTGAGCCCCTAGATGCTCCTCCAAAAGGCAAAGACTCCTGTCACACTCTATGGGCATTTCAGGTACCTTGTACGATCTCAAATACCAATAGACACTCATTTAGGCAAGGAAATGCTTAATGTTTAATTAAGGAAAAACTCCTAAGGGTCTTGATGATGGCCTCCCACACGGAAATAACGCTAATTATATGTAACACATCAACTCAAAAATATTTCTTTGCACATGTTAGATATTTCAACCTTTACAGAATGCATTTTGTTGTCATTGCTACTGTCTACTAAGCCATGACAATGATTACAATCTTTAGCACAGTCAATAGGTTTCTTTTTTTCCCACAAACTATGCATTACGAATGCAAGCAATATTCTTAACTGATATTCTGGAGTAAAAAGACATAGTGGGTTAACAAGTCAGTGACCTGATTCTCACTTACACTGAGCTAATACAGAATGCCATTGTACTCATGTCAGATTCACTTAAAATTAAATGAAACACTTTTAGGGCACTTCATATTGTGAAATCATACAAATGAAAACAAACTTTGGATTTTCACCGCACAATGTTTTTGTGAGTCTTGACTACAGTTGTGTTTACAGAAATTTAGAAGTAGTTACTGTATTTCTACCCAGTGAACGTAGGGGAAGGATGCCACTCATTATTTCAAAAACTATTTTAAGATTTCTTTTTTTCGTACTGCGTAGGTTAAAACATAGGGAACAATGCAGACTGGGTTCTCAGGTAGGTGAATGTCTGAAGTCAGAAGTATGCTTAAGAATATTTTTTTCTTTTATTTTACTGTTTCAGACTGGAATGGTTTGATTTCTACCATCTGAGAAGAAAGGCAAATGGAGCTTTGTGGACTTTTCAAAACAAGACTATTGTAAATGTCGCCAATTTGGTAGCTACAAAACCAGTGAAGAAATTAAGTATCAGGCACCACATCAGGCATCACAGTGTTGTAAGAGGTCAGAGTCCTGTTCAAAAAACATCATTCCATGTAATATTTTATAAAGTTGGGGAGTTATTTTGGATTTTAAAATTTATAATCTAGCTTCCAAAGATTTTTTTCTAGAGTTCTGCTAGGTTTTATAAGAGAGTACCTTGAAATGGAAGGCAAAAAGGTACTTTTATGCAGCAAAAGTATAAAAATAAATTTGAGAATTATTATTTCATAAAGGATATATTTTATCAAAATTTTAAAAAACACACACACATAAAAAGAAAACCCACACCAAAAGGAAGCAAACCACAAAATGATCCAAGAATACAAAACCGAAGACAAACTATCGTACAGTAATTTTCTGTCATGCAAGTATGTTACTAGTGGACCTATTTTTTAAGTCAATTTGAATCTTTTCTTTCTTGTCCATATAAATTGTACTGGGTTAAAATGTAACTTTCCTGAAAATAAAAAGAAATTATGTAAGAAACGTTTAGTGACTGTTCTGCAACAGAAGAAGGCGGGGTGGGGGGGGGGGAGAAAGAGGCAGGTTTCTTTCTGGCTTTTATTAAGAAAGGCCCAACAACAAATGAGAAGGTAAAAATGCAAGTCTAGTAAGACAAAATAAAAAGAGGAAAATAACAGTAAAACTTAGACACTTGCAGATGCTGGGAACCCATTCTTGCAGCATTCATGCAGGATCAGATGAACACTGGATGGATTTTCCCACTTCACACTACACAGACCAACAGAATCCTCAATGTAGAGAGGTTTATCCTGTTTGGTCATTTGAGTTATTACATAGTTTTCTTACAAGAAATCAACTCTATTCACAAAGGAAGTTTGCATGAGAACTTCTTGTTGCACTTTTAGCTAAAGGCAAGATCGTGAAGATGATATAATTGTCAGTGCCAAATGGGAGCTGCCTGAAGGCTCCTTGTTCCATGTTTATTCTGTAGCCTAGAGATCTGTGCAGCCCAACACAACCTGAAGGCCACACTGGACACGCAACACAGTGCAGCAGAGGCTTGCACCTACTCAGGTTAACGATGTTGTGGATCACTATACAGAAGCTTCCTGGTCAGGATCTTATCAGGTCAGTGACAAAGTATTCTGGAAAATGAGATAACCTAAAAATTTCCAGGATGATAAAATATTTATTTTCTAGTCATGTTTAGAGAAAAATATGAAAAGTCTATAAACAGTAGCATGTTTTAGTCAGTGTAACAAGGAATATCCCTCAAGGACAACTTCAACACAAGGAGATAAAACGATCTTAGAGTCTTTCTGAAATACCCCCTGCATAAACACAGTTTAATTCAGATAAGCTGTGAAAAGAGAACATTTTGATAAGGAAAACTATTATTATAGTCTTATGAATTTAAATATAAAAAATATATTCTCTCCACTGCCTTTCACCATGATAGTATTGCTGTCAGAATAGTTTGATTAAACTCAATGTAGATGGCAAGATCTCATCCTCAAATTTAGTATAACTCCCATAAAACCGAAGACATACATGCAGTGTTTATTTTTATAGTAAAAAAATCCAGCAACTAATGTGTGCCTTTATGTACAGAATAAAAGTGATACAAAAAAGAACAGATTTTCAGCCTGGATAAAAGTATCAGTGTAGCAGTCTGAATGTGTACGTAACTGACAGTTTACTCTTTGTTATTTTGCAAAAATACTCAGTGATACATTAGCCACTCAATAGAGGTTGCTAAGAAACTAAGAACCAACTCTTTGACAATAATGGAAACTTACTTATACACAGCAGAAAAAGATGTTTAAGGGTTTCATAAAATATAAGAGAACATAAAGAATACTTACAATCTACTTTTTCCTTTCTCCTTAGAAAAATACACTTGTTTTCTATCTCAGACCTTGCCTTCAAATCAGTCCTTGTTTTAATTTATTTTTATTCCTAAAAAGAGATTTTTTTATAAAGTGCTGCCAAACATGGAGTATCCACATATTTTTCTCCATTAAACACTATCTATTTAAATGAGGATGTCTATCCTGTGTATACAGACAACCACCAAAGTATCTATTTAAGAAATGAAGGCCTATTTTGTATTACAGATCTCTGGATCAAATGTTATTAGTGTAAGGCTTTTTATAGACAGAGGAGATCAGTGATCAGGCAGGAAAGCAACATATTGCTTTCTGAGGTACACATATGCTTCACAAAAATTAAATACTTGAACTAACTCCCAATCACAATGAGGAAAACATGTTTAAATTATCAGTTTTCCAATGTGAACTGGATTTTCATTCTAGAATTGATATTCCTTCTTGGAATTGCACAGTTAACCCGGAATAACAGGTCTCAGAAAATATGTACTCGTTCTTGAAGCAGTACATGGTCTGAAGATGCAGAAATGTTAAATGTATATTAGTTTATGACATGTGTTTTCCATCACCACAATTTTTAAATTGAATTTAACAGGTCTAAAATTATTAGGGAACATTTAAACATAGTTTTAATGAAATGTCTTTGAAATATACAGAACTATATTAAGAATTACATCTTTTAAACCCCTTTTCTGTATTGTATGATATGGAATTCTTACATCTTTTTTTTTTTTTTATAATATTCATTTAACTTTGGGTCTAAGAAGTCCATGCAATTGTGGAGATAAAATAAGTTTTGATTGAGGTATCTCAGCACATCTATACATTTCTCTGCATCCAAGAAAAAGAAAAAATATGCTTCCTTAAACTTTGCTTCTAAATGAAACTAAAATATGTCATTTATATATGACTAGTAGTGTATTGCAATTTTCTTTCTTAAAGAATACATATGATATTTTAAAAAGAAAAAATCTTCAGGTTCATGTATTTCCTTATATGTAGCAATTTTTTATTGTCTGCAGGGTTGGATACCATTTTTGTTGTACATGCAGACAAATATGGCAGCTGTATTTTAAAATATAGATATATACGTCATCTACATACCTCATTGCAGGACTGAGCCCAAAGGAGCTATTACATCACTGTGCTGTTTTCTCAGTGGGCTGAAAAATTTTACTTGACTTATTTTCCCCTATTTTAATATCTTTGTAAACTTATAGTTACTAGGTTGAAAAGTTCTCCAAAAAAAAAAGAAAAAAAAAAGAAAAAAAAAGGTTAAGATTATTGGTTTTCTATTAGAAGCTGTAGAACACTGAATTTCAACATATATAATGGAACTGTTACAGAATCTGAACATCAAAATTACACACACTTTTTTCCCTATTTTTTCTACCAGTTCCAAGAGGTCTATGCTCATACACTGATATTACACCATCCATTCATAGACACAGCTCAGTTTTATGGATTTTGTAAGGGCCAGGAAGCCAGAAACACCTGTGTGCTCTGTCAATGAGTTGTTGTGTGGCCCTCCACCAGATTACTATTTCATACCTCAATTTCAGCATCTGAAAAATGTAAGGCTACAGTGGCATTCATTAGCCAATCTTTAAACACTTCCTTGAACATTTAGTTTAGGAGATGGAGCTGTGTAGTTTCATTTCTTCCTAAATCCAGAAGAACTTTTGTAGAAATAGTTGATGTATTTGTAAACAGAATAGTATCCCTGAAAGCTGTGAATGCCAACTCCACTGACAGGGTAATTTATTCTCTCTAATGTCATGGAGGAACTTTGGTAGGAGAGATACTAAAAGAGAACTGTATCACTCAGTGACATATAATTTTAAATGTATTTATTAAGCAGGATGGGTAAACATTTTTGTTCCATGACACACACATTTCACACTCCCACAGATCAAAGTCCAGCCCCTCCAGTCTACCCCAGGACCAAAGAGCACTTGTTCCAACTGCTCGATCTACCCAAGCATTGTCTGATAGCCTCGCCTCTGCAAAGGAGGAGTCAGTCTCTGACATGAGTCAGATGTCAGTGGATGGGTTCCTCCCAGGGAGTTCCATCTATTACTTATTATATTAGATTGCAGTGTACACTGCCAAAGTCCTCACTAATGTAGCATAGCATAGCATAGCGTAGCGTAGCGTAGCGTATCATAGCATAGCATAGCATGGAATGGAATGGAATGGAATGGAATGGAATAGAATAGAATAGAATAGAATAGAATAGAATAGAATAGAATAGAATAGAATAGAATAGAATAGAATAGAATAGAATAGAATAGAATAGAATAGAATAGAATAGAATAGAATAGAATAGAATTACCTAGTCTAACTACCTGACTAAATCAGGGCTGATCAAAAGTTAAAGCATATTAAGGGCTTTCACTCAACTTTGTTTCCTTTCTCTGGGCACAGGCAAGTATCTTAACCTCCTTCTTAAACAGTGGGAGAAAATTTTTGTTTTCTTTTCGAATTTTTTTTTACTTTTTTCATACCAAAGGCCACTTTAATGCTTGTCACTATGATTTCTACCACCCTCTGTGTCCTGTCCCAAATTTTTTAAGATGGTTGATGTTAGGAACTGTTACATAACAAAGTTAATCTTCTGCTTCTTTGTTATTCAGCTCATATCAGATTAATACAGTCAAAGATGGGCAGATGTACTCAAGGACTGATTTACTTGAGGCTTTGCCCCGGCAACTTGTTGTAAGTGTAGATACATGTCCAATGCTTCTTCATATAGATTACAGAGAAGTTTATCTAATTATCTTTTGAGGATGTAAGTAGATACCTTTCTCATATCATACCTATGCCTGAGTGCTCTTCTGTTGCAGATCATGGTAACCTAAATCTACCATGTCATGAGGGAGAAGGCAAGTTTAAGTATGCTTAAACTCCTGTTATAGGCAATGGAAATACAGAACAGGATGCAGTTGCCTAAACATAGGCATCTTTTTCATTTTAAACCCCCAAGGTCTCCTCCTTTACTTGCCATCTAGACAAGTGTTTCCTTATGGGATTTTTCTGGGTCAGTCTTAGGTGTGCTAGTGTATCTCAAATGTTAGCTAAATTTTTATGAGGAAATGAGTCATGTCCCAAATCAATACAGTCAACAGAAGCTTTGCTAATATTTGGCATCCAGAATTTACCAGCAGAATAGTTCTCCATACTCCACTGACTGTACTAGCTCTAATAAGTGAAGCAGGATAGCTTAAGATCGTCTTAAATTGCATGGCTTCTATGCTTAGAAAATTGAAATATAGCTTCTATTTTCAGCTCAATAAGAAAGTAAAGCCTATATGTTGATTACCTTTTCTAGTGATTAAATTATTTTTTATAACACGTTAAGTAAAAAGTAGAGCCAAATTTCTGTACTTCTGTACTTCCAATAACTATGAGTTCCTGTTTCCAAACTGATAGTGTTACACAATTAACAAGCTGGGGAGGGGGTGCAATGTGGATTTGGTGTTTGGAATTTTTTAGAAGTTCAGCAATGTCGCTACTGTCACTGGCCTCTCAATATGCATTTTTTTCTGTCTACTTCTCTGAGGAAATTAACAACTTTCTTTTCAGAAGCAGATATACAACATTTGTACCAGCCTCCTGCCATACTCCAAAAGCACTTAAATATCTGTTTTGCTGTCACAACGTGAATATTCCTACTGGGACAACTCAAATGCATGTTATTACGCAATTTTAGGTATACCATGTAACCAGAAACTACATTTATTCAAGTTGGTTACAATAAAGATGATTTGCTTTATGAAGCTCAGTTTCAATTTAGCTTAGAAAAGATGTTCTTTGTAAATAGTACATATTCTAGTCCTGATCAAAGTTTTCTGATATTTTCCCACTTTCACAGAAATCCATTTAATTTATCTCACTCAAAATCATTGGCAGGACTCTTTATTGCTCAAAATAGTGAAGGATCATCATTGCTGTCTATTAATGCAATTTACAAATATCTGCAGAAAGCCAGGAATGTTCATCCTGGATGTGAGATTTTAAAGAACTGAGATGGGGTTAATGTGGTCTAAACACTGCTTCATAAAGAAACAGGTTTGAATGTTTGAGTTTCAGCTGATACTGAAAGCTGAAGTGAAAAATAAAAAACTGCAAAACAACATTTTACATTGAATGTGCAAGCAATAATTTGGCTGGGGGGCAAGCCACTTGAGCTGTTGTTGCAAAGCTCATACAAGAATAACTTCTACTTGAATTGTAAGCATCTGTTATTTTGCTTGAGGAAAGCTAGTTACCAGTGTAAGCCTGTATCATAGTTCTAAATAATCTTGTCTAATATGGAGTTCAGAAACAGAAGTGTTTCTATCCTTTTGTGCAATAATCTTGACTTCATTTAAGATTTTTGCTGCTTGGACTAAAAGTTTCATTTCAGGCCCAAGAATCTGTATATAAGAATCAGTTTATTAGTTGAAGCAAAGCATGCACTGACTAACTGTTTGCTTTCATTCTTTTACACAGTATTATGCTGTTTTTTCACTACAGTGAACTACAGACTAAAGGAATCATATTGAGCATTCTGTTTAGCAAAGAATTTTCCATTTCAGTATTTGGACTACTGTAGACTGTCAGAATAAAGGAACTACAGAATCATCCAGTTAGAAGTGATGTCAGGAGATTTTTAATCTGATTTCTGCTCAATGAAAGGTCAACACAATTCAGAATAGGTTACTTAGGTCTTTATTCAGGTGATTCTTGAAAACCTCCAAAGCCACTGATGTCATAGTTCTTCATCCATATGTAGACCTTTACCTCCTCTTGTTAATTTCCCAGCTGTGTGCATTCATGCACCTTCACTTCAGGTGGACCGGCTTCACAAGACCTCACTCACACCTATCAATCTGCCCCATGAACCCTTGTCCTACCTTCCCTCACTTAACTGCAAGCTTTTATTACTATCTGCTGATCTGAATAGTTTACAGCCTTTATCACCTGTCTGGCAAGTCCTGTTGGCAAGAGTGCTCCTACCATACATTGTCAAATAGGTCTCATGTCTTACTAGCATTCCTGTCATAAAAATCAAAGCATTGCTTGTGACGAGCCATACATACATTTACTATTTCTCAGGATGAATCCAATCCTACCTGATCTTTCGCTGTCATCCATAGGATCAAGGAGAAAACCACCTTTTCCCTCACTACTCTGTACTCACTCTTGGTTGATCCAGGTTTTCCTTGGCAGTATTACTGATGCACGCATGGATAAGAAAAATGTCTGAAGGCCACATCATCCTTGTATAAGATTCTGGATCCAAACCCCAGCAAAGAACAAACCTCTTGTGGCAGCAGTTCTAGTTGGCAAGTGGGTGCCTTCATCTTCTGCAGAACAGAAATTAAAAACACTACTGCCTGCTGCTACTCTTGGCGCTAATGCTTGGTTCAGGACCAGCTGGCTCTGAAGTCTGTTCCCTTTCCTTTGCTTTTAGTGCAAAGTACAAATTCTGTAAATTCAAGTATGAAAGCTAAGGAGCCTTTCTCTTAATGTTGGAGAACATAAATTCCTATCTATGCCTATCTTGGAAGTGTCCATCTACATTCATTCCAGTGCAGTCTTTCATTGTCCCTCCTTCTTTGTGTTGTGTAACTCAGCTTCCATGAAGATCACACAAACCTCTTACTCATCCTTCCTGATGTTACGCAGTTGTATTTCCTCCCCTCATAGGGGAGGCCACTATCACTCTAATTCCATTCTATCCCAGGTAAAGCAAAAGATATGAACCGTGGGAGCCAGCACCCTCCCTCTGACATTCTGTCTGATTTGTTGCCTCCAATATGCCAGAGTACTTCCTCCAACCAAGGCTAGTCATTGACCTTGGTGATGACACCATCGTTACCATGCAGTCCCACCCTGTTTGAAACTCTGTTTCTTGAAACAGAGCCAAGAAAACTACCTCACAAAGAGATAAAGTCCCTGTTATCTTGCCCTGTTTACTGGGCACTGTAGTTCCACTCACAATCTAAACATGTGCCCCCACTGCAGGATAGCAGTACATCACTTGGTCATCAGCTGGCAGTTGTTTAACAAAAAAACAAAGAGGATGTGTAATCAGAGACATCAGTCTTCTGGGTTTTGTTTGATTTGTTATACAGCTGACTAGAGAATTTTCTTAACTGCCTTATCTTAACTTCAGAAATAGTTGAGCATACTGCTATTTATAACTAAAACACCATGATCAGAAAAATGTTAATAATGACTAGTTAGAAAAAAAAATCAAGGGTTAAATGCGTTCATCAAAAAATCAAAAGTACAGAATATTTCAAAAGACATAGAATAAAGATTTGAGGGTTTCAAGAGAGATATTTTTTCCTCCATTAGTATTATAAGGTTGTTTTGGCATGGTTTCAAGAGATGACTAAAGCAAATCTTCTTGCCAGCATAAAATTTCCTGGCAAATTAATTATTCTTGTTGATCACAGGTGCAGTAGGTAGGAAGGGAATTTCAACTTTGATAACACAGTTTTCCGCTGTTTAGAGTTTTGACAAGTTTCAAACATTGAGGATTAAATAGCCCATATATGTTCTTTTCTGCTAAATAATTGTGAAAGTTTTGATTAAATTCCTCAAATATATTTTTTTCATAATGTAGAATCTCCTGAACCTCCAACGCTTTTAAGACATCTTAAGAAGCATGCATGCCTTTCTTTTTAATTTCCCAAAGTGGTCACCTTGGTATCCTTAATAGGAATTTTAATTGCTCATTTAATACCATCAAAGTATAAGAACTAGAAAAATCTTTCTATATATATTCAGGATTTTGCAGAATATTGCAGCTAAATTATGAAATTGTCAATTGCACTGTTTACCTGTTACTTTTGATTGATCTGTGCGTATAACTTTCTTTGAGAGTGACTGAGCAATTGTTATCCCAGTAATTCACACAGCTTTTCTTAAATCATAAAATCATAGAACCATATAATTTTTTGGATTGGAAGGGACCTCAAAGAAAATCCAGTTCCAACCCTCTGCCATGGGCAAAAACTCCTTCCAGTAGATCAGGTTGCTCAAAGCCTCATCCAATCTGGCCTTGAACATCTCCAAGTGTGGGGCATACACGACTTCTCTAGCCAACCTCTTCCAGTGCCTCACCATTGTCATAGTAAAAAACCTCTTCCTGATAACTAATCTAAATATACCCTCTTTTAGCTTAAAATCATTACGCCCAGTCTTTCCTGCAGGCCCCCTTTAAGTACTGGAAGGCTACTATAAGTCCTTCCTGGAGCCTTCTCTTCTCTAGGCTAAACAAGCCCAGCTCTCTCAGCTTGTCCTCCTACGGGGGATCCTCCAGCATTCAATCATCTTTGTTGCCCTCCTCTGGACTTGCTCTAACAAGTCCATGTACTTCCTGAGCTGAGGACTCCAGAATTGAACACACTACTTCAGAGTTTTTTAGTGCCCTTTCTACTTCCCATACTAACATCTAGAGACAAAAAGAAGGAGAATGAAAAATATTTTTAATAAATCCAAAGAGCAAGAAGGAAGTGAAATAAGCATTAAACCACTCAGAAATTTGACTGGAGAAGTGAATTTTACATTAACTAAATTTTTTTCCTACTGCTTATCTGTATTCTTTTATATTTTGACTTTGGTAAAGAACATTGAAATGCCTTTTAAATCATATATTTCCTGAAAGATTGGGTGGAGTCTTGAGCAGCCTGGCCTAGTGGGAGGTGGCCCTGCCCATGGTAGGGAGTTGGAACTGGTTGATCTTTAAGGTCCCTTCCAACCCAAACTCTTTTATCATTATATGAAAGGTTGCTGAGGATACTTTGCTGCTTTAAACAAAAAAAAAATCCCAAAAAGCAAACAAAAAATGTCCCAGCTTAGTGTGGTTTAGGATGGGGTCTGCTATTTCCCTTGGAAATCCTAATATGTATTGAAGAATTTATTTGCTTACTGATTTATAATTTCATTATTTAAATTAAGCTGAGGTCACTTGGTCTGTTCAGCTTGGAGAAGAGAAGACTGAGAGGGAATCTCATAGCTGTTTATTGCTTTCTCACATGGGAGGGAGGTGAAACAGGAGTTGATCTCTTTTCCCTTGTGACCTATGATAGGACTAGATGGAATGTCAGGAAGATGTGCCAGGGGAGGTTTAGACTGGATACTAGGAAGAGATTTTTCACCCAGTGGGTGGTGGAGCACTGGAATAGCTCCCCAGTGAAGCAGTCATGGCACCGAGTCTGCCAGCATTCAAGAAGCATTTGGACAATGTCTTCATTCACATGGTGTGAATGTTGGGAGTTTCCTGTGTAGGGGTAGGAGTTGTACTCGATGATCCTTTCGGGTCCCTTCCAACTCAGACAATTCTATGATTCTATGCATGCATACTATATATGTTTGATTTGTCATAACCATAGCATTTATACACTGAACACACACAAACATATGTGATTTCTTCACAGAAGGACATGTAAAGCAAAATGTCAGTTGTCCTTTATGAAGTGTTTCTAGCGATGTTAATTTTTTTTAGATAAGTCAAGTAGCTTCTACAATTTTCAACATAATCTTACCACTGTGATATTAGGACCATTAATCAAGAAGAAATCATTATTTTTTTTTCTTTTCAATAGTAAATAATGCATGGACTCCTTTGCAGACAGTACCAAGCAAAAGAGTTTTGACAATCTTCTTAATTAAATAATTCAATACTATCATTTGGTGCATAGTAGGAATTCTCTGCTTAAGAGACTATAACACATATATTATTTGCTGTGAAGGAAAAGAGAATACTGCTAAAGAAACCAATATCAGTTTGCTCAGGTTTCGTTAAAGGAAACCTACATTTTAATGAAGTTTGATATAATTAGGCATTTATGATGTTTAGTATGGAAGTCCAGAATTTATAAGGCTAAATTACATTCTCAGCATTAGAGTTTAAAAAGGTTAAAGTCAAATGAAAACTGAATGTTAGATGCTAGTGCAGTGCATCAGACTTCTGTGTCCGTCAAACAAGAATGATTTTTTTCTCCTTCCTTATCACACATATCATGAAAATACACTGCATCAACTATGTGTTCTGAAGTGTGGAAATATACAAATGATGCTATTGAGAAGAACAAGTCTGAATATGAGCTTGTCTAACTGTGTTTTTTCAGAGCCCTGAGAGTACTCTTCATTCATATTGCAAAACTTAACACAGGACGATAAATATTGAATTTTTGCTCAACAGACTGTAATAAAGTTTGTGCTTAATTCATCTTTGAACAGTAAAACCTCATATTTTCCAGATGACATGTGAGATTAAAGTTCACCGTGTTCAATAAAGATTAAATTGTTATACCTTGAAGAGGCAAAATTCCAGACTGAGGGGGTCAAAGTTTTCTGTGAGCCAGTAATACAGTCTAGGGTTAATGTTTTTTTGATGGCTTTGAGACCCTGCTTTGAGACCCCTGGCTTCTACAGAAATCAGAGGAAAAATTCTGATTGACCTAATGCAGCCTTGAGCTCTTAGATTCTTGCTCTGTTTTGCAAAGTAATAGCATTATAGAACAGGTCATTCATATCATTTTAATTATGCAGACAGTGACTTCGCAAGTAAATGGAATTATTTACATAGCAAGGATTTCTCAGATAAGTAATGCTTTGGAGATCGGAACCTATGCTATAAAATATTTCATGATTCCTAAGGATAAAAAGACAAAAAATATCTATAACAGATTTTCCCTTTAAAAGTTAAGGCATTTATACTTTCTAAATGTGAACATTGTCTCTGCATCACCATCAACGGAGTCTGATGTTAGAACTAATTACAAATGACAGTCCTTATTTACATTTTTCATAGTATCACAGAATCATAGAAAAGTTTGGGTTGGAAAGGAATTTTACAGGTCAACTAGTCCAACCCCCCTGCAGGAGCCTTTAATTAGATCAAGTTGATCAGAGCTCCATCCAACCCAACTCTGAATGATTCCATGGATGCAGCCTCCACTACCTCCCTAGGTAACCTGTTCCAGTATTTCACCACTCTCATTATAAAAAAAATTCTTCCTTATATCCACTCTAAACCTATTCTCCCTTAGTTTAAAACCATTAATCTTTGTCCTGTCACGCAAGGCCTTGATAAAAAGTCTGTCCCCTCTTTCCTATAGGCTTCCTTTAAGTACTGGAAAGCAGCTCTAAGGTGTCCCCAGAATGTTCTCGTCTCCAGGCTGAGCAGTCCCAAGTCTCTAACACTGTCTTCTTATAGGAAATGCTCATTTTCATGGCTCTCCTCTGGACCTGCTTCAACAGCTCTGTGCCCTTCTTGTGCTGAGGGCACAGGTGAGATCTCATCAGAGATGAGTAGAGAGGCAGGATCACCTCCCTCGGCCTGCTGGCCACACTTCTTTTGATGCAGTCCAAGCCCAGGGTATGGTTGACTTTCTGGGCTGCGAGCAAATGTTGTTGGCTCGTGTTCAGCTTTTTGTCCATCAATGCCCCAAGTCTTTCTCCATAAGGCTCCTCTCAATCGCCTCATCTCCCGGACTGTACTGGAACTGAGGATTGCCCCATCCCAGGTTTTGGATCTTGCACTTGGCCTTATTGAACCTCATTAGTTTCACATGGGCCCACTTCTCCAGTTGTCTAAGTCCCTCTGGATTTCAATAGGTAAAAGTTGAAAGATTTACCATCTTTTATTTTTGGTTCTAAACCACATTTTTTTTAATTAATGCTTATTAATTTGTTATAACTTGACTAGTGAAAGAGAGACTTAAATGCTGCAATGCTGTAGATAAATTTATAATATCACATAAAGGTATCATACATCTGTTTTAAGCAACTTTTTATTTCCTGTCACTGAGAAAATATTTATAGACCTGTATAGAGATGGGGCTCATATTCCTAAATCTGAACACCCCTGAGCTTGTGGTTTGTAATATAAGTCGTTAAGATATTGCCGTCATAGCCATGAGAGTGAAACATGAATATAAAGAGTAAAAATCTCATATATGTCCTACCTTTGCCACAAGCCCAAAATTCAGAACACAAATTTACAACTGTAAAAAAAATATAAGGGAAAATGCTGATTTTTGAAGTACAAAATAATTAAGAATGTACAAAACATTATGAAGAAAAGAAAAGTTTTAAAAAAAATCTCTGGTTCAAATTAAATTTTTTAAACATCTTAAGTATTCCTAAAAATACTTAAACAATATAATCATCATGAACAGGAAATTCCACTGTGAAGGCAAGGATGTCATCACCTTAGAGAAACTGTGGCGCCATTCTGGATTTTTAATATCTATGATGTTCTTTCGATTTCTCTGCTGTAACTTAAGAAAAGAACTTTCTATGAATATTTTACTGGATGGCTATATTCCATTTACTCTACTGATTTTTTCTGTTATAGCTTGGGAATAGCTAAGGAAAAGAATGGAAACAAATAGCATGCAAATTATCCTTTTGGATACTTGTAAAGATGGTAACCTCAAACACTTTATTTCTGCCTTCAACTTTCCTTATAGTGACAAATATATGATATTAGAGTCAGAAAAAACCCACTTGTTTCATACCTCTGAGAAGCTGAAGACAGACAGAAATATCAGAATGATTTCTGTAATGCAAGGAGAAAGGCAAAGAACAGCTGTGCAAGCAAACAATATTTTTTCCTTCAAAAATTATTTAAATGCATAATTTTTTTTTATTACTAAAGACATAATCCTCCAACAATGAAAAGAGGGAAGGATTTTATTTAGATGGTGGTAAATTTTTGTTTGAGGTGAAGTTTTGGTTTTGGTGGGTTTTTTTGTTTGTAAGTTTATTTTTATTTATGTATTTCCATCATTATGCTTTTGTGTTATTTTACACTATAAGTCTTTTCAATTAATTTAAAATTAATTAGGTGTTAATCCAGATTATAGTAAATAAATTACATAACAGAGATTATTTTTTTTTAGGTAACATGGCTTATTGTTTCTTGGAATGGCTGACCGCTTTAAACAAAGGTAACCAAATTGGGTTCAGTCCTAAAATCTAAATGTGCTGAACATCATTATCTACTGTATTCCAAAAGTGAAAATTATAAAATAGGTGTAGTATGCGTTTGATTTCAGCAAATTAGGTAATATTTTGAATTTAAGTGAAAAAGTCAGTAAGTATTCAGAAATACTTTAAACAATTTCATTTCTAAAACAAATGTGAAAATATCTTTTATTTCAGTTTCCAGAACAGAATACATGTTCAGAACAAAACCACTATTTCTTTACATAGACATAGCATCTAAAGGATAAAAACTTAGAGAAAAACATAAATTATTCCATGCAATTTTGATTTTAACTGGGGAATCATTGGTATATGATGTCTTATTTCACCTCTTTCTTGTTTATTTCACATAATTTTTATAACACAAAATAATGAGAGTAAGGCAGACAAAATATTGACCATAAAAAAAATACACATTAACATTCAGCATTTTCAGTTACTGCTTTCAAGTCATTGAAATGTTGTGGTGAATATTCTGTTAAGGCCGTATATGAAAAATACAAACAGAACAATGTGCCTGCTTACCTACTGAAAGAACAAATTACATAAAATATTTTTTATCCGCATTTTATAGGAAGGTCATTATGACTCTCAGATGAATATATTACTAGGGAAAAAATAATAGCATTTAAAAATAAAAGTAAGAAATTCACGATGGAGTTCAAATGATACTTTATGTTGAATATGTATGGTACGAGACTACGTATCTGTATAAACATGAATCATATTTAAATATATGATTGTATTGCTTCTGAAGAAATCAAAGAAGATAATATCACTGTTATGTGGAAACATCATTCTGATGTGACATACAGTTATATTGCTGTAGACTGATAGAAACTGATCTGCCAGCCTGTAATGATCCCTTTGAACATGTGGTGACAAATTTGTATTATCAAGTTGAACAAGTACTTATGTGTATAATATAAACAGCATTTGTGATCATCTTCTAAGAATGGATTTATTATCTCATTGAAATCTGACTTAAAAGTTCAAAAAGGTAGTTAAATATGAGATGGCTAAAATGGCTTAATGTAGTTTGGTGTACGAAATACACATACTAATGATAATATTGATGTTTCTTACCACTCCAAATAAAAATGCATTTTCTTAAATCTCCCTTGTCGAAGAAAACTGACCTATTCACAAATATAAATATGGAAGCCTGCTCTATTTCATTAAGTCACTGAGTCTCATTTTTATGACCTGATGTGTCCTTATCTTTGTCTAAATAATTTAAACAGCAAAAAACAACCAACCAAACAAAAAGAGTTGTATCAGTCTTCTTCCGTAATTCTTTTCCCATCAGAGTGCAAGATGGAGTTTGATACCTGAAGAATAAAGTCACTGTTTAACTTAGAGCTTTTCATAAATGAGGAAATATTAGTTAGTATATTCTATGGTTTCTAGCCAAAACAGAAGCCGTCTGTACTCCTGAACTAGAAGCATACCAAGAAAAACCTAATAGTAGCCTCCTTGTGATCCACAAGCTAAGCCTGCCAATTTAATATAACTGGAGAAAAATTTTTGTAACCAGTGGCCCCATAAAAAATCGAAATGCCATTGCTAATGAAAAGCCACAGGCCTTGTACTCACTGCCCCTTATTGCTATTCGTGGAAGACCCCAGACCTGACCAACTGTTACAAGTTTATTAAGGGAACTGGCTATGTGAGCTTGATACCAGGTGTCTCTTGCTATAATTTGCAGTTGAAAACTCAGATAATGGCAAAGACTTTGACAATATGACACAGGTCAAAAGCAGAGGCTCCAAAATCAAAACCATCTCAGTGACAGTTAAGTGCTGGTCATTGAAGAAGCTCAAGATCGAGAGGTTGTAAAGATATCATTTGCTTCAAGGAAAGAAGCAACAACTAAAAAAAGGAAAAGGGAAAATAAAAAAATATTAATAATAATAACAACAAGAAAAAAAGAACAAGAAAAGAAACCGGATAGGGTATCTACTGAGACTGGCAAAGCAGCCTCCATTTCACCTCACCAAGCATGATGCTAAAGGCTGGGACTTCTCTAGGAGCTCATCTATTCAATAAAAGGACAAGATCCCAAACTGAGGTGTGGGGAAAAAGACACGCACTTTTCTTCTGGCTTCTCTCCTCGAAAGTTCTTTAGCCTGATCACATCATTGACTGAGACTCTCAAGTAACACAGAGGCTGGTGCTAGTTGTGTGCCATCAGCTGTGAACCCTGTATGTTCAAAAATAACACAGGATATGATTGTTAAGGATTGATGACTTTTAATGTGAAATGATAAAAACTGTTGACAATCTGTGTTAGTGTAGAAAATTACGTTTTGAAGTCTGAAGCTGGTTTAATTTATTACTTTTCAACACTCCTATCACAACTGTCTCTTATTCTCTGATGTACATACACACGCATTCAATTGCAACAGTTATATCTATAATTGACCATGCTTATAATTAACTTATCTTCTATACAATTTAAGTCAGCTTCTAAGCTATATGTTTGGATCTTGTTAAGGACTATTGTGAGTTGTCTTTTCAGTCTGTGATTTCTGCTGTTAACCTGCATCTCTGCCCTTCCACATCACATTTAAATCTGAGACCACAGACAGTTCAGTCCACGCTTGATATTGCCATATGTAGTGGGTTGGCTTTTGGATTTTTTTTCTAGGTCTTCCTTAGCAATGGAGGTCAGGATCCACGGAAGTATTGCATATCTTCCTTTAACGTAACATAGCATATAAATGAGTAGATGAGAGAGTTTGCTCTCTTTTTCTTCCAGCAAGGCTTGGGAGAGGGAGGTCCCTTGAATTGGTCTTGTCTGGAGCTGAGGCATGTGGTGGCTGCTGTTGTCTGCCCATGCGTGGGGCGAGAGTGCTGAGTCCGATTTGATTGTTCTGCTTTTCTCAAGGGAAGTGGTGAGATTTTGTTAGTTCTTTACTTTGTTAGTTACTGGGTTTTACAATTATGCATACCTGTTTTAGTTTTGTTCCTTTTTGCCCTTTTTTTCCCACCCTCTCTTTCCCTCTTCCCTTTCTTGGGAGATTTGCATGATATCCTTGCTGTGTGTAGTTAAATATATGTAGAAATACACATATATTTGGTGTGATTGTGGTTTTCCATAAGTTTTTATAGTTTTTCTCCTTAGCCTGAGGGGAAGTGGGGAGGGGGTGAGGGGACTTTCGCTGAGCAATGGAGAGTGCAGCGGGAAGCTAGCTCAAACCAGTTCACCATAAAATAGCGTTAAACCAAAATAAATGTAGGATATACTCAATTTACTGTCAGGTAATTTCTGTCATGGCCAAAACAAGCTAAAATCATCTCAGGCTGGGACAAGATTATATTAATGCTTATGTTTTTGGTAGGTTGAAGAAAGGCAGCACTTCATTGGTAAAGGCAAAATTCAAACTTATTTACTTAAGTTACACAGTTCAGTTTCATAGTTAATAACCCTAACCTCTAATCAGACAAAAAATCTGGAATATCATTAATTTGGGAAACTCATTAGAGCACTTTATTAATGTTAGGTATGCAAGTGGATGTAGAAATGGTTGTCCAAAATAAGTATTCTGTAGTCAATTACAATTTGCCATATATAATTTTCTTGTTAAAATGGACAAAGCACAACATATTTCCTGACAAGATGATTGAGCTTTCCTGTCTATCCACTCTTTCTTTTCCTTGCTTCAATACATAACCATATTGACATGTTAACAAGATAGTATGATGTGGTTATTTCTTGTAGAAGAGGGTGCATACTGAAGAGCGTTCTATTTTTTCATGTTGCATCTTCAGTTCCTGCACTGCACTCAATGAAGTAGTTCTAAGTTTAAGAGTGTGTACAGAGATACATCAAGCCGAGACAAGGGAGGGAGTTATCTAGGATCCTTAAATGCACATAGGTACCTAGCCCCATTAAATTATTTTAGAATCTCCTCTTTCCATATTTTGAAAATGGTGAAAATTATAAAGTATACATGAACTTAAAATAAACATATCTGTCATGTTACGGTAGAGCATATGGCAGGTCCCTAGGTCCCTTTTCCACCACTTGGACTTTTATCCAAGACTTTTTCATCTTCATTCTCAAGAGTCTATTTATTAATTTTTCTGCTCTGTATCAATATGATGTAAATTTTTCTTTTAATAATTTTCTATGTATGACTTCAGTCTTGGTTCCCTAATTTCTATTTATATCGATAAATATATATGCTGAAAGATTTTTCTCTGGCATTTACTTAAACCCTCTAAATACGTTGTCATTTTCTTTCATTTCATCCTTTCAACCATTAACCTGTGAAATTATGGAATGTGAGTGGTTTATCCTTAGCTCGTCAATCCCTGCTTCTAGTGTCTTAATAATTTTTTTTGGTAAGAATTCTCTGTAACATGGAGTGGGATTCCAGATTGCACAAATCTATTTTTAATGATGGGATACAGTTTCAGATTGTAGACAAGTCAATTTAGGTATTTTCAAGTTGGAGCTGAATCCTATTTCAGCCTTCAGTGAATATGCTGACAATCAAAATATGATCATGCCTGATTTATGTGGTTTTGTTTAGCTTCGAAGACTTCTAAGGAAGGGAGTAGGAAGGAATAAATCTTGTTTCTTGAACTTCACTATTACTGCTAAGTAGCCAGATGAGTGGCTGCAACTAAGAAACTGGGAGTGGCAGGTGCAGAAGTAGAGCAAGTGAAAATCATGACTCCGTTATCCAGTAGCTCCATCAGCTGGTATAAAACAGATTAAGGTTCTTTTGCCTGCTTTATCCACTAACAAGCTTAAGTACATTGATAAACAGGACTTAGACACTTTTGTCTTTTTGCCAACATACCTAAATAATATGACTATGTCCTACAATTATACACCTTGCCTAAATATTTTTTACTAGATAATTTTACCACAAGTAATATTTTTGGGCAAATGAACTCTTTTGCAAACCTCTATGAGAGTACTTATGAATAATTATATTATCATAGAATAATGGTATCATTGATGGTTTAGATTGGA
Source organism: Dromococcyx pavoninus (assembly GCA_033558185.1). Taxonomy (NCBI): domain Eukaryota; kingdom Metazoa; phylum Chordata; class Aves; order Cuculiformes; family Neomorphidae; genus Dromococcyx; species Dromococcyx pavoninus. Next base: position 1,249,304 of record JAUMJL010000110.1, on the reverse strand, counting down.
AGGGAGCTCAAAGATCATCCAGTTCCAACCTCCCTGCCCTGGACGCGGACACCTTCCACTAGATGAGGATGCTCAAAGCCTCATTCAACCTGGCCTTGAACATCTCCAGGGAGGGGACTTCCACAGCGTCTCTGGACAGCCTCTTCCAGTGCTTCACTATTCTTATAGCAAAAATTATTTTCCTAATATCTAATCTAAAACTACCCTCTTTTAGCTTAAAATCATTGCACCTTGGTCTTTCCTGCCGGCCCCCTTTAAGTACTGGAAGCCTGTTGTAAGTCCTTCCTGGAGCCTTCTCTTCTCTAAGCTAAACAAGCCCAACTCTCAGCTTGTCCTCCTATGGGAGACGTTCCAGCTTTCGATCATCTTTGTGGCTCTCCTCTGGACCCACTGAAATCCATGTCCTTCCTGTACTGAGTATTCCAGAATTGAATGCAGTATTCCAAGAGAGGTCTCATTAGAGAGAAGAGAGGTAAAATCACCTCCCTAGACCTGCTGATCACACTTCTTTTGATAAAGTTGACCTTCTGCTCTGCAAGGGCACATCGTCAACACATGTTGAGCTTCTCACCCACTAGCATCCCAAGTCATTCTCTTCAAGATTACTCTCAATCCACTCTCCACCCAGCGTGTAACTGCCCTGACCCAGGTGCAAGATCTTGCACTTGGTCTTGTTGAACTTCATGAGGTTTATACAGTGCCACCTTTGAAAGTCAGTCCAGGTCCCTTTAGATGGCATCCCTTCCTCCCATCATCTTGACCACATGTCACAGCTTGATGTTGCTGGCAAACTTGGTGAGGCTGCCATAAGTCCCGCTGTCCATGTAACCAACAAAGATTTTAAACAACTCCAGTCTCAATACTGACCTCTGTGGAACACCACTCACCACCAGTTTCCACTTTCACATTGAGACATTGACCATAACTCTCTGAGTGCAGCCATCCAGCCAATTCCTTACCCACCAAGTGGTCCATCTGTCAATGTCTCTCCAACTTAGAGACAAAGATATTGTGCAGGCCAGTGGGACAGTGTCGAATGTTTTGCACAAGTCTAGGTAGATGGCATTGGTTACTTTTCCTTTATCCACCAACACTGTAGCCCCATCACAGAAGGCCACTAAATTTGTTGTGCACAATTTGCCCTTAGTGAAGTTGGCTGCCATCAATCAACTTCTTATTTACCATGTGAATCAGCAGAGATTCAGGAAGATCTGCTCCATGATCTTGTCAGTCACAAAAGTGAGACTGACTGGTCTGTAGTTCCCCAGATCTTCCATTCTTCCTTTTTTAAAAATTGGGGTTATGTTTCCCATTTTGTAGTCAGTGGGAAATTCACCAGGCTGCCATGGCTTCTCAAATATTTTGGCTAGTGGCTTAGCAGCTTCATCTGTCAGTTCCCGTCAGGTCTCATGGACCAGTGCACTTTCAGGTTCTTTAGATGATCTCGCATCTGATCCTCTCTTACAGTCAACATAATTTAGTATGAAATATTAATTTATGTATTATTAAATGTAATTATATTTAATAACAAAATCTTATTGAATAGCATAATAACTTCTGTTACTATTACTATGGTGGCTCCAATTTCCCCCATATTTTTTCCACCACATTATACACTAAATGTATTGTCCTCCTCTGTTTTCCACCAAATCAATTAAACAGCCATAATCATGAAAAAATACAAAGGAAGAACAGAGAAATCTAATGCTGTACTGGCTATTTTAGGACAACCTCTGAAAAGAAAATAAGTGAATACAAGAAAATGAGATGATCATTAGGTCATTGACTATATGCACTGTTTATAAAAGTAGGAAAATCCATATTTTTTGCAGACTCAGACTTTCTTTCCTTCAGGAAATATGACTGAAACCTATTCAAATTCCAGAAAATATCTTATTTTTTACTGCAGATGGGGAAGACAAAATTTGATGATTTACAGTTTAGACAGGTGTATTGACAAGGACTTTCTTGAAACTAAACTTATAAACCCTAATGAAACTATAACAACATAAAATTGCATTCTCACATAAGGAAAAAAATCACCCAGTAATAAGCATAAATTAATAATAAAGTGAGACTGTCTCAGACAAGTATAGATATAGTGATTTTTTATTATAGAACTTCTTACATTTAGAAAATTACGTTACTTCTGTTTATAAATGATCAGTGGAAAAATATCACTATCATCACTTTCATGACACATTTTATGACTAAAATACTATGAATGCAGTAGTGTTTCTGTAAAGATTTTAAAGCATATTTTAACTATTGATTCTGTTGATGGTAAATTGAAATAGATTGTGGATATTTAATTTTAAGTAAATAATTAAGATTTAACTTCTTGGCAGACTATAAGACTTAAGCAAATCTTGACATCCCAGAATTTGCCACAGGAAGATAAGTTTGAATCATAGATCAACTCTAATATAGTACTTCTTATTTTCCTTTCAGAAAACTAATGTAGCCAAAAGCTCTTCATAAGATTTCATACTGATTGCATAAATTAGCAAAGTAAATTTCCAAGAGTCATAAAATTTTCAACAAAGTGAATCTATATCTTGCACCTACTGACTGCAAAAAGCCATGGTGTTCCAGCGGGTGGATACCATTTTTCCCTGGTCAAGCTGGCAGAGTTTCACATCTCTCTCTGCATGCCCTTCCACATGAACTGCCATGCAAACTCTCATTCCATGTTTTTGCTGGTGCATCATGACCTGATTGAATGCCCCATTCACAGCTGCCCTGCTTGATACTGCTCCCTAAGGGTTTCATTTATAGGTGTGGAAGGGACTTGACTGCCATTGCTCCTGGCTCTGCCTGGACCTTGACAGTAGATGTTGCATGAGTTGTGGGCTCCTGGTGGTTTTCAGCTCCCCCTGAGGTTCCCCCAGTTTGGGGAAACCCTCTGTGCAATTTCCTACTGTTCCACTGCGTATTGTGCTTCCACTCGAGCTTCTCTTCTCAGCGATTGATAAATTCAATTTTTTTTAAGGATCTGCTCCTATGTGTAAGCTAGTAGATGCAAAGCTTCTTACATTTTCTGTGATGACAAAAGAAAAAATAAATTGATTATGTACTTGAGAGGTATGTCTTTTCCAATTGAAGCATTCAAATAGAATTTTAAAGAGAAAATTACTTGAAAGTGTTCCCTTAAAAAGGTGGCAGAGTCCATAACCCAGATGAAGTATCTCTATACCACTACACACAGCATGGGTGACAAAAAGGAGGAGCTGGAAGCCACTGCACAACTAGAAAGTTGTCATCTAATCATTATTGCTGAAACATGATGGGATGAATTGCCTGACTGGAGTACTGCAATTGATGACTGTAAACCATTCAGAAGGTTTCCCTTCTTTTTCAGACGGTGTGAGGAAGTTGCCCTTCATAAAAAAAAAATGGATTGACAGCACAGAACTGTTTTTGAAAACCAGTGATGAGCAGTTTGAGAGCTTATCAGTAAAAATTAGGGAACAAGTCAACAAAGGAATTTTTGTATTTGTTGTTTACTACAGGCCTCCCAGCCAAAGGGAGTCTGTAGGTGAAGCGTTCTTACATCAGCTACAGGAAGCATCATGATTGCATGTGTCAATCATGCTGGGAGATTTCAACCACTCTGACATTTGCTGGAAAAGCAACGCAACAAATTCTAAGTGATTCAGGAGACTTGAAGTGCATGGGTGACGGCATCTTAATCCCAGTGATAGACAACCCAACCATAGGAGAGGCATTACTGGATATGGACTTCAGTGATCACATCCTGGTGTAGTTCACAATCTTGAGGGGTACAAACCAGTTGGAGAATGAAGTTAACATTGAATTTTAGGAAAGCACACTTTCAGTTGTTTAAGGAATTAGCGTACTGGATCCTCCGGAAAACTGCCCTCAGGGGTAAAGGAACTGAACAGGGCTAGCAGATATTCAGAACAGTTTTCTTAGGACACAAGAGTACTCAATTCTCACGTGTAAGAATCAGACTGGTAAGGCAGGAGACCAGCATGGCTGAGTAAGAACATCCTAGTAGACCAAAGTCTAAGAAGGAAATGCACAGGCAGTGGGGAGATGTATTCTGGAAAGAAAGTGTAAGGGCGGGATGCCCATATACGTAGTGATGGGATCAGGAAAGCTAAGGCATAAATGGAACTGAGTTTGGCAAGCAATATGTTAATCAAAAGGTCTTCTAAAGCTACATTGGCCAGAAAAGACATATTAAAGAAAATTTACCTCTCCAATAAGTCAAACAGGTGATCTAGTGACAGCTGACATGGAGAAACCTGAGGTACACAACAAGTTGTTCTGTTTTATTTTTTCCTGAGTTTCGATGGTTGCCTCTCTTCCCACAATTTTTGAGACTCTGAGCCTCAAGGTAAATACAGGGGGAACAAAGTCCCTCTAATCATAGGAGAAGATCAAGTTTAAGACCAACTAAGAAAAACAAATGTTCATAAGTCCGTGGGACCCATCAAGATGCATCCCAGTGTCTTGAGGGAATAGACTGATGCAGTTACCAAGGGAATTTCCACCATATTTCAAAAGTCACAGCAGTCAAGTAAAGTCCTCAATGACTGGAGGAAGGGAATATTGTACCCATTTTTAAAAGGAGTAATAAGGGCCTAGGAAACTACTGACCAGTAAGTCACACCTTCATTCCTAATGAGATCATGGAACAAATTCTCCTGGAAGACATGTCAAATATATGGAAGAGAGGGAGGAGATTAGGGAAAACTTCACTAAAGGCAATTTATGCCTGACTAATCTAGTGAATTATCTGATGTCCAGATGTGTAGTGATGGGATCTGGAAAGATAAGGCACAGATGGAGCTGAGTTTGGCAAGCAATATATTAATCAAAAGGTCTTCTAAAGGTACATTGACCAGAAAAGATGCATTAAAGAAAATATACCACTCCAATAAATCATCTGCATTAGTGGGTAAGGGTGGAGCTACTGATGTCATCTACTTGGACTTCTGTAAGGCCTTTGACATAGTTCCACACAATATCCTTCTCTCTAAATTGGAGGGATATGTCTGATGGATGGACCCTTACATGGACAAGGAATTGACTGAATGCCTGCATCCAAAGAGTTACAGTCATTGTCCAATCAGAGATGAGTAACAAGTGATATCCATTATGGGTCTCTATTGGGACTGGTACTGCTCAATTAAAGATATACAGGGATTGAGTGCACCCTCAGCAAGGTTGCAGATAACACTAAGGGGAGTGGTGCAGTTGATTCTCTAGAGGGAAAGGTTTCAATCCTGAAGGAGCTTGACGGACTTGAGGTGCGGGCTCATATGAACCCAAATTCAACATAGTCAAGTGCAAAGTCCTTCACCTGGGTCAGGGAAAGCACCAGTTACCAATACAGTCCTTGTAGAGGACTTGGGATTCTTGGGCATGAAAATTGGACTTCAGCTGGCAATGTGTGCTTGCAACTCAGAATACAATCATATCATGGGTTGCATAAAAAGTAGCATGTGCAGCAGATTAAAAGAAGTGAATCTCTACCTCTGCTCTATTCTCATGAGACCACACCAGGAGTTCTACAACCAGCTCAGGGTGCCCAGTACAGGAAAGACATGGAGCTGTTAGAACAGATTGAGAGGACAGCCACAAAAATGGTCAGAGGGCTGAAAAACCTCCTGTAAAGAAAAGCCAAGTTGGGGCTCTAGGGAGATTTTATTGAGCTTTTCAGTTCTTAAAGGGGGCTACAAGAAACATGGAGAAAGACTTTTTACCAGAGCCTGTAATGACAAGACAGGGGACACTGGCTCTGAAGTGAAGAATTGTAGTTTAATTTGGATGTAAGGAAGAATTTTTTACATTGGCAGTCGTGAGGTGTGGAATTGAAGAAGCTGTGGATGTATCATCATTGCAAGTTTTCAAGGTCAGGTTGAATGAGGTTTTGAGTAATTTGATATAGTGGAAGATGTCCCTTGTCCGCTGCCAGGAGGTGGACCCAGTGATCTTTGGAGGTCTTTTCCAACACAAACCATTCTTTGATTCTACAATTCTCTAGCTCATGTTTAATGTCTCTACGTTCCCTAAATATACGCGGTCATGCTTTTAGGGGCTTTGGATGTGTGTGTTTTGAACCTATTAATGTAAATTATTGCAAAATATAAAGGTAATTGTCATAATACATTGAAAGGACATTATTATGCATGCAAAAATTTCCATTGCACCGTGAAACTAGTGGTGCCCTAGATAAAATGTGTTGAAACCTGTTTAAAATATTGATGATGATTAATAGCTGCACTGCAAAGGGCAAGGCTACTATGAATTTTTGCTTTCCTTGCAACAATTTTATTAAACTCATGAAAATAAGATGCTGACTTCCACTATTGCTTAGATTTTTTCATAATTATATTCAATATTCTTTTTTGGAATTTAATGCAAGCTGTTTCATATTTTTGTTATTGTTATTATAATTAAATATTTATATAAAAATATAATTATCATTATTAATTATTTAAAATCTTCTGCTACCTTATGTCTCAGTTGGTTTCAGTCAGGTGAATCTTTCAATTTTTCCTGCTAAAAAGCAGATATTTGTTGTTAGCACTTTTGCAGTTGCATGAGATAAATTATTTTGTTAAACAACTATTGGTTGAATTAAAGAAATAACATAAAGTGCAGTATTTCCTCCCAAGTAAAATCCTTAACTAGGAAATACCAGCACTGGTGTTTCTGCACAATTACTATGTAGGTAAATGAGCAACATGCTTTCTCCAACATACACAAAGCCACAACATGAGACAGCAGTTGGTCCAAGGAAGTGCATAGGCCAATACCACCCACCTACCTTCAAGATTAAGTTTTACAGATTCTGTGTTTTTGAAAATGCTTTAGATTCAATGATTTCTTTCATAATTTGTCTCTTCAAAAAAAGACAATCTGTAAAGAGCTTACTCATCTCTTTCTCCAGTTTACTGTGAGAATAGTTATGGGATTGGCAAGTTTAAGTAGAGGGATCCTGGTCTATGTAAGATATGAGCAAAAAACAACTTTGTTCTATCTGTTTGGGGAGTCACTTAAATATTCTCAATTGTAACACTTTGATTTTATCCCCTAAATATAGACATCAAGCCTTTTAAAATTCATAAGATATCCATCTGGTTTCCAACTCTCAGGCCGGAAAGGCACAATTCTCTTGATTGTCTTCTGACATAACTGCTTCCCCTCTGCAGACTTCTCAGATTCTACAAGGTGTCTCAAATGGCAATCGAAACTGAATTTAAAGTGACTGAATAAATCCCAGAGGTCTGAGAAACACTAAACCTCATTTAAAACTCTACAAAACTGAGTGGCAGCTTTTGATAGACTGGTAGAAATGCATTTGTATGTTCTGTGTTAGCACTGTCCTTCTCTGACAGGGAATTGCTGAAAACACACAAAGGACTAACCCTTGATTTCTCTCCTGATTTCTCTTCTGTTCCCTGGTTCTAGAGTCACCTAGAATGGCCGCTAGAAGAAAACTAATGGACTTGCACATATAATGCTTGGCCAGATGTCAAGTGGCATCTCAGACATTTCTAGTAGTTGGTAGGAGGCTTTAGAGTACTTAGTGAAACTTATGCAGATTTTTAACACTTAACCTGTAACAAATCTCTACTAAGAATATGCAATCTACAGTGTTTCTTAAACTTATGACTAGGTCAAACAAGGACATATTTTTACAGGAATGGCAAAAAAGAACTCCATTATGCAAAAGTCAGTTCTCTGCCAAATTGCAAGTCCTACTGCTTGGTGCTGTAACAGCAGTCCAAAGAACAGATTGCTGGAATTCCTATTAGCATAAAAAAAAAAGTATTTTTTTAAGTTCATGAAATATATGAAACATTTTTTGCTAGAAGTTAAAAATATCTCCATCATCATCAAACTTTCAGCTTGATATAATTCTTAATTTATTTGGTTAAAACCTGAATAAATCATAAGTACCTGAAATCTGGTTCCAAAATGAAAGTCTCAGGGCACCTTGAAAACAATGATTAATTGACCTGCCAGTATCAGAATAGATAACAAAAGACAAGCCAGATAAGCATGTTTCCTTCAAGGCTTTTGAATTGATAAACCTTTGAATTGATAAACCATGTGCATAAATTCCTCATTGAAATGAGCATGGAGTTAGAAGAAGAGTCGTATTTCTGTGAATTAAGTCAATGGGATAACTACTAGACTGCAGTTATTAGAATTTGTCCTGAAAGCTAATATACAAAAGAAGCCTTTAAGTGAAGAAAATCTGATTTAACAGCATAGCTTTTAATATCAAGAATAAATTTTAGGCTGCCTTATCAGTGACCTCTACATATTTCATTCATTTCCACAAGTTCTTTTTTTCCTCAATTTTAAGTTATTTTATATCTACCTTTTGATATTATAATGATAATGCAGATGAGAGAAATTAGAGAAAAGCCTTCTGTTGCTTTGAGGGAGGACTAGAACCGGGTCATATATCAGATTAGTGTTTCATCACTCATTCAAAGTGATAGTTCCTGAAACATAGCTCTGTACCATTTTTACTGGTAAATATTTCCTATGTATGATGATTCATAAAACAAGGTCCCAGACTCACAGACATTCCTTATCTGCACAAATGTTTTCATCTCTATGATTTGAACTGCAGCTATTTTTGCTATTACTATTATTAATACTATTTTGTAGAAAAGGTTCTCCCTTCTTCCCTTCTATACGTGTCTTATGTTTTCAGTGTAGGATGAACGTTGAAACATTATGAGATAAAAAAGATAAACTTGTTCTACCTTAAAACTCTGGCAGAAATGGTATTAACTGAAAGAAAATAGGATGGCAGAAGAACGTATTAAAATATGAAATAATCTTGGTAAGATAGGATTGTAAATCAGTTCCATAGCCACTTATTATAACAATAAATATCTACTATTTTCTCTGAGACATTGTAGTGAATATAAATTATTTCATGTGACCAAGACAAAAATTTTAAAATAGCTCTACTTACTTTTGAATTGTCTGATTACAGAGCTCATTACTTGATGCTAATTATTCTGGAACATCTAGATAGCTACTGGAAAGGTAGCTCTGGGCTAGGATTTGGAGCCAGGATAGAAATAATATAGATTATTAAAGTATATCAAGCATAATAGTGCTCAGTGGCTCAGTGGATGAAGGAGGGTAGAGTACAGAAGGTATAGCTACAGTTACTTTTTTGCAAGTACATTTGGCATAAAAAGTTTCCCACTTCATTGCATTATATAGCAGGTTTGTTTGTACACAAATCGAAATGCCAGGTCTTTAATTTCTGAGCAAAACTAAAGATATTTGCTGTCTACAGTCATCTTGGTTTTAGGTGCTATGTTCTAGGGTTGTTGTTTTAGTTTGGGGGGGATCTGTGTGTGTATGTGTTTTGTACCTTTTAAGCTATAACTTTATTGAGTTTCTTTTCATAAATGTTTGTATTTGGTCTTAACTGAACCATAATCAATCAAAAATGTGACAGACTGGTGTAAATATTAGTTGACCTCAGCATTAATCTTGAATAGATCAATGATATTTTATGTAATTCCATCACCTGCTTTTCAGACTTTGTTCTTGGCAGTCTTCTGACAGCCAGTCTTTGTAAGCAGGATACAAACAGTACATTTCATTAAACCGACATAAAAAGGGTTGAGGGCTGGCTGGTTGGTTGGTTGGGTTTTTGTGGTTTTTTTTTTTTGTTTTTGTTAAGTATTGAAAAATACAATTTATATGGGGCACAGAACAGCAATAAAAAACAAGACATATCTAACTCTGAAGAAGCTTTTAAAGTAGAAAACTCTGCAAGAACTTTAACTCACAGTTCTCTACAACTCTTACAAAAAATTTGAGACAGCCACTCACACCAAAAACATCAAAACCTTCCAAGGACTCTTGTACAAGAAAGCTATGTGTTTATTTATGCAGTCAGTGAGTTTTGTCTACATTATTTATAAACTTTAAGAGTCCTGACAAAATGAAAGTCATTTTACCATTGTGGGGAAAAACCCAAAAAGAACAAAAAAAGAAACCCAAAACCCTTCCCAACATCTGTTCACTTTATTCCAAGCTAATCTGAAAATGCTTTTTTTTTGCCACACTGATCTTGTTTCTTGAGAAGAAACCATATCTGATTTGAATTAACCGATACTCCTGAGTCCTGGATATGTATTTGTGCACAACTGTATCAAGATATGATAAACTTTAGCCATTTTTGTTCAATACTTCAAATAGATTGGTGTCAGTGATAGCCAGTAAAGTTAATGGAATTTGCCAATCTGACTGAGAAAAGAGGCAGATACTGGTAACAGTTATGGATTTTTTTAATTACAGCATTAAAGAAAAAGACATTGAAAGCTAATTTACAGCTTTCTCTTTGAATAAGATCAAGAGTTCAGATCAATCATGTGGTTTGAAATGGCATGTAGAACTATAAATTTTTGACACTTGATATCAAACATAGGGCCATAACAATGTGCAATTGTCCTCATCACTGTCTATAACTACCACAAAGTCGAGGTGGGTGTTGGTCTCTGCTCACAAGTGACAAACGATAGGACAAGAGGAAATGGCCACAAGTTGCACTAGGGGAGGTTCAGATTAGACATTAGGAAAAGTTTCTTTATTGAAAGCGTAGTCAAGCATTGGAACAGCTGCCCAGGGAGGTGGTTGAGTTGCCATCTCTGGAGGTGTTTAAAAGACAGATAAATGGGTTTCTTGGGAAGATGGTTTAGTAAGGGGACAGGTATGGTTGAACCTGATGATCTCAGAGGTCTTTTCCAACCAGATGATTCTATGATTCTGTGATTAAAATGCATATCCAAGAACAAGAACAGGATTTCTGTGAGTTTACTCTATTTTGCTGGAATGTTCTGAAACAATTTTTGATATAAGATGTTAGTTGGCCAATATAGACCCTTGCTGTTGGGCACATCTCCTGATTTTACAGCAGTCTGAAACAATCTTTCATATCTTTAGGATTCTTCAGTCCTCAAGGAAATATCCTGCATCTCTTCATAGAGTTTGTCTGTAGTTTCCTCATAATCAGGCTGTAGTTTTCAGTTTTCACAGTCTAGAATAAGAAAATTTTAATGAGTTTAATAACTAAATTAGAGAACCAAGGTAAGAGAGGCTTGTTGGGCTTATAAGGACCAGAAAGATGAGAATAATTTATTTAACTATGGATATATAAATATTGGAAATTTCATTGATGACACGGATGCCATGGATAATCAGGACAATGTCATTAAAAGCACCTTCATCAAGTTTGCTGATTAAACTAAACTTGATGATATGGTTTTCATGTCAGAAGGGAGAGCCATCTTACAGAGAGACCTGGATGGGCTGGAAGAACAGGCAAACAAGAACTGTGTGAAGTTTAACAAAGTGTAAGGTTCAACACCTGGTATGACAAGAGACCAGTACAGGCTAGGATCAGTGTGGCTGGGGAGGAGCCTTGCTGAAAGGGCCCTGGGGGTCCTGGTAGACAACAAGTTAAATTGCAGCAGCAACAAAGACAAATCAGATCCTGAGCTGCATCCACAGGGTCATTACTAGTAGAGAGAGACTCAATCATCTCACTCTACTTAGCACTTGTCAGGTCACACCTGAAGTACTGTGTCCAATTCTGGTCCCAACAGTTCAATCAAAATGCAGATAGACTGGAGAGGGTTCAAAGGAAGGCCACAAAGATGATCAAAGGGCTGGAGAACCTGCCCTATGAGTAAAGACTGAAGGAGATAGATAGGGTTTTTTATTATTATTTTGTAGAAAAGAAGGCTAAGGGAGACATAGCATTTTTCAGAACTTAAAATATGGTTACAAACAGGACATAGCTTCCCCCTTCCTAAAGACCCACACAAACAGGATAAGATAAACGTATTCAAGTTGTATATGGAGAAGTTTCATCTCAATCTAAGAAATAAATTTTTCACAGTGAGAACCATCAAACACTGAAACAACCTTATCAGGGATATGGTCGAGTACCCATCAGTGGAGGTTTTTAAGTGATTGAACAGGTTTCTAGATAATCTCATCTAGATTTCTTTTCCCACAAAAGTTTGGACCAGGTGATCTTTCAAGACCCTTTCCATCCTGGGCTGTTATATGATTATATGTTGTTTGTGTAACAGTTTTGGAGAAACGGCTTACTGAAATTTTAGGAAATATTCTATTCCGTCCGACTAAAGCAAATTTCAGAATAGTAGCTTTTTTGAGAAGTCATTCTCCATTTTTATTTTTTAAATTCTTATCTCCAGTATTCTATTGTGCAAGTGTTCATAGTAATCTTTCAAAACTGAAGAGCAATAACATTCTGTCGCTGATAAAAGGTAACTTTTGGAGGTGTTCTTTCTAAAGCTTTTAAATTATGATAAATCATATAAGAATTTTTACCTGTACTTAAGTTAGTAGTATCTTAACATGATAAATGCTATTAAAGTATTTCCATTTTTTTCCTTCCATTCGTTTTCTTTCTATGTTATTACAATCATCAAGTTTTAGCTTCTGAATGCCATCAGCTTTAACCAAAAAAATTTGGAAACTTATGAGAGAGTATATTCATGTTTTATGCTGCTTGCCACTGGCTGAGAAGCCTCATCGTCTTTCAGCTGATAGTAAATTACAGTCATCTTTATAAGAACAGGAAAATAGTAGCAATATATGGACATAAATTTTTTAATAGTAACTCTTTATATCAATGAAGAGAAAAGAACACGTCAAAAAATGATATTCAGGAGACATATTTATAGAAAGCAGAAGTACAGTACCTTACAAGTCTGAGAAACTGGAAATTGTAAGGGCTGGTAGGGAGCAAATATTGAAGCAGAGGAAGATGAGGAAAGCGAGAAAAAAAAAAATCAATGTGTATTGATTTATATCAGACCAGACTCCAGGAAGGAGTTCTCCTGAATACTTTGAATTTCTATGAATTCCTAGGGAGATGAATTGAGAAAAATGAGAATTAGAAATTTCTAGTTGTTTGTTTGTGGAGCACAGATAATAAGATGGGTAATGGGAACTACCTATGAGATTCCTGATGATTCCAATGTGCAAAGTTTTTCATATATATTTTACCTTCTGTATTTTGTTAGTGTAAATTAGTGTTCACCACCTTTTCTGTTTTCTTTTGACTTAACAGATAAAACTGTTAAATAAGTGTGTAAAAATTAGACTGCCAATTAAAGAATGAAATGTTAGAAATAAATCACAGTCATTTGCACTTTGATATCAACAGAAAGTGCAGATACTTGGCACCTTTAGTATACTTACCTGAGGTATGGTTGCTATTAAGAGATGAGAGAAAAAAATAGAAAAAAAGGTGTGTTACTCACAATTTCAAGGCAGGTAGGAAAGACCTACACATATTTAATATGAAAGTTAAAAATCTGGTGTGTTGATGTGCATCTAGGTAACAGCGTTTCTTTGCAATAGGGACAGAAGTATGCACATTCAAAGATATCATTTGCTTTGTGGGACAAAATTTTTTTTAAGCATTATATCTAAACTGGTCTACTATTTTCTGTGCCTAAAACATAACTGTATCATCAAAACATGGCATAATTTTTTTTCTGTACCACCACAGAGCGAGCACTAGGGATGGAAAGTCTATCATACTGTTTTCCTGAAAAACAAGATCAATTGAGCTCAGCTCACAAATTTTAATGGTTGCAGTATACACACTGGGATGTACAGGGTGAACTTTACACAGTTACCTCTGAATCATGGCAAAGAAATCATGCTTGAATCTCAATATAGGGTAAAATGTTCTCTTATATTTATGTTCAATATTAGACGTTTTGAAGAGGACGGAAGAGTGACACCTAGATACTAGATGAGCAGACTTCGTTTATCGAGAGTAGAGTACATACTTTTATACATGTCGCAACTATGGTTATACATATTCATTAAACAAAGGAATATATTGGTTCTTCAGCTAAATGTCTACCCCGCCTTGTTTTTCTCATTACCCATTATCAGTTCCAAATTCTGTGCATTCTTTCTTAACTGCAAGTTCCATCTTCTGAAGTCAAGGACAGGGCGCCCCTGCTATATATCTCTTGTTTGTTATCCTAGCAGTTCTTGTGTGCTGCTTGCATGTCCTTTCTCACGTAACCACATCTCTACAATTCCCCCTTTTTCTTTCTGTACCAGCAATGCACGATTCAGAGTATTTAAGATTACAGATTTAACCATTGAGAATATACAAATAATCGCTATTATGCCTATCACTAGTAAACATAAAATAAGAAAGCCTTGCTTAACTACTTCACACAGCCATCCACCCAAACCCCATCTGCTGAGTAGTTTATCGAAAGGGCTCTGCCATTCTTGCAATTTCTGCATGTTATCATTAAGTTGCCTTAATCTCTCATGAATGGATTGTGATTTATCAGTAAGATTAAAACAACACATTCCTTCAAACTCATCACAACCATGACCATGTGCAAGTAACAAAAAATCAATGGCAGCACGATTCTGCAGTGTCGCTTTTCTAATACTATCACTCTGTGTAACTAAATCATATAATATATGTGATGTTAGATTAATCTGCTTATCGACCAGCATGTTAAAGCCTTTATTGTTAAAGCATTATGGATTGGGCTAAGTGAAGGTAGAAATATAAAAGCAGCAATGGTAGTGGCTGTGCCCCATAACTGGACAATGTCAGTACAATTCTCCTTTATTTCCTTTATTTCCCTTTTATGTCGGTGCAGACGTTCCGCCATTTGTATAATTTGCTTTAGGTGGTTTCCCTGGGGTGAGTAAAGTTAATTGTCCAATATAACATGGGCCACCAAAAGGTTTGCATGGAATTCCTGGCCATGCTCTATCCCCACATATTAAAAAATAACCAGGAGGTAGAGCCTTAGTCCTTGCCTTTGTATACTTGATGTCGTGAGTAGGACAATAAGATTGATTAATATACTGCATGTCAAGTGGTGACACTACAGTTTCAATTGGCCCTTGACCGTTTGAGGGAGAGCTAAACCTAATGCATCCCTCTGGGTTTTTTTTTGTTTGGTTTTTTTTGTTTGTTTGTTTGGGGGTTTTTTTGGTTTTTTTGCGATTTGCAACATTCTTTATACTTGATTCATTCAGTGATATTGATAAATTGACCACAGGTCTACCTATCAGGCATATTTTAAAAGGATTTCCCACTTGATGCAAAGATAGGCAAAACTCATTCACTGTCCTGTGAGCCCAGTCCACCCACATATTTTCTTGTCGCTGTCCATCAATCAGTTCCACAGGAAGAGGAGGCTGAGATGCCGTTAGAAAAGAGAGTATGTACACCACTAACAGTCCTTACGATGAGGATGATGACACCTGTGTAATCAGCATCAATCAGGCCAGGAATAACAGATATTCCTAGCAAAGTCACCGATGATCGTCCGATTAATAAAGCTCCAACAGATTTATCGTTGATCTTTAAGGGTCCTGTGATTGTATATGGTACCTTTTGTGGCTTAGTATCGATTAAAATGATATCTATTGCAGTTTCCAAGTCAAATCCCAGGCTCCCTCGGTGGCTGGCTGCAGCTGCTGGGTCCCGGCTGACAGTCCGGTTGCATTACTGGGCAAGCATTCCAAGTTGTTGTGGTTGCAGCGCCTACTTGTGTCGTCGCGCGGGCAGGCACGCTGCTCTGGCCGTTTTCTGACTTTCGCCGACAAATTGATGCGTCATGAGAAGCATTTTGACAAGTGGGACACCAGACTCGTCTGCGATCCATTGTCGGTGACTGACTTTGTAAGGGTGCAAGAGCAGCACAAACATGCGGAACTTTGTGCTTGTACTGACAATTTTTCACCTAATTCTTTACCTAAATCTTGAACTGCTTTTACCAAAAAGGCAGCTGTTCCAGTAGGAATTTGGGCAGCTTTATCCAGTAACTCCTCTATACTCCACGCTCCATGCATTGTAGTTATTAATTGTCTGGTGGTTGCATTCTCATTTTGCAACACACACTGTCGCAACAATGCTCCTTTCGTATATTCTGGGACTGAAACTGAATCTGAGGCTAACGATAAAAGATCCACAAACTTTCCTAAAGGTTCTTCTCTTCCCTGCTTTAAACCCATGTAAGAGAGGATCCCTCCCTCTGGTCTAATTTGTCAAAAAGCCTGTCGAGCAGCTTGCATACTTTCTCTGATTTTATCTGGTCCCAGCATTGCTTGTGCTTCCTGCCTTACATAGACTCCTATTCCTAACAATTCTTCTAACGTTAAACCATACAGAGGATCCCCTGGCTGCCTTAAAACGGCTACAGATTCTTGACAAATAGCTTGCCAATGTGCCATAAACAACATTGTCTGACTAGGTGTAAGAATAAATTTCATTAAATTTCATATATCAAATGGCAGCAAAAGATTGCCTGACCAAATAAAATTCATCATTTGTCGTGTGGGCTCACCGTGTAAGCCTGATTCTGAAATAGTAGCCCGCAAAATATTTTCCAATCCAATTGTGTAATAGTGGATTGCATTCCTCCGTGTCCATCAGGGGTATAAATCACCGGACACGCCACAGCTTCTGCCACATCCCAATGTTCTTCTCTTGCTGCCTCTCTGGCAAGCTCACCCCAGTCTACCCCAGTCCTTTCCGATGTTTTTGACGACCCCTCCTGAGCTCCCCCAGGAGGGCCCTCACTACCGTCCATCGGGGAGATTTCTGGCGGTGCACTAGGCATAGAGGACTGTGGTAGCGTTACTGTACTGGAGAGCACAGACGGAGGAACATACACTGTCTGTACTGAGGGTGGCATCAGTCCCTCCTCCACCCCGGGTACTTCTGTTAACCATTTTGCCGCTTCGGCAGCCACCTTCTGTTCTACCTGATGTTGTTTTAATGCATTAATAACTGTTAACCAAGGGATCCCTAATTTTTTGCATTCTTTATCTTCCTGTAATGTTTCGTCCCACAACTCATCTCCTTATTTACGCCATTCTTCTATTTCAAAAGCACTAGCCGAGTTTGTGAAAAAACCCTTTTTCACACCATGAGATAATAATAACTGTAATTCCTTATCAAAACCTTTATGCCACGCTCCCCGCTTTTCTAAAAAGCATTTTAGGAGACTAAAAGCTGCTTCCTTTTCCATTTTAATTCCCTACGCCCTATAGCGCTAGGTTAATAAATACCTGATTACGGCCGTTGCACCCTTTCGAAGTCAGCTTACGTTGCAGCGTCTTCACTTTGTCAGGACAGATCCGGAGTCCAGCTCTTTGATCCTTGTGCCGGTGCGAACACAGCTGCGCCCTCCTTATAGTCACTCTTTCGTGGCCACGTCCGTATGCCAATTGCTGTACGGATTTAAAGGAGTCCCTGTTCGGGCGCCATTTGAAGAGGACGGAAGAGTGACACCTAGATACTAGATGAGCAGACTTCATTTATTGAAAGTAGAGTACACACTTTTATACATGTCGCAACTATGGTTATACATATTCATTAAACAAAGGAATATATTGGTTCTTCAGCTAAATGTCTACCCCGCCTTGTTTTTCTCATTACCCATTATCAGTTCCAAATTCTGTGCATTCTTTCTTAACTGCAAGTTCTGTCTTCTGAAGTCAAGGACAGGGCGCCCCTGCTTATATATCTCTTGTTTGTTATCCTAGCAGTTCTTGTGTGCTGCCTGCATGTCCTTTCTCACGCAACCACATCTCTACAACGTTTCACCTTCTTATTGTATCATGTGAGCTGCTTATCTTAGTAGCAGGGTGAAAGAGAAAATAAGTCAATATCTTTCAGATCGTGAACTATTATGACTATTTCAAAAAACATTTTGCAATGTTGCAATTTGTCAGCTCTCCCTTCAAAATATTCATGAATTCTTAAAGCAATTAGATTAAATTTACGATTCTTTCTTATGAGTATTTGTGATTAATTTTATAATTTACGGCAGAAACTGAATGGATAAGTATCAAGAAACAAAATAGTTGTTCTTTGAATTGGAAATAAGAAACCTATGTGTTATTCCTGTTTCTGTCTCTTGTTCCCAAGACACCTCACATCTCTATATCTCATTTTTGGTAAAATGAGGGTAATGATATTGTAGCTTTTATATAAACCACTTTGCAATCTGATCTACACATGGAAGGTTTTATATAAATTTTATTATTCTAACTTCTATTAATGTTTCTGAAAGCTGTACACTGCAGATATTGTAGTTATGATATTTATATTTATTATACTGACTAATTAAACACTTTTTCTCTTTGATTGTATTTTAAAAAGACAACTTCACTAATTCCTTTATCATTACCATAATTTTTATACCATGTTGACCAACTTATCTGATCCCTGCTTTGTAGTGTATATACACATATACATGCACATGCATATATATATATGGTTATCTCCATGCATGTACACATAAATATATTACGAATACCATGAAAGCCACGCAACATTTCTTTTGAAAATAATGCATAGGAGTGCTATTTTTTCTTCATTTATTTTCCATTATAAGACCATATTACTATTCTTACATACATATTTAGGCATTACTCTTATCAGACACCCACATACCATTTTGAAAATGTTCTACATTTTATCAAGAGTAAAGCCACCTAAGTGATACTTTCAGCTCTTAGCAAAATGCTCTGTTAACAAATTATTTCTACTGCTTTCTGGAAATTAAACTTAAGCAAATGGGATTCTCAGTTAAAGACAGTTGAGCAATATCTTTTTAACTTTATTTCTAACTTGTTGTGATTGTGCAGGTCAACTAAAATTAACCAAACACAGTGGTAAGCAACAATCTGTCAGTTGCTTTATGTTCACCCAGAGTTTTCTTCAAACGAAGAACAAACAGCTTCGTTGTTTATTCTATATAATAAGAAACAAACTTATAATGGTTCATTGCACTTAACTTCAGAAAAATGTCAGATCTTCTGAAGTGAACCTCAGATTAGTTCCATTGCAGTGTGCTTAGGCAGACAGAAAATACCACATATAAGTTTTGGGTTTTCTGCTGTTCTTGTTTTTGTTTTTCAGATCTAAATTGTTTTAGTGAGTGAGAATTTACATACATTTTGGGCAATCAGTTGACTTAATCAAATGATTGTGGTGAATTTTGCTTTTTTTCCAAACAATTTTAGCAAATGGCTGAGTGAATGAAGCGATTAGTTTTTTCTCATAAATAATGAAATACTGCTAAAGTTTCTGTTGAATATGCTTGCCAAAAGGTAGAGGATTAAAGGTCACAATGCTTCTAGTTCTACAATGTTCTCCTATTGCAAAATTTATTATGTTGCTTAGTCTCCTCAAACCATTTATCAACATATTTGCACACAGCTGTTTCAGAAACCACATGGTCATCTGTTTGCTTGCTGGGAAATTGATGTAGGACTAATAAAATTCTTGTTGATTTCAGGCAAAAATATATCTAGAGATTTGTACAAAGGCACTCCAATGAATTTTGATATTTGCCCTCTACACCTACCCAAGGCTTCTGTATGGTCTTTGAAAAGACGTGGATTATTCCACTTAATAATTTCACACTACCACTATTGAAAAAATATCACAATACTATGAAGTTTCACAACTTCATAAACATAATTATCACGTTATTATATTTTGCATCTCCTCTCAATTGCCTTAAACAGCTGCTTTCTACAGAGGTGCAGGGTGTCTGTCACTACAAAGTCCCTTTTTGGGACTCCCAGACTCTCACTAACATCTGCTGCATAAGACATTTTTTTTTTTACAATACTTCACAAAGATTCTTATGCCCAAATAGGAGAGATATGGGTTTAATGGATGCATTGTTAGATATACAAGGAAATTGGATGGAAGGCTGCATCCAAAGAGCCATTATGGTCAGTGGCTCAATGTCCAAAGGAAGGTCAGTAATGAGAGGTGTCCCTCAAATGTCTTTCCTAGGACCAATGCTATTTAATACTTCATAAGCAACACAGATAGTGCACTCGCAGCAAGTTTGCAGATGGCACCAAGATGAGTAGTGCATGCATTTGAGTTACTTGAGGGAAAGAATGCCATCCTGAGGGAACTTGACAGGCTTGAGGAGAAGGTGCATGCAAACCTTATGAATTTAAACAAGGTCAAGTGTGAAGTTCTGCATCTGGATGGGATCAATACAGACTGGAGGTTGAATAGGTAGAGAACAGACCTACAGAGAAAGACTGGAGGATGTTGGTGGATGAAAAACTGGACATGAGCTGGCAATGTGCACTTGCAGCCCAGAAAGCAAGTCATATCCTGGATTGACTAAAAAGCAGTAGACTGACCAGTAGATTGAAGGAGGTGATTTTTCCCCTCTGGTAAGACCTCACCTGGGTCATCTAGCTTTGTGTTCCCCAGTACAAGAAAGACATGGACCTGTTAGAGTAAGTCTAGAGGAGGATCATGGAAGTGATTAGACAGCTGGACAACTCTCCTATGAAGAAAGACTGAGACAGTTGGGGTTGTTCATCCTGGAGAAGAAAAGGCTCTGGGGATACCTTATTGTGGCCTTTCAGTACTTAAAGAGGACTTATAATAAGGATGGAAAAAGGATGTTTAGCATGGTCTTAATGACAGGACAAGGGACAAAGGTCTTAAACTGAAAGAGGGTAGATTTAGATTGGATATAAGGAAAAAAATATTTTGTGATGAGGGTAGTGAGGCACGGGAACAGGTTGTCAAGAGAAGTTGTAGATGCCTCATCATTTGAATTTTTTCCAGTTCAGGTTGGACAAGGCTTTGAGGAACCAGACCTAAAGAGAGATATCCCTGTCTATAAGTGGAGAGTTGGAGTAGATGATTTTTAAAGGTTCCTTCTGATTGAAACCACTCTATAATTTATTCTAAGATAAAAAATGCCTTTACAAGTGTGCAATCTTGTCTTCAGTCTGTTCCTTTGCACTATCAGACAGATTTCATCTCCTGGTTTACCAACAAGATACAATCAGCTATACAATGATGAGGCAAACAGGTGCAGAATCTCAAAAAGCTAAATGAAGAAATAGTGTGCCAGACCAAAACATTTATGATAGACCAAAAATGGACAAAAAGTTGGATAGGTTTATATGTGTGTATATATCTATAAATATACAGTTTGCCTGTACAATATGTAAGGTGTATGTAGTTAAAGTTTCTGCACAGAGATTATAGCATATAGCATGTATAGTATTGAGAGTTAGCATACATTATAATGTAATATTTAAAAATATTCATCTTTTTGATGTAGTAATGCATGTGCTGTTGTATATGACAACCCTAAAAACTGAGTAGTTTGATATATTCTCACAACACCATTATATCCTTTATAACTTTCTGAAACAGACATCTGTATTACTAACCTGAATATGGCTCTTGGGTATGTGATACTGGACCTGAAGTATCCACCTGTAGATACTTGACTCCATACTGAAACTTCTGAGCTAAATTAATTTAGACAGTTTCATAAATAATTAGAAAACACATCAGTAAGTTTTGAATGTACAACTTCAAAAGAATTAGTGGGTTGAAAGGAGGAACCCTGCAATTTGACTGTGTGTGGGGTGTGTGTTGAAAATTTGTTTCCTTAGAATGTGAGACACATATATGACTGATTAAAATCAATATTCCCATGGGGAGCTGCATCTTATTATTTTTAAGATGAAACAAAACAGAGAAAATTAAATGAGTTGAGTTTCAGTTTTGGAGGCCGAGATCAAACTCAGCCTATTATTAGGTACACAAGTAAAGAGGCTGAGACACAAATTAAATAGACAGTAACATAAAGCAATTGACATATATGTTCAATGGATATACTGAAATGGAGATTTCAAAGGAAACATTGAGATCTTCAAAGGGTCATTCAGTTTTTAGAGGTATCAAGGATAAAAAAAAGACCAAAGAAACAAGATGAAAGTAATCCAAGTCTGGTCATATAAGCCTAAACATTTAACTAAAGGGACTAAATTCTCTTGAGGGAAAGTTTATGAAAATGTCATGGTGTTACTGTTGTGTTATGTGTGTGCTTTGTAGTTTTGGTGCATTTGTCTCAGATCTTTCCAATGGAGGTCTGTAGGGAAAGATATCGCGAGCATAGACAATACAGAGTAGTTCTGCCATTCTGACTTATGTCACTTTTAACAAAGAATAAAGTACTGGTATAAGTAACTTCTTACTACTCATACTAGTCCAGTTAGCTTTGTCTTTTACAGCTTTGGTTCATTGTATCTCAGTATACTTCTTGTTGTTAGCAAATAGACAAATTGTTAGTACATATTTATGTCATTCCTGTTACTGAATTAAATTGTTGCATATTTTTCAGGGTTTTTTTCTCAAAGGAAAATTTATTTTTCCCTTGAAAAATACTGGGATTTGTTTACTGCCCATGACAACATCAGCTTCTTATAAAAAAAAAAAATTAAGTGATCCATCCTAAAAATGTTCAAAGACGACTCAAGTTATTTCAAGGAATTGTTATCATTTATTATGCCATCATCAGCATTCTTATCAAGTAGTTTTCTAGGTTATTTTATAGGGATTATGTGGCAAGGTTTTGGTAGCAATGGGGCTGCAGTGGTGCTTCTGTGAGAAGATACCAGAAGATGTCCCCATGTAGGATACAGAGAGTTTCAGTCGTCTCCAAGATGAACCCACCACTGGCCGAAGCTGAGCCAGTCAATGATGTTGGTAACTCCTTGACCCACAAGATTTTCAGCATATTTTCTTCTGCTTTCCTGTTGACAAGGGGTTGTGATAGAGTAGTTTGCTGGACGGCACCTGGTGGTCATTCAAGGTCAGCTCACCACAGCTACAGTGGGTTAAGTGCTTTAGGACGACAAAGCAATATACCCAATAAACAACAGCATTATCGGTTGCCTAATACTTTGCACTGCATTTTTATGATGTACCTATCTTCTGAGTCTAAAAGTGGATTTTAAATTATTAGCCTCATTTCTATCAAAACCATGGGAAATTTTATGCTTCCATGTTCCTTGGGGGAGGTTTTAGTTACAGAAATATATGTCAGTGCCATTTGAGACAACTTGATGACTGAGACCAACTGCATAACCATGTAGTTTGTCTCATGAAATGTAATCAAAGGTGAAATTTAGGGAGTAAAGGGGAAAGGACTTTTTTCAGTCCAATTAAACTTTAAACATGAGTCTGAACAGTGCTTGCAATTACAAGCAATGTTGAAATACAGGAAATAATAAATCCCAATTGGATTGCATTAACACTTACAGATTGAAGTATGTCATGACTGAATTAATTAAAAAGATGAAGCCACCTATTTAATGAACTTTGAAAACCTACAATCACCTTTCATCTCCCAGGTTAATTGAAACCAGATATATTTATGGTACTGTGTTGTAAGATGTTGAATCAAAAATGTAAGCAGAGTTGTAAATATCTTATTTTAACAATGTGCTACCACTAATGTAGCCAGCAATAATTGTTTATGTGAAATTTTGTCTACTCAGTCTTCTACTGCTTTGCACACAATTTAATTCACATGTATTTTATATAGGTTTTTATATGTATTTACAGTAAAGATTTTGTGGAGTCTTACACACTAAATAATTTAAATTGAGGACATTTTTCAGTAAGAAATAGATTGGAGATTACTCAGCAACAGAAAATATCTGAGTAAGTCATGCCTACATTAATCTGATCTTTTTTGTCCTTGCATACATTATAGAAAAGCCTTGTGTAAAAAAACACAGAAAGAAAGCTGGGGCAGAACACAATTCTTGGAAAGGTCAGTGGTGTTTAAAAATGGATCAGCATTTTTTTAATAGCTTTGTCCTCATTCTACCTGACAGCAAAACGGAGTTTAACATTCTGCTAGTTAAGGTATTTCCTAATGTTAATTCATATAAAGTCACTATAACAAGCTCTCTTCCACATTGTTTATTACACGTTCCTCTTATCTACCTTTCTAATACACATATGTTTCTCATTACTTCCCAAGGTCTTGTGGGGGAGAGGGGGGGGAAGGAAGGGGGAAGACTGGAAAGATTCAAATCTTCTCCTAGAGGGAGCATTGTTTACTTATACTTCCTGCACAACCAACTCATCTAAAACAGATCGTTTATGTTAAAACATAATTCCAGTGGCAGAGTGAAGGAAGTTGTATAGTCCTAAAACACCCAAAGTAAATTAATCAGTGGTAGAATTGTTTCCGAAAAGACCTAGAGAACATTTCATAGTAAAAACGGGGTTAGAAGACCCAGAGCAGTGTAAGTTTTAACCCATGAAAATAAAACAGTATCAGAAATGAGACTGAGCATCTAGAATACCTGGATGTTGAAGCAATGACAGTCTTAGGAGCCCAAAGAGAATCAGTTGCCTAGAACTGCCAGAAGAACAAAATATTGTAAAATTTGAGGACTGAAGCAGACAAAGTAACTGAGGAGAGAAGATCAAACAGAGAGGGGTGCTGAAAGAAGATGATCAAAG
This sequence comes from Dromococcyx pavoninus, assembly GCA_033558185.1. Lineage (NCBI taxonomy): Eukaryota > Metazoa > Chordata > Aves > Cuculiformes > Neomorphidae > Dromococcyx > Dromococcyx pavoninus. Next base: position 1,224,916 of record JAUMJL010000110.1, on the reverse strand, counting down.
GTTCCCTGTACTGCTGCAAATGCAGTGGGAAATGACTGTGCTGGAGAGACTTACTGTGGGTATATATTCTTAGAATATATTCATAGTATGTACTTTCAAGATACATTTCCAGATATAAACTAATAATCCACTTGCAAATCATCCACATGCTTGGAATGTGGTGATGCACAGACAGCGATTCCACCCTAAAGAGATTGTTGGGCATTTGCCCAGCAACTACTGGTAGAATGTTTATTACCATTTTTTTCTTTCCTTTCTCTTATGTTCTTAACTCATAGGGTATCTTATTTTAATCAATCAATATAATTTTTCCTAGATATTATTGCAATTCAGCTTGATCAGCAGTACCACTATGGCTGCTTTAAACTATGTTATGAGTCAAGGCAGCTTTTAGAAATCCAAGAGTTAGGAAATACAATAACAGCTTTACATTTATTACTGTAAAAATTTACAATTTGACAGTATTTTCAGATGTCTAGTAGGGAAGATTATGGCATGTATGATAGAAGAGATTTTAAAATGGCTGCTCTAAGCATAAGGAGTCTCAAAGTACAATATTCACCTGAATGATAGGTGGCATAGGTTTAATTGAAGAAAGGACAGAGGGTAGGGTAACAGAACAGAAAAATGGTAATGATTATCGAGTGAATATTGTCTTGACATCGTCATTTAAGACAATGTTAGTGTCACTTTAAAACATTTCTGTGGCTGACTGTAGACCTCAGATTTGAGACAGAAAAATCGTTGTTTTCTTCCTTCCACTAACATTTCATTACCTTTATGAGATGAAGCAAATGAAGAATTTTATTTTAAATACTGCCTGACATTTTTCATCATATTTCTGGGGCTATTTTTAGCTAAATGACTATGTTCCTTTTACATGTGCCTTTGATATATAGAATTGAATTCAACATAGAATTCTGAGATTCAAAGAATAGATGAAAACCCTAAAACTGCTTGAAAAATTTAATGAAATTTTAAAAATTCTAAGCCAAGATATCTGTAGAAAGTGGTTTTGAAGACAAATTTTGATGAGGGACAGCTTATATTGTTCAGAGTGGGATTAGTCTTTAGTTTCAAACACTTATACACTGACGTATAACATAGGGGTCCCCCAGCTATCCTCAGTATCTAAGCTACGAGGCAATGGAAACCCTAGGGATTTGGTTGTTTAGACATGGATATGCAGTGTCACCTGAGGTGCTCTGGGTTTTACTAAGATGTTTGTACAGGGCTGTCATATATGACATTGTATGTCCAGAAGATATACCTCCTTCTGAAGAAATAAGGAAAGCAAAATCAATATTCCACGGTGTCGCTGTTGAGATGGACATAACCCACGATGTTCAAGCAGCATTCATGCATCTATGATGCACGAAGCATGAAGCATTTTATTGTTTCACACAGCTGACTTTTATATATTTTCAGCATATATGTGTTCTAATATCATATACACAAAAAATTATTGGCTACTGTTACGTGCCACTCTTCACCCAGGCTCATCTAAGTCCCTTATCTTGTTATTTCATGAGGTCTCACAACTCTCGCAACTCATTTACTGTTTTCCATTAGGGGGTTTACATATTCTCATGGGTACACAGCCATCTGGTCGGGGGATTCACAAACTCTCACGGGTACACGACTATCTGGTCAAGGTCAAATATCACATGCTTTGCCAAGGGATCTGCAAACTCACTGCAGTTTCCCACACCACAGGGCCCAAAACTTTAGCTGCCTATATGTAAATAACAGGATCCTACACACTGTTAACACTGTGAGTGGGGAGTCCAGAGAGCTATTTAGCAGAAAAAGTATAGGACTTCTTACCACTTGAGAATGGTATGAATGTCTCACCTGACCTCTTGGCATGTGATTCAGTCATCTAAGAATGCACAGCTAGAGTTATTTGAGTTGCTATAGGGAAACTTTCCTGACTGCTGATGCAGAATGACATGGATTTCTGGGTGGTATGCACCAGTCCCAAGAGTACTTCTTGGACAACCAAGGATTTCCATGCAATAGTGTCAAGCCTTAGACGTTTATGATCAAGAAAGAAGGTTTTATTGGTTAAAACAAAGAAACAAACAAACAAGTTATTTGGAAACATAACTGTAGGCTGTAGGACTCAGAACTGAAGAAAGATTCTTTTTTTTACAATGAGAGTGGTGAAACACTGGAACAGGTTTTCCAAAGAGATAGTGGAGGTCCCATGCCTGGAAACATTCAACTTAAGTTGTTTACCCATTTTCTGGTATAAGTGACCACAGGTAACACTGGAACATTATGCTAAAAATTAATATTTATTCAATGTTGTTAGTATGTCTTTCTTTGAGATTGGATATATTTTGATTTATATTGACAAGTTCTAATTCAAGCCCAGCTTCTGGAATTCAAGAACAAATTAATTTATTAGATTTTGTTAAATAATGAAATTATTATGCAAGCAATCTGATTAGTTCATAGAATACATGTATGGACTGTGCCCTTGTGGCCTATCGTATGTTCCACATTTCAGGGCCTTTTGGGTTGGTGTTAGGAGAGCTATAGGATGGCTGTCAGCAAAGACACAAGAGGGAATACTGTGTCAGCTTCAAAATGGGATCAAGAATAGCAGGTTCCCAGTGAAACAGCACTTCCTATTGAATTAACAAGAAGAGGAACTTGTGTAATCCCTTTCATTGACATCTAATTGGAATATACCACCACTTTCATTACTTTGTATATCACAGCTCCTATTTTTGGGTGTATATCCCTAGAGTAAGGGTGACAGTTCAGAAATAGAGTAAAGGTGACAGTTCAACAATAGCAGTATTTCTTTTGCAAAATATAGAGGGATACATCTGCAGGAATGCTATCAGTATCCTACATGTACTATATGAAGTACTCACTGACCATCATTTCTGAAATACTTCAGAAATAGGTGGTATCCCTTTTAGTCTGGCACTGACAGGAGACAACCAAAAGACTTTGAAAATTCTTTTTCTTCAGAGGACGTGTGGCAATGACAATATTGAGGATCATGTTGACCATTTATATTTGTCCCAGGTGCTTATTATTTCTGATAAGAAAAAAATGGTATTTGTCCTACAGGAGAGTTTGTGCAAATGCCACCTTTTGTTTACTGTTTCACTTTGACAGTCTGTGATTTCCTAGATGGACAATAGGAGGAAAGTGAGGAATAAGAGGAAATAAGAGGAAAGTGAGCTGTTGCTCAGAGTCTGCTGTCATTTTAAGCATTCACAGAAATAAAGATGCAAATCAGTCTATCTCTGCAGCAGATCAAAGAAATGTGCCAGGTGGAATGTATTCCTTTATATGCCGGAATTTCTTGAAAAGTTAACATAAATCTATTAAAAAATGTACATTGCTAAAACTAATGAGCCGCTCTGTACCATTGAGAAAATATAGAATGTACAACGCCTAGAAATTTGCATTTACTTTAAAGATGACCTTTAAAACTGCTGAACTAGTCAAAAAGCCTAATTAAATCAAAGGACTTTCTTACAAATTTATATTTTTCTAAGTCAAAATTACATGGGATTTATGTTTTTCATTTTATTTTCTAACTCATTGATTTTATTCATTTCTACTTCAGCGGTATTTCAAAGATGACCTAGGTGATGCACTTTTAGCTTTATATTGTAAGGGCCTTTCAAAACCACACTTTTCTAAACAAATTGTCATTAAAAGGTGTAAAAATAAACCTCTAACTTTATATATCTGTTGATATGTCTACGCTTATTCATATGAATGTTCATATTTCTCTAGATCAGACCGTTTTGAACTCTTCTTTGTGTACAAAGAATCTAAGACAAAATGCTCCATTTGATTTGTCTTTTAGCAAAATATAATCTCTAAGTACACTTCCTAGTTTAAAGCCTTATATAATTAAAATACATATCTTTTACATTATTGTTTATTTCATTGTGCACATTTTTAATTTTTTTTTAATTTGATGGGGTTTTAAACCACTAACAAAAGACACAATATTCCAGACTTTAAGTGTGAGGAATTTTTTTGCTGTCTAGTGTCTATATGGCCACATACCATTCCACTGATGAATTATTAATGCTGCAGGAAATAATGGATGTTTTAAAAGGTCTGTGAAAATTGAGCAACATTTGGTTTTCTCTGAAGGATATTTGCCATACCACTTAAGACAAACAAGACTAAAGACTCCTTCCTTTAATATCTTACTCTCTTTGTCTTCCAAACATCTTTTATAACTTGAGTTAGACGGTTCCATTTGATACTCTGATCACCAGCCTTTATTTTGAACTTTATGTTTGGAATTGCATTCTTTATTGTAATTTGCACATTTTTGCTAACGGAGCTGTTACGCATTCCTTTTATAGCATAAAAAAAAGATTTAGAGTTTATGATGGGTAGGTTTTAACATAAGCACAGAAAATTGTTTCAGACCCATCTGCTTGCAAAGAATTTAAATTGTTGCTTAAAAAATATTGTAAACTTTACACTTGCGATGATGCTTTGAAATGCCGTAGTGAAGTACATAGGGTATGTGCAAGAAAACATCAAAAGCAAGCAGAACTAGATCTATGTTTAAGCAGAATTAGCACAGAAATGTGACAGCTAAACAAAATTATGAGATATTTAGTAGTATTAGGGGGAGTTCCTTTTCTTCATGAGCTTCCAACACAGAAGTTTAGAGGTGGCTGAGATATTTAACAAAAGGATGGAACTTCTGAGGGTATGCACATACTGTTTCTTGAGAGAAAGTGCTCTCTCTTGGTAATGATCCATTTTAGGGAAATTTCTGTGTTGTGGGATCATGGCTTGTCAACTGCTTCACTTATGGCATCCCCTCATATCAGAAACATAATAGGGAGAATAGAGGAAAGATTATGCAATATACTGGCTTTTTAAGTGTTGGCAAACAGCATTTTTTACTCTTTCTTAACTATGTTATCACGGAGATGCTACCAACATCACCAATGGGCTCTGCTTTGGCTGGCAGTGGGTCCATCTTGAAGCCAACTGGAACTTTCTCTGTCAGACATGGGGGAAGCTTCTGGCATCTTCTCGCAAAAACCACTTCTGCAGCCTTGCTGCTACCAAAACTTTGCCATCTAAATCCAATACATGCTTTTTGTTACCCTACATACTAATGTACTGCAGATTCACACATCTAGTCCAAGTGAAGGTGTCCTTAGTCTTTGCTCCACAGAGATATGCTGGCGACAGAAGGGCTGCATTTATATTGCTGTTAAAATAAAACTTTGCCATTTCTATTATATGCTCAAATTTTTTTTCAATAGTGAAAATTATATAAACACTATATATATTATAGACAGTGACTTGACTGAAGATAGGCCCTAGGGCAGGTGAATCTTCCTCAACAGCAAGAACAAGTGAAAACAGTTCTGTAGCTCTCTCAGGAGTGGGACCAAAGGGATGGCTACAGACAGGTAGTGTGAGAAGGAGCCAGATTTGTTCCTGACGCCCACCCAGGGTCCCCCTGTTGTGAATACCACTTCTCCAGAGGAGACAGTACTTTGTGGAATCCTGGCCGTGCTTCCTTACCTGGATGGGCTGGGGTAGCGTGTAGTTGTGGAGGCAGAGAGATGCCAGGGGTCAGCTGAGAGGTCAGAGAGCTTCATTGGCACCAAAGGTCGACTGAACAGACGCTTCTGCAGCAGCTGAATTACCTCGATGTGCAAAGGGTTAGGACAGTCCCCTCCTACTACTACTATGGGTCCCTCCTGCTGCCAAAGAAAAGAGAGCAAATAACCGTGGAGAGAGGCAACAGCCAAGAGCGCTTGGACCCTCTTAGGACAGTGCAAGTGCTCCTGGATACTCTCAGTGCTGTCCTTCTTGAGTGCAAGGGAGAGGTGTTGTTTAGGAACAAGGGGCCCCAGGGGCTCAGCTCTCTCCTACCATAGAACGACAGGGAAAATGCAAACTATAGGCCAGAACACATAGGACACACTTGTTCTTGTATAGTCGTAGCTATTGCTGAACACTGTTTGCCCAGCACCAAGACCTTTTCTTCTCATCGCATCACCCTGCCAATAGGTAGATTAGGGTGCTCAAGAAGTTTAGAGAGGATACAGCCATGACAGCTGACCTTAACTAACCAAAGAGAAATTCCATACTGTATGATGTGACACTCAGCAATAGAACTAGTGGAAAGCTTGGTGGGAGATGTTGCTCGAGAACTGGCTGGGCGTTGGTTGGTTGGTGGTGAATAATTGCTTTTATTTGCAACACTTGTCTTTCTTGAGTTTTATTTATCTTTTTTTTTCCATTACAATTATTATTATTATTATTAATAATTATTAAACTCTTTATCTCAACCCACAAGCTTTCTCACTTTTGCCTTTCCATTTCTCTCCTTACCATCCCATTGCTGGAGAGAGAGAGAGAAAAAAGCTGTATGATGCTTATTTGCCAGCTGAGATGAAACCACAACAATGGTTATATTTGAAAGAAATATAGTTTTCCTACTCATAAATTATTCTGTGATGTAATTAAAGCATGGTATGTGGGCAAATTCAGAAAAATTCAGAAAACTTAAAAAGTGCGCTTCTAATTGAAACTGAAACAATCCTACAGATTTCTGCAGGTTCCAACAGCCGTTTATGAGTCTCTTTATTCCCGTCAAAAAGGTAGAAGTTTAGTGTAAATACTTGTTATGATTCCCAATATAGTAAATTATTGTGGGTACCACTAAAGAGTTGGTAAATAATTCCAGTCAGCTCATAGGCAAGTTGAGTGAAATTAATCTCCATTTATTTAAAAAAAAAATCAAAATGCATGACTTCTGTTCTACAGCCAAGAGAGTTACATACCTTAAATAGGGATGATATATTTTCTCAGCAAATGTGTACTGAAGCCTTAACCCTGAGCTGAGTTCTGCCTTTACCAGAAAAAAAAAAATGCTTTGGAAAACAAATGTGAGTTAGTTTTAACTCATAATTAAATATTACTGAAAAGTATATATTAGAAATCTCTAAAAATATTACTGAAGGGTTTATTAAAAATGAATATAACCAATTTTTCAAGGAATTTGTATGTATTCAAATCCTATTTTATTATTTCTGTATATCGTAGGAGTTTAAGCAACATCTATATAAATATGATTTTTTTCATTTAAATTTATTTCTTTAAGTTGAGAAGCCTTTTAAGTTAATAGTACTCCACACTTACTTTACAGTCAGTAGAAAGAAATAAAAAATCTCCAGCGAGACATCCCATGTGAGATCCAAATTTCTTTCCGGAGATGTTTTTCTGTCTTTATTGATTGCATAAAGAGCCTTGACACTTGACTAATGCTGGGGAGGATGAATCTGAACCACAATTACCAGTGGTGTTCTATTAACTGAATTAGCTGTACTTCCTAGTTTTTCTCCATTTCCTTATTAATTTTTCCTTTCTCATTGTATGATTACCATGAATATATGTTTACAGTGTTGAGCATGTTTTAAAGGTTCACTAGAAATCTCTTGATATAAATCAAACAAACAGGCAAATACAGGACAGCAAATTCTGGGTTTTTTTCTCTATTCTTTAACTACCAGCAATATACTTGTCCTTTCTGTAATCTTTACATCACAAGAATCTTTCTTGCAGCACACTGTCAAAGAAGTAGGTTTTTGTTTGGTTTTTCAGTTTGTGGAAATATATTGCGTATCTTGTCACACATATTTTGTATTTTATTATTTTATATATATATTTATAATATTTTTATTATTTTATATTTTGCATTTTATTATTTTATAGGATTAATGACCTCTTAATACTATTTTTTTAAGGAAACTCACAATTTATAGTAGCACTTCTAATTTTTTTTAAAAGCTAGACCATCTACTTATATAGAACACATTCAGTCCTTTAAAATATTAATAGATTCGGTTGTTCTCATGGGTTTTGAAATTTGACTTTGTTGATCATAGGCTACCACTACTATGTCAGCACTTTGTCTTAATCTTTACTGTCAGCCTTTCTAGTCAGCACTGGATATTGCAACAGATGTCTACCTAATGTGGTGGTTTAGGCATTTTAAGAGCCTCATTTACATAGTGTCAGAGTAATTAATTATCTTTAATTTTTTTTTTAAAAACATCCCATGGGGAATAAAGTACTCTTATCCTTATTTTCAAACAGGCTAGTGAGAGACATATATTCATTGGGAATTTAAAAGCTAAATTCAGCTACCTAAACACAGTGTCAGTTTATGTCCTCTAAAATATTCAACTCCATTTTCCTCTGCAATTCCAGAAAAGTTCAAATCTCCTGTAAGTCCTGTGTCGTACTGACAGTTCTGTGAAAATATTTTAGATATCCTATGACATCTTAAATCGCACTAATTTCCTGCGTTTAGGGCAATGAGTCAAATCCTGAAAGCTTTAAGTGTGTTTTACGACAATGTGAGAGATCCAGGAATACATACCTGATGAGAAGTTTGAAACATGGCAGAGGCATAATGTGTATTGAATTTTCCAGGCAGACATCTTTCTTTGCTCTACTGAGTAGTCAAATTCAGTATATTAGACTCAAGAGATTGTCTCATGTTCAGGTTATTCTGATCCAGTTTAACAAAAAGTGCATCTATCCACCTCCCTGTCTGCTCATCCAGCCCAGATATCAACAGTTTGTTACTGAGGATCTCACCAGAGACAGTGTTAAAGACATTATTGAAGTCCAGGCAGACAATATCCACTGCTCTGGCATTCTCTATCAGGCCAGTCATTTCCTCATAGAAGTTCATCAAGTTTGTCAAGCATGGGTTCCCCTTGGCGAAAACATGCTGACAATTCATGTTGATTTTCTTGTCCTATCATTCAATGTCCATCCTGCTTTCATTACCTTTGGTACAATGTAGGATATAAACCTTCTTTTAGTTTTTTTTTGAGTAGTTGCTACCTTGATGATAAAAATTTGTTGCTATATACTGTGTTATCAGAAGTAGTCATGATATATGATAAAGTGATTATGAAGACTGATCAATAATACTGCACAGTATTTTGCAAGTTCTAACGTGTCTGGTACTTATTATGTCAGTAACTTCCTTTTTGTTTTTATTAGACAAAAATATCTTGTGAGGACATCCCTGGTTATATATGAAAGTGTATAGATTTTGTGCACAGTTGTTTTTTTTACAAGTGGATAGAAGCCGATATTTGAACCATGGTTTTGCTAAACTTCAATGATGAACATGCTGCAAGAGAGCTTTATAGGTTTGTTTGTGATGAATGAAATATTAATTTCACTAGTCTTCTGGACACCTATACCTGAAATAATAACTTTAACAAATATTAAGTAGCATCATAGAATTGTAGTATATTCTGAGATAGAAGGGACATATGAGAACCATTGAGTCCAACACCTGGCTCCACACAGAGCAACATAAAAATTAAAACATGTAACAAAAAGCGTTGTCCAAATGCTTCTTGAGTACTGCTAGGTTTTGGGCCACAACTACTTCCCTGAGCAGCTTGTTCAGTGCTTTACAGCCCTCTCAGTGGTGGCCCCTGACATAGCTTCAAGCCATTCTTTCACATCCTATCACCAGGTACTAAAGAGATAAGGTCAGCAAGCCTGCACTCCACTCCCTTGTACCTCAGTCTGCCTGTATATCAAGGATTACACTGTTCCAGGTGAAAAATCTTACATTTTTCCTTGTTAGGCTTCATACAGTTGGTGACTGTCCAGCACTCTAGTCTATCAGGATGTCTCTGTAAGGCCTCTCTACCCTTAAGGGAATCAATAGTTCCTTCTTATTTTAATATAAGAGGCAAACATACATTATGTGCACACAACACCCGTGCCCAGGTCATCGATAAAAACATTGAAGGGAACTGGTCCTAAATCTGAGCCCTGGGGAACACCGCTAGTAACTGACGACCACCCAAGTGTTACACCCCTTGCTACATCTTTTTGAGTCTGACTCTTCAGCCAATCGTTCAGCCATTTTACTGTTTACGTGGTTAGCTACATGCTGGATGTTTTTTTTCCAGAAGGATACGGTGAGATACAGTTTCAAAAGCTTTGCTAAAATAAATAAAAAGCTCACACATCAATTGACTTTCCTTCATCCACTGGGAAGGTAACCTTGTCATTAAAAGATATTAAGGCAGTAAGGCATCATTTTCCACTCTCGAATCTATGTTGGCTTTGACTAATGACTGAAATGTGTTTCAAGTATTTTTTTAATGACTCACAGAATAATCATCTCCTTAATTTTACCTGGCACTCAAGTGAGACTGACATTCCTATAAATACCAGGATGCTCCTTCTTGAAAATTGAAATAATATCTGCTAGTTTCCAGTTGACAGGGACATCTCCAGATTCTCAAGACTATTCCAATTCCACAGTATCATATCTGTTATGTAAGGGCACCTGGAAGACCATGTAGATAAAGAGAAGCTTCTCCTGCAGTCCTGAGCAAAGACTTGTTTCCATCCACATCTATCCTTTAAATTACTGCCTTCTGTGTGGTGGAGAGAGATCCACCTTGTCCTGTGTTACACCTAGCTGACGCTTCTGTGCCAATGGTAGCAGAGCATTCTTCCATTCATCAACCTCTTTCTCAGACTCCTGGATACTCCTCAACCTGTCCGCTTTATCCAGAAACTCAGCCATCAAGCAGATCAGTTCTTCTACCTGGGCTCACCTCTCACAGGTGTTCTCATTGTGGCTCTCAGACATCAGTAGAAACCTCAGACACACTGCACTCTAGACCTGAATGGCTACAGGTTTCCTTGGAAGCTCTGTTTGAGTAGCTGCATCAGTCTCAGTTGGTGCTAATACCTAACACCACAAGAGACACAGAGGGCTTAACTTTCTGTCAGGTGGCCACAGTTGCTTGAGCTCTCTACAGGGACATTATGACTAGAGGTAAGAGCCTGGGGGTGGGCAGTGTTAATATCCTTCAGTAGATAGTCATACTTGCTGGTGCCTTGTCCCTTCCCACACACATCCCCAAGGTATCAAGGGATCAGAAACCCTTTCAGATGCTCCCCACACCAGGTACTTCATAAACTTCACATGCCTCTCATCCCATGACCGTTGCTGATAGGCCTGGCTTCCCATCATTTGAACTGACATTCTGTTTGACTTCTTAAAAGTCTATCAATCATCAGAATTCGGTTATCTTCTAATGCAGAGACTGCACCAGAGGACAGAATTAGTAAGCAAATAGAGACATTTGGGAAAAAAAAATAAAAAAAAACCTCCAAAAAAAATCTATTTCAGTCTTAAACATTTTGCAAACTACTTGATGACATACATATGGATACGTGCATGAGCCATATCTTCAAGTTACTATAAATTGTGAGAATCAAGTCCCAATCTTTGTCAACTACTCAAAAGTTCCCCTTATTTTGATAACATTGTTTTAATAATGACATAAGATTATCCGATACAATGGGGACTTGGACCATTCTTCTAAATTTGTTTTACCATTTTGATAAATTTAATTCAAAGACTAAGACCTAGATTTTACAGTGATTTAATACTTGAAACTTCCACTGTCATTTTTATGACATGCTGTCATTAAAGACAGGAAGAAAAGAGTAGGGCCTCAACCTCAAAACACTATTGGTCTTTCTTCAGGACATACGGATCTACGTTATATTGTGCTTATTTATTTTTATTTTAAGTTTAATTTTATGATTAGTACGTTGTATTTAATTGTATTTGAGTTTGAGTTCTTTTTATATTATTTTATTTTTCATGAACATGCATAACTAATAGGTCTCCCACTGCACTGAGAATGAAAGTTTTTATTGTTTGAAAATTTGTTAGCTTTTCCTTTTCCATTTTGGACTCCTCTTCCTCTTTCCCTCCTATACATTCTCCCCCTCCCCCTTCTGTATGTCTTTTTTGTAATGGTCTGGCTTCAAGTTGCCATTGCAGACATTGTTTTTATGGTCTAGTAGCTAAGGCATCTTTTTAACACGTGGAAGGTGTAGGTTCAACCTTCCTCAAGATAAGAAAAGTCTAGGATCGAATTCTTTCACTTCCCTTAAACTATTACCTAAAAAACAGCCACAAGCTTGGCTGTAGTTCTAACTACATCAAAATTTTTGGTCAGCTTCAAGTAAAATACTGGCATCTATCTCTCCAGAACAGTTATGTGTGACTACAGTTAGATGTTTAGGGAGCTTTCAAGCTAAATAAGATGTCCAATGAAATTAGAGGTCTATAGATTTAGGAAGCCTTAAAAAGAAGACAGATGTTGTGGAGTCAGTCATCTAAAACCCATCCTAAAATGGGCAGGGTTTAAGCAGACTGCAACCTCAATTTATTAAATGGTTGAATTATTTTATGTCAAAAACACTGGCAACTGGCCAAGTTGAAAAATCTGATAATAAATATCTAGCTTTATTCCACCTTTAACAGCTCATTACAGCAGGAGAAATGAAACTGTATTTTTCACCGCTACAGATGGTATTCACAGGTTGAAATTAGTATTTATTAAAGTAATATCAACAATTTTCCCCTACTTTCTCTTTATTATAAAGGAACAGGTGATTGATAAATTTTAAAATAACATGAACTAAATCTCCTCCCCCTCACCAAACGACTGTGTTGACAAAAGATAATGTATACCTTTAAGGCAGACATTTTAAAATTCTTCTTAGAACAAAGGAAAAAAAGATTGTCATTTTTAGGTAATTCCAATTTTGAAATAATTGAAAGTGGTTGTCATATTACACAAAGCATGAGAATGCTGTTGAATAATTACTAGACCAACCTTGTAATGTCCTGAAAATAGTCCTTAAAAATGTACTGTCAATCAACTCTGATTTCTTTTTTTCCCCAAAAATTCAAATCATGAGTCATACCCTTTACACTACTCCACTAGTTTTAACTTTCCAAGTTCGTACCAGATCTTTCATTGAAATGTTATGTATTGTATTTTGTAAAAAGAGAGTAAAGGATGTTGGTAAATCGGGGAAATTTAAATACCTTCATGAACTCTTTTCCTTAGTCAGTCCCTGCCTTTCTCTTATTTTCTCAGCTGTTATTGCATAATCTCACTCTAACTTAACAGGAGTTTAGCCCAACAGTAGATTGAAAGTTTGTCTTATGGAAACCAACATCATAGGCAAGAACAGTGAAAGTCAGTTTCCAATTCCTATGTGCATGCAGTGATACTTCATTCCATAATCTGTTCTTTTGGGTTGAATTCTTGTCACATAGCTTGGGTCCTAGACTAGTTTAGCATATATTCTATGCTTTTTACCTAAATTTAGGAGCGAAAGACCAATTGGTGCAATGAAAGAATTCTAGAGACATAATTGCTCTGTCTTAGATTGACCAAATGCTGAAGGAGAGGATTCCTCTGTGCCAATTTTGAACCTCTGAAAGTTGGATGTGTAATCTGAGCTAGCATATCAGACCTTCATTGTTGCTGGTGGCAAGGAAAATGTAATTGAAGTACATAAGGTTCTTATTGTCACTTGAGGTACTGTAGCACATATTGATCTCTGAGTTTGTGCTTTAAAAATGTGCAGATTTCACTTAAGTGCTATGCCACACTGCTTAGTCCGGTTCAGGTGTACTGTATAGCCTGGAGAATTAGAAACCAAAGTAGGCACTTATGTGTAAGCAGTTGAAACCCGTCTGGTTAGAGCAGTATGGTGGTTGATTTATACTCACCTACATGTAGATGCATTTCTAGATATAACGTATATATATATATATATATATATACACAAAAAGGCTTATATCCATAGTTTATAAATAGTATTACACATTATAGTTAATTTATGTGGCACATTACATTACGTTAAAAAATATTACAGACAGAAAAAATATATATACTACTATAGACAAAACAGGATTTTTTTTAAATATAAGCATTGAGCATCTGAGATTAAAGTATTTTATTGGGGCTATGTGGCAAGGTTTTGGCAGCGTGGGGATGAGGAGAAAAGATCTTGTTCCATCTTTATTAACATGTGATATAACAAACACTCTATAATAACTTCTTTGTCATTGGACAAAAAAGAAAAGTATAATAAAATTTCCTATTTGAATACTCTAGACTTTTTTCAGGGCTAGAAGAAGGTGGTGAATGTTTTCCTCCAGGTTTTAGAAATTATGCATATGCAACTTGAGATCAATATCTGAGCTACCTTTTCTGTCATGAGTCAGACAGTACCCTTTCTCATGAATTAGTGCAAAACCCTCTTGTTATAAACAGGAAGCATAATGCTGGTGGCTTTAAAGATAATACTAGTAATAATAGTTTACATTTGTATAGTTATTTTACTCATGAAGACTACTCATATTTAAAAGGAATTCTTAAGTTGCAGAGGAACTTTTAGTCTACTGTATTTTCAGATCCTTTTGTTTTTAAGATTTTGATCTTTTCTCTGCTCCAAGAAAGTTGGCAGGAATAATTGATCTCCAGACTGGCTCCAGTGACTGCTGTAGGAGTGCCTGTGCCCAGTCCTGTCTCTGGTCCTGCCTCTGGTCAGGCCTGAGCCCAGTGCCATGGGGAGGGAGTTTTTCTCCTGGACATACCCCTTGGGCCTGCACCACAATGTGCCCCTGCCCAAAAGGCCACGCTCAGTCTGACATGGGTCCTGGTTCATCCCTTTTCTCAGGTGCTGTGGAACTTCACTCTGATCAGCAAAGGCATTCCCTGTGGTAGGTTAACCCTCAGCTCCTATCTTATTCCACCTCCTGGAACTGCCATGATTTGCATTCACTGACAAAAGGTTAAAAATTTAATTACATAATTTTCCTATATAGGAGTACTCTTTTTTCGGTCTTACTGTGTATAAAAATAAAATAAAAACATATTACTAACCTAAGAAAGGTAAAATAAAAATATATGTATTTTTCTTTAACTCTTATTATCAAAACTTGGAGAGTAAAATAAATAGTTGTGATGACAACTTCCTCTGGAAGCACACATTCAAAGAAGGAAATAGGATGATACTTCATGTCAAAGAGCTTTCGTGCTTTATGGAGATATACACCTCTTTGCTGAAGAATGACAGAAGAAAGTAAATAGGAGGTTAAATTAATAAAGATGGTTAATAGTCCAGGTAGATATTAAATGTTAGGTGAAAAGTTTCCAACTTACCATGTGTCATTCTCCCTGCAGGAAAATAAGGCGAACCCAGGTAACTATCTTGTGTCCTCTGAAACAAGAAACTGTTTCTTGAGGCCAGGGTGGCTGACCAAGAGGAGCTTGAGGGGTTATAGAGGTATATCAGCAATGTCCCAAAAGATGCAACATCTAGAACAATATCAATCCTACTGAGGAAGGAGAAATTCCTCAAGGAAATAGATGTTCAAAGAATGGAACAGTTTTGTCTCCAGGCTAACATACTCAACTTTATGTAAAAAAGACTTCAAGGAACCTTGAACAACAAGAAGTTGTGGTGTCAATGTTCTCTGTTGGAAAGTAGTAATGTATCCCTTCATACCGGCGATATCTGTCAAAAGGCAGGAACAGTTTTGATTTGGTTATCACATACACATATCACTTAGGTAGGTTTGAAACACCAGCAAGTTACATTAGCCACATCCAAAAGTGAATGACTCTTTGAAACACATGAACATACTACCAGTAAATAACAGAAATGCATTTTGTGGCGTATAAACATAAAATAAGCTGGAAAGGGCTTCCTTTAGCTGGTGAAAGAATATTTCTGTTTCTAAAAGCAAACTCAGTGATATTCCATGCCAAAAACATTTATATTCCTCTCTTCATTAGGAAAAAGGTAATAATAATAGTAAAATTTTATGAGCTAGTCAATGAGAATTGTAACAGAAACTGTGACACATGGAATCTGAATGAAACCACCCATGCTATGAGGAAAGAAACACAATGTGTAAATATTTGGTCCTACTCCTGGTCAATTCCATAGATTTATAATGTTACCATCCAAATCTGATCTATAATAGCGACTACAATGCACTTCCTAGGTTTACCACAAGCCAGAAACCCTTACATCTGTTGTGTTCAATTTCAAGAAAAAGTAGTATGGATATATGAAAAGTAGGAGTCCCATAAAGAAGATGATAAAGCAAATGTAGGAAAAAGTGAAACGTTTTCAAATGTCGAGAGCTCTGAGAAGATACCTTACTGGAGATTCAAAAGAAATTTATATTACTTCACTATAAAGTCTGAAAATGTGTCAAGGTAAGTGTTCTGGCTAAATAAAAGGGAAAGAATATTATTGCATTATTCTTTAAAGAAATCGCAAAAAGTCTTAAAATTTGACAGATTTAATTTAAAAACACAGTGTCAGGCCAAAAAAGTCATTGAGGAAATAGTAGAAGACTGCCTAAAAAATAAGTCATTCTTCAAGCTAATCAGGTGAACAAAGCTTGATGAGAACCTTATAAGGTCAGTAGATGATCAAAACCTGAAAGGAGTATTCAGAGAAAATAATGTCTGAGCAGAATAGAAAGAGGTTTTCTTCTCCATCTCTACTCACAATGAAGAAGACTTATAAAGTTTCACAACTTTGCCAACTTTTTTCTTTCCTTTTCATTTTTGTGGAGGAGGAGATGAGTAGCAGCACAGATTTGTCTGATTCATAAAATATTTGGGAAAAAAAGTGAAAAGAAACAGCTTTCTTTAACTACATGGTATTTACTCCAAATCCTATAGGAAGTGAAGGATTAAGTATCTGAATCATTAACTGCATTTTACATTAGTTTATGTGATAAAAGCCCAAATAATAGCCCACTCTGGCTACTCCTAGGCTAATGAGCTGTAAGCCCATTGAAGGTCAATCTTTTCAAGCCCAGAGAAATACAGTGGAACAAATGAAGTAGGAACCCAAATCCCTCAAATTAGGGGAAGAAAGCTTCAAGAGCAGCCCTGCAGAGAAGGATCTGGGGATACTGGAAAATGAAAAATTTGATATTGAACCAGCAATGTGCCCTTGCAACCCAGGTGCATAAAAAGCAGTGTGCCTAGCAGGTCAGGGGAGGTGTTTCTCCTCTTCTACTCCGCTCTTGTGAGATCCTACCTTGAGTGCTGCATCCAGCTTTAGAGTCTTCAGTACAAGAAAGACATAAACGTGTTGGAGCAGATCTAGAGGAGGGCCACAAAAATGATCTAATAGTTAGAACATCTTTCCTATGAAGAAGGACTGAGAGAGTTGGGGTTGTTCATCCTGGAGAAGAGAAGGCTCTGAGAACAGCTTATTGCAGCCTTTCAGTGTTTAAAGAGAGCTTATAAGAAAGACAGAGACAGACTTTTTACCAGGGTCTTAATGACAGGTCAAGGGGCAACAGTGTTAAAACTAAAAGAGGGTAGATTTAGATTGGATATATATACACAAAAACTTACTTACAAATAAAAAAAAATCTCCCCTGATAGTGGGGGAAAAGAGCTATTTTGATTAGACAGAGCTTCAAAAGATCAAACTCAAAAATATTTGTGTGAAGGTATACATTTGTGTTCTGAGTTTAGGAATGTAGTCAAATAAGAAGAGATGTCAAAAAGTTACAAATGTCTCAGTCATATATAAGCATAAAAGTTTTATTTATCTTAAATAAAGGTTATACTGAATTTTAAATGTTAGGAACTTACAAACACAGAAAATCAATATAAACTCAGCATCATTCTATAGTCAGGATGATGTAGAGGTGGCTTTGATTTTGAATGAAAATTGAATTAAATAATTGTTGGAAATATATAACACCTTTTTTTTATTTAGAATACAAGATGGTATATCTATCCCAAGTTATTAAAAAAGGATAGAAAATGTTTGCAACAAATGAAAAAGTTTTAAAAGTCTGTTGAAATTAAGAACTTTCAAATCAGTAGATGTGAGATCTTGGATACAAAAATCATAAATGCAATTACAGAAAAACTACACAGAATCTCTATTTTCGTTGTACAAATATTATGAAATATTTTAAAGCATGTGGCTCTGCCACTGTGTGTGGGGTTTTTTATACTAAGTAGAGTGATTCATCCTGTAGAATATTAGGGACTACAGCAGCATATCTTCATATTTTTATTAAAAATTTTTGTTTCCTTGCTCAGTAGTAGGATGACTTTATTAATAAAAAACTTCTGGGCCTTTGTCAAATAGTAGTCATCAGAAGATCTTGATGGGTCTGAAAAGCAATACATAACAAAAATCTAAACTGAGTCTTCCGAATGACTTTCAGAATTAGAAGATTTCCATAGGACGTTCGTTCTTTATTGCTTACTCAGGAAATCTGAAAGTGGAACTTGTAACACAAAAGTTCCTAATGTACATTTACAAGTGAGATTCATCTGGCTAAATGTACATGTCTACATCAGAGGTAGTCACTCCAGGCTTCATTTATATTTAGTGTATATGTAAACAGGCATTATTAGGATGTTTAGCTTCTAGAATGAATTGAACAGTGTGGAAGCTTATTTACTTCATCAGCCTTAAAGTTAGTAGCTCAGATGCAGTATGCACGTACATACTGGATAGGCTATGCCTGGAAGCTTTGGAGACCTTCATACCTCCTGAACCACACAGGTATATGTAATGTCTGTATTGCAAAATAACATCAGAAAAAACTTGCTTATGTATCATTCCTTCAACTTTTTTTTGATTTGCATTGAAAGAAAAGCAGGTTCCCTCAGGATACTAGGATCTACTACAGATTCCTGTAGCATTCTGCTTTTCTGTCATCAAGTCTCTGGGATGCTCCAGAGAGTACATTTGTCAGAAAATGAATATGTTTTGAAATATAGTCAGTTACAAGGAACAATTCACTCTGTCTGTTAGCTACATTCTTTGTTTTCCAGAAGGATTTAGTCAACAGTGAAGGAAGTCTAAAAGTCTAGGCTTTTATAGGACTAAAGTTAGATCAAAGCAATCCTTCTACTAGAACTAGAAGTCAGATGAAAATGGTAAGCTCAGCCATTGTAATTTTAATACTTCAAAATGATAAACAGAAACATAAGCTGGGAAGCTGAAATTGAAAAAAAAAGGGAAGTTGTTCTACTTGAACAACAACTTTATCTTGCAAGACAGACGAAGCAGAAGTCTCACACACTCATGTTGCTTCAGTTAAGAGCAGAAGCATCTCCAAAACCATGTACTGAACTCCCCCCCACAAAGGCCAGGTGAATTGGTGGTCCCCACTTCTGACAACACAAATGGCCTTGTCAAGAGCCAATCAACACATATTAATTGACTGAGTCCCAGCATGCCAGAAGGAGTCTAAGAGTTTTCAACAAGTATAAAACTGGCACCTGAAAAACTTTTCTTTGGAGGGAGGAAAAGTGACAACCTTACCTGATGGGTGAGTTCACTGGCCTATACCTCTCCTACCTCTCAAGAAGGGACAAGATTTGGTAAGAATAATGTACCTCTGACTTTGTCAGATGTTCCTCTGGGAAAATAAGTACTAATGCAAGTTTGTATGGTGCTTGTTAACCACTTACAATCATCTAATGCTAATGCAGAAAGTGAATTTATCAACAGTAATCCTGAACTTGATTTTATCTGTCACTTAAAATAAATTACCTACTGTTTACACTAATTCTGCCTGGTCACTAATGGATATACACATATTGCATAATCCTTTAGTCACAAAACATCAACCAAATGTCTCTGGGACTAGAGATGGATCCAGTCACACTTAAGCTCCTCTCAGAGATGAAGATAAGAAAGCAATATAAAGACATCCCTCAGCCACCTGTCAGAGCCATACCTATTTAAAGCAATGGATGAGGTCAATTATCTCCTTCAATTAAGAATTAGAGGTAAAAATAAAAATTAGTACCTCCCAGAAGGACTATGTGGATGTTTAAAAAAAAAGTGTTGGAGGTATTTTTTTTTTATAAATTAGTAACATTGAAGTCTAATTAAAAAAACACCTTATAAGTTAAATATAATTAATTGTCCTGTGTCAGCACTCTAGGTTACTGTTGATCATAAATTTGCTGGTGCCATTAGGCAGATAAGTCAGAATAAAGTTTATCCCCCCAAGATCTAGGTATTCTAGACAAAATCTATCCCTAGGGGAAAGAGAGAGGGAGGAGAGAAACTGCCAGTCTAAGACATTAGCTACAGGTTAGTAGATTCTGTTTAAGATGAATAACTTTTTGATGGCTAAGATGAACTAAATAAATATGTGTTTAAGTAGTTGAAAGCTACTGAGGACCCAATTTCTTTTAAAAAGATGCAAACTATTAAGTCACTTCCACGTTTTAAAAATATTCTCTACTATTAATTTTGTGAGATGTGAAACATTCCAATGGCAAAATTATAGGAGTTAGGAAAAATAGTTAATATATTATCCTTTGGGACTCAAAACGCTACCTAAGTGTCTTTCATTCTAAGGTAAGTGTGATGTAATTGCACAGCTCAGTAATTTCTATTGAGAAAACATTGAATTGACATTATGTGGACATCTATTTCATTTATTAAAATGTAACAATATAAACCAAGGCATTTATGCAGTCCTGAAATATAATTCTGCTCAGCCTTTGAAATTGATGTTTTTGTTGAATTTGGACTTTTAATTACCAGCTTATTAGTCACTATATTGAAGCATATGCCAGCTATTAAATGAAGGAAGCAGAAGCTTATTAGTTATTAGTAAACTTGAGCAGTGTTATCACTTAAAAAGCTGGAAAAAAACACTACAATGTTCTAAGTAGAATTAATTGAAACATGTTATTTTTCTTAGACTCATATTAATGACACCAACTAACTTCTAATTTAATAAAGAGGACTCCTTCTATTCATAACACAATAGAATTGTCTATACTTATTTTTGTAAATTTATTATACAAACTCATGTACTGATATGCAAGTCAATATATCAACATATCTATGCCTATGTATATGTGAGTATATAGGAACGAAAAGTTTACTGGTTGACTTGTGTTTCTTCTGCCTGCTTATTGGGGTACCTCTGAGAAATTGAAATGAACTGCCAGCAATATTAACATCAAAATCAGGGAAATGGAGAGATTTCCTCTTCCTTGAAGCATCAACGTCACTCCACTGATATTTTTGTATTCTTTCTTCTTTCATTAAAGCCGACAAACACATTTGCACTAATATCTTACACAGGTAAGAATGACAAAGATGTCAGTATGTGCCAAGGACTTCTTGATTTAAGACCACCCAATTAACTCACACTGTACAGATTCTCAGGTCTGGTATTGTGAGTTCAGTTTTGCTGGAACAACAGGGAATTTTTAAATTCTTTCTTATTTCTGTTTTATCCCCCTTTTTAAACAAACAAACAAACAAACAACATATTTATTCTAAGATAGAAAAAGCTTGATCAGTTCACGGGCAAAAGATAGGACTATCAGTTGGCAGAATAGATTCTGTTTCTACCATGTGTTCCCTGTATATATTTGTATGTACTCAGTATTAGCAGTCCCATTGGAAGATTTGTGGTTCAACCCCAGCTGGCAGCTGAGACACAAACAGTTTCTTGCTCACTCTTCTGCAGTAAGGTGAGGAGAAGAACCAGAAAGGTAGGAGTGTGAAGACTTAGGGATTGAGATAAAGACAGTTTAATAGATAAAGAAGAAATTGCGCCTGTAAGAAAAGCAGAATAAGGAATTCATTTGCTACTGCCCATTTCCAGGGAGGAAGGGCTTCATCGTGTGTTATAGTTACTTGGAAGACTAATGCCATAATTGCAAATGTTAGCGCCTTCCTTTTTCTTTTCCCCTACTTTTATTCCTGAGCACGACTGAAAGACCCAGCCCCAGCAGATTTGCTCTGTAGGGTGATGAGGTAGAGGATATCCTGTTGAATCTTTGTGTAGCAGCAATGAAAGTGAACACAATCCCTTTAGGAGTTATCTCGAAATTCCAATCTTTACTTTGAATACAAAGTCAAAGATATAAAAACTTGCAAAAATACTTGGCAAAAGATTTTTACAAAAATAGCAGTAGCTCAAACACAGTCAAAATCACCCAAATGTGCCGAGATGAGGTATTTTTTGAAGAGGAGGTAAGAACAGGGAGAGACAGGAAAAAGAGAAAATAACAGGAAAAAATAATAAAAGTATAGACAGAAAGATGAACACCACTTTCTTGGGTCCAACACCAGTTTATGTTTGTGGTCTTTACAACTCGATTGTGGTCTGAAGATTGATGGCATGCATACATGTGTTTTCTGGCACACCATATTTATAGATAAAATTCCATCCCTTAACATGCAGAGCAGGTGTCTTGCCTGAGTGGTGCAGTGTCACTCTTTGGGCAGTCCTGGAACTGGTGCAGACATAGCAGCAGTCTCTTCCAGGAGATGCTAGGAATGCATCTGGGGGCTTAGGGGTTACTTGTACATCAAAAGATCCTAGTCCAGGATAACTGTTTCTTGAACCCTCTGGCTGCACAGGTGCAATCAAGTATCAGTGTCTCTCACAGTTCAAAAGACCCTCTCTTTGTATTAATTGCTGCTAGAACCCTTTGGACATGCAGGCGTAGTCAGGCTTTCTAGTCCAGACAAAGTGATTCAGCAGTTTTTAACCTGCTCACTAGATGCAAAGTCAAACCCCTCTTTTCTTCAACCACACATTCCACCCACTGGGGCAGCAAAGCGTTAAACTGCTGAAAGCTTCAAGCCCACAGACGTTTAATCCATACAAACAAATTACTTGAGTTTCTCAGTGATGTCATATTCTTTTGATCTGTTGAGGTTAGCTTTCATGGCTGTGTCTGTCCCCTCATGGTATACTTCCATCCTACCCACTGGTGGGGCACAGGGAGAAGTGGAAAAGGCCTTGGCTCTGTGTAAGCACTGCTCAGCAATAACTAAAACACTAATGTGTTTTTTGTCACGAATCCTAAACATAGCACCAGAAAAGATGCTATGAAGAAAATTAACTCTTTCTCAGCCAAAATCAGTACAGAAGTTAGAGGATGCCTATGAAGATCTGAGATTGACTTTGACTGCATCTGAACTTTTCAAATTTTAAGTGCTTTCCAGCTTCCCGTTCTTCCTGGATACTTGAGGATGCACTTAGGGGTCTCCTGCTTTTACACAGACAGATATGGGTTGGAGAATCAGGAATACAATATGTGTTTCATGCAATTTTTCAGTCACTGTAAGTTAGTGTCAATATCTACTGTTTCATAATGCACTCAGTTCAATAGATTATTATTATCTGTATTATATCCATCATATGGAGATTAGTTAGTATAAAATGGTGGCTGGTTTCAGTATTGTTTATAACAATCCCCACACACTGAGTGTGAATTATTTTGTTTAATTTTAGTCCTGATAAAACTGTGCTTAACTGGTTATGTAGTCTCCCTGTTTGATAGGTAGGGATATTTTTGCATGGCAATTCATTCTATCACAAAACGGCTGTCCAACATAACATGGTGACTTGGAATTAAAGACTCATGGAAATTAATATTTTCTACAGCACTGACATTTTAAAACATAAATAGAAAAATATGCTGCTAAATCTTTATGATTAACCACAAAATTCCAAATGCACCACATGGATAATTGGTGTCTAATTTTTTTTAACTCAGGAGTTTCACCTTGAAATCAGGATGGTTTGGGAGGCCTAGGAGGAAAAGAACTGTATTTTTACATAAAATAAACAGAAATAATTACGATAAAACATATCGTAAGGTGGATTTAAGAATGGATTATTTCTTCCTACTTTTTATTTACATGAGTAATGACAAGCTGAGTGATGAAAGAGAAGATGGCTTACCCAAATAACATCCATTTTTGGTCTTTTGGAGGGAGAAGATGTTTTCCATATAGAAATTAAGACACTAATGACTATTTTTATCATTAAAACCGGACTGTATTCAGTTTTGAAGTAAATTATCTTTCTCAAGCAACAGGAGAAACAAGAGCCAAAGAGCTGAAGTGATCAGCCAGTTTATCTGTAGAACCCATCTGTACAACTTCTACCTAATGCTGTAGATAGTCATACAGGAGTGCATCAATTCCCTTGCAATCAGTTCCAAACATATGGAAGAATGTCTTAATCTGAGATTTATTTGTTTGTTTGTTTAACCTGCAGGTTATAATTTTGTTATCATTTTGGACTTAAAAATACCAAATGTTTATAAATAAATACCAATTAAATATCAGGATAAATTATTTGCAAGTGCACCAAGGAAAGTGGTGGAAAAATGTTATGAAACAGATTCAATGATGCATTGCATCTTTCCTTAAAATTCTTCTGGTGGGATTCCTATAGCACTTAGCTTATAGTTGTGCTTAACCACTCACTTTTTACATGAAATAAAAAGTGCCATATGATCGAGGCTGAAATGTATATGCCCAACAGTAAGAAGGCAGTGCTAGTCAAGTGTATTTACTTGGTAAAAGGTTCCAAATAATCACTTGCTGTTCTAAATAGGATGTACTGTTCATAATTGTATGACAAAGAATAGTTCTGTCATGACATTTACTATTTTGGTGGCCTCAAACATCCTTCCAGTAGAAATTTTCTCAAAAAATATACATAATTGGCTTATTTTCTTGGAGTAAGTGATTGGGTAAAATGTAGAATTTTATGAGAACATATTCATATACATTTTGTATCCCATTTTAATTTGAGGTATTTTTAACAAAACCTGCACAAGTTGATGAGTTATAGTAAGGAATGAAAGAAAGCAGAAAGGAAAAAAGTTCGTAAAGTAAGACTTTTGCTCTAAGGATTATAAAAAACTGAACACAGTATTTATTGCATCTGTGTAAAGCAGGATCCTATATATAAAAGCTCTAGTTCTTCATTCATTTTTTTTAATGTTTCTTATTAAAAATTAGAATGACAACAGGAAAGAACGAAAGCTATTTAGCTTGTAAAATGCTCTACATTTCCAGAGGACATAAGAGACAGGCCAAAAATTATTGATAGAGTTGGAGGAGATTTTTGAAACACATTATTCCCTTCATTTGAATTTGTTCTGGTAAAAGGGAAAGAGTAGTATTTGGGAGTCTATTCTTTTTTTTAGATTTTGTGACTAAC